>OY757915.1:99584032-99756532 GCA_963585895.1 Sepioteuthis lessoniana
CCGAGGTCGCGGTAAATCACCTGAAGAAAGCCAGAGGTGAAATTTGGCCGAAATGTAGTGAAAGAAGAAACAACACAAAAAAAACCCTACCAAGATGAGGACAAAACGTCCGCAATAAATTTAAAAAAAAAAATTAATTCTTAGATTAAGAAGCCTCATCTCAAAATGATTCCAATTAAAGACAATTACAAAGCAGGGTCTATTGTTGAAAATGTGACTGATGAAATCTTCTGGAGTTTCATGTAGAAACAGATCTTCTAATCCCGCTCAGAAGACTAAACCAAATATTATTTAACAAGAAAACTTCTCCCCTAGTGGCGAACCATAGAGTTAGTGTGAAAGAAAGTGAAAAGACAGACAAATATTTAGATCTTACCAAAGAGCCAAAAAAACAAAACAAAACAAAACAAAAACTGTTGAACATGGAAGGGACGGTGATACCAACCATAGTTGGTGCACTTGAAACGATCCCCAAGGAGGCTAACGAAACAGGAGATCAACGGGAAAATCGTAACTATCAAGACTACAGCCCTGTTAAGATCAATTTGAATACTTAGAAGAGGCCTGGAGAGATTTGCTGTCGCTTACACTTCTGTGAAAAACCATCAGTTTAAAGTGGTGTGAAAAAGTCACCAAGAGTTAAAATGTTAACAGAAGAACCAGATAAGAAGAACCAGATAAGAAGAACCAGAGATACATACGCAGGTCCGGATGACGTAATGCTTATTGTCAAGGAAAATGGAATCAGTGAACCGAGGTTGGAAACGTCGACAGTATGCCTCGTAATATCATGATGACTTGTAAAGAGGTGCCCGTGGTGTATTGGTTATCGTCGCAGGAAATGGACACGACGACACGAGTTCAAATCCTGGACGCGACTGATTGCATTTCACATAGCACTAATACCCTTAGGAAAGGTATGAATTCAATTATTCTCCCTCCAGCTATGGGTAAATAGTAGGACAGACTGAGTTCTTCAGCCTTGGTGAGGCAACTAGTCTAGGAGAAGGAATACTCTGAATTCAAACCTGTTAAACTCCGCTTAAAAATTGACCTTGTGTCATATCCTGCCCGATCGGAGGGGTTGGTAAATATGACGATGACTTGTAAAGATTACAACTCATTTTGACGACTCGTTGGCAGGGCTTAAAATACTCTTGAATACGTAAGAAAAAGGAGTGACCCAGGTATGGCACTCAATAGCATCCGGTGGTGAGGCTCCTGGTCTTCGCTTCCATTTCACCTTCAACATTTTTTTTTCAAGAGAATTAATTTTCTTAGTCGAAGATATCAAGATTTTTAGCGGAACATTATACAATGAAAACGGGTATTATTAAATGTTATGTATAGGCAAACTCTATTGCATTGAAACTCTGGAATCAAAAATAGAATTGTATAAATATATATACGGAGTGTACTTATTTTGGAGATTGCTAGATATCTATATTTTTAGTTTCAATGCTGTAGAGTTTGGTAATAAATAATACTTAATAATATCAGTTTTGATTATATGATGTTTCGCTAGAAATAATAACATCCTAGAATTTTTGGTTTTGTAGGAAATTATATTCTTTACAAAAAGTTTTTAGGTATATACATATTTATGCGTGATACTGTACATATAAAGCATCACTGACCAGTCACTTTATATATCTTACATATCTATCCACTAAGATTAAGTACAACAGAAAGTTTACAGCCTAGGGAAACAAACAATAATGGCGTCTTCAACACTGATGAAGTGGATTAAGTACCCATAGGTATAAACGGACATCGTTTCGCTACCGATCGAATAAGATTGTGTTTGTCTTAATAGATTTTTCTGTCTTTTTTTAATGTATTTTTCGCTAGACTTTCAAATCATCATCATCCTCAAGTCGGACTGACGGCACGGAATTCTATGTCTCTTTCTCGCCATCTGTCCTTATCATCCATCGCTCCTGGTTGGAATGTATCAAGTGTCCTTATTGAGAAGAACAAGTATGTAAGTTTTCTTTGGTCAGCCAAAACTGGTGCATGCCTGTGTAGGAGTCCAAAAGAGAAGACTTTCAAATATTCTTTATTAAAGAATGGGTGTTGATATAAAATTTTTGATATACATTTTTTGTGAAAGTAATTTAGACTAACAAATTCTTATTACCACTTAATTGCGTGTATTTACGCTATAAATTGAAAAGTCGCTGTCATAAAGATGAACACAAAATCAGGGTCTAATTTAGCACTGTATTTACATTGTAAATTGAACCATCTCTGTCATAAAGATGAACATAAAGCCTGGGTCTAATTTTGTATACATTTAGATTTTAAATTGAAAAGTCGTAGTCATAAAGATGAACAAACACCAAGTCAGGGCCCAATTTAGCACTGTATTTACATTGTAAATTGAATAATCTCTGTCATAAAGATGACCACAAAATCAAGGTCCAGTTTAGCACTGTATTTACATTGTAAATTGAACAGTCTTTGTCATAAAGATGAACACAAAATCAAGGTCCAGTTTAGCACTGTATTTACATTGTAAATTGAACAGTCTTTGTCATAAAGATGAACACAAAATCAAGGTCTAGTTTAGCACTGTATTTACATTGTAAATTGAACAGTCTCTGTCATAAAGATGAACATAAAGTCAGAGTCACATTCATTATTATATGTACATTGGAAATAGAACCCCCAGTTTATAGTCTTTTCATTCGATACAAGAAATAAAGGTCATTCATGATACAGGGCAGATAAAATACTTTGGGAATAATTTTTTCATCGATAAATAGAAAGTTTTTTAGGACATTTTTGAATAAAAAGAAAAATCAAACCAGAACAAATGTATTACAAGTTATTTATGCAAAGATTCTTTGATAATAAAAACATTTGCAATATTTTGATGTGATGTATAAATAGATACTTTTGGGCGCCTCGGTTAGTGTAATGGTTAGCAAGCTTAACTAGCAAACCTACAAGAGTGAGTTAAAGTCTCATTGGGCGCCCCATTCATTGGACCTTGTACCACATCTAAACAAAATGCTTAGTAAATTACTACTTTACGAACATCAGTGGCAATCCGAATATCTGTAACTTAAATGGATAAATAATGCTTGTGATAATAACCGTTTGTCATATTTACCAACCCCTCCGCTCGATATGACACAAGGTCAATTTTTAAGCGGAGTTTAACAGGTTTGAATTCAGAGTATTCCTTCTCCTAGACTAGTTGCCTCACCAAGGCTGAAGAACCTAATCTGCCCTGGAGGGAGAATATTTTGGATTCCTACCTTTCCCAGGGGTATTAGTGCTATGTGAAATGCAATCAGTCAGGTCCAGGATTTGAACTCGTGTCGACATGTCCATATCCTGCGACGATAACCATTGCACCACGGGCACCTCCAAATAATAATAACCGTTAATAAGTGGTAAAACATGGGCGAAGTCCGTGTGGTGCAGTGGCTAATGTGCTGGACTGCGGCATCGTAGTAAGCGAGTTCGAACTCTACTTGCCCTATTACGCTCACTTTTGGGCTAATTAAAAAAAATTGGAAAAGGTATGAGCCCCTTCATCCCTCCGTCTAACTACAGGTAAAATATTTCCGCAGTTGTCCTTCAACAAGGATGCTTTGGCATTAAATAACCCATGAAGGTTAATATGCCTTTAAACAAAGAAACAAAACCAATAAAAAAAATAAACGATAAAAAGTAAACGATATAATTTAGAATTCGAACCATTTGCAACGTTGGCCAATAGTCCGAGAGACCGGGGTTCAATCCCAGGCCGAGTCATACCAAAGACTCAAAAAATGGTACCTAA
The DNA here is from genome assembly GCA_963585895.1 of Sepioteuthis lessoniana. NCBI lineage: Eukaryota > Metazoa > Mollusca > Cephalopoda > Myopsida > Loliginidae > Sepioteuthis > Sepioteuthis lessoniana. Next base: position 99,587,829 of record OY757915.1, read on the forward strand.
TGTCTCCTTGCTTAACACTTACCATTATAAGGTAGGGATCAAGGGTAAGTGGAGCAATCCAGAGAAAGGAATAGCACCCTTCCCTACACCTCGGTGTAGTAGCTAGAGAAAAGAGAACCCTCGGGTCACCCTTGACTACAGTCGGCCAACTTATATATATATATATATATATATACATATATAAGGTAATATGTCTAACCACACTGATGAGTTCTGATAGAACGAAACAGATCTGTCTGTGGATGACTATAGAGATATATACTCCCCTACCCCCGAAGGGTTAAGTTCTCTAGCGAATGAAGTAATCGTGTTGCCATTAGCGTTTATTGCAAGTCTCTTCATATATGAATTGAGGTCTCGGTAGCCGCTAAACGGATGTATGTAAACAATTGTAATTGTGATTCATATCCATTTAAAATTTACTTCGCTGCCACTGGCTCCTCGTGGCTGAGGATTAGAGGCTTGGATTGGCGTTTGAGTCAACCGGGTTTCGATCTCAGCTACGGGAAGCTAATATGTCTAGCCACACTGATGAGTTCTGATAGAACGAAACAGATCTGTCTGTGGGTGACTATATATATATATATATATATATATAAAGGAAAGAAAAACCAAGAGAAAAATAAATGTTCACTAATTGATATATAATTGGATTATTTTCTAGCCCAATATTGAGTGGTAGTCCGAGTAATGCAATGGCTAATGAGCTGGATTGCGAAATTGTAGTATGTGAGTTCGCACTCCAGTCGTAATTTTGCGTTCACTTTCGGGCTAATACTTATAGGAAAGGTATAAACTTCTTCATTTCCTCCCAGCTATTGGTTAAATAGTATCACAGCTGTTCTTCTACAAGGATGGCTTTGGCATTAAATAACCCACGAAGGTTGATATGCCACAAAGAAACCAATATTTGAATTTTATTAGCACATCTACCAGCAATAAAGAAAGTGTCCGATAATAATTATTTAATGTATTTTTTGTTTCTTTTTAATTCTATTTTGCCCGAGTAAAATCATTACAGAACTTAAACTGTTTTAAATTCCATAGAAAAGTATTTCTGCATTTATCCTTCAAACTGTATAAGTTTCTTTGTCCAAAATGCCCAAAAATTTACACAAAATCTTTAAAAAGTTCATGTCATTTCCGTATGTAAACAGATCTTCACATAAAAATAATTGCAGTTCTTAGATTGTTTTAAAGAGAAAATTACGAATGAATCTTCTAGTAATGTATAAAAGTTTTTAAAGATTATATAATAAAATAAATGTTGGATTTTTCAATACTTTTAAGTTTATGTGAGTTTCATATTTTTAAGGAAAATACTTTAAACCAATTAATATCGTAGAAAAATTAATAAATAATGAATATAATAGATTGGTAAATAAATCAATAAATTTCCCATTATATCTATTAAAGAAATCGTGACATTTTTTAGAGTTTTTTTTTTTACGTCTGTATCTAAATTGACATTTGAATGTTAAGCGACTTAATTAGTTACCTCCCTTGAAAAAGATGGCTTTACTTTGCTTACTAAACGTTTTATTCGTATAAGAATTAGTTTCATTTTGTAGAAAAGATTGAATAATTTTGGTTAAATGGATTTTAAGAATGTTATAATTTCTGAAAATCTAGTTGAAATCAGGCCAAAAATAAAGCCTGAAGTTACAGAGGGACGGACGGACATTTTGTAAATTAAAATGAGATATACTTGCTTTACTTGTATGACATAAGATTTCCCAACACTTTCTTTCTTTCTTTTCTTTATCTATCTATCTATCTATCTATCTATCTATCTATCTATCATAATCGATAGATTTCCACTTTCTTTTTCCTCTTCGTTTATCTTATCGTATTTTTATTCATTCTTCCATTTCCTTCATTTTTCAAAAGATATTTTTCTGTTCTATAACCTGATAAGACTTCATAAAACTTTCTTTCCTTTTCTTTTTCTCTTTTCTGTTCCTCTTTTCTTTCTTTTTTTTTTTTTTTCTTTTTTTTTTTTTACTTTTCACTGTACGACTTGAAAATCGCCCAATAACGCCTTACTTCATTTGTATTTCTTGTTTCTGTGTTTAACCTGATAAAATCCCACAAGGCCCTGTATTAAAACAATAACAATGACTGTACAATAGATACATTGATCAATATTCAAAACTTGGAGTCGAAAGACAGACGCTGCAACAATAGAAACGGCTGCCTTCATGCAGACACTGTTACATCCTCAAAACATTTCAAATATTAATAAATAATAAAAGTATAAACGAGGTAGGCATTGTGTACAAAGAAAAAGAATTCGATTAGCATAATAGATTAGAAAATACACACCATTTGCTGGATGCGTCTCGGATTAGTACATTTAGTGCGTTTAATGCAGATAGACAGTTTGAAGAGTACTACAAATAGTTCTTTTATGTCGAGAGAACACATAAATAAAAGAGATTAGAAAAAGTTTGCTGTGTTGAAAAATATTTCAATAGGAAAATTAAATATTTAGTATTCGTTTTAAAATAATACCGTTAACGGTTTTAAAACCGTTTTAAAAATTACTGATTATATAACACAAAAACAGGAAACGTGCTTATTATCAACCTTCACTAGTCTCTGGTGATTTTACTTCGTTGTTCGCCATTTCGACGTTTAGGTCGTACATTTTACTTTGAGATTGTTATATAACATAATATGAATAATATGAATAAATCTTTACATGGAGATTTTTATATAATAATATTGTTATGTGATATTTACCAATATTATCAGAGACACCTGAGAGCAAGTGTGTAATGTGATGATCTGCAAATAAGAAAGTACAGGAATTATCGAAAATACTTGGAAGACGTGGACTGTAAACAATGTATCCCGTACCAGAAGCTCGGCTGGCATAAATATAGCTCCCACGTGCTTGGAGGGATATTCAACTTGCGTTCGTGCAGGGTGGATAGGAAATAATAACAGCTTATTTCCAATTAGCCTTCTCCCCAGGCAGTACCTGTTCCCTAGTCTTAAAGGGGGTAAGGGCGGAATTTATGGCACGGTGCCATAAAAAAAGAACCAGTAAATCAAAGATACGATAAGAAATAAAGAAACTCTGTCTGTGTTTAACCAATATTTTTACTTTCGTTGATGTTAATGACATGTCAACCCGTATAGGGTTATTTCATACCCAGAGGTTAGGGAATCGCGTCTGTCGTATGTTTATACTTACATTTTTTGTGTAGTTGTTTCTTAAGAATTTTTTTTTTGCACACAGTCCTACCAAATATGGATAGGATTTAAACAATTCTATTTGACCCATAAATAGAAACCTAACAGGTATTAGCTCTTCGGATCAGAGAGTGTCGTTCAAAAAAGATCTAAGCCTCACCCTCACCAAGATTTTAAATTTGTCGCGTACATCTCACTTTTATATGGGTATAGCCTTGATAGAAATTAGAACAAAAATCTAAATTTTTTTTTTAGTTTTATAAGAAATGGTAGTATGTTGCTACAATAAAAATGTTCAGACATGAATTGATTTAGACTTACATCTACTCTCTTATATATATATATATATATATATATATATATATATATATATATATATATATATATAAGAGAGAGTCATTATAAGTATATATATATATATATATATATATTAGAAAAAAACGATGCCAGTATAAATATGTATATATATACATATGTGTGTGTGTGTGTGTGTATAAAAACAGTATACTCTGCTTGTTTTCTTTGTTCGCTTGTCTTATCTTTTACCAGGATCAAAATACAGTATGTGTGCGCTCTGGTAAAGATAAGAAATGACTCTCTCGGCATTTTTGCCTTGGATCCCCCCCATATATATATATATATATATATACTGGAATTGTTTTTTCTATCTACCCTCATCTCATATACATACGTATGTTGATCTCTCTTTCTCTTCCCTCTCTCTCTCTCTCTCTCTCCACACACACACACACACACACACGTGTACAATGAGTGTTCAGAAAGTATCAATATGGAAGCTCTGTTTACTAAGATAGGAATAAACAATTGATGAAACGTTAAATTTCTTTAGAATAGCATCCTTGGCATTCAGTCTATATGTCGAAGTCCCTGTGATTTAATGGCGAACGTGTTGATTGGCAACATCATGTTAAACGAGTTCGAATTCCAATCCGGCTATTACGTTCACATTTGGATAAATACCTTTGGAAAAGGCATGAACCCCATTATCCTCCCAGCAATAAGTTGGATAGCACCACTGCAGTTCTTCTACAAAGATGGCATTGGTATTAAATAACCGATACACACACACACACACACACACACACACACACACACACACACATATATATATATATATATATATATTGAGTCAACCGGGTTTCGATCCCAGCTACGGGAAGATACTGTCTAGCCACCCTGATGAGTTCTGATAGAACGAAACAGATCTGTCTGTGGATGACTATTGTGATATATATATATATATATATATATATATATATATATATATATATATATATATATATACTAACCTACTATCTACCAGTTTTACTTAGACGCTAACATTTTGGCCTCGCTATTCAATTCCTTTTCAAGATCTGGTGGAGGTTTCCTATAATGTTTAACCACATCCTTAAACATCATTTGCCTATATCTTCTTTATCAATTTCATATAGATTGCCCGACTTGTCAGATTTTACAAATATGTAGTCGGGCCCCTTAATACTCCTAATATCCTTATTCATTTGCTGCTGGATATTATTGTGCATTTTCTTAAACTTTATCTCCTTAACAATCCCTATCAGCTCAGCTTCAAACCTATCCATTTCCCTAATATGGGGGGGGGTATGTTTCTTCGTTTTGAATCCGTACTTATCCCCTCCTTCTTTGTACTAGTCGGTACTAGATTCCCTGGTGAGCCGGTGAGGCAAAACTTTAGTAGGAAAGGCCCGATTCGCGATTTAATTATATATATATAGTACAGTTATAATTTACCCTAAAGAGAATATTACAGATAAAAAAACTTATATCGGGTTGACGTCCACGAAATGGAAGGAGAGATATTCTAACCATAAATTTACCTTCTCCCACGAACGCCTAAAACACCATACGGCACTATCGAAACAATTCTGGTGTTTAAAAAACAAAGGGTTAACCCCTGAGATAGAATGGTCTATTTTGAAAAAAATCAAATACTCCAAATAGTTTTGACGGTAGATGCAATTTGTGCTTAGAAGAGAAAATACATATTTTGACACATAAATGTCCTGATAAGTTATTAAATAAGAGGAATGAATTAATAGCTAGATGTAGACATAGGACAAAATTTAAACTATAGACTATAAATTTTATAAACATAGAAATAAATAGTGAAACCAGACAAAAAACGTATCCAATATACACACAAGGAAAAAATGGGTAGCTAAATAAATAGTATCGAAATTAATATAAGCATTAATATTTCCCCTAAAAAGTTAATTATCGAACTTAACATGAAAAGAAAATAAATAAAATAAAATAGATAAAAAAGTTAAATTATCGTAATTACAACTGACGGAAGAATTTTGAAAATAAAATAAATAGGTAAATAAAAAAACGGAAATTCAATAAAACGAGGAGGTAACTCTTTAAATCTCTTCCTCCGCCCCCCCCCCCACGTGCCTATTCTGTTTCATTCATCCATTGGATCTGAAGAAGTCCTGTTATATTTTTCTTCGTGTTTTTGGTTTACACCAGAAGCGAAAACTGGATGGAAATAAATTTATAATCCTAAAATAACCGGTCTTTGGTTTTTTCTTAAAGATATATATATATATATATATATATATATATATATATATAAAGGTATTTTGTAATTTGTTTGAAGCATTGCACAAATTATTTTATTTTACAGTATTGAATTAATTTAGAGGGCTATTGCAATTCCAAATATTAATTATTTGAGTCCAATCAATTTCAAAGTAAAACTTCCTCGTCAGAGACTTTTTTTTATAAATGAACATCCAACATTGTGTTCATTTATAAAAAAAATATCTGACGATGAAGTTTTACTTTGAAATTAATTAAACTCAAATAATTATTTCGCATTGTAATAGCCCTCTAAATTAATTCAATACAATATATATATATATATATATATATATATATATATATATTTACTAATCTAATATCTACCAGCATTCACGGTATCAGAAAAAAACAAAAAAAGAAGACCGCCAGGAAGAGATAAAAGTATCTCGAATCACTGCCTGGGGGAAAAAGAAAAAATTATAGGTCAAAAAGAAAGACAAGGCCAACCTCGTCCGCCCCTTGAAAAAAATCAAGGGATACGCTGTCAGTTGGTCAAAAGAAAACTAAAACCTTCCGCGAATCCAGCAATGCTACAATTACTAAAGTACTCAACACAAGTGGAGCCAATTATAAAATTAACTTAAATCGCGAGTCGAAAATCTTCTACTAAAGTTTCACCTTATCGGATCATCAGGAAGCCTAACTTAGAGTCAAAGTTAGGCTTCCTGATGATCCGATAAGGTGAAACTTTAGTAGAAGATTTTCGACTCGCGATTTAAGTTTATTATATATATATATATATATATATATATATATATCAGTTTGTTCATAATTATCTACAAATGTAAACAGCAACCTATTGAACTATATTTGGTATAATTTTTCTTTGACAAAAAAAAAAAATAAATAAATAAAAAGATGAAGAAGAAAAAACCAAAAAGCTTTGGTGTTTATGAAATTCATCGTATTATTTATCAGTTGTAAATCTCTTTGACATAGTTGCTAACATGCTGATCTGCGACGTTATTGTAAGCGAGTTCGAGCTCCAGTCACTCTATTATGTAAACTTTCGGACTAATACACTTGGGAAAGGTATGAACCCCCTTACATTCTCCAACTATAATTGTATCACTGCTGATATAGAAGGATGGCTTTAGCATTAAATTTTCCACGACGGTTGGTATGATATTCAACAAAAATACAACCAAACCTTATGATTTATTTGATGCAACAACCCAATATCTCGTACAATTTTACCAAGAGTAACTTATAATCGAAATCAACGAATAAATTTAACAGCCGAGTCCCAATCTCTTCGCGCGTGGGCCAACAATTACATACTACGTGGTACCTTTAATAAGTTCCCAGACTTTTTTGGTACAGGCATTTAAAATTGTCGTAGACTCTTGAAAATTCAGTGTGTTATTGCTATATGTCTTATGAGATGACTGACTAATTTTTATGATTTCAGGTTCAAAGGAACAGCTACAGCAGAAATTGGAATACACCCTACTAAAGCCTGATTGTCACGGCTGGTGAATTTCAAAAATGTAATCTGGACGTGAGGACACTTTAGAAGAACGATATGCAATAAAGTTCTGTTTTAATCTTGGAAAAAATACAACAGAAACGTATGGAATACTTCAGACTACTTTTGGAGCATCTTGCATGAATCGAGCATCAGTTTTTGAGTGGCATAAGAGATTCAAGGAAGGCATGTAGTCTGTGAGGGATGACGAGAGGTGTGGGAGGAGTAAGGAAGTCAATACACCAGAGTTGATTTGGCCAACGGTACAACAAGTGAATTGCAGCCGGAGGAGATTACTTCGAAGGGGACTAGAGTTTCATGTGTGTACTATCAATAAAAGTGCCCCTACGAAAAAAGTCTGGAAATTTATTTAATGATCCTCGTATTTGCTTTTCTACTTTCTCTTTGAACAGTTTTTTGTATCCAATGTCTGAAAGCAGGGGAGAAAGCTTACGTTAGGGAAAATAATCACCCGCCATTTTGTTTTATAAATGAAGGAAAGCTTTCCTCGTCTTTTCGTCGTTAATAAATCTTTCAATGACAAAACGAAAAAAAAAAAAAAAAAAAAGAAAAAACAAAAGCCCTGTAATTTTCAATGTTTTCATCGGTTCAAGAATGTTTGGGTTATTTTGTATCATGATTGATTAAATTACGTCATGTCAAGTCAAATTTTGAGAAAAAAAATTTACGTCTTCTATTGATTAGGGTTTTCCTCCTTCGGTCAATATTGCTTGGTTTTGTTTCTTACAATAAGTAGAGCGCATTTATTTAATTAGCTGAATGTCTATGTAACATATATAAATAGAAAGAAAGAGAAAGAAGGATATATATATATATATATATATATATATATATATATATATATATATATATATATATATATGTGTGTGTGTGTGTTAGAAATTGTGACTTGAAAGCCAAAATTTGGTGGAGTGTTTATTAGATATAACGTTTCACTCATTGCAAGATTCGATTTCAATTTTGGGAAACAATCAAATAATTTTTTTTTTTTGCCAATCCTTATCTGAAGACGCTTATAAATTAGCGAAACCCTATTTTAAATAGATAAATAAATAAGTAAATACTTCAGCAAATTTAAATTTTCTCGTGATAATTTCATATATTCTGTTAGACATTTTATTAAGCACAATTATTTTCACACACACACACACACACACACATATATATATATATATATATATATATATATATCATTTCGACTCTGAAATAGAAGGAAACAAAATAAAAACTTACAACATTATCGACACGTCCAAAGCCCGTGTAATTCAACTGAATAAATATCAGTTGTAAAAGCAAGTTGTCACATGACTAATACGTGTCTAACATACCAAATCATGTGATTCAAACTGGCACTAAATCATGAAGTAAACAAATAATATCATGGTGACATTAAGCTATCAATTGCTTAGAAGATTGCATACGTTCTATCACCGATATTGAACATTTTCTATCAATAAATATACCGAACTACATCATATATATATATATATATGAAGTGTGTCCTTCGAAAATTAAACTTTTTCAAAATCAAATATAATGTTTTAGCAACGACTTAATGAAACTTGTTTCTTTCAAAACTGTCCTCCTACAATTGATATAATTTTGACGGATTGTATGCAGATCTCGCAGCGCATTTTGTTTTAACTCTTCTATTACCTGAACTCAACAACCTTTCATAATAGATTTTATCTTTGCTAACAAAAAGTTAACAGAGTTCAAATGCGGAGAGTAATGCAGCTACAGGACAAGATTTGTTTCATTTAAAAAAAAAACTATCCATGGGTAAGTTATGATGTATTGATAACAGAAGCAGCTTTAAGGTATTTTTTGGTCATATCTTCTTTTGTATTGCATTTCACCAACATTTCTGGGGCTTGAAGTAAAATTCGTTCTTTTATTGATCTTCTGATCGCACAGAACAAGTTGGCGGTGAAAAATACTCTTTTAATATAAATGATACAATAACCATCAAACTGACGAGCTTTTTAGTGGAGTGAAGATGTTTGGACTATTTTGCTGATTGATCGATTTTAACGGCATATCATCCCTTCTGGGTTTATTCTATGCTTCGAGGTTACGGAATTCCGTATATTATACGTTTATATTCATATTTTTGAGTAGTTTCTTAAGTTTGTTGCACACAGTTATATAAAATCAAGTATTCCAATCTAACACAAATAATTTATCAAACAGATCAATTTGCTTTGGTTTGGTTTCTTCGTTTAATGGCATATCAACCTTCATGGGTAATTTAATTCCAAAGAAATCCTTGTTGAAGAACAGTAGTAGTACTTTTTAACCCATAACTGTGGGGATAAGGGTATTTGACCGGGCCATTGGTCTAATGAGTAGAGTGTTCACTAAAGGTCCGGGATACCGGTGTTCAATCCCACGTCGAGTCATACCAAAGACTAAAAAAATGGTACTTGATACCGCCTTGCTTAGCACTCGGCATTATAAAGTAAGCATCAAGAGTAAAGTGGAACAATTTTGGGAATGGAGTAGCGCCCTCTCCTACAGTAGCTATTGAAAAAGGGAGCCTTCAGGTCACCCCCGACTAAGGTCACCAACTTTATTTTACTTATATTTTTCCCAAGTGTATAAGTCCAAAAGTGAACGTAGTTGCGCAACTGGAGTTCGAACTCGCTTGCTACGATGTCACAGTCCAGCACGTTAGCCACTATGCTACTGGAAATCCCCTAGATCTATTTGACTCATAGCGTAACATATTGACCCTCGACCGAAACAGGTGCATCCGGTCGAAGATATTGGAATATCACCTTGACCAGAGGACGTGGTTGAATTCGGTGCAGATGCATACGCCCACAGGAAGCAGGTGGATGTCAAACAATTATATAACCAGGTGCCACAGACGGCTTGAGTCTGTTAGTCAGTTCGAGTCAGTTGGAGTTCGAGTTGCAGTTCCAGTTGGAGAAAAGATGCCGGAATGAGAACCAGCTCCAGACAGAGGGCTTGGGCCCTGAGTGACCACGGTTGAGCAGCCAATCAGAATGCGAAAGAAGTGCTGCTATGGTCAGAGGAACTTGGGGTCAATATGTGGCAGTCTGTCTCCGTCTCCAACTCACCTCTCACACATAACCAATATCAACCCTTTCGCAACTCTTTCGCAACCCTTTTGATGGTTTGGTTTGGTTTCTTTGTTTAATGGTATATCAACCTTTGTAGGTTATCTAATGCCAAAGCTATTCTCCTAGAAGAACAGTAGTGGTACTATTTAACCCGTAGCTGGGAGGATACGGGGGTTCATACCTTTCCCAAGGGTATTTGCCAGAAAGTGAACGTAATAGCGCGACTGGTGTACGAACTCGCATATTACGATTCCGCAGTCTATCGCTTTAACCATTACACCACGAGGACACCCCGCAACCCTTTTGTGAATAAAGTGTGAGAGGTATATTTTTCTAAAGAAGTGTGTTCGTTCGTCATTATTGTTGATTATGTTTCCGCATCTATATGTATACGTATAGTTGTATCACGCCTATACAACAATAAATAAGACACTAACAGGTGCTGCCATTCCGAGACTGACAGGACCAAGGACTAATTGCAATGATTGTGTATTCTACACTTCCAAGAGTTCTAAAATTCTTGTCTCACCAATCAGTTACAGTTTAATGTCATATATATCACCCGTTTTGCAGTGATCCCTTTATTTTGACGTGGTTTGAAGTGTTCATTTTTAATTTATTTCACCTATCACCCTTCATTGGTCAAACATGAGAGGAATTACCTTCTTAATGGTGAATTAAGCTTACATTTTCAGAGAAACTGGTTTCTCCTTCTCACACTTATAGTTTTCTTTGAATTTAAAACAGCTAATATATACGAGGGTGAGTAAAAAATTAATGCCTTTTTTGTTATTGTGAATTGAATTACCACGACTAGAAAATCAGGCGAACACTTATGCACGACATACGGAAACACGGGACAGCTGTTTCGATCTCATTAGGTCCCATCAGCAGTGTATACCGGAGATCGAACCAGCGACCACAGATAACAGAGCCAAAACTCTACAACTGAGCCAGCAGTACATCTCGCACACAAGTGATGCCAGAGTATCTAGTCATCGTAATTGCACGGCAAATTAACGTGAATGTGTCTTTCAAGTTACATCCGTACTCTTTACAGAGGACACGGTCATCTCCAGGTGTGAAACGTTACGCCCTCACCCCCACCACATTATCTCGGTCTTCTAACCATGTCTTCTTCTTTGCCGGCCGGTGATCAACTAGTGGTTCGAGGGGGTAACGCACATTTCTTTACCTACACAAGAATACGATCGAGGGAGACAGGAGAAAATAGAAAGACAAACGAACAAACACGGACAAGCTTGGGGTTACCAAGAGCAGAGGGAGGTATGCAACACTACATGCATGTGCATTCCTGATAGTAGATATATGGACTATCGCTAGCGTGGGTTACTAGCGAAAATTCCACAATGCTACTGGAATCAGACATCTTGAGACTCTTCTTCACTGGACCCTTTTTTGTCTCCTCGACTCTCTGTTCCGGTGTCTGGTGTTGACTGCCCTCCGTGGTCTCCAGCCGCAACTGCCTTCTGCTCTGCTCTCCAGCCACCAACTGCTTCTGTCTGGTCCTTGCCTCTCTCTGGGTCGCGTCGTCAACGCTCGTTCGCGTCCCTTTACCACTTCCGGATACGGCGAGATTTCATGTCCAAGAATCCTTTGTCTGGTTTCGCGCCAAAACAGACAATTGAATCGTCTGCTTTGGCAGCCTACCCCCATAGTGCTACACAGGGTTACGTCTTCCTAAGAGGATTAGAAATACGCACCCGTATAATTTTTATGACTTTAAGCAACCTCTACTTAAAAAAGAAAATGTAGGCCTTTTTCTTTAGTACATGAATAATTACCGACACAGGAACATGTGTAATATTCCGGATGGGCGCTGTCGTCAATCAGTGAAGGTGTCACGAGACTAGCGCGTGCGGGCAGAATGACCTGCAAAGTTAGACGTGATTTTAAAATAATCACAGATAAATTTTCACGTGTTTCACGACAGTTTTACTGGTGACATCGAACATTCGGGGATCTTCGATTTGTTCCCCAAAATCTCTATATAAGAAAACAAGTCAGGAGATTTTGGGAGAGTTGAAGGCAGTTGTCAAAACGGGTGCGTTAAAGGTTCCGAGGCCCCGACCCGTCCTACCCCAGTCTGCTACGACCTATCTGTCCGGTGTGTGTTAACAGACAGCTCTCACCTACACCGCCGTCACCACCAAGAGAAAGGAAGAAGAAGAACGTAACCAAAATGAACTTTTCGAGTTGCACGCTCATAGCCCTAAGTGAATAATAAACGACTGCTATATTTTCTTCGCTTACCTTCGAGCTTGAGTATTTCTTTTTCTGCAGACTTCTTTCTTTAAAGCAAAACACGTTGGTCCTATGTTACACATGTATCATACATCTAAATGAAGCTGGTTCTCTGTGGATCATATCCCGACTTTTCAACATAGTCGCTATTTCTCTCAATAGCAATGTTCCATTTTCGAATGAGAGCTTGTATCCCAGCCTCTTAAAATTCAGTTGACTGTTCTTTGAGTCACTTTATCACTGCAGTTTTCAGTTCTTCGTCACTGACATAATGTTTGCCTCTTAAACTCTCTTTCATGAGACCGAAGAGATGATTATCTAAAGGTGTTAATGTCCTCCTTCTGCATGACAAAGCTCGACCACCCACAAGCATCAAGACAAGGGAGACAACTGCCTCATCCTCCACCAGATTTAGTAATTCATCTGATAGTTCCCCAAAATGCCTCTTAGATTCTTTTCTTCACCATTTTTTCTGAAATCATCCAATTTAATCTAATTTTTTTAGTCCTATTGTTGTTTTTGATCTGATCAGGTCATTTGTTTCAAAAATATAATACTCTATTTGCAAAAATTGGCCTGATTGGTAGAGTGTTCGCCAATCGTCCTGGGGACCGTAGCTCACTCCCAGGTCGAGTCATACCAAAGACTCAAAAATGGTCCTTGATGCCTCTTTGCTTAACACTTTGCATTATGAGGTACGGATAAAGTGGAGCAATCCAGGGAAAGGAGTTGTGCCCCCCTACACCTAAGTGTAGTACCTATTGAAAAGGGAACTTTTGAGTGGCTCTCGACTACGGTCGCCAACTTCACTTTTATTTGTAAAAAAACAAACAAACCCCAAAAAACAATAAAAACAAACAGCAATAACAATAACAACAAAACAAAGCAGAACAAAACCAAAAAACACAAAATCCAATTAGTTGACTTTGTTTTTGAAAACTGTTTGTAAATTTCCTGTTCGAGAAGAAATATTGAAAAAATGTCGACCATAAGAAATTCCATTGTTTTGAAAGTTTCACTTTGATCACCTCTTATTCTTCTTTCTAATAAAGTAGTTAATCCCAATTTCTTCAATCTCTCCCTATAACTGTAATCTTTTATTTCTTTATTATTTTTGTCCCTTTTTGTATTCCCTCCAATCTTAATATAATTCTCCAATTTCCATGTATCGATTCTGGAGCCAACGCTTGAGTACAATATTCTAGATGAGGTCTTTTTATATTCTATATATTTTTAAAACAACATTTGCTAACTATCCAGCCAACAATTTCTTTTGCTCTCAATGCAATTGCCAAAATATAATTTTCACTTTAAATGTATAGGGGGGGGTGTCCTCGTGGTGTAATGGTTAAAGCGATGGACTGCGGAGTCGTAGTACGCGAGTTCGTACTCCAGTCGCGCTATTACGTTCACTTTCGGGCAAATACCATTGGGAAAAGTATGAACCCCCATATCCTCCCAGCTATGGGTTAAATAGTACCTCTACTTTTCTTCTAGGAGAATGGCTTTGGCATTAAATAACCTAAAAAGAGTTGATATGCCATTAAACAAAAAAAACCCCACTTTAAATGTATCATCAAAACAAATCCCTAAATTGTCTTCCTCGTTTATTTTTTATTTCCTTGTCGCTTAATTTACATTCAACTTTAATTTTTCCATCCAATCCATTTATATTCAACTTTAATGTTCATAGTCACGATGTTTACTTAGCCGTATTTCAGGAATTGGGAATTTCAAAGTTGTACAGAAGTCTTCAAGGCGCCGGCCATTCTTATTGAAAAGGGAGAACAGGCGAACGTTACTCTTAGTGAACAACAGATAGGATGCGGATCAGACATTGCATGACTTGAGATCTTTGCTTAACGAATTGTGATAATTCACTGTGTAGAGCGGTGAAAGGAGAAAGAGCTTGTTATATTGCCTAAGAACGGCTGGGGGAGGATAGAAGACAGCGAGGAGAGATTGTCTATTCGAATTATTATCATCAGCGTTGAAGAAGATATCTCAAATAAAGTAAAATGAAACTCTTTCAGAAAACAAAATACAAATAGACGTAGATTAGTCGATAACTCCGTAAACTAATTAGGAAAAACTTGTATTTTATACATCAAATATTTATTCTATTTTTCATATGAAGAATTATCATTACCATTGATATCATCAGACAACTGTACTTATCTTAGTTATTATGGGTAAAAAATTTCAGTGTCTGGTGAATTTCAAACAGAACCCGTTATTCAACAGGGTTAGATTGATCTCATTCCATTCTCCATGTTCAGAAGATATTTCGTATCAGTTAATTCTTTCAAGTTATTTCGTCTTTGAAATCACAGTCTTTTTTCATGTCTATATCGACTGCGCTTGTTATTTCTTAGGAACCATTCTATTAACCTTTGTCTCAGTCGGCTGGAGCCGTAGAATACATCGACTGCATCTCTGCAGAATGGTAAGGGTCCCCAATGAGTGTTCTGAATATGAAATTAAACAATCTGGTGCTGAGGTTCGAGGAATGCTGAAGCTTTGGGGAATGCGGAGTACCCTTCATTGCGATTGCTCCCAGATCCACTCTGGCCCAGAGTGGTTGTATCTGATAGGGTCCTATTTATCGGTCAAATAGAACGGTTGAACATTTAAACCGAGTACAAACAAATAATTTATGCTAAATTGAATTGTTAGACATAGGACTGTTTGATCCTTTAGCTATGTGTAAACAAATGATCAATGTTTAATTGAACTGTTGGTGATACCTAGCAATGCATGGAACCATTTAACTTTGTTGACTTATATTACATTTAATTGTTAGAAATAGAACTTTTAGATCATTTAACTGTGTTTCTAAAAATGTGTTTACAAACTAAATATTTGATATATACGTAAAAACAGGATTTGGCATTAAATAACCAACAATGGTTGATATTGTTGTATAGTCACACAATAACCATGACCATGATTAACTATACAAACGCATAATACATATACATATGCATACAGAATCAACGACACACAATAATAAAGACGAGCCAAGACTTCTTTAAAAAATATACCTCTCACTATATTTGAAAGGTTTGTGTGTGAGAGGGAGTTGGAGACCGAACAGAACTGAAATATATTGACCCCCACTCTTCTGGCCATCAGTGTTTCTTTCCTGTTCTCCTGATGCTGCTCAACCGGAGGCCTGTGGGCCCACTCCGCTGGGTGCTGGCTTTCTCTACCGAATATTGTCTCTAACTCATTTGATTCCAACTAACTGACTTCCTGTCTTCATCGAGTTATATAATAGTTCAATCGCCCACTCAATATCTTCCCATAACTGGCCATCGGGATGTGTCACTTCCGCTGTCCTTGGAATGGCATGTTTGATTGTCATCAAGCGGAAATAACTGTCATGCAGTTCACAGGTGACTCTCTTCCGGTGCATCAGTCTATGACTGTACTGTGGGATTTTACCTCGTCCCATATTGCCTGCCAATGCCAATGGAATATGCAACTTCTGCATCTTTGGAATAGCATGTCTGGCCGGGTTGATGGTCAATATACAACAATATGCCATAAAACTAAATCAAACCAAATCAATCTATTGACCTTTGCATGATCTATTAATACCTTACCTATGTCTTTTCCACTTCCATTTTTATTGTTTAATTATTTTTATATCTCTCACCTTTGGTCTACTCTCTGATCCTGGTTGATCTATCTTGTAGCATCCAATGCACACACACACCTATATATATATATATGTATGTATGTATTCTATTCGTTTAAAACAAAAAACAAACTTCTATTATGCCTTTTCATTATTTATAAACTATACATATATTATTATAATGTATTTTATCCTAGTTACCAACCCCTCCGCTCGGACAGGATATGACACAAGGTCAATTTTTAAAGCGGAGTTTAACAGGTTTTAATTCAGAGTTTTCCTTCTCCTAGACTAGTTGCCTAACCAAGGCTGAATAACATAGTCTGAAATACTTTTTACCCATAGCTGGAGGGAGAATAATTGGATTCATACCTTTCCTAAGGGTATTAGTGCTATGTAAAATGCAATGAGTTTCGTCCAGGATTTGAACATGTGTTGCCGTGTTCATTTCCAACGACGATAACAATTACACCACGGGCACCTCTATAATGTATTTTATAGTATTGAATTAATTTAGAGGGCTATTGCGATACAAAATAATAATTATTTGAGTCTAATTAATTTCAAAGGGAATTTCAATGTAAAACTTCATTGTCAGAGACTTTTTTTTAATAAATGTGTTGTATAGCCACATAATACATATACATCTACATATGCATGCACATCTGTATGCAGAACATAACGATGACATAATAATAAAGAAGAGCGACACAGTTCTTAGAAAAATATACCTCTCACTTTATTTGAAAGGGTTGTGTGTGAGAGGGAGTTGGAGACCGAACAGAACTGCAACATATTGACCTCCCACTCTATTGGCCATAACTGCGTTTCTTTCCCGTTCTCCTGGGCTGCTCAACCGGGGGGCTCTCTGGGTGCAGGTTTTCTCTACCGCATCTTATCTCCAACTCGTCTGATCCCCAATTGATTGATCGGGGGGCCTGAGGGCTCCCTCTGCTGGGTGCTGGCTTTCTCTACCGCATCTTGTCTCCAACTGATTGAATTTCCTGTGCACTGAGTTATATAATAGTTCAACGTCCACCTTCTTCTTGTGGGCGTCACAATTTCGCACTCATTCAACTTGTCCATGGTCAAGGTTATAATTCTGATATTCTTCGACCGGATGTACCTGTTATTTACACTGGTGCATTTCCTATTTTGACAGCCCGGCCCGGTCGTAGGTCGATATACAACAAAGGAACACGGTATTGGAGGTTCAATTTTATTTTGAACGATGAAGTTTTACTTTGAAATTAATTAGACTTCAATAATTATTATGTCGCATTGCAATATCCATGTAAATTAATTCAATACTATAAAATGAAATAATTTGTGCAATGCTTCAAGCAAATTACAAAATACTATTATAATGTACATTATGTCCATAAACGAAACAACGTCACCATCTACGTCACAAATCTCTTAGTTATTTACGTTATCTTTTCAATGATTATTAAATAATCATTGAATTTAAATTTAATTAGGATTTTATTTATTAACGATTTCTCTATTAACGCCTCGCTGAATTAGATTTACCTGAAAACAGCCCATGTTATGGATTCTACAATGTGTTAAATATACCACTAAGAAATTATGGTTTACATAGTATAAGTTGTGAATAATTTGCATACTGGTTTCAATAAAATCATGTTCAATAAATTATCATTTAGTAGTATTGATTTTTGATGTTATTGTTTTATTCTCAAACGTATTAAAAGCAATTGAATGAATAAGTTTATACAAAAATCAATAAAAATAAAATGAAAATAAGTTTAATCATTTTATATGCGTTCTGATTTTGTTTTTCTAATTTAGTCTTTCTAATTTCATTGATTTTACTACATTAAAACGTAAAGAAATTCTCGAAACGACCTTGAATTTGAGCTTTTTTCTCTTTAAGGTGATCGTTGAAAACTAATTTGTAATGTCTATAGTAGGATCTGGCTAAGTAGATCTAGAATAAAAAGGCATTCACATAGTCATAAAAGTAGGCCACAGGTAGATTATCAAATTGCTGTTCATGTGTGGAAAAGATTTCAAGTTAGCTAAAGAGACGTTCTAAAATACATACAAATTGTATAACAGTAGTTTTCTATAAGATTAGATCTCTTGTGAGAAAAATTTGTGCCAGGGAGTTTAAATCTCTTGCCGACAACTGTTCATGGCATGTTTTCTTATTCTTTTACAAAATAATATCATATAATGTCTATCCTCGATTACCCAGTCGGCTAGGGCTGTAGAATATACCGACTGCCCCTCTGCAGAGGGGTAAGACCACCCCCTTCAACGAGTATCCTGATATGACACTAAACAACCTGATGGTGAGGTTCCAATAATGTTGGAACTTTGGGTAATGCGGAGTACCTCTTCATTGCCATCGCTCCCAAGTTTACTCTGGCCCGGGATGGTTGCACCTACAGGGACCTATCTATGGGTTAAATAGAACTAAACAGCGTATTTATGCTAAAGTGAATTGTTTGAAATGGAACTGTTTTTGACATTCAAACTCTACATACACTAAACTGAATTGTTTGATATAGAACTGTTTTGACAATTTTGTGTAAACAAAATCTGTACTTATACTAAACTGAATTAGCTGAATTAGAACTGCTTGAATAAACTGAATAGTTTGAAATAGAACTGACTATTCGCATAAAAATGGATTTGGAGTTAAATAACCTACAAAGGTTGATACGCCATAAAACCCAACCAACCAACTATCCTCGAACTTGAGGTTGCAACCATCATGTATATATGAATGGATGGGTTGATCTGACTTCCTGCCTAGTCAGATTTGATATGTTGTTATTTTAGAAACGGCAGAGAGGGGCACGCACGTATCGAACCTCAAACGTGACTGTCACAAAAATGCTTGATCCCCTTCGCATAACCAATTTGATATATACATGAATATACGTGTGCATGTATGTATGTTGGCAGTCCCCTCTTAATTCATACGTGCCTTTTTTAAATTTTATATATATCAGGATTATAGCTATTTCTATCTATATGTTTTATCCAAGAGTTTTAGAATTTACCGCTTCTTCCTGTGAATGCAGATACTACACATTGATCGTTGGCTGATGTACTGATTCATTGACAAATGCACTTTTCATATTTGACAAGAACTGTGCTAGTTCTTAATAAAACTGTTTTGGATTATAATAGGAAACAACAGTTATATTATTGAGATTGTATTACGACTTTGAAGAGGAAATAAAAAAATCAATGAGATAAATATGATTTCGTTAGCGTGTAAATGACACCAGTTACGTGCTCTCAGGGGTTGAGATATCCGCAGAATCATTGTACAAAGCTCATGTTGCACGTAGTTTTGTCTTTTGTGGTTTTATGTATTTATTGAAAACAACACAGTAACATTCGCCTCGAGAAAAGGTCAAGTTTTATGGCTGAAGCGAAGAAAGAAAAAAAATGGTGAAATTGGGTGCCGAGTGAGAATTAAAAGAGAATTTTATTTTTGAATTACAAATAACTCGATTCATTACAATCAATCAGTCCGGAAAATTTCGATCAAAATTCGGTTTGCCAAATCTTAGGAATTCTTTATATAATCACTGGATACTTCAAAGTCTTACCGCAAGTTCCACCTAAACAGTCTCTTTCCCTAGAATAGCTGCAACAGAGAACAAATTCCTTCACCAATATTCTCCAAATGGATATAATATTGATCCCTTTAAATTTAAGTTAGCAAATATCTTATGCTTTTTTTTCGTTTAAATCTTTCATCATGCGTGTAAAAAATGACTAACCCGTATTAAACAATCCAACAAGGGAATTAATTTTTATTTATTGCGGACTTTTTGTCCTCAACTTGGTAGTTTTTTTGTTGTTTCTTCTCACTACGTTTCGGCCAAATTTCACCCCTGGCCTTCTTCAGGTGATTAACCGCGACCTCGGATAGGAATGCTGAGTCTTGTAACCGTATCCCCAGTAATTACTGCCTTCCATAGTTGTTGTCTATCACACCACGTTTTTGACCAAGTAAACCTCTGGGCGGCTTGGGTAGGAATTGAAACCGCTATCTTCTGACAATGCTCACTTGGAAGCGTAGAGACTCAACGCGTCTATCCGTTGCGCCACCTGAAGAAGGCCAGAGGTGAAATTTGGCCGAAACGTAGTGAGAAGAAACAACAAAAAAACTACCAAGATGAGGACAAAATGTCCGCAATAAATAAAAATTAATTCTCAGATTAAGAAGCCTCATCTCAAAAGGATTCCCAATAAAGACAATCCAACAAGGGTTAACATGCCTTTAAACTAACCAATTAAACAAGCAAACAAAACATATCTATATGAGACTCTTACCACAGAGGTAAAATGACTGTTAAGATAAATGTGCGGAGGTGCCCGTGGTGTAATGGTTATCGTCGTCGGAAATGGGCACGGTGACACGAGTTCAAATCCTGGACGAGACTCATTGCATTTCACATAGCACTAATACCCCTGGGAAAGGTATGAATCCAATTATTCTCCCTACAGCTATGGGTAAATAGTAGGGCAGACTAGGTTCTTCAGCCTTGGTGAGGCAACTAGTATAGGAGAAGGAAAACTCTGAATTCAAACCTGTTAAACCCCGCTTAAAAATTGACCTTGTGTCATATCCTGCCCGAGCGGAGGGGTTGGTAAATATGGTTAAGATAGATTTTTATACCGTATATAATTGGAGAATGTAATTTTTAAACTGACTTCGGCATAAAATCACCCAGCGAGAGTTGACATGCCATAAAAGCAATAAACCAACTAACCAGCCAAATAATATTTGCAGGTATTATGTATCTATGTATGTATATATTTTTGTGGCATTAATGACTCCTTTTCTTATAACCCTTTTCTGAGAAGTGGTCGAAAAACTTGCTTAAAGTGACTGCTAGTAAATTAAAAAAAAGGAATTTTCCTTTTCCTTTTCTCCTCCATTAATCCTATTATAGAGTTAAAATCTTAAAGTAAACATTAGCTAATAGATTTCTTAGGCTTACATTTCGCCCAGGGCAAAAAAATTTGGTTTTCCTAAGGCTGGTCAAACTTCAGTTCTGTTCGATACAAGGGTGAGTCAAAGGTTTTGCAATACTTTAGTACGTGCTAGTTTGCGGTGAGTATATAACGTGATTAAAACACATCTACTCCGTTTTTTCTGCATTGACATGGAGGCCAATGCTACCTGCTGCCTGCTCCTGACTATACAGCAGGGATTTGACCAGAGTAGGTGTATTTGCCAGAAGCGCTATGTTATTCGCGTAGTCCACGTCCGTAATAGTTTGTGCGGGGTATCGTCTGCTTCTTACCTTGGAGTTTTTCTGAAACTAGTACATAAGTTCAATTTCTTCGGAAGCAGCGTCTCATCAACGGAAAATGACTTCAATATGCGACTAGTGAAGGCATGCACTGCTATCGATAGGTTATCGTTTATGTGGAAGTCAGAATTATCTGATAACGCAATTTTTTCCAAGCAGCGGTCGTGTCCTTTCTCCTATATGGATACACAATATGGACGCTGACTTAGCGTAGAGAGAAAAGGCTTGAAGGCAATTGCACAAGAATGCTATGAGCTATACTGAACAAATCCTGGAAGCAGCCTCCCACAAAACAGCAGCTGTACGGCCACCTACCACCCATTCTCGAAAACCATTCAAATAAGGCGAACAAGATATGTGGGACACTGTTGGAGAAGTAAGGACGAACTCATGAGCGACATTTTCCCATGGACCCCTTCACACGGATGAACAGGTGTTGGACGACCTGCTGGAACTTATCAACAACTGCTCTGTACGGACACCGGAAGCAATGGATGATAGAGACGAATGGAGAGAGAGAGAGAGAGAGAGAGTCATGGAAATCCCTGGTAGAGGCATAATGATGATATTACGTGACCGTTAAAGCCGTGAAAGGTACCGCTACGATTGATAGTAATGTGGTCGCTGGTGTGTTGACACCTTGTGCACTGCTTCACTCTGTGTGTAATTTGAAAGCCACGTAGATGAATGTGCAACGTAGGCAAATTCTAAAACTTATGCTCTACGAGCTCGAACTGGAGCATACGAAAAGCAATTCTTGTGCGAAAGATGATTGCGCAGTTGATCACAGTACAATAACCTGATGGTTGAAAATATATTGCTCGAATTGCAAGAACCTCGACGATTTGGCATGGCCAGGTAGGCCTATAACTGTGGATTTCGAAGCCCTGATTCAAACCAGAATGGCAACTCCGGCGAGTAGCACTCGGAAAGTATCTGGTGAGCTCGATATCTAACAGTCCAATGTGGTCCGTCACCTTCATGATCTCGGTAGAAGCATCCGGATTGTGCCTCTTGTTATTAAAATATTTCAAAATATTTGACTTACATTCATGATTTATTGACCAGTCGGTTTCATTGCCATCGCTCCCAGGCCCACTCTGGTCCTGAATAGTAGCATCTGATAGGATCCTACCAATGGGTCAAATAGAACTAAACAGCGTACTAATGTTAAAATGAATTGCTTGAAATAAAACTGCTTTGACATTTACCTGCGAGTTGACAAAAGCTATACATATACTAAACTGAATTGTTTGATTAAGAACTGTTTGTCTAAACTGAATGGCTTGAAAAAGAAATGTTTTTGACAATTAGAATGTGTACTTACATTTAGATTGCGTACTTATGCTGAATTGAATTGTTTGAAATGGACCTATTTTTGATATTGAAACTGAACTTACGCTAAACAGAATTGTTTGAAATAGAACTGTTTTGATGTTTAAGTGTGTGTAAGCAAAATCTATACTTGTACTAAACTGAATTTTTTGAATTAGAACTGTTTGACTAAACTGAATAGCTTGAAATAGAAATGTTTTTGACAATTAAAGTGTGTACTCATTGCTAAACTGAATTGTTTGAAATAGAAATGATTATTTGTTTAAAATGTATTTGGCATTATATAACCAACTAGGGTTGATATGCTATAAAACCCAAATAAACAACCAACCTAATAATTTAAATTCTGAGAGAAACAAAAACCAAATCTCGGCCGGATATTCACGATTAGTCAAAACAGAGCAAATAAACGAGTAGTGATTTATTCTGTATGCAGTAAAATTGACCATTATGGAAGTTGATCAATATGGCAATTTATTGTTCGTCCATATTTGATAAGCACGAGAGAGAGAGAGAGAGAGAGAGAGAGAGAGAGAGAGAGAGAGAGAGAGAGAGCGGTTCTAATAGAGTAATTATATATGATCTATTATCAATTCTAAATTGATCCTTGTTTAAAGTTTGGAAATGTAATTACAACTTGATGGTTTACAAAGGCTATTATCATGCACGAATTTCTTAGATTGTCAATTATTATCAATATTTAGATTGTGGCCATTTTGCTCTGTATGCATAGATATTGGTTATTTGGTGTTTAACAGCATATCAACTCTTGTAGGTTATTCAATGCCTAATCTTATATATATATATATATATATATATATATATATATATATATATATATATATCATTATCATGTCGTGCCGACAGCACGGATATTCCTGATCCTCTCTCGCTACTTCTCCCTATCGTTCATCGCCTATGGCAGGTCTTCAGGGTTACATCCTGTATCCTCACATAGCTGCTGTATGTATGTTCTAGCTCGTCATACTAATTTTGCTCGGCCATATGTGGGGGTCCATAAGAGTACATCACTTATGAGCTCGTCTCTGCTTCTCCAGCAGTGTCCTGCATATCTGGTTGATCTAATTTGGATAGTTTTCGTGATGGGAGGTAGGTGGCCGTATAGTTAGTGCCTTGTGGGTTGTTGATGCCAGGACTTGTTTAATATTGCTTGCAACATTCTTGTGTAATTGCCCTCTAGCTTCTTTTCCAGCCGTTTTGTTAGCGTCCAAGTAGTGCATCCATACAGCAGCATCGACACGACAGCTGCTTAGAAGAGACTGTGCTTCATTTTATCGGTCAGGTCTGACCTCCATACGATCGATAGTTTATCGATAGCTGTCCATGCCTTCGTTAGCCGCGTGTCGATGTCTTTTTTGGTTGATGAGACACTGCTTCCTAGGTAGGTGAATTTGTCTACCAGTTTCAGAGAGGTTCCCTCTAGTGTGGAAATGTCGCCTGTCTGATTAAAGCTCATATATTCAGTTTTGTGTGCATTAACAGGGAGGGCAATGCCTGCGGCGGTTCGTTCCAAACTATGTAGTAGTGTTTCGGCTTGGTTGGGTGTATTTGCCAGAATCGCTATGTCATCGACGTAGTCGGCGTCAGTAATTGTTTTTGCGGGGTACCTTCTGCTTCTTTTCTTTGTCAGCTCAAAGCCGTTTTCTTTGATTTTATCAATCGATGTTCTAAGCACGGAGTCTAGACAGATGATAAAGAGGGCTAGCGTGTCCCCTTGTAGTACTTCTGCTACAATGTCGAAGCATTCTGTGTCTCCATCCGGTGAACGTACTTTCACTTTGGTGTTTCAATAGAGAATCGTTATTGCTGCTACGGTCTCTTTTGGTAGGCCGTATGCTAGTAAGATTTGTTCCATCTTCCCTCTGTGAATGGAATCAAAGGCCTTGGTAAAGTCGACAAATAGTAATGTCGCTTGTATGTTTTTGCCCGTACACCTTCAAGGATTCTACGGATGGTCAATATTTGTGAGGTCGTGGATCTATTTCTTTGGAAGCCATTTTGGTTTTTCATAAGGATGTTGTCAATTTTGGGTTCTATGCAGTTTCGTAGGAGGGCATTGTAAATTTTGGCTGCTATGGATGTAAGTGTTATAACTCGGTAGTTCTTGCCTAATCCGAGGTCACCCATTTTTAGGGAAGGGGAGGATGCATCCCTTCATCCATCTGTCTATCGTATTTTGATTATAGACTGCGTTGCAGTGTCGGAGCAGTATGTCGTCGAATTGTCCATACTTCAGGGGGAACCTCGTCAAGCCTTGCGGCTTTCCTATTTTTAATTTTTCTAAGAACCGAGTCGAGTTTTCTTGAGTGAACGGTCCTAGTTTAATGTCCAATTGCTTACTAATAATTCTGGTGATTGGTTCATGAGTAACTTTCGGTGGGTTTCCAAGTAGATTTTCGAAATGCTGTTTCTACAGTTTTATTCTTTCTTGTTAGTTTGTAGCATTCAGTTTTGCTTTGGCTGTGCTCTTCCTTCTACTCACTTCGTTTATAGTTTGCCAGGATATCCTAGATTTCCTATCTTCCACTGAGTCTCTAATCTTATCAATCTGATTTTGTATGCACTCTGTCTGTTCTTTTAGATATATTCTTACTAATTGATTTTGTGCCTTTTTTTTAGTTTTAGGGCATTTGTGTTTGTTGGGTTCTTCCTATACCTTTTGGAGGCAATTTTCACGTGTGTACATTTTTCTCTAACCGCTAAGGTTTCCTATGGGACTCTATATTTAGTTCTAGGTTTTGTTGGAATACACTTCGCTGCTGCCTCAAGGTGCGCGTTGACGAAATTCTCATATTCGTCATTTGGAGTACCTTTTTCTGTCTTCTCTTGTAGTGTCTCGAATCTGTTTCTCAATTCTAATACATATTTATATCTAATATTCCTGTTGTTAAGTGTTTGGTGGTCGCTGTTCATGTGGCGTTTTTTCGTAGGCTTAGTCGTATTTTTGCCGTGACTATTCGGTCATCGGAGGACACACCCTCGAAAGAGGAGTATGCCTTGCAATTTATTGCGCTATTTTTCCATTTCTTGTTTATAAAGACGTAGTCTATCTCTGCTTTATTATTTTTCGCGTATGTGTAGGTCCATAATTTTCCTTCCATTTTTTGACAGTTTGTATTGAGGCATGTTAATCTATTTTCTGTCATGAAATCTGTTGGATGTTGTCCATTCCTATTTGACGTTTTGTGTAGGCTGTATTTGTTGTTTCTGTTTTTCCCGATTTGGGCATTCATCTCTCCGCCAATAACTAGCACGTTGAGTTTCGGAATGCTACGCACTAGAGAGGATAACTCATCGTACAAGGCGACAAGTTCAGTTTCTTCACTAACATTGGTAGGGTTGTAGCAGGAGATGATTATTGCTCTGGGATTGCCATTAAAAGTAGCTGCCATCATCCTAGGTTGTATTCTCTCAATGCTATTAAGTGTTTTTAACGCTCTTGGTCCTATAAGCATTTCTACACCTCCTATCGTGGCATTGACAGAGTTTTTCCATGTTGATACAGTGGCTAGCGTCCATCCATTGCCAGTATTGTGATATTTGATATCCTCGGTGTGCATGTATCTGTGTTCTTGTATGCATATTATGTCTATCTTATGTTCTACGGCCGATGCAGTCAGCTCCGGTAGTTGACCTATTTTATTTAAGGTTCTAACGTTAAATGTCGCTACTTGTATTGTTTGTTTGCATTTTAGTAGTTTTTGTTTGAGCTCTGTAGCTGATTATTCGAACAGAGGCCAGGGTTCCAACATCAGCAAGACGCGCCCCTTTTTTTACCCGCGCGAAGAACGATGCAGTTTATGTATATGGTTTGAGTGTGGGTCATGGTAATCTTTCGATGGCTATTTTTTTAATTCTCATCTATAGAAGCCACTCTTATAGATGAGCAGTAGTAGTTCCCCGATTGAACTGACGTTCCTGAGCGTTGAGCAGGGAGACTCATACGTCCAGGACCAGGTTAGGCATTGCGTTTGGCCGTCAAAGGGTTTATTCGCATTCCTTTACGTCCATCATGCTGCTTCCCATGTGTACTTAAAAAAAAAGAAAAAAAAGGGGGCCTTTCTTTTCCCGTAAGTTTTAACATAGTTAAAATCCAAGACAAATGTATATTTATAAGAGTTTTTGATATATTTTCACCTGTCTTCTGATACTGGCCCTAAATGTGTCTTTGTTTTTTTTTTTGGTATTTGGGACTTCCTTTACTTAATCTGTTTTTTGGGTTTTTTTCTTTTCTAAACTACTATGTGGGGATGTTCAGTGGGCATTCTAAGCTTTTAGAAAAGACTCAAAGATGTTCTGAGCATGTTAGTACCTTTGACCAGGGTCATATATTCAATTTGGATTTACGGTAAAAGTGTCTTTACATTTAAAACACACTGTACAAGCGGCATTTTACAAAGAATAAAACAGCATACAATTTTGTAAAATTTTCGGCATTTTAAATTATTAGGACTTAAAGACATTATACTAACCAGTGGGCACCTCTGATCCAGTGGGCACCTCTGATAGTGTAATGGTTAACAAGCTAGACTAGCAAACCTACAAGAGTGAGTTCGAGTCTCATTGGGTGTCCCTATTTATTCAGCCTGATACCACATCGAAGCAAAGAGATTCGTAAATTACTACTTGTCCTGATTCTCTGGCCAAGTAGACGTCACGCCGTAAGCACAACTAACGCCCCAGTCCGACCTCAACCAACACTGCCGACCTCAGCAAACCTAACACTCTTCTTAACATATATAATGGGTGGGTGATTTGGCTGTTCAAGTGCTGGTTGAAGCAATCCAACACCTTTTTTGATGTTGGTGGTCAGCTCAAACTGACGCTGATGGACTGATTTTCTGATACATGTAGTAGAAAATCAACCTATCAGCGTTAGTAAATTTGCCCAAGCGTAAGCTATAAGATCTCAGTCATTTGCCGTTAAAGTCTTCGAAGCAGTCAGAAGCCAGTGAACATTGTAGTTTCCTCGCTATTCGATAACACACATATATTCCAGTACTTAACGTAACGGATATTGTAATAGGAAATGGAATCGGTGAGCCGAGGCTGTTTGCATTTCACTTCGCGTACCTTTGGGAAAGGCATCAACATATCACTTCTCCTCTCAGGTTTTCGTATAGTTTATTAAATTTCTTTTTGTACACGGTTATATGATGTCAAGTATTCCCATCTAATACAAATAATTAGCAAACAGATCAATTTGATCTATATCTGGGAGAGGAACAAGTATTACTTCTCTAGGTGAAAGTGGTCATTGGAGTAATGGAAATGAACAGGTATTCCAAACTCCTCAGAGATTCAAACAGGATCTTCACCTCCATATGCAGTTTAATGACATAACTCTTATTAAGGAGTCTGATCTATCTGAGGGGGATACAGTCCGCATTGTAGGCCTCAGCAACAGTTCGATATATGTGTATGTGTATGCGTCCGTAAGATAGTGTATATATATATACTTTTGGGTTCGTGCAACATTTGTTAATATGACTGACTGACTGATTAATTTTAACAGCATATCAACCTGTCTTGAATTATTTTATGCCTAGATGTTAGATTGGACTTGGGAGTAATTGGAGTGAAGGGACACTCTAAATTCCTAAAACTCTAGAATTGGACCGTCACTGCCGGATGCAGTTTAGTGTCATTGCCAAGATGTGGCTAGTCAGGGAGTCCAAAGTGGTGTGACTACTAATCACAGTACTTGTTGTGGCTATTGTGTTCGTGACTACCACATTAGCTTCCGACTGTTTGCTTTGTCAAATCCTTTCGTGTCCACGCTGTGTTTGAAAGATCCACGAGGTGGTGGGGTGACACAATTCAGCCGAATCTTCTTCTGACAGTCAGGTAATATGAGTGGCTAGATTGTCTAGCAACTCAAAGAATACAGAAAATCCGTTGTTTAACAAACAACAAAAAATCGTTTTTATTGAAACACGTTTGTGAGACAATAAATAACAAACAAATGATGTTTGCTTTCCGGGCAAAAAGAAGAAGAAAGAATATCAAGAGAGGAAGAGTGACGATGAGGTACGGTTAGAATGACACAAATGTCTCTAAAGTCTGGGACTTTGAATTTTTGTAAAGTCTGAAGGTTGTTTGGAGTGCCTTGGGTCTAGAATGGAAGGGATGTTTCTTTGGCAGTCTTGAGTTTCTTCTTGGTCCCTTTTCTCATCCTCTCGGGAGATTCGTTTTACCACCTTATTTCTTATAGATCAATATCTTGACTAAAAAAGGTTTCTGATTGGTTGTCCAATAAGAGACAATTAGGAGTTATATTTGATTAGGCAATCCTAGTTCCGGATTACATCTTACAGGTATTGGGAAAACCCTTTTTAGATGCTTTGACCAATTGGAACAGGTTTAGAGCAATCGGGTTGAACCAAAGATTCTCAGCCTCACCTGACTGGATGAGCCATACTCAGCTCACCTTTATCTAGGGTGGAGCAAAATTAAATCTCCCTTTTGAGGTAGACCATTAAGATAAAGACTAGAAAAATATATTTTACGAAATGACCCGTTTCATCATTAGGATCGATGAAGTTAGTTGACAATCGAAAAATTAAATAAATTCGCTGACCTTTAAAATAAAAAAAAAAACAATTGTCTCGCACTTAACTGACCTTTAGGAACAATCAACCAGCTTTTTTGGTCAATTTAAGCCTTGAACAAAATGATACTTATTTTAAGGATATTTTTGTTTTTGATATATATATATATATATATATTAATTTTCATATATTTCATAAATTCTAATTTTTACATATTAATTAAGCATTTAACCGCACGTCGTGTCACAAAGATACTCCCTTTTTTTGGTGGTTGGATCTTAATCTTCTGCAGGGGATACAGTCGGTGACAGGACGAGTTTTATTATGATTTGCACCACTCAGACTCCAACGAAACGACCGAAGAAAAAGCTGGATGAAAACTATACTCGGATGCCGCGTACTATTTTGACCAAATCCTGTTAGCAGCCTCCTACAAAACAGTTGTTGTACGGCCACTTACCTCCCATCTCGCCGACCATCCAAGAAAGACGAGTAAGACCTGCTGGGGAAGTAAAGACAAAGTCAAAAGTGACATTACTCAGCGAAGACATTCCAGTGTTGGTCGACCAGCAAAGGCTTACATTTTTCAGTTCTGCGCGGACAATGAGTGCTGTCTAGAGGATTTACTAAGAGTGATGGCCGATAGAAATAGATGGCGAGCGAGCAGAGAGAGAGAGAGAGAGAGAGAGAGAGAGAGAGAGAGAGAGAGAGATAGAGAGATAGAAAGAGGGAGGGAGAAAGAAAGAGTCAAAAGAATCCATGAAGTTGGCACGCCTTGATGATGATGATGATGATGTATGAATGAATGGGTCTATCTTACGAGTATCAGTATCAATTATTGAACCTAATATCGGAGATATATTCAAAAGTGATACGCATAATGATCATTATATAGTTTTGAGATGAGGTAATTGTTTCTTGATGCATTTGAGCATCCAAATACACTCAGCCGCTATTAGCTAGCCGTAACGATATTATTATTGTTAGCGGCTTGAAGGTTTCGTGCTGACGTGGCTATGAAGCAATCATTCGTCCGACTGACATGACTGTTCATCTTGATAAATCTGAAACCAGTTCTAACAGATCGCTTCAAACGCCATTTTTCTTTGGCTATTGTTCGTTAACCTCTGGAAGAACGCTGCCCTCATTTTAGAGGCATTCAAGCAAATAAATAGACTTATTTTGTGCTGGACGAAAAGTTAACGTTATTCTTCTCTTTATACGCGAATAGTATCTTCTTCTTCTTCTTCTTCTTCTTCTTCTTCTTCTTCTTCTTCTTCTTCTTCTTCTTCTTCTTCTTCTTCTTCTTCTTCTTCTTCTTCTTCTCTTGCTGTTGCTGTTGCTGAGAATGTTTTAGTTTTTTTTGTTCTTGTTCTTCTTTTACTGCTGCTGAGAATGTTTTAATTCTTCTTCTTCTTCTTCTTCTGAGAATGTTTTAATTCACACTCCTCATCCTCCTTCTCTTCCTCTTCTTCTTTCTTCTTCTACTTATCATTCTTCTGCTGTTGCTTTTACCTTCCTCCTTTTTTAGCTTTCTTTTCTGCGGCTTCCTCCTCCAATTTCTCATCACCACCCACAACAACACATCTTCTTCTATGAGAGGGTTTTTAATCCCTTTCATCCTCCTTTTTCTTCTTCTGTATTCTTTCTTTCTTTCTTTCTTTCTTCTCAACCATCACCTCCACCCACTACACCACATCCTTCTGTATTTTTATATTGTCGTTCTTTCTTTCTTCCTCCTCAACCATCACCTCCACCCACAACACTACATTCTTCATCTGTGAGTACTTTTATCTTGCTCTTTGTCTTCTTTCTTTCTTTCTTTCTTTCTTTCTTTCTTTCCTGTTGTTCTCCCTCCTCAACCATCACCTCCAGTAACTATATCACATCCTTCTTCTGTGAGTGTTTCTATCTTCTCATTTTTCTCCTCCGATTTCTTTCTTTCTTTCTTTCTTTCTTTCTTTCTTTCTTTCTTTCTTTCTTTCTTTCTTTTGCCTTTTTCCTTTCATTTCTGCTGTTATAATGCATGTACTTGTAGGTTATTGTAATTTTAAAACGTGCCGCTATTTTGGGAAATGTTTAACAAAAAATTCATGTTTACTTCCGTGCTAAATTTATCCAACTTTAGATAAAGTTATTGAATTATGCTCAACAATAAGTCATTTCAATAAGCAACCAACAAGATGGTTCCTACCCATCTTCTCTTCTATTTATAAATATATATATGAATTATGTTTTCTAAGAATTGTTTTGTAGTCTGTCATGTAATGGACTTCTCTCAAACCCTCGTCACCAGAATATGTTTCGACATTTGCCCAGATGTAATGTACAGGTGACAAGTAAACCGTGGGAAACGCAATTAGTACTCGTTGGTGGGTTATGAGTAGTCACATGATATTTTGAGAGATTTAATAAGATTTAAAAGAAAATTTGATAAGGGTTCCAAACAGTCAAATAGATAGGCATGTTATTTGGAGCTTAAGTGAAACTGGGCCCGCACCATTATAAATTTTCTCCCATCGACTCAGCAAAACCACATCATGCCTTCCTACTTGAAACCGGCCCTCAAAAGTATAGAGTGTTTTTGACTCCTGTTGCACAAAGCTGGGTCTGATGGGGTGAGGGAAAACAGATGGCTTCAGTTTATTTAAAACACAATAGTGGAACACAATAATACTTTGGAGCAGGAAGCCCCAGAAAAAATTGATGGATTCAGTGGTGGTTTTGTTGGTTTGTTTGGGTTTTATGGCATATTAACCTTTGTTGGTTTATTTAATGCCAAATCCATTTTTATACAAACAAACAGTTCTATTTCAAACAATTCAGTTTATCATGATTACACAGTTTACAAGTCAAAGCAGTTCTATTTCAAGTAATTCAGTATAACATAAGAACGCAGTTTAGTTCTATTTGACCCATAGATAGGACCTTATCAGGTTCTACCACTCAGGGCCTGAGTGGACCAGAGAGTGATGACAATGAAGAGGTGCTCCGCATTCCCCAGTGCTCCAGTATGACAGGAACCTTACCATCGGATTGTTTAGTGTCATATCCAGCACAAGCGTTGGGGTGCAGAGAAGCAGTCGGTGTATTCTGCAGCAAGATTCAGGGGTGGAATATATATATATATATATATATATATATATATATATTGAACTGAATTCATCTCTAAATGAAGATAAAATGCAAATATAAAAATTATTTTCCTCTTGAGATCAATACTTTATTCAGAGTTTCATGTATCACACACAATCGTCGGACAGATAAAGCTCACTTATATATATATATATATATATATATATTCCAAAAGCCTTAACGTTAGCCGGCTGTTGACTCAGACTAGCCGTAGTGCCTTAAAAATACCTGAAAATGAGAACAAACACAATAAAACAAGCGTAAATAACTCGCGAAAGTATATTACAATTGGTAAACCTTATGGAAGACTAAAACACACATTTTAGTGATATTTTTAAAAGAATAATCAGCACAATTACAAAGTTAGTCATCAAACCCCATATTAATTGTTTCTACTTTAGACGCAAACCAGATATAGTGGCGTACATTTGTTTACAATTTTTCGATGTAAATATTCTATTATAAATAAATCTGTCTAGATCAGAATTTGAACTCGTTAAATTGATAGCATTTGTGAAGAAGCTTCTATAATATTGAAAAATAGGCTGAATTCTATCCGTTTTCATCAGTCTAGCGGGAGTTGTTCATTTATTTTCTTTTAAAAGTGAAACTATAATTTTTTTCCTATTAAATTATGAATTTCATAATTGAAAAAAATAGCGTTTGATATGTGGTTGGGAGGTAAATTAACTTTCTTGAAAGATACAGCTAAAGAATTCTCTTTTTATTACCTAAGGGAATTAAAATTCCGAAGAGAAAGGTTATTTGTGTATTTGCACAAAGTGAACTTACAGGAGAATAAGACAATAAGTGAATAAACATTTGAAATGATAGATGGATGCAATTATTCTACTCTTGTAAAAAACAATAGCAGATGGC
The DNA here is from genome assembly GCA_963585895.1 of Sepioteuthis lessoniana. NCBI lineage: Eukaryota > Metazoa > Mollusca > Cephalopoda > Myopsida > Loliginidae > Sepioteuthis > Sepioteuthis lessoniana. Next base: position 99,621,374 of record OY757915.1, read on the forward strand.
AATCGAGTAGAAAGTGAACAGCAGTGAATCAATTCATACGTACGTAACAGAATTTGATCTGAAATTTTATATGTTCGGTCTTTATGATTAATGGAGATGCATTGACTTAAGTGCCTTGACAAAGAAAGACATTATGTTGAAAATTAGATATTAGTGAAAAATAAATGTTTCTTTAATTAATTATGATGTGAACCAGTATAATGTATATGTTGTGTTCTGGTTAGTGAACACAAGTAGTAGTAATAATAAGACAAACCACGATATGTGAGGAAAATAGTTATATTTACAGGAAAGAGTATTTACAAGAGAGAGACTGTTAGTAATAAGAACATAGGATTAGTGATAGAGTAATGATATACTTCAACAATAGGAACAGCTCTTCTGGTCTGACTCGTAGGCTTATCCCCAAAATGATCTCCGCTAATGCCATATATGGCAAATGGAACAGCTCATTACGCTAAAAAGGTAGGTGATACCCAACAGTATATTTAGATCTAAGCAACGTATTCTCTATTAGACATGTATTCTTGAATATGACAGGCAAGAAATTATTTATCCTCTGTATTTCTCCTAGCACTATTTCACCTTTAGTATTATGCGAAAACTTAACTCCTTACAGAAAGAAAACTTTTGAAAGTTTCATCAGTGCAGTCATTCTTCTGCTTCAGTTCAGCGTTTTAGCGCAATTGACAGGTTCTACGAAACATCATTTAACTAATTCTTATCAACTTTTTTTGAAACATTTTGTAATAGTGTTAAAAAAATGTGTTTTTCTTCTTTCTCAGCTTCATCTCCTTACTTCTGCTCCTACGCCATACAGCCATTTTTTAGCACTGCGTGATGAATATCTAGTATTTATTTGTCTTTGTTCGACCATTCTACTCGGATAGTTAATCTGAAAATTCAACCCAGTCAGCTGGAGCTGGAAAATACAGAGACTAGTTCAAACTCATTTAAAAATGAAATTACCAACAACCTGATCTCTTACATACTTCTATCTATTCAGACGTGTAAAAAAAATGACTGATGATAAATTGCTACTGTTACAAAGATATACTTAAAATCATTTAACTCTGTGCAAACAAATGACAAATAGTAAATTGAATAATTCGTATTTGATAGCATTTGAAACCACTAAACCGTATACAAAAATTAAAGAGCCCAGACTCGTTTAAAAATGTTATCAACAAAATGTGTTTACAAATCATGTATATTTGATATATATGTATCAAACGGGATTTGATATTAAATAAACTATAATATTTGATATGCCATGAAACCAAACCAAATCAAATCTTATATATTTAATATACATATTTACCAACCCCTCTGTTCCAGCAGGATATGACACTAGGTCAATTTTTAAGCGGAGTTTAACAGGTTTGAATTCAGAGTTTTCCTTCTCCTAGACTAGTTGCCGAACCAAGGCTGAATAACCCAGTCTGCCCAACTATTTACCCATAGCTGGAGGGAGAATAATTGGATTCATACCTTTCCCAAGGGTATTAGTGCTATGTGAAATGCAATCAGTCACGTCCAGGATTTGAACTCGCATCGCCGTGTCCATTTCCGACGACGATAACCATTACACCACAAATGTACGCCACAATGTCTGGTTTGCGTCTAAAGTAGAAACAATTAATAATGTGGGGTTTGATGACTAACTTTGTAATTGTGCTGATTATTCTTTTAAAAATATCACTAAAATGTGTGTTTTAGTCTTCCATAAGGTTTACCAATTGTAATATACTTTCGCGAGTTATTTACGCTTGTTTTATTGTGTTTGTTCTCATTTTTAGGTATTTTTAAGGCACTACGGCTAGTCTGAGTCAACAGCCGGCTAACGTTAAGGCTTTTGGAATATATATATATATATATATATATATATATATATATATATATATATAAGTGAGCTTTATCTGTCCGACGATTGTGTGTGATACATGAAACTCTGAGTAAAGTATTGATCTCAAGGAGAAAATAATTTTTATATTTGCATATATATATAAAGAGGATTTGGCATTAAATTATTTACATTATTTGATATACCATCAAACCAAACCAAACCAAACTAAACCAAACGAAATCATATATATTTAATATACATGAAGAAAGATGATTAGGCCTTAAATAATCAACAATAGTTGATATGCTCTCAAATCAAACGAAACCAAATCAAATATATCTAATATATACGTATAAAGAGGATTTGGCATTAAATAACCAACAATGGTTGATATGCCATAAAACCCAACCAAACCAAATCTTATATATTTAATATATACGTATAAAGAGGATTTGGCATTAAATAACCAACAATGGTTGATATGACATAAAACCAAAACAAACCACTTAAAAATTGTACTTTTTTAATAAATGTATAAAACAAACATGACGAGGCGAGAAAAAATTTTGGGTTTTTTTCTTGTCCTACTGGTCATAATTTGAGCAGTTTTCTAATTAAAGAAAATACGTTTTAATAACGATTTATTCCTTTCATATATATATATTTATATATATATATATATACATATATATATATATATATATATATATATATATATATATAAAAGGATCATATATATATATATATATATATATATATATATATATATTCGAGGATCATTCAAAAGGTTTTAAGTCACACACAGAAACATGTCTGATAGCTGAATAATCACTTTCTATAAAACGAGAAAAACTAATTCAGATTAATTCTGTCTTAATCAATATGCAGGTGTAGGCCCATACAAATGCAAGGGGTGTGGAACAAATCTAAAAATCTGGCTGAGGCTTAGAACTTTTTGAACAAATCTCATTATTTTCACTAAATCTACATCTCTCTACTACTTATCCACTCCATCTTTGATAGAGATCAAGTAACGGTCAGATATATATCATCTTTTAATATATTGTCATTTAAAATGCATGAATGATTTTATTTTATTTTTTGTAAAATCACTGCTGTATACTATCTGTGCTTTAAATGCAAAAAGACAAATACTGTAATTCCAAGTAACATTTGAACTTTGTCAAGAGAAGCTAATACTATTGGACATTATTAGAAATTGAAAAACAAAGTTGGAGTAAGGTTATAATAATTTTGGGAATTTCGCGTTAATGACGAAATATTTAGAGAAAGAGAGGAAAAATAGGAAACGGTATAACTGAATGATTGTATATCCGTATAAAAAAAAGAAATATTTAGGAGCCTTGGCGACATTTAGAATACATGGACTGTGTTAAACATACTAATAGAATACAAGGTAAATCCACTCCATCTTTGGCAGAAGTCAAGTAACACTCAGATATACGAGGTATATACGATAAGTTTCCAGACATTTTTCGTATGGGCACTTTTATTGATAGTACACACATGAAACTCTAGCACTCTTCGAAGTAATCTCCTCCGTCTGCAATGCAATTGTTGTACCGTTTCAACAACTTCTGGAAGGCCCCATGGAAGTCTTCTTGTGTGAGCGTGTCAATGACTTTTGTCACAGCCTTTTTTATCTCCTCAGTTGTCTCATGACGACAGCTTCTGAGCTTAGGGAATAACCAAAAGTCATAGGGAGCAAGGTCTGGACTATAGGGAGGCTGAGGAACTGTCTTGATGCCCATCTTGGTCAAATAGTCTGTGACAAGGATGGAGTTGTGGACTGGTGTATTGTCCTGGAGGAAATGCTACTGACCCGATTTGAAGAGTGCTGGCCTTTTTCCAAGGAATCTCTTCCTGAACTCCCTTAAAATCTCAACATAGTAACCCTAACCCTAACCGTTTAGCCAATCAACTCTGGTGCATTGACTTCCTTACTCCTCCTACGCTCTCATCATCCCTCACAGACTCCCAGCCTTCCTTGAATCTCTTATGCCACTCAAAAATGGATGCTCGATTCATGCAAGATGGTCGAAAAGCAGTCTGAAGCATTCCATACGTCTCTGTGGCATTTTTTCCACGTTTAATACAGAATTTTATTGCATATCGTTTTTCCTCACGTCCAGATTGCATTTTTGAAATTCGCCAGCTGTGACAATCAGGCTTTAGTAGGGTTATTCCAATTGCTGCTGTATCTGTTCCTTTGAACCTAAAATCATAAAAATTGATGAGTCATCTCATAAGCTGTATAGCAATAATATACTGAATCTTCAAGAGTCTACGCCAATTTAAAATTCTCATACGAAAAAAGTCTGGAAACTTATCGCATGACCCTCGTATATTGTCTTTTACAATATTGTCATTTTAAAATGCACAAATGATATTTTTTTTATTTGTAAAATCAGTACTGTATATCAAATGCAAAAAGACAAATACTGTAATTCCAAGCAACAGTTGAACCTGGCCAAGAGAGGCTAATACTATTGGACTTTATTAGAAGTGAAACCCTTAAGTTAGCGGAAAATAGAATGCCTATAAGGATGCAAAGAACCATAAATAAGTAATTGTAGACTTTAACTAAATTAGAAATTAATACTGGCAAAAGGGGGAAGAAAGAAGAAGAAAAAAAATCTTTCGAAAGCCATGGGAAGCAGCATGGTGGACATAAAGGCGAGCGGACAAACCCTCTGACGGTTCAACACCCTGCCTAACCAGGCCCTGGACGTATGAAACCTACGGTTCAACGGCCAGGATCAAATAGTTCGATCAGGGAACTATTGCTGCTCATCTATAAGGGTGGCTTCTATAGAGGAGAATAAAACAGCCATTGAAAGACTACCATGACCTACAGTCAAACCACCGGTTCAAACCGCATCGCTCTTCACTCGGGTAAAAAAGGACGCGTCCGGCTGAGGTTGGAGCCCTGGCCTCAGAGTTCGGAAAATCAGCTACAGAGCTCAAACTAAAACAGAAATTACTAAAATGCAAACGCACAATACAAATAGCGACATTCAAAGTTAGAACTTCAAATAGAATAGACCAACTATCGGAGCTGACAGCGTCGGCGATTGATTATAACATAGACAAAATATGCGTACTAGAACACAGTTATACTCATTAAATATCATGATACTGGCAATGGATGGACGCTAGCCATTGCATCTGCATGAAAAATAAACTCTGTTAATACCATGATAGGAGGTGTAGGTATTGTAACATATCCATGATATGGATATGCGAAACGTACATAGAATGTTCATAACATAGAACATAGGAATCCCGAAACATGAAAAACACGTAACGACTTCTTAGTTCAGGTACGAAATCTTTTATTACCTTTGAGTTAAAGGTTTCGACATAGGAAGAGAGATGCACAATCTTTCTATGATGAATTTTCCATCCGCCACCCGCCATCTCATGCGGCCCCCTTAGCGCGCAAATTCGTCTGGCCTCTGTGAGCCCCGAAAGTCAACCCTTCTCGTTCGGTGTCTAGTTCTCAACTCATGACTTTTTCAAATCTCCCCAAATCCTCCGCGCACGCTTCCGGTGCATGACGTCATTCACATCCCTGGTCACATCCGCTCTCTGGGATTTTTATTTTGACATCTGTGAACGACACACCCTCCCCGCGCGCGCGCATCAATATCTGTGCTCAAGTTTGCACCTAACTAACCCATGTGCTGAGCCGAAAGGCAAGATATATAAAACGAAATCCCTCGGCCATTATATTACAGTATGCTTCTAGGGCCACGGGCCCTAAAATCACTAAATAGCATCGAGAAAATACGACCGAGGGTGATGGTAGCTACGTTTAATGGTAACCCAAAAGCAACAATCATCTCCTGCTACCGCCCTATCAATGTTAGTGAAAAAACTGACCTTATCGCCTTCTATAACGAGCTATCCTCCATTGTTCGTAGCATCCCAAAACACAACATTCTTGTCATTGGTGGAGACATGAATGCCCAAAATGATAAAAACGTAAACCACAAATTCAACTAACTCAAGTCATCAAACAGAAATGGAGAACATCTTGCAGATTTCACGCTAGAAATTGGATTAACATGCCTCAATACTAAATTTCAGCAAAGGAAGGAAAAAACTATGGACCTACACCTAAACAAATAATAATAAAGCACAGAAAGACTAAGTCTTTGTAAATAAGAAATGGAATAATAGCGCATTGAATTGCGAGGCATATTCCCCTTTCGAGGGTGAGTCCTCTGATCACCAAATTGTCACGGCAAAGATACAATGAGATTACGAAGGAATGCGGCCCGAACAACAACCGCCATACATTATGACTGGTCCCAACTTAACAACAGGGATATTAGAGATAAATATGTTAACATTAAGAAACAAATTTGAAGCACTACAGGAGAAATCAGATTCACATACTCCGAATGACGAATATAAGAATTTCATCAATGTCCATTTAAAAACAGCAGCAAAATGCATACCAACTAAATAAAGAGCTAAACCTAGAGTCCCAAGGGAAACATTAGTGGTTAGAAAAAGTGAGCTGATGTGAAAACTGCTTCCAAACAGGAGGAACCCAATCAATATCAATGCCCTGAAACTTAAGAAAGCACAAAAGTAATTAACTAACTGTTGCGTTCTGTTTAGTGAACGCTTGTAATATTAAATAAAGGAAAACCCACGATAGAGAGGAAATAGAGATATATTCTCAGGAAAAAGTATAAATAATAGAGAGACTATTAGTAGACAAGAACATAGGACTAGTGAATACAGAATAAAGATATAGTCCAACGATAGTTTTGGCTTCCGTTATAATGGTAGCAAGTAAGGTGATCTAATGCGATCTCCAGTCTCCAACGCTCTAATACTATTTCTATAAGAAGCTGCTCTTCACCTTCTAGTCTACCCTGGTATTAGTAGCTACTGCTATATATGGCAGATGGACTAGTTCATTGTGTGGAAAAAGGTGGGTGATACCCAAAACTAACATATACCTAAAAGAAGAAAAAGAATACGTACTAAATCAGATCAATAACATTAGAGACTCGATTGAAGATAGATAGTCTAGGATAGCATAACAAACGATAAATGAAGTGAGCAGAAGGCAGAGCATTGCCAAAAATTAAACTGAAAGCTACCAGCCAAGAAAAACGAATACAACAATGAAAACAACATTTCGAGAATTTACTCGGAAACCCTCCGAAAGTTACACATGAACCAATCACAAGAATTATTAGTAAACAATTAGTTATCAAACTAGGACAGTTTACGCAAGAAGAACTCGACTCAGTACTAAGAAGAATTAAAAACAGAAAAGCAGCAGGGCTTGATGAAATACCCTCAGAAGTAGGGAAGAGTAGGGAATTCGAGGGCATACTGCTCCGACATTATGATGCCAAGATATACAATGCTCTAGTACGCAACTGCATAGAACCCAAAAGTAAGAAGATATTTAGGAAGAACCAAAATGGCTTTTGGAGAAATCGATCCACGATATCACAAATTTTGACTATCCATCGAATTCTAGAAGGTATACGTGCAAAAAAAAACATGTGGAAACAATATTACTTGTCGAATTCTCCTAGGCCTTTAACTCGATACACAGAAGGAAGATGGAGCAAATACTACTCGCCTAGGGCCTACTCAAAGAAACCATCGCAGCCATAATGATGTTTTATAAAAACACGAAAGTGAAAGTCCATTCCTCGGATGGAGACACAGACTACTTCGACATTGTAGCAGGTGTGCTGCAAGGAGACACATTAACCCCATATCTCTTCATCATATGTCTAGACTACGTGCTTAGACCATTTATTGATAAAATAAAAGGCACAGGTTTTACGCTGGCCAAGGAAAAAAGCAGAAGATACCCCGCACAAATAATTACGGACGCGGACTACGCAGATGACATAACTCTTCTGACAAATACACCCGCCCAAGCCGAAACCCTGTAACATAGTCTGGAACGAGCAGCTGTTGGTATAGGCCTCCATGTTAACACAGAGAAGACGAAATACATGTGATTTAATCAAAGAGGAACATCTCCACACTAAATGGTAGTTCTCTGAAACTAGTGGACAAGTTTACCTACCTAGGAAGCAGTGTCTCACCAAACAAGACAGACATCGACATGCGACTAGCAAAAGCATGGACAGCTATCGATAGACTATCGGTTATATGGAATTCAGACCTGAACGATAAAATAGAACGCAGTTTTTTCCAAGCAGCGGTCATGTCGATACTAATATATGGATGCACTACATGGACGCTAACTAAAGCTTGACGGAAATTACACAAGAATGCTGCGAACAAGTCCTGGAGCCAACACCCCACAAAGCAGCAGCTGTACGGCCACCTACCACCCATCACAAAAACTAAGTTAGACGAACCAGGCATGCGGGACACAGTTGAAGAAGTGTGGACGAACTCATAAGTGACATACTCCTGTGGACCCCTTTACATGGACAAGCAAAGGCAAAACGACCTGCTAGAACCTATATACAACCGCTCTGTGTCGATAGAGGATGTAACTTTGGAGACCTACCGGGAGTGATGGATGATAGAGTCGCGTGGTGGGAGAGCACTCATTGACTTCACTGCCTTTAAGACTTCCCCAATGGGGCCACCTATTGGCTGTGGGTGATGACACGGAATGCCGAAGGACGGGATCCTGGTGACTAAGCGGTCCCTCACTCGGGTACTAAGTGGTCACATGAATAGCAACGCTCCCCTTCGGTTCATACTTGGGCTGGACGGACGGTCGTAGAGGCCCGATCCGATCAATTGATTCGTCACATAAAGCCCGAGCGCCTTTTTGATTAAAGCACTCAACTCTTTTTTATTTTATAGGGACTAAATGGTGGTAGCTGAGGATCAATCAACTTCGTCAAGAACAACAGTAAATGAAAATTATTTCAATCGATATATCAACACACATGAAATCATATATGCAAAATAAAAAAAGAAAAAAAAGAAAAAAAGAAAAAGAAAAAGCTAATAAATAGCCCACAAGTGTTGATATGCCATTAAACAAAATTACCAATCAACCGAGTAATGCAACATAGAGTTAGGTAATAAATAATCAATGTTCGTTTTTGACATACTACTAGAATTAATAAAATCCAAGTATTTTTATTTTAGAAGGAGAAAGAAAGAAAGAAAGAATTAGCAGAAAAAAGAGGAGTACAGAAGAAAAAGATAATATTACAAAAAGGGATAGGAATAAAAAGAAAGATTCCAAATTAAGAAAAAATTTAAAGAAAGAAAAAGGTAAACGGAAGAACGAAAGAAGAAGAAAAAAGGAAGACGTATAGAAACACAGAAGAAGAAAGAATAATAAAAAGGAAGAAGAAAAGGACGAAGGGGAGACGAAAAAAGGTATTTGAAATAAAATAGAAGAAAACAGAAAAGAGGAGCCAATAAAAGGAAGAAAAAAGTATGGAAGCAAATCAAAAATAAAATATGTAATATTAGTCAAGTTCAGAGGAAGCCATGTGAAAACTGGTCGAATTTTTTGGCAATAGCAAAATAAACTCGAATTTATATTTATTATTATTTTATGTCTAAAGATCTTTCTCGAAATAACCTCCGCCATTATGTCCTGTTTGGTAAGAAATATCGTCGAGATCTCGGACTGATAACGACTTGAGAAACATCAGTTGATACCGGCTTGAAGAAACTAAACGCACTGGTATATCTCTCTTTGCATATGTATATGTGTATATGCATGCGTAAATATGTGCGTGCGAATGTGTGTGCGTGTGTGTGTGTTTGACTCTCCACGTGTATGTGTGTGCACGTCTGTGTGTATATATGTGGGCGTATATATATATATATATATATACACGAGTAGGATGTGACATAAGGTCAATTTTTTAAACGGAGTTTAACAGATTTGAATTTAGAGTTTTCCTTCTCCTAGACCGGTTGTCATATCAAGGTTAAAGGTCAGTCTGAACAACTAATTATCCATTGCTTGAAGGAGAATAATTGGATCCGTACCGAGGGCATAAGCGCTAGGTGAAATGCAAACTGCCTCATTTAGCATTTGAACTTGGGACACAGTGTCCAATTCCAACGACAATAACCATTACACGACGGCCACCTCCTTACCAACCTCTCCGCAAGGACAGGGTGTGACACAACGTTAACTTTTTTTTAAAAGTGGAGTTTAACTAGTTAGAATTCAGAGTTTTCCTTCTAGATTAGTTGCTCATCAAGTCAGTCTACCCTACTATTTTACCCATCTCTAGAGGGAGAATAATTGTATTCATATCTTTCCAAAGTTATTAGTACCATGTGAAATACAAACAGCCTCATCCAGAGTTTTAACGTGTGCTGCCGTGTCCATTTCCTATACCACGGGTACCTCCAGAAGGTGTGTATATATGTTTGTGTTAATGGAGTTATATATACCCAGCTTAGGTGAGATTTGGAATTAAGTTAAAATCATGAATCACCCAATGAGAATCGAATTCACTAACATACTCTGCTAGCTTAGCTTGTTACCATTACGTCACACGAGTCGCTCTTAAAAAACAAAATTTAGCTTTGGTTTGGTACAAGGCCGTAAATATGTGATCGAACTTACCGCTAATCAGTATTTGATATGCGAGACTATTTTTTCTACCTGGACGATTTCACTACCGAACGTCCCCTTGAACTGCTTCGTCAACGTCTTGTAAAAGTATATAAATAAAGTAATGTTGGCGACCTCAGTCGAGGGTGACCCGAAGTCTCCCTTTTCAATAGCTACTACACCGAAGTGTAGAGGAGCACGATACTCCTTTCCCTGGATTGCTCCACTTTACCCTTGATCCTTGCCTTATAATGCTGATTGTTAAGCAAGGCAGCATCAAGTACCATTTTTTAAAAGTCTTTGGTATGACTCGACCTGGGATTGAACTCCGGTCTCCCGGACCATTGGCGAATACTCAACTCATTAGGCCAATGGCCCGGTAAAAAATATATAAACTAGCCACTATTCCCTTGAAATTTTTCTTTTGTTCCCTGGATAAGCACTGTATAATTTTGTTTATAAATAGTAAGTGTGATTTCTCAATTGCTTTTGTTTTAAAAGTATAGAAAATAGCAATTATTATCTCCAGACAATATATATATATATATATAAACGCCCAACTTTTTCTAATTATACAAACTTTCGCCTAGGTTTTTTGTATTTTGCATTTTCAAACATCCATCATTGACTTAACATCGCTAATATCACCCCTCATGGTCCTGATCATGGTTCAGTAGAACCGAAACGCTATAGCGTCTCTCCTTCCACTTGGATTACCTTGTTATCAATTTTTATATATATATATATATATATATATATATATATATATATATATGTGTGTGTGTGTATGTGTGTGTGTGTGTGTGTGGTTAGGAATCCATTTTAACAAACTGATTTCATATAGGTTTTGTAAAATTAATTTTACTAAATTTTTCTTTCAGAGATGCGAAAAGTAAAAAGAAAAGAACATGGAAATTGCGGATTCATAAGTAATAAATATCTTGTGTAAGTAGACAAAAGATCAAAGGCGAAAGCCTAAACCGTTTATCGATGGAACGTCGGAAGTTTTCAGATGTTCAATAGCTTATGTAATCGATAATAGACATTCAAAGTAGTATCGATTTTCACCAATATTCTCAGCATTTACTTTTGAATAGCTTTAATTTGTTTTCATTTGCTCACTTCGGGTCGAATTAGTTGAGATGAAATTTCTACATTTGCGATAACTTACAAGTAATTAAATATTGGTCTCCATCATATTTCTGATTCTAAATTGAATGATTTTCACTGTCAAAAGCGAACGATTATTTCTGCTAGATACAAATATATACAATATCGAACACCCTCCCAGTTCAAAGAAAACAGTTAAAAAACTGAGCCATGTTTTATTATTACCACAAATTTTAATGAAACTTAGACATACTTAGGAATTGTTTTTTTTCTTTGATTATTGTTTTTAAAATTACCTTAGTTGTAGCAAAAAGTCATTATTTTCTATGACCCAGTCGGCTGGTGCTGCTGAATACACTGACTACTTCTCTGTAGAGAGGTAAGATTCCCCTAACGAGTGTCCTGGATATGACACAAAACAAATTGATGGTGAGGCTCCAGTAATGCTCGATCTTTGGGGTATACGGAGTACCCCTTAATTGCCATCGCTCTCCAGTTTACTCTGGACCGGAGTGATAGCACCTGATAGCGATATTACAAAAAATTGAACTGGCTTTATTCATCAATTGATGTTTTCCTCAAAAATTATAAGAAAATTAACTGCAAAAAGAGAAAAATAACTGCCCGAATAATCTACCAAATATAAATTGTCCAAACTTGACATAAACAACATCAATTGTCTGTCAGCAGTCTGTCTTTTGCCCTATATATATACATATATATATATTGTTATCCACAGACAGACTGTTTCGTTCTATCAGAACTCTTCAGTGTGGCTAGACACGCAGGACGCTCGAAGCTGGGATTGAAACCCATCCAACTTTACGTTAGACTAAGTCTCAGACCACTCGGCCAAAAAGCGGACTACCTTGGCTAAGGGAATTTTTAAGGTATCTATGATAGTAACAGCAGCAGCGTCCGTTTGTTTACGTTTTAATACTATATATATATATATATCCCATAAAGATACCAAATTATGAACATGAAGTCCAATACTTGAAGTTCCAATACTTAAAGTTTCATGTGGTCATCACGATCAAGAGACAGAAAAGTGATAAAATTTGTGTTTTGATTATTTGCATATAACACGTTCTTATGTATAACGTACACTCCTAACTTTGGACAACGAAATTCAGGAAAAAAACATATCGTGTATAATACGCATTATCTTTTTAGAATTTGTAGCAACTAAATGTAACTAAAATTTAGCATTTGTTCTTCTTTTTATTGGTTTGGACTGACTAAAAATAAGAATTTATATAGTTTGCATTATGAATTAAAACACAAAATTTACACTGCATTTATAGCAAATACACGGACATGTTCACACAAAAATGCAACCAGCTTTCAGCGAAAATAAGTTAACATTTGGAGCAGTTGATATTTCTCTGTAACCGCGTAAAACATTCGTTTGGACTACCAATATTACTTTCCGTCACTTCATCCTGTACATGGTGAGGAATATACAGTGAAGAAGTTAATTATATAGTTCACGTGTTTAATACGCCCGTCAATGTTTTTAGCTAAAAAATAGTGCGTCTTATCATATTTACCAACCCCTCCGCTCGGGCAGGATATGACACAAGGTCAATTTTTAAGCGGAGTTTAACAGGTTTGAATTCAGAGTTTTCCTTCTCCTAGACTATTTGCCTAACCAAGGAGGAATAACTCAGTCTGCCCTACTATTTACCCATAGCTGGAGGGAGAATAATTGGATTCATACCTTTCCCAAGGGTATTAGTGCTATGTGAAATGCAATCAGTCTCGTCCAAGACTTGAACTCGTGTCGCAGTGTCCATTTCCTTCGACGATAACCATTACACGTCGTGCGTCTTATAGACATGGCCAAGATGTATCCGAAGGTCAATTTTTAAGCGGAGTACGCTGATTTGAATTCAGACTTTTTCTTCTCTTAGACTGGTGAGATGGATTAATGCCATTCCCAAGAGTATCAGGACGTAGTGAAATGCAAACAGCCGTGTTCATGATTTGAACTCGGGTTGCCAGTTTCATTTCCTAAAACAAATTGGACAATATAATAGCGATAACAAAGACACACGAAAATGATGAATAACATGTCTGCAAAGACGTACCTTAAAAGGTTTTAACATCTAAATAAATCATCTTTAAAAACATCCATTTGAAATTGGATGGATAAATATGGATTGCTCCATAAACATTTAAATATAAATAAATAAGTTGAATATGTAATTAAAACAGTTATTGTTTATTCAAAGCATACTCTACCCACGCATAACACAACTTTTCAAAGAGTAGATCTCACTGTCTGGTGTTCACGCTAGCAGAGATCATACAATGGTCAACAAGCATTAATATGGGAGCCTTTTGTACAATTGTATATTTTATACGATAAATAAACTGCGCAAACATTCAGATCCGAAAAAAAAATTAATTCAAAGAATGAATATACCATGTTACTATGGTAACATTGCATGTTACTTTGGTAACTTAGCCTATCCATAGTATAGCACCATATACTATGTCTTCCGTGGCTTTTTTAATGGTATATCTACTCTTTTAGAAATTAATATTCCTATTTATCCTATCACTTTTGAACATCTTATTATATATATATGTAACACTATATAGGTGGCCCGCCAAGCAGACGATTCCTTTGTCTGTTTTGGCGCGAAACCAGACAAAGGGTTTTTGGACTTGAAATCTCGGCGTGGCCGGAAGTGGTAACGGGACGCGAGAAGAGAGTTGGTTAGTGAAAGGAGCTGAAAGAGTTGGCGAGACGACAGGGAGAGATGCGGTCGACTCCGGACACAGTAGCAGAAGATAGGGTCCAGCGAAGAAGATCGAGTCAAGACGTCGGCATTCCAGTTACTTTGTGGAATTTTCGCTAGTAATCTATGCTAGCGTTAGTCCATATATGCTATCGGAAATGTGATGGTGCATACTCTCCTTCTGCTCTGAGTTAACCCCAAGCATTGTTCGTGTTTGTTCGTTTGTCCTTCTATTTTCTCCGGTCCCCTCGATCGTATTAGTGGCAAGAAATGTGCGTTACCGCCCTCGGAACCACTAGTTGATCACCGGCCAAGAAGTGAAATGGTTAGAAGAGGATGAATGTGTGTGGGGGCGAGGGCGGTATCGTTACATATATATATATATATATATATATTTGCATGTGTGTGTGTGTGTGTTTCGGCAGCATTTCTTCGTTAATACATATTTGATTAAATAATATAGACATCCTTTGTTTATAGATTTTTGTAATTATCCTTTCAAGTCAGCACATCGATTTTATGGTATCCGACGGTTAATAAATCTCCCATGATTAATTGGTTCCCTAGTATATATAAAATGCTGTTTGCTTTATTTATAAATAAGGAGTGCTCACCATCATGTAGACACAATCTCAACAACACTTGGTGTCTGATATTTTCTCGTCTGCACAATCATTTTGGTCTGATAACTGCATAAACTGACAATCACCAATCACCACCGAATGTGTCTGCGTTATCTTAGATTATATATATATATATATATATATATATATATATATATGTACACGGTGAACATAAAGCGGTAACAGCCCAGTCGGCTGGGGGTGTAGAATATACTGACTACATCTCTGCAGAGGAGTAAGACCCCAACCTTAACGAGTGTTCTTGATATCACACAAAACAATCTGGCGGTGAAGTTCCAGTAATACTGGAGCTTTGGGAATGCGAAGTAACGCCCAGCTATTGCTCCCAGGTTCATTCTGGCCTGGACTGGTTGTACCTTAAAGTATCGGTCAAATAAATTTGCTAACTCTGAAGACCTGCCGGAGGCGATGAACGATAGGAAGACGTGGAGAGAGAGGGTCAGGGATATCCGTGCTAGCCGCACGTCATGATGATGATGATGATGAGTTACGCTAAATTAGATTGTTTGAAATAGAACTGGTTGATCATTTAACTGTGTGGAAACAAATAAATGGGGTTTAATTGAATTGTTAGTGATGCATAAGAATACTTGGAACAATTTAGTTTTGTTAACTTATGTTTACAAATCATATAATCTAATACATATGTATAAACCAGATTTGGTTGTAAATAACCTACCATGTTACACCATAAAACCAAACCAACCAACAAAACAAACAAAAAAAATAGTAAGACAAATAAGAATATTTTTAATTGTTCTGAACTAGTTTCGATCCTTTGTCATCTTCCATAGAAAGGTTTTTGTGAAGAAAAGTAATTTTAAAACGTTTTTAAGAAGTGACAGAAAAGGAACTAACATTGCATATGCATTCACTGAATACATACATACATACATACATACATACATATATATATATATATATATATATATATATATATTGAAAATTGGAACACCGACGGACGATGTCGATTTTGATCTATGTCATGTGCATCTGTTCAGAGTTCTTATGATACACCCTTTATTTTGGCACCTGTGACTTTCTTGATCTTTATATGTGATCATTTACTGTTATCAGATAATATTTATCAGTACGTTTTATCTTGTGTAAATTGAAACATATTTTTAGAAAATCGTAATTTTATTTTTCCTTAGAATGCAGAAAGATGTACACACGTATTCATATAAAAGTCAGTAGCTTAACGATGGAAAGCGTGTACATTTTATATGGCAAATATCAGCGTTAATGTTTATATATCTTATAATTCCTTGTCAATACATCTTAACCCAAAGTTACGACAGTAATTGCATAGGTCAAACATTATGTATAGAAAATTTCAGTTTAAAATTCAGATAGTAATATTTCAGTCAATCGACTTATTAATTCACACGGCAAATATCTAATCACACACACACACACACACACACACACACACACATATATATATATATATATATATATATATATATATATATATAACAGTGTTGGTTGTCACTAAATCACTTTGTGGATTTGTGTCGAACCAAGTGCAATATAATATGGAGAGTGCTCAATATCTAGGATAGAGCCATAATATATATATATATATATATATATATATATATATATATATATATATATATAGTAATATACCACTTTAAGTCATTACATCCACAATTCTTTGGACAAATCACTTGCTCTCTATCCCAAGTAGCAATCTACTCTGGCAAATTGTTTGGGCAATATATCATGGCGTCAGGATTTGCATGCTAGTTATCTATTAATGATTTGGTTTGGTTTGGTTTTATGGCATATCAACCATTGTTGGTTATTTAATGCCAAATCTCGTTTTTACATATATTAAATATATGATTTGTAAACACATTCTTAGATGCTCACAGTTTTATGGTAATTTACCCTCGCATGCATGAACTCTCCCAGCAATAAATAGCCGCAGGTATTGCTCTTAGATAGAAGTCAATATTCCAGCAGACAGCCCTGACAGTCGGACCGAACAGCCTCGCTGCTAACCCGCTCATTTGTATATGTTTTGTTGTATCGTGGTAAGGAAGAGATACACAGTGAAATAAAGAGTTAATTATTTATTAACTGAAGTGGTACAGTCCAGCAAATATTATAAGTCTCGTGCTGTGGGTGTTACGTCCGAAGTTGGTCTTACTACTGACCGAGATCTTACAGAACCTTTATTTGTTCTCCGTCCCACCACCGGACAAGTACGGCACAAGGCCATTTTTAAAGTGGGTCCGGACGCAGCCCACACGCGTTCGGCAAAATCCAAAAATACCTTCGGCCCCGTTGGCATTCCCTCAATGGGGGTGCTTTAAGAAACACGACGTCTTTTATATCTCTGCGATACCGGAAGTCACGTGGTACGAGCCACTATACAACATGTTTGTACAATTGTTCTTTGTTAATATATTTTTTTAACTCAGTTCCTCTCTTGTGTCTTTATTTCAGTCCCCTTACAAGGCCATAAAACACAGTTAAAGGATGAAACAGGTCTATTTCTAACAATTCAATTTGGCGTAAGTCAACAAAGTTAAATGGTTCTATGTATTGCTACGTATCACTGATAATTCAATTAAACTCGTCATTTATTTACACACAGCTATATGACCAAACAGTTTTATTTCAAACAATTCAGTTTAGCATAAGTTAGTTGTTTGCACTCGGTTTAAATGTCAAATAGTTCTATTTGACCCATAGATAGGACCCTATCAGATGCTACCACTCCGGGCCAGAGTAGACCGAGGAGCGATGGCAATGAAGGGTACTCCGCAAAGCTCCAGCATTACTGGAGCCTTACCATTAGATTGTTTAGTGTCATATCCAGGTCATTCGCTTGGGGGTCTTACCCCACTGCATAGATGCAGTCAATGTATTCTTTCGCCTAATGAGTTCGATCCTCACTTGGTGGTCTATAATTCAGTCAAAGACATGTCTATTTTTAAAAAGTTTTCCAGGCTATTGTAATGCTTAGAGAACTAGTGTAGCAGATCTTTGGTAGTGAATTCGAGTCTCACCGGGTGTTCCAGACATAGTTTTGGCTCAATCAAAGGAAGTGACAACTACTTCTCGTAAACTATCGGTAGTGTATTTTATCCTCGCCAATTGCTTCAGCTATATGTCAAATCAGGCAAAGCCAAGTAAATATCTATGGAATCGAAGCTTTCATTTTTTCACCTAGTCATCAGATTTTTATTGTCTACCATAAAATAAAATTCGATAGCAACCTTTTCGCACATAAAAATTTTGCTAATGAGACGAATGATATTTTAGGATTTAAAGAAACAATGTCTGTTGCTCGCGATGAAAGCGAAATATTGAACGGATTTTTTTTTAGGAACGAGGAGGTATGATCCTGATGGAAAAAAAAAAAAAGAAACTACGAAATGTCAGAGATTCTCTTGGACTGCTGCTTTTTCTGGTTGATAAAATAATCATTGTCGGATGTCAGAAAATAAAATTTTCTTTTCTTTTTTTTACATTTTCCTTAAGACTCGAGATAGAATTTAACAAAAGCTCCAAGATAAAAAAGAAAGACTTCAAAAGTATTTGAAAAACTACCATTACTTTTATTACTACTACTGCTAATAATAATATATATAATGATATAAAGTGTATAAGACTAGACACGACTGGTTGGGCAAGGTGATCCACTTGGAATTGAGCAAGAAATGTATATTTGATCATACAAATAAATGGTATATGCACAACCCAGCATCTGTCTTGGAGAATGAAACACAAACTCCTATGTGATTTTGACATACAAACGGATCACCTTCTCTCGGCCAGACGACCAGACCTTATAATAATAATAAAAAAAAAGGGACTTGCAAAATTTTGGCCTTTGCAGTCCCAGCTGACCATAGAGTAAAATTGAAAGAAAATGAAAAGAAGGACAAATACCTTGATCTTGCTAGGGAATTGAAAAAAACAAACAAACAAACAAAAACTGTGGAACATGAAAGTGACGTTTATACCAATTGTAATCGGTGCTTTTGGTACAGTCACTGAAGGATTATAAAAGGGACTGGAGGATTTGGAAAGAAGAGGACGAGTGGAGACCATTCAAACTACTAAATTATTGAGAACGGCCAGAATACTGAGAAAAGTCCTGGAGACTTGGGGAGACTTGCTTTCACTCAAATTTCAGTGAAAGAACATCACCTAACACTTATGTGAAAAACTCTCAAGAAGTAAATAATACTACTACTACTAATAATAATAATGATAAGAAGAAGAAGAAGAAGAAGAAGAAGAAGAAGAAGAAGAAGAAGAAGAAGGAAAGAAAGAAAGAAAAAGAAGAAGAAAAAAGAAAGAAAAAGCCCAGGAGGAATAAGAAATCAAAGGAAGAATCGAGATCATCCAGATGAGAGCTGGTGAGAAAATACTTGCAAGAAATAATTAATTATTATAGCAACAGTAGGTTATGTGGCGACACAGAAGGTGCGTTTAATCTCATAAGCGACAGCAGAAAACTGGCGCAAAAGGAATACAAGACTGGGTATGACTGGGTGGGAAAGGTGATCAACTGAGAATTATGCAAGAGATTAAAAATGACCAAGCTGACAAATGGTATGTTCACTAACCAGAATCAATCTTAGAAAATACGACACAAAAAATTCTCCAGGATTTTGAGATATAAACAGATCACTGAGTCCTGACCAGAAGACCAGGCCTAGTGGTAATTAAAAAAAAATATGTAGGAAAAATGAAGATGAAAGAAAAGAACGAAGATGAAAATCGAAAAAAAAAATACAAGGTCATTCAAGATCTGAAAAGAAAATAGGAAAACAAGCAGTGGATCATGAAACTTTGGGTTGTGCTCATGTAGTAGATCTTCCAGGGGCAGTACCAAAAGCACTAGAAATGGGATTGGACGAATAAGAAATCTAATGAAGAAATATCATTATCTAGACAACGGAGTTATGTGGTTTTGAGTGGATTCTGAGAAGGTTTCAGAAATTTAGAGTGTGAATATGAAAATCGAGGAAATTTATTATTGGGAGTTTGAAATTTAAACGGGTCACGGAATCCGATCCCGAAGACCATATACAATGATTGTTAATACAAGTTGGGTAATTCTTCCGATAGTAGTTTGGTAAGTTTGTTTGGTTGTTTTATGCCAGCGCCAATCTTTTTTTGTAATTATATGATTTCAAATAATAACTTCTAAAAAATTGTATTCATTTATTTTCACATAGTTATATGGCTTCAAGCTTCTATTTAATCTAGGAGTGGAACCTCACCCAAAGGTATCCTAAGTATAACATTAAAGTACATCTGGTGATCAGGTTCAAAATTTGTACCTTTGGAAAATAAAAAAAATGATCCTTTCATTGACATTACTCCCAAGTCGACTCTAATTCCAGCTGACAAGGTGAAAGGAGAAACGAACGTTCATTCTTGGGATTTATTTCGCGGAATAATCTTAAAAGCGTAGTAGAGGCGGCCAAACTGTTTCCTCGTAGAGCTACCAAGCTTGACTATCCAAATTCAAATTTAGAACGAGGCTATTTGCATTGCATACCTTGAGAAAGGTGTGAATTTTACTTGTCTCCCTCCAGCAGTAGGTAAATTGTCAGGCGCCAGACTATATAACCTTGGTGTGGAGAAGAAAAATTGAATTTAAACCAGTTGTAGACCTGGAGAGAAATTGGCTCCACCTGGCTATTCCTGCCTAAGACATGCTACATGGTTTGCAGCCCCACGGCCAAAACAGGTTAAAGGACCAGTAAGATGTAGTCTCGTTACGATATGGTTATAATGCTGCGATTTCGTAAAAGTTCTTTTCTCAAACTGGTTGCCAACTAAGGCTAGATAGCTTAGTCTGCCCTACTGAAGAGTGGGAAAGTAATAAATTCTTGTTTCATGTAAAGGAATTTGTATGAAATAAATATAATCTATCTCAGTTGGAATCTTAACGTGTTAGGCCACCAGCATCATCAGTCCCTCTCGCATATTCCTGTTACGCGTATCTTAAATAAAAAAGAGGGTGTTCTCGTGTTGAAATGGTTAAAACGTTGGACTGTGTAATTGTAGGTAATGAAAGGTATGACCACTCCTTATCTTCCCAGTTATGGTTTGAATAGCATCACTGCTGTTCTTCTAGAAGGATGGCTTTAGCATTAAATAACTAACAGAGGTTGATATGCTATTAAACAAAGAAACCTTACCTAAAAAGCTAAGATGTATGCTTGAATTATTTTTTAAACAGCTTTCTTTTAAATATTTTCGTGTTGGCATTCAAACATGTTTGAATGGACGGTGGAAATGTCACGTGGTCTTCCCGCTCAAATGAAGCATTTCATTCTGATTACTCGGCGATCGCATTTCAAGATGACAGCTCATTGAAAATGTCAAGGCGGGCCCTTGTGTCGTTTTAAATTGCTTGGCTCAATTTGTGGAACTAATTTGATCAGGATAACAATCCGTTACAGGTCTGTAAATTCCATGAAATGTAGGTTGACCATTTGACACTCTTGATAGAAATTACTGAAACTCTTTCCCGATCAATAAAAGGGTTACATTAAGTTCAATTCGTGATTTTTTGTACGATCGATATTGTACTTATATTCCAAAAGGATTCGGGTACGTTGTTATAGTGTAAGTGTTGACAATCTAATTACTGCTAAATATTTTTATCATTCAGGGTTTTCGGACTATTGTCTTCATCCTTACAATATTATTCACAATATTTCGGCCGATATGTCCTCTGGCCTTCTTCAGGTGTTTCTTGTCGAACTTGGGAGCCTTCACGAAACTTCGAACCACGTCCTTTATTGAATCCACGGGGGTCGCTTGTTCTGATTCCATTAACCATAATCAGGTACAAGTGTTAAGTATTCCTGTAACGTTACTCGCTTGCAGTCAGGATTGAACCTGCAACCTCCAGATGATTGTTTCTTAGAAACTTAGGGAAGCAACACCAATAAACTTTACGCTATTAGTCCCGCGAAGTTCTGTGCAGGCTCCCGAGTTCGACAAGAAGGCCAGCGAGCACATCGGCCGAAACGTTTGAATATACCAATAAAGATAAAGACAATAGTCCGAAAACGCTGAAGGATAAAAATCATTAATCCTACTACACAGTAGTCAGTTCAATCTCCACTATATGCGTAGTACTCGCAGTCGTGTACTAATATTAGCTCCAATTTAAAGGTGCCTTATTGTCATAGTTAGCGAGCTAGGCTAGTAAAGCATTGCTTACAAGTTCAATTCTTACTTGATTCTCACCATGTCTGTTTGGTTAGAATACGCTTATTGTATCCACTGCAGTGTGATAAGACCTCTCTTCAATAGGGGTATCCTTGGTATGACACTTGACCACATCTGATGGTGAAGAATGTGGAGTATTCCTTCAATGGCATTACTCCTAGGTTTACTTTAACTCGGAGTGACAGTATCAGTTAGGATCCCGTCGATAGGTTAAATAGAACTGTTTTTATTTTATTTTTATTCAATAGAACTGTGTGCGAAAAATCCCTCTTAATATACAACAACAAAAAAATATAAATGTAAAGAACAATTAAAGCGATTCTCTTACCTCAAGGCATAAAATAACCCTTATACGAGTTGACACCCGTAAAAACCAAACATACCAATCATCTTTTTAGATTTCTCATACTTCTGACTTGATGCCAATCTCAACTTAATAAACGAGCTGCCGGTCGCTGTTAATGAGTATGATTCTCACTAATTGCCCCGAATTTCAAAGATTGTTCTTAATAAAGGTACGTTTTGTAATACATAGCCATATGAAGTGCATTTTATCGAAACAATTAAATGTATTCTCTCGGTCGCTAAAATCTACATAAAGTCATATATTTTGTAAATTCAAAAAAAAAAAAGAAAAAAAAAAAAAGGGATTTATAAGGAAAATTTTGTATCGACATTGCTCAAACACTTTCGAATAATATTTCTTATTACTTTGATTAACAAGCTGGGTGCAAATTCTTTGATCAAAATTAGATATTATAACAATCTCTAATTAATTAGATTAAAAGATCGGGTGTTAAGTACCTAATTAAAATATTATATCTAATGTAATAAACAGTTCTTTATCACTTAGATCAACTGTCTCCATACAGAATTTATATATATATATATGTATATATATATATATATATATATTTGATTAAGTATTGTAGACATCCTTTTTGTAACTATTTTGTTTTCGATCCTTTCAAATTGCCGTGTAGTTGTTTTAATATCCGACTGGAATTGGCTAAGAAATTGTCCGTATTTAACTGGTTCCCAAGTACTTTCGAGCCCCTCTCGAGCAATTACGCAGTTTCTTCCAGGCTGCGGTCGTGTCGATACTGCTATATGGATGCACTACTTCGACGCTGACTAAACGGCTGGAGAAGAAGCTAGACGACGATTATACAAGAATGTTGAGAGCAATATTGAACAAGTCCTGGCAGCAACACCCCACAAGGCACCAACTATACGGTCACCTACCACCTATCACGAAAACTATCCAAACTAGACGAACAAGACATGCAGGACACTGCTGGAGAAGCAAGGACGAGCTCGTAAGTGATGTACTCCTGTGGACCCCCACATATGGCCAATCAAAAGCAGGATGACCAGCTCAAACATACATACAGCAGCTATGTGATGATACGGGATGTAACCCCGAAGACCTACCAGAGGCGATGAATGATAGGGAGATGTGAAGAGAGAGGGTCAGGGATATCCGTGCTGGCCGCACGACATGATGATGATGATGATATATGCATAAATTATATATATATATATATACATAAAATTATATATATATATATATATATATATACATAAAATTATATTTATATATATCATCGATGAAGGCGCTCGTAGTGTAATGGTTATTGGTGTTGGAAATGGACATAGTTACTCAGGTTCAAATCCTGGACTACGCTGTCTGCATTTCACGTAACGTTAATATCCTCGGGAAAGTTATTCATTCAACTATTCTTGCGCCAGGTACTGGTTAATAGTAGAGCAGACTAGGTTCTTTAACTTTGATATGGCAGTTGGTCAATGAGAAGAAAGACTTTGAATTCAAACCTGTTAAACTTCTCTTAGAAAATTGACTTTGTGTCACTCTTGGCTCATGATGAGAGGTTAGAATATATAGCATCTGTCTGTGTTTTTTGGATCTGAGTCCGTATCTCAGCGCAAACGCGTACAGTGTTGTTTGGAAGAATGACAGTTGCTCAAGCAGCAGGTCTCCCTTCTTCACGACACCGTTCTTGCCCAAAAGACAATGTCGGGCTGCCTTAGGGACTCAAAATCCTGGTTTAGAATTCCAAGTCTATCCTTCTTATAGGTAGGGTAGACTGACCTCTCAAAGCCTTGTGGGTAGATACACTAGTCTGGAAGAAAGAAAACTCTGAATTTAAGTGAGTGTGTGTGTGTGTGTGTGTGTGTGTGTGAGAGAGAAAGAGAGAGAGAGAGATGTACGAGGCTGATCAAAGAGTAAGCTTTTTTAGGGAGCTTAAATTATTATGGTAAACTGGGCTCATAAAGAGAGAGTGTGTGTGAGAGAGAGAGAGAGAGAGAGAGAGAGTGAGAGAGAGTTATTAATAATAGATTAAGAAACACGAACTGATATAGGCGGCTCATCGCCTAAAAAATGAAAAATGGAAGAAAAGTTTTGCTGTGTGTTTCGTGGGATCACCGTGGTATTATACATTTTGAGTTTTTAAACCGCAATCACACACTCACTGAAGACTTTTACTCTCAACAGTGGCAATGTGTGCATGAGAATCTAAGAAAATGCCTCCGTCACGTATTGGTCAATAGGAGAAACGTTGAGCTTCTCCATGATAACACAAGGTTACATTCAGTAATAATCAAGAGGGAAAAATATTGGATTTCGGCTTGTCTTTTCTCCTCTATCCATCATATTCACCAGACCTTGCCACAAGTGATTTTCATCTTTTTCGTTCTCTGCAAAATACACTAAATGATAAAAAATGTTCTCAAAAAGATCAGGTGAAAACGTTTGTGGAAAACTTCTTGTGCTCGAAACCTGCTGAATTTTTTTAAAGCAATCAACAGGCTTCGTGATAAATAGCAAGTAATAAAAAAATAATGGGTTATATACTATTGATTAAAATCGATTCATCGTTAAATTATCATGAATAAACAATATTTTACTAAAACAGAAATTATTATTGGGAGTCATAAATAATTACTGTTTTAGTAAGATGTCAGTACCGTCGACTCGAATTCGTTCTCAAATTGTTCACGGATTGCGAGCACAGCACCTAGCTTGACAAAATGTCGGTGTTATGTAACGGTCTCGTCTCAAACCCATGCTTTTTTTTTCCATGAACCAACACCCAACCAGCAATGCTCCCATGCAAATCAGTAAGAAGACCACCAAGCAGATTATGCTAGCTATACCTAGTGTTTCTTCTACAGACATTCAACTGAGGAAGGGGACATAACTCCTGCTTAAAACTGTTACCTCTTCTAAGAGCGCCTACTGCTCCAAAATGCACACAACCCTGGACCTCTTGTCTCGTCAACCTGTTTCTCTGCTACAAGACCTGAGAAAACTTATCAATTAAACTTCAATAAAAACCAATCAGTTAAATTTAGTATTAAACAGTCGCAGAGAGTAAAAGTAGTAATAATTTATTGCAACCAATAACAGAAACAAGAGAAATAACTAAAGAAAAAACAGGAATTATTAAATTGAGGAATGAAAAATAGGGAAAACTATAGCTACACTTAGTTTTTTTTTAACGGCTGGAAAAGAAGCTGGACGGCAATTACACAAGAATGTTGCGAGCAATATTGAACAAGTCCTGGCGGCAACACCCCACAAGGCACCAACTATACGGCCACCTGCCTCCCATCACGAAAACTATCAAAGTTAGACGAACCAGACATGCAGGAGAAGCAGGGACGAGCTCATAAGTAATGTACTCCTATGGACCCCCACATATGGCCGAGCAAAAGCAGGACGACAAGCTCAAACATACATACAGCAGCTATGTGAGGATACAGGATGTAGCCCTGAAGACCTGCCGGAGGCGAGGATTGATAGGGAGAAGTGGCGAAAGAGGGTAAGGGATATCCGTGCTAGCGACACGACATGATGATGATAGCTACACTGATACTTCAGAAGATAACTAAGGAAATGGAGAATGAGATGACCTGAATATGTTATCACCGAGGAAACCTAAAAAGAGAAACTGCATCGTTATTAACAGCAACTCAGGCCAATGTCATATGAACCACTTATAGAGAAGCAAGAAAAGGAAATATTCAGGAGAATAGCTAGAGAGAGAGAGAGAGAGAGAAAGAGAGAAAGAGAGAGAGAGAGAGAAAGAGAGAGAGAGAGAGAGAGAGAAGAAATGAGAGCTAAAAAAGCGAAGAACATTTATGGTAGAAGAAAGTTTACTGACGTCATAACACGTTGTTAGGACAGAAAATAGAGAAATTACCCCTCGTTTCCATATGGCCCAGTCGGCAAAATACACTGACTGCATCTCTGAAGAGGGTAAGACTCCCCTAACGAAGCTGACCCCTGCAGGATACACTGACTTCTTCTCTTCAGAAGACCCCAACAACGACAGTCCTACATATGACATTAAATAATCTGATGCTGAGCTTCCAGTAATGCTGGAGCTTTGGGGAATACAGAGTACCCCTTCATTGCCATCGCTACCAAGTCTACTCAGGCCCGGAGTGGTAGCACCTGATAGGGTCCTATCTATGCATCAAATAGAACTAAACAGTGTACTTACGATAAACTTTATTGTTTGAAATAGATCTGTTTTGATATATATATATGTGTGTGTTAAACCCAAATTTATATCGATACTAAACTGAATTGTTTAAAGTAGAACTGTTTTGACATTTAACTTGTTTACTTATGCTAAGATAATTGTTTGAAATAGAATTTTTTTTTACATTTAACTGTGTGTAAACAAAAAGGTATACTTATACTAAACTGAATTGTTTGAAACTTTTATTAACATGACTTAATTCAGCGTTAAATGACCCGGAAAGGTTGATACGGCGTAAACCAAAACAACCAACCAACCAATCTCGTTGTTACAACTGACCTCGTGACATTATGGCTAATTTACTGGACTGCGACATCGTAGTAAGCGAGGTCGAACTCCAGTCACGTTATTACGTTCATTTTTTTTCGGACTAATGCTCTTGGTAAATGTTCGAACCTCCTTATCCCTCCAGCTATTAGTTAGATAGTACCACTGCTATTCTTTTACACAGATAGTTTGACATTAAATAACTTGCGAAGGTTATTTAAAGGAATAAAAGACACACAAAACAGCAGACCCGAAATACCCTCTGTCAATCTCTCCAACGAGCTTAAAGTAAATAAAATGTTCGTACAAGGGTTTAAAACTATCGTCGTGCTGGTGATTCGCTTCATATCACCAGACGACAACTTAATCAATCCGTATTCTGTTGTGGGCAGCGTTTAACAATCTTTCGCTATCCTTATTTAGCCTTGATCTATTACAGCCTTTTATCCAATCGTCGTCTCCTCTCGTTCACTTTGTTTTTATCTTCTACCCATCCCTTCTCTTTTTATTATCGCTGCTTTTTTTTTTTTTTTTTTACTTAAATACTATTTATATTTTTTTGCTTTCTTTTATTACCTATTTTGACTCTGTCTTTCATTCACACGTCAAACCTTCAATTCTAACACGCTTTTCCCAGAAACGTTTTCTCGTTTCTTTACTTCTACTTTTGCTCTCAACAAAATGGCTGCCACATTCCTCTTTATTTACAGGGTTAATAGCTGGCTTTTATTTTCGTACGCACTATTTTCACTGATATTTTCTTGTCTTCCATTTCGTTTATTCCGGCTCGCGTTTATACAAACTACCCAATTACTTGTTAAATTAATCAGCTAATTCGATCATTTTCTTTTCAGCTTTCATCCGTTCATTCATTTCTTCGTTTCGTTCATTCGTATGTACGTTCTTTATATTTCTAACACCAACAGTTTTTTTTTTCAAAATCTCATTCGCCTTATTGGCAATCGTAATCGTTTATTTTGACTGTGTTGCTACTTTTGAAGATTTTTACTTCTTCATCTTTGGAATTAACAGTTTAATTTAAATGTTTTTCATTCTTTTGTTGTTCTCTTACCGTTATATTTCATCTGGCATAATTGTTTTTCATTTCTTTCTTTTTCATTTAATAGCTGCGTCTTTCTTTCTTTTCTTTCTTTCTTTCTTTGTTTGAATTACATAATTGTTTTTCCCTCTTTCTTCTCTTTCTCTTCCCTCTTTTCTTTTTTCCTTTTTCCTTCCTTCCTTCTTTTTCAAGAAAAATCTGTTTCCATTGATTTTAAAATTTTTCTTGCTTGTTTATTATTCTTCGTTTAGTTGTTCCTTTCTTCGTCCGCCATTTCCTTCCCTCCTTAACTCCTTTTTTCCTCTCGATTTAATAATTGGTTCTTTCTTTCTTTCTTTTTTCTTTCTTTCTTTTTTTCTTTCTTTCAAATTTGACTCGTGTATTTTTTGTAAATCTTTTCTTGCATCTTGTTTATATCTTTTTGCTTTTATTTTTCTTGTTTATCTGTTTTTTCGTTTTGATTTTAAAGACTTTATCCGGATTTTTGTTCAACTCTTTCTTTCTTTCTTTCTTTCTTTCAAATCCGTTTTCTCTTTTTTTGTTAATTTTCGCCGAAAACGTATTCGTTCACATCTCCTTTGAAATATTTTTGCATCTTTCTTTCTTTCTTTCTTTCTTTCAAATCCGTCTTCTCTTTTTTTTTGTAAATTTTCGCCTAAAGCGTATTCGTTCGCATCTCCTTTGAAATATTTTCTTTCTTTCTTTCTTTCTTTCTTTCTTTCTTTCTTTCTTTCTTTCTCAAGGTTCAGATGCGTAAAGATCTCACGAAATGAAAGCCCACCAAAAATATTCCGCTGAGAGAATCTGCTTATTTTCATCCACAAAAAAACTTGATTAAAACATTAAAAACTATACAAACTATACAAACGTCAAACGGACTTTGACAGTAACGGATTTGTATACAGCAATCATTTGAATATTATTTGTGGTCGTCAAGTGCATAGAGCAGGTCATCAGTGGTGAGTGACAATGAATAAAGAAGGTGGGGAGACTAAAACTTCATATGAAAGCCCACGCTTAAAATAATTATACGATTGAAGTGAATCGCTATTTTATATATATATATGGATCGTTGTTATCAATTTTTCTACATATTGTTGGATTACAATCTTTTATTTACTTTTCATATATATATATATATATATATATATATATATATATATATATATATATAGGTAAGTGGAGAAGTAGATGATGTAACGGTTATCAGTGCAGAAAAGATTTTACCATGAGAAGCGTCCTCGTATATGTATCTACTCGACCCGTTCATCACGACCATGATGTGACACAATGTCATTTTTAAGTGAAATTTTACAGGTTTTAATTCAAAGTTTTCTCTCTCTTAGACTGCTACCATACCAAGGTTAAAGAACCCACCTGCCCTATTACTTACACTTAGCTGGTACGAGATAGGTCAGATTTACACTTTTTCCAAAGGTAATAGCACTATATGAAATCGTCCAGAATTTGAACTCCGGTTTCTGTATATGTTTACTATTTGTGTGCACTTTTTGTTGTACATTGTGTATTTGTTTGTGTGCATTTTGTGTGCATTTTATGATTTGTGCATTACATATTTATATATACCTGTTAGTTGTCTAAATTTCTGTAACGAAGCTTGATGATTTTTATCATTAAGGGTCTTCGGACTATTGTCGTCGTCTTTATTGTTATTTCCACAACGTTTCGGCTGATATGTCCCCCGGCCTTCTTCAGGTGTTTGTCGAACTCAGGATATATGATTACGAAATTACAAAATATGATTACGGCTGATATGATTACGAAATGATATCAATTTTTCTGAAACACCCATTAATTTCAAAACTCTAAAACAATGTTAAACAGTGAAATCAGGCAAATCAATTCGAATAGTGAACTTACCAACGCATTGGACTTTTCGAGCATCTAACATCTGTTTGAGATGATGTTTTGAATGATTTTAAATTACATTGATATTGTTAATAAGAATGAGATCCTTACCTGCTTAAACTACACATGAACGCCATATGATTGATTTCACATTATTAGTATTAGATAAGAATACTTGAAACTTTATAATTGTATTAGGAATATTAACTTGAATCTATTATAGCTATTATTTTTATCATTAAGAGTTTTTCGGACTATTGTCTTCATCTTTATTGTTATTTCCACAACGTTTCGGCCAATATGTCCTCCGGCCTTCTTCAGGTGTTTGTCACGGAACTTCGAACTACGTCCTTTATTGAATCCACGGGGATCGACTGTTCTAATTCCGTTAGCCATAACCGGTTACAAGTGTTAAGTATTCCTGTATTGTTTCTCACCTGCAATCAGGATTGAACCTGCAACCTCAAGATGATTGTCTCTTTAGAAGCTTAGGGAACCAACGTCTATAACCGTTACGCCATGTGTCCGGCAGAGTGAATTTTTGGGACTTATAAACTTAATGTTCTTACTTGACTAGAATTACTACCATTATGTATGATTTTTTACCTGTGCTTATATTCAGATTTTTTTTAATACCTGTTCTGCATTTTTTGTGTATTGTATGATGTGTGCATCGTATATTTATTTTGCTTGGATGTATTGTATTTATGTGTAAATCGTATTGTATTTATGTGTAAATCGTACATTTGTGTTGATTACGTGCATTGTATGACATGTTCATTATATACTTAGTCTGTTTACCTTGTATGCATTATGCTTGCTTTGGTTTGGCCTGGATGATGTAATGGCATATCAACCCCCTATGGGTTATTTAATCCAGAAATATGATTCATTTGTAAATGTTTGATTATAATCATGACTATATTTTCAAAGTTTCATTTTGATAATTTTTAATTGACCTTTTTTTTTATTTGTCTATACTCATATGTAATCACAGTTTTATGACAGGTAAACCCGTGCTGGGTTATTCAATACCAAACTCAGACTTTTTTCAAAGCAATTATATTATTTCAAGTATCTATTCCTATTTTGGGCCAGTCTGCTGGGGCTTCAGAATACACTGACTGCAGAGGAGTAAGACACTTCCAACGAATGTCCTGTATATGACACAAAACAATCTAATGGTGAGGCTTCAGTAATGCTGGAGCTTTAGAGAATGTGAAGTACCACTTTATTGCCATTGCTCTGAGGTCCACTCTGGCCAGGGGTGATAACACCTGATAAAGTCCGATCTATGGGTCAAATAGAACTGTTTGACATTTAAACTGTGTACTTATGCTAAACTGAATTGTTTGAAATAAAACTATTTGATCATTAAACTGTGTGTAAACAAATTACTGATGTTTAATTGAAATGTTAGTGTTAAATAGCAATATTTGATTCCATTTAACTGTGTGCAAACAAATGATTAATAGTAAATAGAATTATTCGTATTAATAGAAATAACCTGATGTCAGCTGATGTTCATCTAATGGTATATCAACCTTCTTGGTAACAGAAGGTGGTACTATTTAACCCATAAATGGGGTGATAAGGGGGTTCATACCTTTCCTGAGGGTATTTGTCCGAAAGTGAACGTAATAGCGCGACTGGAGTTCGAACTTGCGTAGTACGATTCCGCAGTCCAGCGTCTTAACTATTACACCCCCATAGAAATAAGTGAAACCATTTAACTGAGTGAAAAAAAATCTCAGATCTGTTTAAAGATTTAATCAACAAAATGTGTTTAGAAATCATATATTCAATATATATGCATAAAAACGATTTGGTATTAAATAACCTACAATAGTTGATATGCCATAAGACCAAACCAAACCAAATCTATTTCTATTTGATGATCATCATTTGTTTGCACACAATTATATGGTTCCAAGTATTCCTGTAAAATATGAATAATTTGCATAGAGTATTTCATATGAGTATTGAACTTGTCTTTACTTTGTAATTGGGAGACATTTTGACAATTTTTTATGAGTCTGATCACCGGTCAATTTTTAAGCGGAGTTTAACAGGTTTGAATTCAGAGTTTTCCTTCTCCTAGATTAGTGGCCTCAACAAGACTGAAGAACCAAGTCTATCCAACTATTTACCCATAGCTGGAGGGAGAATAGTTGGATTCATACCTTTCCCTAGGGTATTAGTGCGATGTAAAATGCAATCAGTTTTCTCCAGGATTTGAACTCGTGTCGCCGTGTCCATTTCCTACGGCGATAACTATTACACCACAGGCACCTTATATATATATATATATATATATATATATATATATATATATATATATATATATATATATATATATATATATATATATATATATATATATATATATATATATATATATATATATATATATATATATATATATATATATATATATAAAAGCATTTTAGAAATGCAAACAGAAAGTCAAGGTTGATAATTAGGTATCCCACTTGATTTTTTTATGTCTTTGTCGTCCCTTTTCTTTCTTTATTAACTTTCAAGACACTTTCTAGGAATAGGAACCACGTTCTCTGGGGATGGTTTTTAAATGCAATATTTCGAATGAGATAAAGTTGATTAATAATTAAGCTGATAATAAACATTCTTTTTAGACAATCAGTTTAATTACTTAATCGATTGACCTTATATATAAAAGCTTGAATGCGTTACATCTTCTTACTCTATGTTTTCTTTCATTCCCGCCATTTTGTTTTCAGAGTTATCTCTTATTTTCAACCGTCTTCGATCACACACAGTGTCCCTCTTTTTCCCTTTCCCTCTCTTTTCCTTTCCCTCTCCTTCGTCCTTCACTTTGTCTTTGTCTTTCTCTTTCTATCTTTATATTTCCTTTCTCCTTTTTCGGTTTTGACCAGCTTCTGATGTTTCCGCTTCTCCGTTACCATCAACTTTCCGTTCCGGTGATGTTGAACGAAGTCCCGCCTTGCCAATTTCTCTCGTTGAATCTTGCCTGAAGCTTAAGTGTTTTATATTGATTGGAGCAAGCGTCATTTTTAATGGACCTAGATTTCCTAACAGGCTCCTGCAGCAATAAAAAAAGAAGTATGCGTGTAGGGTGGTCAGACAGAAGAATTAAAGGATGTATATTCAAACATTGACGACGACGATGATAAAAAAGAAAAGAAAAAAGGAAAAAAAAAAAAAAGAAATGCTTTTTGCACAATGAAGAGATTAAGAATAAAGATATTCATCTTTTTATGACAAGTCAATAGAAAAATCCTTTATTTTTCTTTTTTTTTTTTTTTTTTTTTTTTTTTTTTTATTCAAGTGTGTTTCTGACAGCCTCGGCGTTCCTGGAACTGGATTTGGGAGTACGGGTTTTAAAAATCCATGTAAGCCGCCGTTTACCATCGGCAATCTTACTTTGATTTTCTTTCTGTTTTTCTTTTATCAACTCACGTTTGTCCTACGAAATTTGTACTTGGATGGTGTCCTTCAGAGCATGGCTTGCGGTCGTATTGGCGGCCTCGTTCTCGTTTAATTTCTCCGGTCGCCAGTGAACGTGACTTACATAAAAAAAAGTCAATGCAACTCGGAATACGCACGCACACAGACACTGGTGCACGCAAAACATCCATTTAAATTCGTGAATTGATTCACAAGTTACGCGATGAAAACTATCCACGACTTTACATATCAATATCAACGTACGATGATAGACTGATGAAAATCTTATACAATAACTTTATATTTTTTTCTGTGAAATCTGTTTTTAGACAACAGGTAAAATAAAGATTTCAAATGAAAAATGTTAGTAACCTTGTTAGTAGGTTTTACAATACGCTGACTGTATCCGCTGCAGAAGGGTAAGCCACCTGCCCGAACTAAAGAAAAAGGTTTGGTTTGGTTTTTGGCATATTAACCGTTGTTAGTTATTTAATGCCAAGTCCTTTTTATACTTATATATTAAAACTATATGGTTTGGTTGGGGGGGGGTTATGGCATATCAACCATGGTTGTTAGGAGGTGCCCGTGGTGTAATGGTTATCGTCGTAAGAAATGGGCATGGCGACACGAGTTCAAATCCTAGACGAGACTGATTGCATTTCACATAGCACTAATACCCTTGGAAAAGGTATGAATCCAATTATTCTCCCTCCAGCTATGGGTAAATAGTAGGACAGACTGAGTTCTTCAGCCTTGGAGAGGCAACTAGTCTAGGAGAACGAAAACTCTGAATTCAAACCTGTTAAACTCCGCTTAAAAATTGACCTTGTGTCACATCCTGCCCGTGCGGAGGGGTTGGTAAATATGATCAACCTTTATAGGTTATTTAATGTCAAATCTTTTTACCATATATATCAAATATATAATTTCTAAATACATTTTGTAGATGATATTTTTAAACGGGCTGGAGCTCTTTTTTCAATCAGTTAAATGGTTTCATTTATTTCTATCTAATACGAATAATTCTGTTTACTATTAATCATTTGTTTGCGCATAGTTTTCAAGTATAGCTATTTAACACTAACTATTCAATCAAAATCAATCATTTGTTTACACACAGTTGAATGATCAAACTGTTCTATTTAAAACAATTCAGTTTAGCATAAGTACATTTTTTGTTTACCCATAATTTGATGTAAAAACAGTTGTATTTCAAACAATTCAATTTAGAATAAGTCATTTGCTTGCACTCAGTTTAAATGTCAAACAGTTCTATTTAACCTATAAGACGCAACCATTTGTTACCACTCCGGATCAGACTCGGAACGTGATCTAAGTTCCAACTTTTGAGCGGGCACTGAACACGAGGTAGCTTCATTGCAGTCTTCTCGATAATTATTTCTCAAAAAGGCCGAAGCTCTCCTTGAACGTGGTTCAACATCGTCTTCAGGAACGTCACCAATCACATCAATCCAAACTTTCTCCTCACGGTCAAACAGACATGTGGATCATATATGCATATCTGGGGTTACGAGTTCGATCCCAGGTATCCAGTTGTTTACAGGCAACTCACCCAGCTAGTTAATTAACTAAGTTGAATCAGTCAGTATTTAAGTACATCCCACAAGTTTAGTGAGGTATTGCTAAGTCTAGTTTAGTGAGGTATTTCTATCTAATACGAATAATTCTATTTACTATTAATCATTTGTTTGTGCACAGTTTTCAAGTATAGCTATTTAACACTAACTATTCAATTAAAATCAATCATTTAGTTGTCTAAATTTCTGAGACAAAACTTGTTGATTTTTATCATTAAGGGTTTTCGGACTATTGTCTTCATCATTACGATTCATCTTTACACTATAACTGTTACTGGTTATAGGTGTTGGTTCCTTAAGCTTCTAAAGAGACAATCATCTAGGGGTTGCAGGTTCAATCCTGACTACATTTGAGTAATAATATAGGAATGCTTAACACTTGTACCCGATTATGGCTAACGGAATCAGAACAGGTGACCCCTGTGGATTCAATAAAGGACGTAGTTCCAAGTTCTGTGTAGGTTCTCGAGTTCGACAAACACCTGAATAAGACTGGAGGACATATCGGCCGAAACGTTGTGGAAATAACAATAAAGATAAAGACAATAGTCCGAAAACCCTTAATGATAAAATTCCGTCATTTGTTTACATACAGTTGAATGATCAAAAAGTTTTAATACAAATAATTCAGTTTGGTAAAGGCAACAAAGTTAAATGGTTCCAAGTATTGCTATGTATCACAAACAATTCAATTAAACATCAGTAATTCAGATGATAAACAGTTCTATTTCACTCTATTCAGTTTAGTATAAGTCATTGGTTTGCACTCAGTTTAAATGTCAAACTGTTCTATTTGACCCATAGATAGGACCCTATCAAGTGTTACCACTCCGGGCCAGAGTGGACCTCGGAGCAAAGGTAATGAAGCGCTACTCCGTATTCCCCAAAGCTTCAGCATTACTGGAGCCAGAGCATTAGATTGTTTAGTGTCATATCCAGGACACTCGTGTCTTATCCCTCTGCTGAGATGTAGTCGGTGTATTCTACAGCCCCAGCAGACTGGACCACCTAAGGAAAAGGAATGTCCTAGGTTTGTTACTAAACTGCATCTGGTGGCGAGATTCTACTTTTGGAGGTTTAGGGGGTGTAGAGTATTCGTTTATTCCATTACTCCCAGTTCCACCTTAACCATTTTATTTGGAATACTTGAAGTCATATAACTGTGTGTAAATTATATATTAGAAGAATAGCTATATTTGTTTACTAAAAATCATTATTAGTTACTTGAAACCAAATAGCTTCGTAAACAAAAGACTGTTAAATAGAAATAATTACTTAAAGCCATATAATTATTACTATTAAATAGGAATGCTTGAAAGCGTAAAACAGCGTGAAAATTATTTGTATTAGATAAAAATACTTAATATCAAATTACTCTGTGAAAAAAGACTCTTAAAAACGACTACACAAAAACTGTAAGGAGATAAAAGTTTTGAAAAGAGAAGTTCTGTAAATTGATTATTTGTTGCCAACTGCATGAAAAACGTAAATACTTAAAGCCGACACGAAGTCAATAAATAAAGTTTATAACTTATCAAAAAAGGCGTTTATGGTGTAACAGTTTTATTCGTAGGAAATCGACCTGACGACCCGAGTTCAAATTCTAGACGAAGCCGTTTGCATTCCACATGATGCTAATACCTTTGGTAAAGGTATACATTCAACTTTCTCACCCAGCAATTCGTAAATAATAGGGCAGATTGGGCTGTTTAACCTTAGTGTGGCAACTGGTAAGTGAGAAGCAAAACGCTTTATTCAAACCACTTGTACTCAGCGTAAAAACTGACTTTGTGCTGTATTCTACTCATGGAGAAGAGGTTGGTAGATGTATAAATCATCGAAAGACATTTATATCCTTCTTTCTATCGCTGTATCAAATCTCCAGAGCTTCACAGTATCCAGAGTTCTTTATTCTATTTTTTTGTTTTTCTGGTATGTCAACCTTCGTGGGTTATCTAATACCAAAGCCATCCTTTCAGAAGAATGGTAAGGATACTATTTAATCCATAGCTTGAGAAATATGTGGACTCATGCCTTTTTCAAGGGTGTTAATCCAAAAGTGATCGTAATAGCGCGACTAGTGTTCGAACTCTTTTCCTACGATGTTGTAGATCAGTACATATCCACTATGTTACGTTCTCGTTGAGAACAAGTGACATCAGGTAAAAATCATCTGTCAAACCGACCACGGAACAAATATTCTCTCAACGCTTGTCAATTCCTATGTACACAATATATCAACGTCACAAATAAGCGTTTTTGAAAATATCTACTTCTACGTGTTTGATTTTTTATGGACAGTTCTATTATTTGATGGGAATGACACAACAAAACACATATGACGCTGTTGATGAAAAATCAAATTATAACCTTGCAATGATAAAAAAAAATATCAGGTTAAAATATGCATGCATAGAAAATGCTAAATACATACGAGATAAGTATATGATATAAATATAATAAAAAGTAAACACAAACATTTCTCTCTCTTTCTATCTCTGTGTTTGTCTGTCTGTCCCTCTGTACTTCTGTCTGTCTGTCTGTCTCTCTCTCTCTCTCTCTATATATATATATATACATATATATGATAGGAGACCTGTGACGTTGTGGCTAATGTGTTTGACTCCGACATCATAGTAAACGAGATCGAACTCCTGTCACGCTATTAGATCTTCTTTCGGACTAATACCCCTGAGAAAAAGATATGAACCCCTTATCATCCTCCCCGATATGGATTGAATTGTACCACTACTGTTCTTCAACAATGATGACTTTGGTAATAAGAAGCCCTTGTAAGTTGATATGACAATAAAAAGCAAAGAAACCATATATATATATATATATATATATATATGATGAGTTCTGATAGAACGAAACAGATCTGTCTGTGGATGACTATACAGATATATACTCCCCTTCCCTCGTGGGGTTGAGTTCTCTGGCGAAGAAGTAATCCTGTTGCCATTAGCGTCTATTGCAAGCCTCTTCGTAGATGATTTGAGGTCTCAGCAACCGTTGAACGGATCTATGTAAACAATAGTAATTGTGATTCAAAACTGTTTAAAATTTACTTCGCAGCTAATGTCTCCTCGTGGCTGAATGGTTAGAAACTTTGGCTTGGCGTTTGAGTCAACCGGGTTTCGATCCCAGCCACAGGAAGCTACTGTCTAGCCACACTGATGAGTTCTGATAGAACGAAACAGATCTGTCTGTGGATGACTATATATATATATATATATATATATATATATATATATATATCATGCAAGAAGTATAAACAAAACATGTATACGGTAAATAAATGTACATTAACAGAAAAGAAGGAATGCCTTCTCAAAGAAAATAGACTCGGCGAATCAAATTCGAAAATCTTGGCTGGAGTGTTAGGATTTAACAATGAGGTGATACCCTCGGTAAAAGCATTAATACTGTAATATTCCCATAATATGTGGATGTTTGAAATAGACATAGGGAATCTAAAAACACGAAACTTTACGAAATTGGTTCAGGTACGAAACTTTATTACCTTTGAGTTAAAGGTTATTCGACATGGGGAGAGAGAGACACAATCTTTCTAAGCCGACTGCTTTTACATCGTCAGCTCTCAACCCAACCCACGGGCGGCGCCCGTAGTGCACAAATTCGTCTGGCCTCGCCCAGCTCTGAATCTCGACTCTCTCGTTTGGAGGCAGGAACTCAACTCTCTGCTTTTCTCAAATCCCCAAATCCTGAGCCCACGCTTCCGGGCATGACGTCATTCACATCCCCTGGTCTCAATTCCTATCTGGGATTTTTATTTTGACATCTCTGACTGACACATCCGCTCCGCACGCGCATGAATTCCTGCGCCCACGTTTGCACCTAACTAACCCATGCACTGAGCCGAAAGGTTCTCATCCTAACTAAACCGAAAGGCAAGATATACAAAACGAAATCCCTTCGCAGTTATATTACAATACGTCTCATCTGCCTCACAATTGTATAATTAGTTGGCCAGACTGGGCTATTTAACCAGGGTAAGACAATCGGTCTAGGAGGAAAACCCAGGATTAAAAACCTGAGTTTTTTTCGAGGAATCTGGTTTGATTTGGTTTTACTGCTTATCAACTATTGTAGGTTATTTAATGCGAAATCCTCTTTATACATATATATTAAATATATAGGATTTGGTCGGGTTGGGTTTCATGGCATATCATTGTAGGTTATTTTATGCGTAGATACGGCAACTACATCCTAAATTTTAGTTTCTGAGTATCCATTGATTTCTCAAAACATTTTAAATGCTGCTATCTCTTGCAAAAACATATTTTAGCGAAATACCATTTTCAGTATTTATTAACAAGAAAATGAAACATATCTGGACGAGTGCAAAGCAAATTGCGTTTATCTTTATGAAAAATATTCCCCAGAATTGACAACTTGTGCCAAGTAAGGCGGGCACATCCCTCTGACTAAATGTTATTACTCAGTGAAAATATTGGATGTGATTGTCATTAAATATTTTTGATAAATTTTCATTTATATGGGAATCCACGAAATTTCACTTTTATTTGTATGAGTGTCCACGGGATAGATGCTGAAATAGAAAGGGGTATGGCTTTAAAATGTTTGAAAACCACTGCTGTAAATCATACAATTGTGTATGGATCATTAGCATTAAATAGGAGAGGCAAATTATTTGTATTAAATAGGAATACTTAATACCGCATAACTATGAAAAAATTCTGAAAAGACTACCCAAAAATATAAATATGAACGTACAATGTACACGATTCCCCAACCTTTAGGGGCCAAGTTGGTTGGGCTGTAGAATACACAGACTGCATCTCTGCAGAGGGGTAAAACTCTCCCAATGAGTGTCCTGGATATGGCACTAAATAATCTGATTGTGAGGCTCCAGTAATGCTGGAGATTTGGGGAATACAAAGTACTATTCTGACCAAGAGTGGTAGCACTTGATAGGGTCCTTTCTCTGGATAAAATAGAACTAAACAGTGTACTTATACTAAACTGAAATGTTTGAAATAGAACTGTTTTGATATTTAAATGTGTTATAACAAAAAACAAAAAAAAACAACAACAACAACTGTACTTATGTCAAACTGAATTGTTTGAAATAGAATTGTTTTAACATTTAAACTGTGTACTTATGTTAAACTCAATTATTTGAAATAGAAATGTATAAAAATGGATTGGGCATTAAATAACCTACAATGGTTGATATGTCATAAAACCAAACAAAACCAAACTAACCTCTATGCATGAAATAACATCTGATGGGTTGACACGACTTTAAATCAATCAATCAATCAATCAATCAAACTAGTCTGTTGCAACTGAAGAGAAAATGATGTCAGAAAATGTTTCGGAAGCATCAGGCCATATTTGTTTTAAGTAAATTGCTCACATATGAATACTTCATAATATATTCGTTCATGCGTGGGTCAACTAACAAGTCAACCCACAAGTCAACACACGCGCATAGAGTTGAAACACTGCGGTATTTATAGACGCAGAATTTCAGCAATCGACTCGTAAAAATGCACGGGATATTTTTTTCAACAACCGCGCCGAGATATTGACGTTAATTAGTTGATATGATGAGCTGCCAAAGATTCACTAACAACATTTCCCCCACTTTCACAACCTGCGAATTCACTTGAAAAGAAAAATGAAAGAAAAACAAAAACGCCTGTCTAGCTTGGTTTATTTGTTTAACGGCATATCAACTCCTTAAGGGCTATTCAGTGCCGAAATTTGATACATTTGTCGTATTTACCAACCCCTCCGCTCGAGTAGGATATGACACAAGGTCAATTTTTAAGCGGAGTTTAACAGGTTTGAAGCCAGAGTTTTCCTTCTCCTAGACTAGTTGCCTCACCAAGGCTGAAGGACCCAGTCTGCCCTACTATTTACCCATAGCTGGCGGGAGAATAATTGGATTCATACCTTTCCCAAGGGTATTAGTGCTATGTGAAATGCAATCAGTTTCGTCCAGGATTTGAACTCGTGTCGCCGTGTCCATTTCCTAGGACGATAACCATTACACCACGGGCACCTCCCAAATTTGTTACATTTGTAAACGTTTGATTGTAATCAACGTTCCATTACAATCATTTTTTTAAATCATTAATTTTTAGTTTATTATAATCATTTGCTGGCACATAGTTTCAATCAATTCAAAACGAATAATTTTCAAGCAAATCTTTTTGATTCATTGATGGAACCCTAATAGGTACTATTACTTTGGGTCTGATTAAGCATTAGGGTAAAGGCAATGAAGTACTCTACACATCCCAGATCTTCAGAACTGGAGCCTTACAATCGGATGCAGTATAGTGTCATACCCAAGTCACTCTTAACCCTGCCCCACCAATTGAGGGAATTGAAACGTTTTGATGAGCAACAGAAGTTTGTCTCTTTTTAAAAGAGTATTGTACATTTAATACCGACGTTCTCTTAGTAATTTTGCATTTGTTTCTGATCGTTAGAAGCGCTTATCTGATTTACAGCGGATATTTTGAAAGCACCGGATTTTACCAGGTCATAGAAGTTAAGTAGCGATGAGCCTACTCAGTACTTACGTTGGCGGCCATTTCGGAACAGCGGTACCGTTAGTAATCTCAGGTCTGATTAAACAAAGCTTATTAAATTTTGAAGTGGTATCATGGTTTGGGAGCAAAGCTAGCAGATTACTGTCCGTGAGTTCGATTCTTACTGGGTGCCTCACACATCTGGCCTTGTACAAAGCTAAGTCAAGCTTTGGAAATAAAATTAACAATTCCTTTCTGCTCGATCTTAATCCATACTACTGTGCCGATGTTTGCGCATGTGTGTGTGTGTATGACTGTGTATGTGTGTCCGAGAATCGCCGCGAAACGGAAAAAATAGCTTTTCTTGCATGGATATTGACTTGACAGCATGGTTTCTAAGGTTTCTTTGCTCAATAGCATATCAACATTTGTTGGTTATTTAATGCCAAAGCAATCCTTTTAACATAACAATAATGTTCCTATTTAACCCTTAGGGAGGAGAGATAAGGAGGTTCATACCTTTCCCAAGAGGACTAGTCCGAAAGTGAACGTAATAGCCCCACTAGAGTTTGAAGTCGTCTGCTATGGTGCGTCCTTGTGGTGTAATGGTTTAAACGCTGGAGTACGGAGTCGTAGTAAGCGAGTTCGAACTCCCGTCGTGCTATTACGTTCACTTTCGGACAAATATCTTCGGGAAAGGTATGATCCTCCTTGCTATGGATTACATAGCACCACTACATCTTTTTCAAGAAGCATGGCTTTGACGTTGAATAACTCACAGAGGTTGGTAGGCCATTAAAAACAAAGAAACCAAACCTCGTTTGTTACGATGTCTAAGTCCTGCACCATATCCACCAATACGCTACGGGGGCTACCTCCTCGACTTGACTTATCATTCAAGGCAAAAGAATACCTTCTCGACATAACCTCATTCTTCAAGGCAAAAGACAACCTCCTCGATTTTACCTCCTCCTTCAAGGCAAAAATTACCTCCGCGACTTTACTTCAAGGCAAAAAACTTGACCTCAACTTTCAAGGCAAAAGACTACCTTCTCGACTTGACTTCATCCTTCAAGGCAAAAGATAACCTCCTCGATTTTACCTCCTCCTTCAAGGCAAAAATTACCTCCTCGACTTTACCTCATCCTTCAAGGCAAAAGACTTGATCTCATCCTTCAAGGCAAAAGACTACCTTCTCGACTTGACTTCATACTACAAGGCAAAAGATAACCTCCTCGACTTGACCTCATCCTTCAATGCAAAAGACGATGCAACTGAGAATATCCCATTGAGAATATAATGTAATTCGTGAAAAATAGTTTACCTATTTGTCGGTGGAGTTACAGAAGTGATAAGAATCCAAGATGTTGATGCTGCTATACGTTATCATAAAATGTTTGCTAAATCTGCTTATAGATCAACTAAAACCTACCCGTGGAATAGTCTATCCGGAGCTGAACAAGTGTCTACAATTTGGATTCGACCCAAGGGAACGTTTGTTTCTTTTTTCCACTCAAAGCTGAATTCCATTCTTAAAGGTCGTTGACTTCAGGTGATAGAAAAGAGATAAAACAAAATGCGCTGCCAAACCTGAGGAGTTTACCTCAAAATGACTTCCAAAACGCATTCCTGAATCAGAAAAAGATCGAACGTCCAATCAAAAGGGGATGTAAGTATTTTAGAGGAAACACGTCTCATAAAAAAATCTCATTAACTCTTGGAACACATGTAACCAGTAGTTATGGTTCTCACAAATAGTACATATATCTCGCCGCCAGGGAATCCTAATTTTGATTTGTTTATGACTATTGCTTAGCCACAGTACAGCCAAGAGGGCGCATGCGCGTGTGTATGTTGTGTATGTGAGTGGATTTTGGTGGCTGAAGAGTTGTACAGGGTCTGATCCTTTTGACATTGCCCAAGGTTCCAGTAGCAAGGTATGATTCAGAACAGCTGGTAGAGG
The DNA here is from genome assembly GCA_963585895.1 of Sepioteuthis lessoniana. NCBI lineage: Eukaryota > Metazoa > Mollusca > Cephalopoda > Myopsida > Loliginidae > Sepioteuthis > Sepioteuthis lessoniana. Next base: position 99,664,840 of record OY757915.1, read on the forward strand.
ATTAGTTACTATGAGTAGATAGACCAAGCTTGAGTGCAATAGATTTAGTTAGCTAAAGAGTTGCACGGGGTCGGACCCTTTTGACATATCCCCATATTCCAGTAGAACAAGCTTCATTGCAATGGATGACCCTCTAACATTTCAACACATGTATGCTTTATGGTCATTCACCCCTCAAAGGGGGTTCATTCTCTCTTTGACAGGTCTTATTTTCTATCCTGCCAGATGTATAATCACTCTCTTCATCAGTTAAGCTGAATAGGAAACTATTGACTGGTAACACTTGGTTACATGGTACCTGTAGCAATCTTTGATATCTTTAGAGTTTCAGTATTTTAAAAGGTAACTTATGATTTAAAACAAGGTCACGTTGCCGGTATAACGGTTATCAAGGTAGACTACCAGACTAATGATAGTGAATTCAATGTCCATTGGTGCCTACACCTCTGCTTTGTGAATGAAAACTAATTAGTAAAGCCATAAATTTGTTTTGAAAAATATATTTCTGCTTAGGTACACCATGTATGTGATTGTATGTAAAGTTAGCGACCATAGTCGAGGGTGACCCGAAGGCTCCCTTTTTCGATAGCTACTACACCAAGGTGCTCAACAATATGAAAGATAGCACTGGGTTACATCGTACCAGTAACAATCTTGGAGAGCTTTGGATTTCAGTATTCCAAAAGGTAAATTATGATTTAAAACAAAGTCACTTTGACTGGTATAATGGTTTTCAAGGTAGACTACCATACTAATGATAGTGAATTCGATGTTCCTTGCTATTCCTACCTCTGCTTAGAGAAGAATAACTTATTAATAAGTAATTTGTTTTGGAAAATATCTCTTTGTGTGGATATATCATATCACGCATGTGATTATATATACATGACTAGTAAAAAGAACAGTCTAAAAGAGAGAGACAGAGACAGTTTGGTTTGGTTCGTTTTAGTTTTATAGCATATCAACCATTTTAGGTTATTTAATGCCAAATCTATTCTTATACATATTAACAGTTCTATTTCAAACAATTCGGATTAGCATAAATACGGTTTTTTCTTTCACACAGTTAAATGTCAAAATAGTTTTATTTCAAACAATTCAGCTTAGCACAAGTACACTGTTCTAATGTCAAAACAATTCCACCACAAACCACCCAGCCCAGCACAAGAATGCTGTTTAAATATGAAAAAAAGTTCTATTTCAAATTGCGTTCCTATGCCAAACTGAAACGTTCGAAACAGAATAGTCCTTGACATTTAAACTATTTCAAACGTTTCAGGATCCTATCAAGTGCTACCACAACGGGCCTGGCAACGATGCCAGTAAAGTGGTACTCTGCATTCCCCAAAGCTCCAGTATTGTCGGAGCCGCGCCATCAGATTGTTTAGTGTCAAATAGAGGAGGAGTCTTAACCCGCTGTAGAGATACAGTAGGTGTATTCTTAGGCCCCGGCTAACTGGGCCAGAGAGAGAGAGAGAGAGAGAGAGAGAGAGAGAAGATGAGTGAGAAAGCGGAATACGGAATGATAGATTGAAAAAGAATTAACGAATGTGAGAGTGGAAAAGAGAAAACTGAAAATTTTGAAATCTCTCTTGATATTTCTAAAATTCTCTTGATGTTTTTTAAAAAAAAATTATGTTTTAAATTTTTTGTATTCAATGAAAAGGAATATTAATTAATAATTGAGCTTAGATTTGTCAATCAGAACGTCTTGAGGACCCGGGGGTAAAAGAAGAAGAAAAAATATCACAAGACTCGAGTCGCTGTTTAATTTGCCGTGATGAAATTGAAACGAGGAAATGTAAATTTGGTTTAATTAAAAGAAAAAGTTAATCAAATTAATAAATCAGATGTTATCATTTCTAGCTTGTGAAAGCTTTAAGAATATTTCTTAGTTGATAATTAACTAGAAGAAAAAAAAAGAAAGAAAACAGCCGCTATAAACATTCAAGAAAGAATGACAGACATTAAAAAGTAATATGAAATCATCATCATCATCATTATCATCGTCGTCAGTTCGTACTAACAGCACGGATTTCCTTGACTCTCTCTCTCTCTCTCTCTCAATCCGTCTCTCTCATCCATCTCTCTTTACAGGTCTTCCAAACGACACCCAGTGCCTGCACAGAGATGATGTAAATGAATCTTTACTCGTCGGAAAACACTGGCACGTCCATAAAAGAACGTCATTTATGAGTTCCTCCTTGCTTCTCCAGCTGTTTATACACTAAGATATTCGTATAAGACTTCTCGGCTTAGTTGTTATAGCAACAACATTTCGGTTGTTAAGCATCTGGTATTCTTCAGGAGTCTGTCGGAACCTTTAACTTTCTAAAGATTTCTTGCCCATTCGACAAGATCTGTAGAATACACAGACTGTTTCTCTGCAGACCGGTAAGATCAACGAGTGTCCTGATATGACACTAAACAATCTGATTGTGAGGTTCCAGTAATGCTGGAGCTTTGGGGAATGTGGAGTACTCCTTCATTGTCATCGCTCCTTGGTTCACTCTGGCCCGGAATGGTAGTACCTGATAGGGTCCTATGTATGGGTCAAATAGAAGTAAACTGTGTACTTATGCGAAACTAAATTGTTTGAAATAAGACTGTTTTGGCATTTAAACTGCGTACTTATTCTAAACTAAATTATTTAAAATGAAACTGGCTTTTTTTTGACATTGAAACAGTGCACATATGCTAAATGGAATTGTTTGAGATAGAACTGTTTATTTGTATAAAAATGGATTTGGCTTTAAATAACCTTCAATGATTGATATGCCATAAAAGCAAGCCAAAATCAAATCAGTGGATTTCGAACTGAATTCTTCATTTCATTCAGGAGGGTCGATCGTTCTCAGTCTTCTGTCTAAGCTTAGAGAATATCACGTGGGAATTATGATTGATTGATTTTAACGGCCAGTCAACCTGTCCTGGGATATCTTATGACTTCAGTTTAGGGATTTGCATTCATTGTACGCTCATATTCATGTTTTTGGTTTGTTGTTTCTTGAGATTTTTTTTTGCACACAGTCCTATCGAAAACGAATAATTTTTAAACAAATCTATTTGACCCATAGATGGACCCTAATTAGAATTACCACTGCGGGTCAGACTGATCCGAAAGAGTAATGATAATGGAGGAGTACTCAACCTCGACTCCGCAGATTTCTCAAAATGGAGCCTCACCATCAGCAGTAGTTTAGTAACGTACATTTCTAGTTAATTCGTTGTCTCTTCCACGGAAGTAAAGAATATACATTTTTGTTTTACCCGACCCAGGGGTTTAACTCACCACCCAGACAACCTTTACAAAAAACATATCATCATTGTCCAATGGCTAACAGGTTCATTTCACAAATCCATAGCTATTGAATGGCGTGGTCAGTCCTCATTAGATGTCTCATACGTACGGCTTTTACTCTATCAAAGTTATGCCGAGTAAAAAGAAAAAAAAAGAAGGCACGCATGCGAGCAGAGCAAAAATCTTAAACAAGGCGCTTTGCGTCCTCTTTCACGCTAATTTCATGAGGAAAGGCATGAATCCATCTTTTCTCTATACAGATATGCCTATGCCTATGCCTCTTCACCACGAGCAGGATACGACACAAGGTCAATTTTAAGTGAAGTGCAGCTGGTTTGAATTCAGAGACCTCTTTCTTCTTGACTGTTTGCTTTACCAAGAGCGAAAGAATTCAGTCAGTTCTACTATTTGCAAATAGCTGGAGTAAGAACAGATGGATTCGTGCCTTTTTCAAGGGCGTTAGTGCGAAGTGAAACACAAACGACTTCGTCTAGGATATAATCTCGAGTCGCCTATTCCATTTCTTTCAATGATAATTTATACAAAGCGCAGTTTCCAATTCTGGCTAAATAGAAGGGCAGATTTGGGTATTTAGCCTTGATACGACAACCAATCAAGAAAAAGGAAAACACCGAATTTAAACCGACTGTACTCCGCTTAAAAACTTTGAGTCGTATTCTGCTCATTCGGATTGTTTTGGTAAATAAATACTCTTCAACGACTAACAGGAGTAAATCTGTGTATAGTAATACTCCCTCATCTCAGAATTTCAGAAAAAAAAAATATAAAAAATGCGATATTTGTCTAATAAAGAAATTTTTTTGCAAACTGTGATGGCAAAAACACCGGGAAGAGTTAACATTGATTAATTCTTTATCTTCAAAAGAATGTTAAATTGGGATTTCTTCTCCTCGGGTTAGCTATCTTGTTCTTCAGTTCCATATTCTTTCTTTCTCTACGAATCACAGTTGTTTTGCAGTTTTAACGCGGAGACATTTCTGGTCCGGGAGAAGAGATAACCAGCTACTTTTACGTGTACTCTTATCTTTGTTAATTTCATTTATTTTACTCACAAGGTCAGGAGCAGCAGACCACAGATGGAAAATCACGTCTTATTACTTCGACGGGTCTCTTAACTTGCTCAACTATTTTCACAGTTTTGTTAAATCCCATGATATCTTAATCCATTCATGGGTATTGATTCAAACGACACTTAAAGTCACAATTCATCACTCAAACTGAATGAGATTCTAACGACATTTTTCCGGTCGTTCTTACGGTTACAACTTACTTCGAATGTTAAATTGCCTATCAATAATAGATTCTACCAATGTATGGTGTAACAAGAAGCTGACAATAAATGACTACTGTTTTCTTGAAAAGTGCTAACATGCGATACATCAAGGTTATTTGGTTTGGCTTGGGCTGGTTGTGTTTTCTGGCATATTAACATTTGAAGGTTATTAAACAGCAATGGTTACCGTCCTAGGAAATGGACACGGCGATACGAGTTCAAATCCTGGACGAGACTAATTGCATTTCACATAGCACTAATACCCTTGGGAAAGGTATGAATCCAATTATTCTCCCTCCAGCTATGGGTAAATAGTAGGGCAGACTAGGTTCTTCAGCTTTGGTGAGGCAACTAGTCTAGGAGAAGGAAAACTCTAAATTCAGACCTGTTAAACTACGCTTAAAAATTGACCTTGTGTCCCATCCTGCCCGAGCGAAGGGGTTGGTAAATATGATTAAACAGCAAATCCTGTACACACACACACATACACACACACACACACACACATACATATATATATGATTTTTAAGTGAATAGTTTGTTAATGAAATTATTTTTAACGGGCTTGAGCTCATTTGTTTGCGCATTGTTACATGGTTCCAAGTATTTCTATCAAATACAAATAATTATATTTAACATCAATCATTTGTTTTCAGGTAGTGAGATGGTTTCAAGTATAGTGAAACATTGAATAGTTCTATTTAATGCATTGATGGGACCCTAACGGGTACTACTACTTCGGGTCATAGTGGATCTGGGAGTAATGGGAATGAAAGAGTACTCTACATTTCCCAAAGCTTTTGAACTGGAGTCTCTCCATCAGATGCAGTTTAGAGTCATATACAGGACATTAGTTCAGGGGTGTATCTTACCCCACGGCAGAGATGCAGTAAGTGAATTCAACGGCCAATCGACGTGGTTATTTGGTTTTTCTGCTGATAGAATGTCATTTGATTTGCTTCTGCAGCATCCTTTATGGAACTTTACAAAAATCAGTGTTTACTAAAATTAAGTTTCATTAAACTGATTCTTTAATAATTAATGAAACATTTTTTACGGTATTTTCTTCATTTGGTTTGTTATTTTCTTTCACCACCAAAACACCCAGCAAAAGTTTGGAGGCGTTGTGATTGACAGGTGAGAGGTTAGATGTTACCGCGATTGAAACAAGTAGTTTGAGTTTTGGGGCTCAGCAGAATCAGTTTAGGTGAGCTATAGAGCAGAACTATTTTTACGGGGACGAGTAGTAGGGAAAATGTTTGAGGTAATTTCAACGTAAAATTACCTGGAATTTTTAAGTTGTGCGGACCGCCTTATGATGAGCCATGTTTCATGCTGCCCGTTTTTCGAAAAAAGTGATCCATGTCTGGATTAATAGTCTAGATTATCATAAACGCTGGAGAAGGATTTTGAAAGAGTAAGACAGGAGAAAACTGAATGAATTTGAGAATGACTGCTACGGGAATATGGCGAAAATTTCTTGAATCACTCACAAGAGGAATCTTAGAATACCAAATAAAATACATTTAATGGCGACCCCGACACAATAATCATCTCTTGCTACCGTCCAACCAATTTTATCTTCATTTTTTTTACACATTCACAAACAACATTTGATCATCGGTGTAGCCGTAAATGTTCAAATGGGCAAAGACAGAAATAATAAATTAAACTCACATAACTCACCAAAAAGAAATGGTTTAGGAACACTTTTTTTTGAAGCTTTGATATAAACTTTGTAAGATTTAGGGTGTTTATTCCTCCCTATTAAAGATCTGTATAAATAAAGACTTTGAGGGACAATATTAATTGCTTAAATCAGATAATTGTTCAGTGTTACAAATCGGGAGACAGCTTATCGAAGCCGCGCCAACACAAATATAGTAGATCTATTCTAAACTCGACCAAATGAATTATCTGTCACTGTCTACGACTTTAGATTATAATTTATTCACAGTAACAATTGAATAAACTAGAATAATTCAACAATCTTGAGTCTTGTCACCTGAGTCAACTCAGACGTTTATTGCCAGCTGTATTAATTTAAAACGAGAGATACAGGTATACCTCACCACACGTCGGTAATTTGTTCTTGGCGAGGCGAATTAAGTCGCTTTTTTAATTTACTTGTCTTCGAATTTACTTGTTACAAGGCTAAACCACAAATAACCATTTTCAGTTGTGTATTTTATTTATAAATGCATTTTTAATAATATAATTCAATAAGAATCTATTTTAAACTTACAAACAAATGAATTTTAGTTTTTAATATAATACAGGAAAAACATAATCTAGATTTACAAATACATATTCATACATACTTGTAAATGTAGATGTTTACAATTTGGCGATCTTTACAGCACATAGCTTACTCTTTATTTGTGAATGTGATTTGCTCTAAGACATAAAATAAAATGATTTTGTAAGGTTAAATAACAACTACAGTCAATAAAAATTTTTTTTGCGATGGTAGAAAATAAACTAATTTACGTTAAATTTACTAATATTTACATTCAATTTGTTTATTTACGTCGCTGACGTAGATGGCTGTGGATCGCCTTGATTTTATATGCTTTTATTCTTATTTATTATACAGTAAAATGATTTTATGTCTTTTTAAAGCTTTTTCTAGTGATATTACGACTTTAATATTTATGGTAGACAGATGTGAAGTCAAATAAAATGACTTAAACTTGATTTTTTTTCCATATTTTTTTGCCAAACGACATATAATTGAGAATGACTTAACTCGAAACGACGTAACACGAGGTATACCTGTACAACGTGGGCTTTTACTCTGATAACACCCAGAGTTTTCAAAGATAACCAGCCTGGGAAAACTATGGTTTTATAACTGCACTAAAAATATCACTAGACGATTGAAGCAATTAAAATACAACTAGACAATTGAAGCAATTAAGATACCACTGTTGTATTTTGGCCTTTGACCCGGCCAAAAATGCCATTCCAAGGTGATGCACCGGAAGGAAGTGACACATTCTAATGGCAGTTATGAGAGGAAATCGCGTGGGCGGAAATTGGCTGATGAAATGGGACGAGGTAAAAATTTCCCATGGTATACTCATAGACTGACGCACTGGAAGAGAGTGACCTGTGAACTGCATGACAGTTATTTCCGCTTGATGACGGTCAAACATGCGATTTCAAAGATCGAGTGGGCGATCGAGTGAGCGTTGAACTATTATATAACTAAGTCAAGACAGAAGTCAAGACAGTTCCAGTTACAGTTGGAGACGGAGTTATAGACGAGTTGTGGTAGGGAAAGCCACACCAGGCCGAAGGGTCTTGGAACCCCGATGGAGTTTGGGGACCAGAGAATTTGCTGATAAGATGCAGTAAAGAAAGCCATCATCCAGCAGAGAGCTGGGCCGCTGGGCCTCCGGTTGAGCATCTGGGGAACGAGAAAGACACAACGTTGACGGCCATAAGAGTAGGGGTCAAAATATTGCAGTTCTGTTCGGTCTCCAGCTCCCTCTCACACGCAAACCTTGAATAACCTTTTCGAACACTTGCAATAAAGGGAGAGGTACATATATTTATAAAGAAGTGTTCCTGCGTGCGTCTTTATTATTGTGTTGTTATGATTATGAGCATACAACACCACCAGACAATTGAAGCAATTAAAATGAGCATTGTAAGTAACATCGTAGTGACCGGTTTAGAGTCCTGGGGATTTTTAAACCCTGAAGGGATAAAGCGATTCTCCTCCAACTTCTCGAGGTTTATATACACATGATACCATGGTAGATATTTACTCCACCTTGGTACTAGTGTATAAAAACACCGTTGTAAATGTAGTAATAAGGGAAGCAATATCCTCATCATCATCATGTCACGCCATTAGCACGGATATCTCTGACCCTTTCTCGTCACTCTTCTCTATCTTCCCTTACTTCCAGCAGGTCTTCAAGGCTACATCCCGTATCGGCAAAAAGCTACTGTATGTAGGTTCTAGCTGGTCGTCCTGCCTTTGCTCGTCCATGTGAAGGGATCCACAGGAGTACGTCACTTATGAATGAGTTCGTCCCTACTTCTCCAGCAGTATCCCTCATGTCTGGTTCGTCTAACGTGGATAGTTTTCGAGAGGGATGGTAAGTGGCCGTACAGCTGCTGCTTAGTGGGGTGCTCCCCCCAGGACTTGTTCAATATTTCTCGAACATGGTTGACATTAAAAACTTTATTTTTCATAAGCAAGGTAATTTTTCTTAGAGTGAACTAGAAATAACAAGGTTGTCAATAAAAAAAGTTGGTGACCATAGTCGAGGGTTACCTGAAGGATCCCTTCTCGATAGCTACTACACCGAGGTGTAGAGAAGGGCGCTACTCCTTTCCCTGGAGGTTGTCAATAGTAGTATATTATTATTGACAACTCTATTACGTTTGTCTTGTATGATATTATCAATATGAATAAGGATTTACGTTTTTTTTTTTTTTTTTTTTGATCGGTCGTACTAGAGAACATATCTGATGTAAGAAGGGTAGTTTTAGCTTTTTCAGCCTTCGATAGTTATAAGGGAAAATATGGAAACGGAGAGATTATTGAAAGGCACTCAAGGTTAATCAATACCAGTCATGGGCAAAGTGCAGTCAGTAGTGCTTTCTGAATGGCCTGCCTAAAACTTCAATCCTTTGTTAATAGAAAAGATTTTCTTACCAAAGAGAAAAAAAAATCAACATTTTCTATTTCTCAGGCATATTCTTACGCATTTGGTCATCTGTAGTGAAAACGCTTAAGGCAATTTCAACGTAAAATTACCTAGAATTTTTGATTTGTGCGGACTGCCTTATGATGAGCCATGTTTCATGCTGCCCGTTTTTCGAAAAAAGTGACCCATGTCTGGATTAATAGTCTAGATTATCATAAACGCTGGAGAAGGATTTTGAAAGAGTAAGACAGGAGAAAACTGAATGAATTTGAGAATGACTGCTACGGGAATATGGCGAAAATTTCTTGAATCGCTCACAAGCGGAATCTTAGAATACCAAATAAAATACATTTAATGGCGACCCCGGCACAATAATCATCTCTGGCTACCGTCCAACCAATTTTATCTTCATTAATAAACAACATTTGATCATCGGTGTAGCCGTAAATGTTCAAATGGGCAAAGACAGAAATAATAAATTCAATTCACACAACCCTCCAAATAGAAATGTTGATGATCTCGCAGATTTTTCACTTGAGAACCAACTTGCACGCATAAAAATTAAATTAAAAAAAAATACAGAAAGCTTGGCACAAACACTTGTTGTATTTTGACCTTTTGACCCGGCCAAAAATGCCATTAAAGGTGATGCACCGGAAGGAAGTGACACATTCTAATGGCAGTTATGAGAGGAAATCGCGTGGGCGGAAATTGGCTAACAAAATGGGACAAGCTAAAATTCCCATGGTACATTCATAGAATGACGCACCGGAAGAGAGTGACCTGTGAACTGCATGACAGTTATTTCCACTTGATGACGATCAAACATGCCATTCCAAAGATCGAGTAGGCGATTGAGTGGGCGTTGAACTGTTATATAACTCAGTCAAGACAAGAAGTCAGACGGAGTTGGAATTAGAGACGAGATGTGGTAGGGAAAGCCACACCAGGCCGATGGGGCCCTCGGGGCCCTGGGGGCCCCCGATTGAGTTGGAAGTCAGAAGAGTTGGGGTCCAGAGAAGTTACTGACAAGATGTGGTAGAGAAAGCCAGCACTCAGCAGAAAGCTGAGCCCCCGGGCCTCCGGTTGAGCAGCCCTGGAGAACGAGAAAGACACAACGCTGACGGCCATAAGAGTGGGGGTCAAAATATTGCAGTTCTGTTCGGTCTCCAGCTCCCTCTCACACGCAAACGTTACAAATAAAGTGAGAGGTATATTTGTTAAAGAAGACTTCACTCGTCTGTTATTCATTGCGTCGGTATGTATCCAGCATATATATGTGTATATGTAAATGTATATGCATATGACTATATAACACACTCACCTAAATAACTTTAAAGTACAGCAAGATTGTATATTTAAAGACAAGTAGTGGATGAATAGCGCTTTGAACTGTGATGTATGCTGTTCTTTTGAAGGAGTACCTTCCGACCACAGAATCACCTCTGTAAAAGTTTGACTGAATCTACGCAGAACTAAAAAACTAAAAGTTAATGCTTCACGATATGATTGGTCTTTACTTGCCAAGAATGATATTAGCAATCAATATACAGTGACTATATGAAACTAGTTTGATACTTTTCAGTAGACATCTGAAAGATATACTCCGAATGAAGAATACAAAAACTTTTTAATACACGCATAGAACCAGAGTGCATAACAACCAAACCAAGAGCCAAATGTAGAGTTCCATAAGAGTCACTGACAGTGATGGAAAAACGAGATAACATGAAAAAACATCCATTTCTTAATAAAAGAAACCCCAAAAATGCTTAAGAAAGCCAGGTGAGAACTAAAACATACTAAAAGAAAGAACTACAATATTTAAAATCAAATCGATAAAATCTGAAATTCGGGAAAAATAGACAATCGCATTTGACACGGCAGACAGAACTGAAGTGAACGAAAGAAAAAGCATTGCGAGAGCAAAACTAAAAGCACCCATCCAAGAAGAAAGACTTCAGAAGTGGAAAGAATATTTCCAGAATCTGCCCTTAAATCACTGATAAACCTACTAAAAGCTATTAATAGCTAACTAGACATAAAACTAGGATAGTAAACGGAGGAAGAAATTGATGCAGTACTGAAAAAAATTAAAAGCAGAAAAGCTGCATTTCTTGACGAAATACCTCCTGAAATATGGAAGACATAAACATTTGATGATATACTTTTTCGATTACGCAACGGTGCGTATAAAGAAAGCAGAGTAGAGGAGTCTCTGAAAGGCTGTTTTCTTTCCTTGCGCAAGAAAGGCGACTTCACAATCACTAAGAACTTCAGAGACATAACTTTTTCTGCTATTGCTTCTGAAGTCTGAAATGTCCAGTTTCTCAATTGTATCCGACTCGAAATTGAGAAAATTCTAAAGAAAAATCTGAACGGTTTTTAAAGAACTCAATACACCGCATCACAGATTCTGACGATACATCGAATCATCGATATTTGATCTCCCTGATGAAATAAAATGGGGTTTCTTCTAAGCCGTGGGTGAGTCAGTACTACTGTTTGGATGCACCACATGGACGCTAACGAAATGCATGGAGAAAAGGCAAGACGGGAACTATACTATAATTTTATGTGTTGTTTTGAAAAAAATCCAGTAAGAAAAACAACAAAACAGCAGCTGTAAGGCCTCTTACCTCCCCTCTCATAAGTGATCCAAGTAAGACGAGCAAGACATGCGGGGCACTGTTGGAGAAGTAAGGACTAATAATTGACGTTCTCGTATGGACTCCGGTCAGTATTAACCGACCAGCAAGGACTTAAATACATCAGCTTTGTGCGGACACTGGATGCTGTCTAGAAGACTAGCCAGGAGCGATGGATGGTAGGGATGGATGACGAGAAAGAGTCAGGGAACTCCGAGCTATCCACACAACTCGATGATGATGATGATGATCAAGAAGAAAAGATTGAAGTGTTTTGGTCACGTGGTTCAGAAAGAGAATGACTATATCAACCAAGATGAAGAATGATGAAGTGATCTAATCATATTTACCAACCCCTCCGCTCGGGCAGGATATGACACAAGCTCAATTTTTAAGCGGAGTTTAACAGGTTTGAATCCAGAGTTTTCCTTCTCCTAGACTAGTTGCCTCACCAAGGCTGAAGGATTCAGTCTGCCCTACTATTTACCCATAGCTGACGGGAGAATAATTGGATTCATACCTTTCCCAAGTGTATTAGTGCTATGTGAAATGCAATCAGTCTCGTCCAGGATTTGAACTCGTGTCACCGTGTCCATTTCCTACGACGATAACCATTACACCACGGGCACCTCCACAAAAATGATGAAGTGATCTAATAAGACAGGACATTAAACGGCTATTGCAAACAGCGAAATGGTTTGGTAAAGATAAAACAAAATGGAGATCTTGTGTGAATGTATAAAGAACATAGGTGAGAGGACTTATACAGATAATAAATAAATTTTGTCTTTACCTAAACTATTTGCAGGATGTGACACGAGGTCAATTCTTAAATGAAGTTAAGCTGGTTTGAATTCAGAATTTTCCTTTTTCAAACCAGTTACTGTAATCCTGTCTCCCCAACTATTTAACCATAAATAGAGGTGAAGAAAAACTGAACTACTGACATTCCGAAAGGCATTATCACGTGCCCGTGGTGTAATGGTTATCGTCGTAGGAAATGGACACAGCGACACGAGTTCAAATCCTGGACGAGACTGATTGCATTTCACATAGCACTAATACCCTTGGGAAAGGTAAGAATCCAATTATTCTCCCTCCAGCTATGGGTAAATAGTAGGACAGACTGGGTTCTTCAGCCTTGGCGAGGCAACTAGTCTAGGAGAAGGAAAACTCTAAATTCAAACCTGTTAAACTCCGCTTAAAAATTGAGCTTGTGTCATATCCTGCCCGAGTGGAGGGGTTGGTAAATAGGATTAGCACGAAGTGAAATAGAAACGGTTTTGTCTAGGAATTGAACTCGGGCCGCCGAGTCAAATGATCCAGAAAATTGTTGCTCTACTCACTTGCATAAAATTGATAGATAAATGAATAAATAAATAATTATTTTACAATCTTTATGATTAACCATAGAAGCGATCGGGTCACATCTCATTAACTCCTTGAACGTAACAAAGAAATGGAATCTAATACATCTAAGTGACTTGGTCTGTATTCGAACTGTCAGCGATGAGTTGATTAGTCACACAAAGTACGAAATAGGATATTTGAAATAATACGATCAAGATGTTGAATAACGTAATATGCGACTTACCCTTATATGCAGCGAGCTCACTCGGGGGAAAAGTACTTTATACAAGATCAGTGAATATAAAACTCAAGGAAATAATATTTCAACATACCAACAGAGAAAGTAAGCCCTTGATTTGGTTTGGTTTCTTTGTTTAATGGCAATCACCGGGGGTTATTTAATGCGAGAACCACCATTGTTGAAGAACAGCAGTAATGCTATTTAACCCATCCCAAGGTTATTACTCCGAAAGTGAACTTAATAGCGCGATTGGAGTTCGAACTCACTTACTTCGAGACCGCAGCCCAGAACGTTACCTGTTATACCACAGGAAGTCTCCAAGAAACTCTAAAAAAAGCACAAAGCCGAGCGCAAACACCGTGGAAGCGACAAGAACCGTGGATTAGTCTTTTACTAATAGTAAAAAAAGTAGATATGACTACTACTAATAAGATATTGATAATAGTAATAAAACTAGAACCACGGATTAGTCTTACTAATTGTAATAAATAATTGATACGTACCTTATATTGCTGAGTGTTAAGCAAGGAGGCATCAAGTACCATTTTAAAGTCTTTGGTATGATGCGACCTGAGATTGAACCCGTGTCACCCGGACCATTGGCGAACACTCTACCCACTAGAGGTAGGAGTAATTAATGCTATATAACAGTAAAATTATTCATATCAAGGATAGTCACTTGAAGAAATAATTATTTTCAAAGAATTATCATGAAACAATATAACTTTGGGAAAACTAATGACTATTATCAATGGAAATAATTATTTGAAACCAAAGAATTATTTATATTGTATAGGACTACTTGAAACTATACAACTGTGTGCAAACAAATGACTTTTTCGCTAGAAATAATTGCTTGAAACCAAGTAAGATATAAATACTTATATTATCTATGTACAAAAAACTCTTATTAAACAACGACACAAAAATGAACGTAATTCCCTAACCTCAAGGCATATAATAAACCTAGACATGTTGACGTGCTTTTAAAACTATCATGAATACTGAGGAGAATGCTAAAGTGTTTAGAAAACTTGATGTCGCTTGATCCTTAGTGAAAACTCAGCGAGTGCGAATATCAATTCATCGTTATTTGAAAAGGATAAATCGCGCATATAAAAAGAAAAGAAAAAAAACTTCCTGATTTTCTTACATTGTTGCATCGATTGATTATGTGAATATTTTTGTAACTGGAGATCACAGGATTGGCGGATAAAAAAAAGAGGACAGAAAAAAAATCATGATAGAGAGAAAACCGATCGATAGACAGACTCAGAAAATAACCATTATTATAAAACGTTGGCTTGCATTGAAGAATGCAGAGATCGAAACAGTGAACAAAACTCTTGAATGATCGGGAGAAACACCCGTGGTGCAGTTGATAGCATGCTGGACCGCAACATCGTAGTAAACGAGTTCAAACTTCAGTCGCGCTACTATGATACCCTTGAGAAGGGTTTGAATCTTCTAATCTCCCCAGCTATGGGTTTAATAGTACCATTACCGTTTTCCTATGAGTATGGTTTTAGCAATGAATAATCTTTGAAGGTTTATATGCCATCAAACAAAGAAACCAATCAACCATCTTGAATACACATGTTGTTTGGTAGAAATCTGTTGCAGAAAGTTGCAATCTAAAAATCCATTGACGTCATTCGGAGATCATTATCATGATGTAGGGAAAGGGAATATAAATGGAGAATTCGAATTAACTTTTCCCCAACAAAACTAACTACCAGTTAATCTTGATATATATGTATATATATATATATATATATACACTGACAGACGGAA
Source organism: Sepioteuthis lessoniana (assembly GCA_963585895.1). Classification (NCBI taxonomy): domain Eukaryota; kingdom Metazoa; phylum Mollusca; class Cephalopoda; order Myopsida; family Loliginidae; genus Sepioteuthis; species Sepioteuthis lessoniana. The sequence goes on from OY757915.1 coordinate 99,680,135, forward strand.
AAAATAAAAAAAGGCAACACCATTCTTGATTTTGATTACACATAGCGTGACGTAATGTTTAGCGATTTAGACAAGCAAACCATTACTGGTAAGATTGATTATCACCGGGGGCCTTATATTTTTGGCTTCTTGCTAAACTTAGCAAAGCTTAGGAAATGAGAACACAAAGTCAGTTTTTCGGCGGAGTATAGCTGGTTTTGAATTCAGAATCTTCCTACAAGACCGGTTGCCGTGGCAAGGTGAAAGATCCTCGAATTTACTCAGAGGAGAACAGATGGATTCATGCCTTACAGAAACGTAAGAAAACTTCATCCAGGATTTTAACTCGGGTCATCGTGTCCATTTCCTAAGATGATAACTGTTATGCCATGCGCCCACTAGTATTAGTATTAATACTAGTGGACATAATTGTCTTAAATTGTCTGGTTTTGATTGGTTTGGTTTCTTCGTGTTATGGCATATCAACATTCGTGGGTTATTTAATGGCAAAGTCATGCTTGAAGAACAGGAGTGATACTATTTAACCCATAGCTGGGGAGTTAGGGTGTTCATACCATTCCACACGAGTTTTAGTTCGAGAATGAACATAATAGTGTGACTGGGGTTAAAACTACGTGGTGCCTTCAATCAGTTTCCTGACTTTTTTGTACAGGCATTTAAAATGGTCGTAGACTCTTGAAAATTCAGTATGTTATTGCTATACATCTAATGAGATGACTGACCAATTCTTATGATTTCAGGTTCAAATGAACAGCTACCGCAGCAATTGGAATACACCCTACTAAAGCCTGATTGTCACAGCTGGGGAATTTCAAAAATGCAATCTGGACGTGAGGACACTTTTGAAGAACGATATGCAATAAAATTGTGCTTTAAACTTGGAAAAAAATGATGCCACAGAAACGTATGGAATGCTTCAGACTATTTTTCAGCCATCTTGCATGAATCAAGCATCAGTTTTTGAGTGGCAAAAGAGATTCAAGGAAGGCTGGGAGTCTGTGAGGGATGATGAGAGGTGTGGAAGGAGTAAGGAAGTCAATACACCAGAGTTGATTGGCCAAAGGGCTAGGGTTAGGGTTACTATGATGAGGTTTTAAGGGAGTTCAGGAAGAGGTTCCGTCGAAAGAGGCCAACACTCTTCAAATCGGCTCAGTGGCATTTCCCCCAGGACAATGCACCAGTCTACAACTCCATCCTTGTCACAGACTATTTGACTAAGATGGGCATCAAGACAGTTTCTCAGCCTCCGTATAGTCCAGACCTTGTTCCCCGTGACTTTTCGTTATTCCCTAAGCTCAGATGGTGTCGTTATGAGACAATTGAGGAGATGAAAGAGGCTGTGACGAAGGTCATTGACACGCTCACACAAGAGGATTTCCATGGGGCCTCCCAGACGTTGTTGGAACGGTACAAGTACATTGCAACCGGAGGAGATTACTTCGAAGGGGACAAGAGTCTCATGTGTGTACTATTAATAAAAGTGCCCATACGAAAAAAGTCTGGAAACTTATTTAATGATCCTCGTAGCTTACTTCAAGGCCATGGACCTGCACTTTATCCAAAAGGCACGGGAGACACCCTCATTATCTGTTTTTCACTTGGTGTAAACAATATAGCGAGTAGAAAATAGGTTAAGGAAGAATATAACCATGAGAAAGGGTGATAAAAAATTCCTAGCCTAAGAAGGGAATTATCTTTTAATATATATATATATATTATTTTCATAGTCTCAGCACAAAACAACGACATAAAGACAAACTATATCAAAACAAGAATAGACAAGACGCAACAAAGTAGCAGATGTAGATTTTGTGATGAGAAATAGGAAATTATCAATCACATATTAAGTAAGTTGTTGGCGACTGTAGTCGAGGGTGACCAAAAGGCTCCCGTTTCAGTAGCTACTACACCGAGGTGTAGGAGAGGGCGCTACTCCTTTCCCTGGATTGCTCCACTTTACCCTTGATACGTGCCTTATATTTTTGAGTGTTAAGCAAGGAGGTATCAAGTATCATTTTTTATGTCTTCGGTATGATTCGACCTGGGATTGAATTCCGGTCTCCCGGACCATTGGCAAACACTCTACCCGCTATGCCAATGAGCCGAAGTAAATGCCGTAAATTAGTTTTAAAAAAGTATAAGACAAGACATGACTGGGTGGGCAAGGTAATCGACTGAGAATTGTGAAAGAAGTTTAAATTTGACCATACAAATAGGTGGTATATGTACAATCCAGAATCCATCTTGGAAAATAAAAAGCAAAAAAAAAAAAATCTCTGCAATTTTAAAAGTATAAGACAAGACATGACTGGGTGGGCAAGGTAATCGACTGAGAATTGTGAAAGAAGTTTAAATTTGACCATACAAATAGATGGTATATGTACAATCCAGAATCCATCTTGGAAAATAAAAAGCAAAAAAAAAAAATCTCTGCAATTTTAAAAGTATAAGACAAGACATGACTGGGTGGGCAAGGTAATCGACTGAGAATTGTGAAAGAAGTTTAAATTTGACCATACAAATAGGTGGTATATGTACAATTCAGAATCCATCTTGGAAAATAAAAAGCAAAAAAAAAAAAATCTCTGGAATTTTAAAAGTATTTGACAAGACATGACTGGGTGGGGAAGGTAATCCACTGAGAATTGTGAAAGAAGTTTAAATTTGACCATACAAATAGATGGTATATGTACAACCCAGAATCCATCTGGGAAAAAAAATCTCTGGGATTTTAAGATATAAACTGATTACTTAATCTCGACCAGACGACCAGACCTAGTGATAGTCAACAAAAAGGAAAAAAAAACAAACTTGCCGAATAGTGTACTTTGCCGTCCTGGTTGACCACAGGGTACAACTGAAAGAAAGCAAAAAAAGAGAGATGAGTACATAGACCCTGCAAGGGAACTGAAAAAACTATGGAACTTAAAAATGACGGGGATACCAGTTGTAAATGGAGCACTCTGTACAGTCACCAGTGGATTAGTAAAGGAACTGAAGGACATGTAAATAAGAGGACGAATGGAGACTATCCAAATCACAGTATTATTAAGAATACAAGAATACTGAGAAGAGTCCTGAAAAATTGGGGAAACTGATCATTCAAACTCCAGCGAGATGCCATCAGCTAACGCTGGTGTGAAAAATTCTTAAAAGAATAAAATAATAATAAATGAGCATTTCAGACGAATGAGAAAATTTCTCGAAAACAAGCTCAGCAGCAATAATCTCAACAAAAGGTTGAACCCCTTGTAAGATACTCGGGTCGATTCTTAATGTGAACGAGAGAAGAACTTCAACAAATAGACCAGAGAATAAGAAACCTCATGGCGATGCATAAGGCCTTACCATATTTACCACCCCCTCCGCTCGGGCAGGATATGACACAAGGTCAATATTTTAAACAGATTTTAACAGGTTTGAATTTAGAGTTTTCCTTGTCCTAGACTAGTTGCCTCACCAAGGCTGAAGGACCCAGTCTGCCCTACTATTCACCCATAGCTGGAGGGAGAATAATTGGATTCATACCTTTCTCAAGGGTATTAGTGCTATATGAAACGCAATCAGTCTCGTCCAGGATTTGAAATCGTGTCGCCGTGTCCATTTCCTACGACGATAACCATTACACCACGGGCACCTCCAATAAGGCCTTATACGACAGAGATGATGTAGACAGGTAGTATGTATCGAGAAAAGAAGGGGGAAGATAGCATGGATGCATCAATACGACGACTTGTAGACTACATTAAAAAAAGCAGAGAAAGATTAATTACAGCGACTAGAAACAATACCGATTATATAAAGATCTACAGAACAACAAAAGCTTGGCAACAGAAATCGAAAGAAAAACAATTGCATTTCAAGTGTTAAACAGACGAAAACGCATATAAGATCTGGATATAGCAAAAAAAGGGAAACCCTTAAAGAGAAAGGGAATCTCTACTAATGGCAATACAAAACAATACCATAACAACCAACTATATCAAAGCGAAAATACATAAGGCAACATAGAGTAGCAAGAGTAGGTTATGCGGTGAGAGAGACGAAACCATTAATCACGAAAAGATTACAAGACTAGACACGACTGGGTGTGGAAGGTGATCCACCGGGAATTGTGCAAGAAATTGAAATTTCACGATACTACCGAATGGTATATGTACAAACCAGAATCTGTCCAAGAGAATGAGATTCATATAATTCTCTGGGATTTTGATATAAAATCAGATCACTAGATCCCGGCCAGAAGACCAGACTAGTAATAATAAACAAAAAAAAAATACAAGTAGAGAATCTACCGGATAGTGAACTTTGCCGTCGCCCCGGGCCACAGAGTGAAAATCAAAGAAAACGAAAATAGAGACAAGTACTTAGACCTTGCCAGAGAACTAAAAATGTTATGGACCATGAAAGAGACGGTGATACCAATTATGATTGGTGCACTCAGCACAGTCCTCAAAGGTTTGATAAATGGCTGGAAGAGTTGGAAATCGGTGGACGAGGTGAGACCATCCAAACTACAGAATTGCTAATATCAGCCAAAATAGTGAGACGAGTCCTGGAGACTAGAGGGGACTTGGTGTCACTCAGGCTCCAGTGAAAGTCCATCAGCTGACACTCGCAATGAGTATGTATATAACGGAAAATGAAATTGTAACATTTAGAAAATGTTTCAATTTATTCAAGATTAAAGGTACTTTTTTATAGGTGGTTTACAGTAAAAGATCACAAGCAAAAGTCACAAAATAAGAGATATTTCAACTGTATTCAAACTTCATATAAATGTACTGTATATCCTTCTTGGACATTAAGACAGGCCAGTATTCTCGCATGCGTTTTATTGCATAGATGGGGAATAACATTCTTCGATACATTATTCCAAGTTGACGACTTTTAGAGCATGCACATACTGTATCCAGGACAAAATCGATATCATCTTTCATGGCTTTGCAATTTTATTTTCGATCAGAGTATATTTCTTCCATTTTGCTTTCCATTGAAGACGCCGATTTCAAGTTAATTTTTGTGAATAGCAGTTTTCTATTTCAGTGTAATGGGAGGAGCTACTGGTAAAGGGGAATTGCTTCACTAAGAATTAAACACTGAGTTTTTGTGCTCATCGTAACCATCCTAAAAGGGAGATGCCTCTAATGCAGTGCTTTTGTTACAATATTAAAAATCAATACTCAAAAAAGTTTTATAAAAAATTGTTATATGAGCTCAGGTAAAAAACAAACAAGTGATATACGAACATAATTAGTAAGTCCAAAAAGTTCACTCTGAACTGTTCAGTCGGGCACATAGCATAACATCTACCAGCATTGGTTACCTAAGCTTCTAAGTGACAATCGTTTGGAGGTTGCAGGTTCAATCCTGACTGCAGGCGAGTAACAATACAGGAGTACTTAACATTTGTACCTGGTTATGATTAACGGGATCTGAGCAAGCGACCCCTGTGGATTAAATAAAGGACGTGGTTCAAGGTTCCGTGTAGGCTCCCAAGTTCGACAAGAAACACCTGAAGAGGGCCGGAGAACAGGTCAGCTGAATTGTTGCGAACATAACAATAAAGATGGAGACAATAATCTGAAAACCCTGAATTATAAAGAAATAGATGGCTTTGGCATTAAATAACCCTCGACGGTTGATACATCAACTAAATCAAACTATGCTAAAAGACATATCTCGTCGCATGTCTTGGAAACGAATTACCTGTCAGAGACCATCTCTCTCCATGTCTACAACTTGTTTGAGTTCAGATTATTCTTTCTCCTATGGTGGTTGCCATACCAAGATTAAGAGCATAGTCTGTTCGATTATTTACCAATAGTTGGATGGTGAATAGTTAGATTCATACCTTCTTCAAGAATATTAGTGTCTAGGATTTGAACTCCACTTCCTACGACAATAACCGATAAGCCATGGACGCCTCCATACGAAATAAAAAACAACACTTTCTTCTTTTCACAGATTATATATCGGAAGAAGATTGTAGAATGGATCGGCCAAAATTTTATGGCATCTTCAGTAACACCAAACATAGATTAAATTATTCTAATGACTCTTGGAATGTTCATTATTTCAACGTAGTTCTTCAGTCAGTATTTAGCCACCAAGCATTTCTTTCATATTTACTCGAGTGAAAACTAGAAAAATAAAGGTCTCGTTCTTTCATTTGACATCTAACGCAGCAAAATCGATATGTTCCAACCTAGCTTTGAAATTTTATTTTTCTGTCAGTGTATATTTCTTCCATTTTGTTTTCCATTTGAAGACTCTGATGTCAAAGTAATTCTTGTTCGTAGCAGTTTTCCATTTAAGTGTAATGAGAGGAACTAGGTCTAAAAACTGGAAATTTGGAGACTCATCAACGTTGTTCGGATTCCTCTGAAAATCATGAGATGTGTGTGTGCGAATGATAAAGAGGAAGAGGCTAGATCACCTTTTCTCCTAAAGAACCAACAACATAGGCATTAAAATTTTTTAGTTTTATTTTATGTAATTTTCTTCCGTTTATCTCTTCGCTTCCATCTCACGCTTCCATCTCAGCCCTCCTTTAATGCTGCGAGAGGTTTTTATTTTTGATGTTGAAGAGAGTGACTTTAAGGCAGTTTTTTTTTTTGTGTACGCATTAGATCTCTTCATCTGTACCGAGTTCACTCTTCTTAATTTTCTTTTTCACTCAGCAAACACAATTAATGATGGAGCTCCTGAGAATTATCTTTATCTCTATTAGACGCTTAAAGTCCTTAAAGTTTGATGTCAAATTCCATCTTATTTATAAGATTTATATCATAATTACAAATAAATATGTAAATAATTAAGAGGAATTGTTCCATAATCAACATTTAATCGTTATCCCCCGATACGGTGAGTGCAAATACAAACTCCGTACTGTTATTAAAGAGCAAATAGGATTGAAAATTGTCTTTATGTTCGTTGAGCCTGTGGATATTCTGAAGAAGAAAGACGACATATTTGAAGTTTGCAGTACGTAATCTAAACAGATTATATACATGCATGGCACTAATGTATCTCTTTGCTAGACTCCAGCAACAATGCCGAAACAGACGGTAGGCGAGCCATTGCCTTCTTGTTTTTGTATGGCATCATTATAACAGTAGGAGTTTCGGTTTCTTTGGTTTCTTTGTTTTTAATGGCATATCAACCTTCGTAGGTTATTTAATGCCAATGCTATTCTCCTAAAAGAACAGTAGTGGTACTATTTAACCCATAGCTGGGAGGATAAGGGGGTTCATACCTTTCCCAAGGGTATTTGCCCGAAAGTGAACTTAATAGCGCGACTGGAGTACGAGCTCGAGTACTACGATTCCGCAGTCCATCGCTTTAACCATTACACCACGAGGACACCCCCCCCCAGTATGAGTTTCTTAGCGGAGTCTGTATGCAGTTTAATGGCATATACTATTTACCAACCCCTCCGCTCGGGCAGGATATGACACAAGCTCAATTTTTAAGCGGAGTTTAACAGGTTTGAATTCAGAGTTTTCCTTCTCCTAGACTAGTTGCCTAACCAAGGCTGAAGAACCCAGTCTGTCCTACTATTTACCCATAGCTGGAGGGAGAATAATTGGATTCATACCTTTCCCAAGGGTATTAGTGCTATGTGAAATGCAATCAGTCTCGTATAGGATTTGAACTCGTGTCGCCGTGTCCATTTCCTACGACGATAACGACTACACCACGGGCACCTCCATAATAATGGCATATCAACCTTCGTGAGTTATTTAATTCCAAAACCATCCTGGAAGAAGTACAGTAGTGGTACTTCTTAACCCATTGCTGAGAAGGGATAAGAAGTTCATGCCTTTCCCTATTGTATTAGTTTGAAGTTTTAACTCGGTTACTGCGATGTTTTAGTTCAACATGCTAACTTCAATGCCGCCGAGATGCCCCTCCACTAAAAATCATAAGAAACAACTGAACAAAAAACGTCAACCTTTAAGTATAATGAAGGCGATTCCCTAACCTTTTGGCATAATATAACTTTAGACAAGTTGACATGCCATTAAACTTTATTAATTAATCACAATTCCATACACTTGTTACATTGTTTCTCAAGTTTCTTAAACTTTTGCAAGAATTAAAGAAAAAATGTAATTTCAATCTTTGTTGGGTCGGAAACTTATCAGCAAACCCTTCATATACCTATATTCTGGCTCATTCTATTTTCTTTTACCCATGATTTTGTTTATACGTAGTAGAAAATCGGATAATTTAAAACTATTATTTCAACTCCTATTATGACCATTAGGTGTAAATAAAGTTGGCGTGAACCAAAGTGGATAAGGAAAAATGTATCTCTATGACTAAATTTAAATGACGTCGGCTAGTTTACTTCGTAACGGTCAGAAATTGTCTGAGTGCTAATGAACAAGGCCGCAGAACTATTCTGGAAACAAACAGAATATATTCACAGACAACTTTATGTTGCTTCTTTCACAGCAACAGCGCTGAAGGGGTGGTTGTAATTGGCATCTAATAGCGTTTCTAATGGATGTAACAGCCCATTTTTTTTGCTCAAACACAAACTTTAGTGCTATGCTTGTGCTTATTGCTTGCAATAAAAAGTGGTGTGGGTAAATTCTTGGTTAGTTTCTGTGATTTAAAATCCGGGTTAAGGCTGGGGTTAGTATTACGAATGTTATATAATAGCCGAGGGATTTCGGTTCATGCCTTTGAGTTTAGTTAGGCTGAGAACCTTTCGGCTCAGCACATGGGTTAGTTAGGTGCAACATTGAGGCAGGTGTTAACGCGGGCGCGCGGGCGGATGTCACTCAGATGTCATAATAGTCCGAGACGAAACGCGATGACAGGGTGCGGGTGACATCACGCACCGGAAGCGCGCGGAGGTTTGTGTGAGATTTGAAGAAAGTAAGAGTTGAGAATTAGACGCCAAACGAGAAGGATCGACTTTTGGAGCTCGCAGGCGCGAGGTGAACTTGCACCCTATGGGGGGCCGCACGAGATGGGGACCAAATGAATAAGACAGCATAGCAAGATTGTGTCTCTCCTCCTTACGTTGAAACCTTTAATTCAAAGTTAATAAAAAGGTTTCATACCTGAACAAGAAGTCGTTACGTGTTTTCGAATTCCGAGATTCCTATGTTGTTTATATGTTCTATTGTTATGAACATTATATGTCTATTTCCCAAATAGCCGTATCTGCTGATGGTACACGAATCCATCAACAAGCAAGATATTTGCTTGGTTAATCGTGTATCAGAAGCATTTATTTATAGGACGCTCCTTTAACTTTTGGCTAGGAAATTCTGGACAAAAATATCTTGCGTATAATACGTATTGACTTTTTGGAATTTATAGCAGCTAAATTAAAACTAAATTTTACATTTTCAAAACTTTTTATGTGGTTTGTACCGACAAAAAATAAGAACTTATATAGTTTATATGATGTTTCCGAACTCAAAATTTACCCTATATTTAGAGCAAAGGCAAAGAGATGTTTGCATAAAAAAGTTACAACCTTTCAGCGAAAATAAGTCGTCGATCGAAGTGACAGATCATTTACGAATACGCATTTCAATGGCTATTTCTCCGTTGGTATATAAAACAGAAGCGTTTGTTACACGTAAGTTAGTTTCCTCTGGTGGTGTAATGGTTTGCAAGCACGACTAGCAAACCTACACGAGTGAGTTCGAGTCGCATTGGGCACCCCTTTCATATGGCCTTGTGCCACATCTTAGCAAAAAGCTTAGTAAATTTCCATAAGTTAGTTTCGACTATAGATATAAATTACTTTTAGTCATGCCTTACCGAATAGAGCGACGTATGTGGCCAAAAAAAAATGTAATATTCATTTCTCGTGAATAATATGCACCCATGACTACTGAAAAACCCAGAAAAATAGTGCGGTTTATACACAAATAATTACAGTATAGAAAATAATAATGGGATTCAATATTTTCGTATAATAATAATTATGTCGTCTTCTCTTTTCAGTTCATAAAGTTTTGATCTGATATTATAAACCAAATCGTTTTTTGGACCGAAATTGCTATTTTGGTCATTATCATTATTGATATCTTTCTCATTTTTTAAACTATTATGATATTTCGAGCATAGTTGTCGTAAAAAATCAAGGGATTATTTACAGATAGGTGTGAAGAAAATGTGGTTTCTATGCGTTTTGATTAAGATCGATTAGTAGAATTTTCAGTTCTTTTAAACTATTTTGCAAGGCTTATCAGCACTGTTCCAAGTACTCTAATAATTATCGGAATAAATGTAATATAAACATTACATTTATTCCGATAATTATTAGAGTACTTGGAACAGTAATGGCACAATGTTTACACTTCTCTCGACACAAGGTGCGCATATTTTTAATTATCATTTACTCCTATGACAGTTTTTTTTTTTACCCGAGCTGATGGTTTCTGATTAGAGTTTGAGTGACAGCAAGTCTCCACAAGTCTCCGGGACTCTTCTCAGTATTCTGGCCGATGTTAACCTTTATTATTTTACTCATTTGAACTTTTTTTCATACCAGCGTTAGCTGATAGTTTTCCACAGGAGGCTGAGTGACAGCAAGTTTCCTCAAGTCACCAGGACTCTTCTCAGTCTTCTAGCCAATCTCTGTAGTTTAGATGGCCTCCACCACCACCACCATCATCATCATCATCATCATGTCGTGCCGCAAGCACGGATATCCCTGACCCTCTCTCGCCACTTCTCCCTATCGTTCCTTGCCTCTGGCAGATCTTCAAGGCTACATCCCGTATCCTCACATAGCTGCTGTATGTATGTTCGAGCTAGTCGTCCTGCTTTTGCTCGGCTATATGTGGGGGTCCATAGGAGTACATCACTTATGTGTTTGTCCCTGCTTCTCCAGTAGTGTTCTGCATGTCTGGTTCGTATAGCTTGGATAGTTTTCGTGATGGGAGGCAGGTGGCCGTATAGTTGGTGTCTTGTGGGGTGTTGCCGCCAGGACCTGTTCCATATTGCTCGCAACATTATTGTGTAATTGCCGTCTAGCTTCTTCTCCAGCCGTTTTCCACTCGTCCATTATTTCCAATTTTCCCACTCAATGGACCAATCCTTTGGTGGTGTTTTGGTGACCGTACCAATTACAACTGGTATCCCCGTCACTTTCATGTTCCATAGTTTTTTTTTCAGTTCTCTAGCAGGGTCTCAGTACTTATCTCTCTTTTCGTTTTCTTTCAGTTTTACCCTGTGATCAGCCGGGACGGCAAAGTCCACTATTCGGCAGGTTCTCTTTTTTTTTGTTTAGACTATCACTAGGTCTGCTCGTCTGGCCGAGATTAGATGATCCGTTTACATCACAGAGAAGTTTGTGCGTCACATTTTCTTGGACGGATTTTGGTCTATGCATCATTTTTATTATTATTATCATTATTATCATTATTATTATTATTTACTCTTTGAGAGTTTTTCCCATCAGCGTTAGCTGATGGTCTTTCACTAAAAAGAATCTTTTGCGTTTCAATTTCAATTACAGATTCTGGTTTGTTCATATATCATTGGTCATTATGGTGAAATTTCAGTTTCTTGCACAATTCCCAGTTGATCACCTTTCCCACCCAGTCATGCCAAGTCTTGTATTCCTTTCGTGTAATTTTGCTGCATTCACTTATATGATTAACCGTCTTATCTTTGCTACTACACGACCTTGTTATTCTTCCGAGCATTATCAATTTTTGCTTTGACGTAATTGATTATTATTATTGTTGAAAAAATTCCCACCAATATTATCCAGTAAATTTTATTGAATTTTAAACGACTGCAAGTCAACTTAAATCTTCAGGAGTCTACTCAGTATTTTGGTCGATCTATGCTGAGCCGAGCACTTTCTCAGATCTTACAAAAATGTAAATATAAACGTACAATATACGCCATTCCCTAACCTCTAGGATGAAAATAACCCAAGACATGTTGACATACCGTTAAAATAAATATGTAAATAAATACATCCTGTGTTTGTACAAGATGCGTTTCTTAGGAATTTTTAGCTCTACTTCATAGCACAGTCTTATGTTATCTTTTCACAGTATGAAGTTGACAAAGGATCTAACCAAAGTGGTGGTTAAGTCCAGTTTTGATTGTGTTTTGCACTCCCAATACAATATCTCGCCTTCATGCATTGAGCATTTAGTGCAACATTGTCTCAAGATCCTTACTTTTGCATATCATTATATTTCCCTTCTTTCTTTCCTCGTTTCTTTCGCTTTCTTTTCTTCTTCTCTTCCTTCTTAAAAATATCATCTTTGGAACGCTTCAAACACAGTACGGCTGCGATTGTTACTACAACTGCTACACTCAGTAATTATAATATTGATACTATTATTACTAATGCTAGCGCACTCATTGCTGAGGCTAAAGACACTGCGTTCATTGGGACTGTTGCTTGTGGTGATGTTGACGTCATCACTGACGTAAGTAAACTGTGACATCAGCTACAGATTAAAAGCCACCGCGAAAAACCATTTGGAAAAGAGCGAAAAGAAGATTGTACCTTGAATGCAGAACTAACAATAGATTTTTTTGGCATAGTTTAGACCTATGTACGTAGTTCAGTTTCTTACAGGAATGCATCGACGAGTAAGTGAATGTAAGCATAAAAAGGTGAATAAATGGAGAACTGCCTATCAATGCAGAATTTTTAGATTGAATTGCATTCGAGATCTCACAATTACATTGCTGCACGAAAGTAATTGTATTATTCCGATACCTTAAACGACATGTGAAAACTCCAAGTCGTGTCTGCATTTGGAAATTTTCACACTGCAGAAATTCCAAAGTGCATCTTTGCTGTATCAAATTTTCATGGAGGCGGCTTTACAGTACAGGAATTTAATGGTATGAGTAAGATCTGGCGTAAAAAAAATCGCAAAGAGTATAATAATTGATAATAATAGACGGACAATCTAATCCTGGCCAAAAGACCAAACCTTGTGTTAATAAAAAAAAAAAAGAAAAAAAGGGATTTTTCATCTTGTGGCTTTTGCTGTTCCGATGGTTCTTATAGAGAACATAAAAGTTAGCGACCATAGTCGAGGGTGACCCGAAGGCTCCCTTTTCGATAGCTACTACACCAAGGTGTAGGGGAGGGCGCTACTCCATTCCCTGGATTGCTCCACTTTACCCTTGAACCGTACCTTATAATGCTGAGTGTTAAGCAAGGTGGTATCAAGTTCCATTTTTAAAGTCTTTGGTATGACTCGACCTGGGATTGAACCCAGGTCTCCCGGGCCATTGGCGAACACTCTAGCCACTGGGCCAATGTCCCGGTCAATAGAGAACATAAAAGAAAGTGAAAAGATAGGTAAATACTTGGATCTTGCCAGAGAACTGAAAAAGCTGTGGAAAATGAGGGTTAGGTTAATACCAATTGTAGTTGGCTCGCTTGTAATGGTCTCCCGGAGACTGGAGAAGGGAGTACAAAAGATGGAAATCAGTGGGAGAATCGAAACTATCCAGTGGCCCAGTTGACTGGGGCTGCTGAATACACCGACTGCTTGAAATAGAACTGTTTTTGTCATTTAAACTGTGTACTTATGTTAAGTTAAATTGATTAAAATAGAACTGTTTATATGTATAAAAATGGATTTGGCATTACATCATCTACAGTCATCTTTTTATTCTTTTTCTTTGCTTTGGTAGAGGCACGAGCGTAGCACGTCGGGATCACGGAGGCGGCTTGGCTCTTTCAGAGTCATGCCGGGGTTACTGTCGGAGCTGATATGATGCAGAAATAACCCGAAATCGGCAATGAAGACAGCGCATCACTGAAGACCTCCCTGATGCATCTAAGATGTACAATTGAAATGAGATATACCATAAAACCAAACCAAACCAAGACAAAACCATCCAGCTTACAGTGTTGCTGAGATCGGCTAGAATACTGAGAAGAGTCCTGAACCCCCGAGATGAAATAATAATTATAATAATATCAATAAAACTATGGGACCATTCTTAAAGTGGACGAAAGAAGAACTTCAACAAATGGATCAGAGAACAAGAAAACTCATGACGATGCATAAAACCTTACATCCCAGCAATGATATAGAATGATTTTATGTGTCAAGAAAAGAAGGGGGAAGAGGAATTGTCAGCATTCAAGGTAGCGTCGATACATCAATAAGACGTCTCGAGGACTACATGAAAAAGAGCAAAGAAAGACTGACTATAGCCACTAGAAACAACAGAAACAACACAAGCATCAACAGAAAAAACAATAACTAGAAAACCAAAAATGGGAAGAAAAACAATTGCATTGACTATTCAAGCGACAAATAAGCGAAATCTCACGCAAGAAGACGTGGACATGGCAAAGAAAATAAAACCTTAAGAGAGGAACGGAATCTCTTCTCATAGCAGTACAAAACCATGCCATAGGGTCCAACTATGTTAAAGCAAAAATAGACAAGAAGCAACAAAATAGTAAATGTAGGTTATGTGGTAATTGAGACGAAACGATTAATCATATAATAAGCGAACGCGGTAAATTAGTGCAAAGAGAGTATAAAACTAGACACGACTGGGTGGGGGTGATTATGATCGATCCACTGGGAATTGTGCAAAAAGTTTATATGTAACCATTCGAACAAGTGGTATATGCACAACTCAGGATCTCTCTTAGAGAATGAGACGAACAAACTTCTCTGGAGTTTTGAGTTACAAACAGATCACCTAATCTCGTCCAGACGACCAAACCTAATGATAGTCAAAAAAAAAAAAAAAAAAAAAAGAACCTGCCAAATAGTGGCCTTTACCTTTTGAGCTGACCACAGAGTGAAAACAAAAGAAAGTGAAAGGAAAAAAAGTGCATAGACCTTGCTAGAGAACTAGAAAATACGGATCATGAAGGTGACGGTGATACCAATTGTGATTGGTGCACTCGGGACAATACCCAAAGGTTTGGGAAAGGAACTGGAGGACTTGGAAATAAAAGGATAAGTGGAGACCATTTAGACTACAGCATTATTAAGATCGGTCAGAATACTGAGGAAAGTCCTGGAAACTTGAGGACACTAGCTGTCATTCAAACTCCTATGTGAAACCATCGGCTAACGCTAGTGTGGAAAATTCTCCAAGGATAATAATGATAATAATAGTCCTTAAAAAAACCCTTAAAAACAGCTACTGAAGAAGATTGTATCAAAGAACAATTAGGTGCTGATAGCCAACGAAATGAAAGTATAGCATTTGAAATGAACGCAGTAAATAATGAAATAGATAATGAATATAAACAATCAGGCTATAACATTAATTGTATAAAAAAAACTCCAGCAACAGAAAATGAACACGACGAATTAGAGAATAGCCAACTTCCAATAGAAAACCCAGATTTCACAGAAAGTAAGATTAAAATCGACGAAATGAAACAAAATATATCCAGAGAACTCGTTAAGGCACCTAATACTGATATGAAAGAAAGAGAATCTCCAAAAAGAAATAGAAAAATATCAAAAACAACATAAAGCAGATAAAGCTGGCTGACTACGCCACAGAAGATCTTCTACCAGACTTTAAATTAAGTGTTACGCTTTTAAATGAAATGATATATGTGGCTGCTGTAGTAATAAACCCAGTAACCATAACACATAAAAAATAGCTTTAAGCAACCCAAAACAAATTAATGATATAAAAAGAAATAAAGGAATACAGAGGAGAAATATTCTTTCTTGGTGAAATGAGTAAAGGTGTCAAAGTGAAAACTAGTAAAGCAAGAAAAATTATAAGAAATATGAGATAACATTAATTTATAAGAACCTAGATCATCCAGTCTAAAGCACAGTTAAGATCAGCAAGGATATTTAGAGGAGTTCTGGAGACCCAGTGAAACGTGTTGTTACTCAAGCTTGAATGAAAAAGCACCACTTAAAATTGGTGTGAAAAACTTGTAAGGAAGTGTAGGTTATGTCGTGAGAGTGACGAAACCATAAGAAGCGAATGTAGCAAACTAACACAAAAAAAGTAAACGATAAGATACGACTGGGTGGGTAAGGTGATCCACAGGTAATTGTGCAAGAAACTGAAATTTGATTAGTTGGTTGGGTAAGTGGATTTTATGGCATATCAACCTTTGTATGTTATTTAATGCTAAATCCGTTTGTATACAAATAATCAGTTCTATTTCAAACTATTCAGTTTAGTCTGAGTACACAGTTTAATTGTCAAAAACATTTCTATTTTAACCTATTCAGTTTAGTCAAACAGTTCTAAATCAACCAATTCAGTTTAGTATAAGCACAGATTTTGTTTACACTCAGTTAAATGTCAAAACAGTTCTACTTGAAACAATTCTGTTTAGCGTAAGTCCAGTTTCATAGTCAAAAACAATTCCATTTCAAATAATTCAGTTTGGCATAAGTACGCAGTTTACATGAGACAAGAGAGACAAATACTTGAACCTTGCTAGAGAACTAAGAAAGCTGTAGAACATGGGCGTGACGTTGATATCAGTTGCGGTTAGTGCGCTTGGAACGTTCCCAAAAATAATTGGAAAGGGGATTGGAATATTTGTAAATCAGAAGAAGAATTGAGATCATTCAGACTACAGCATTGTTGAGATCGGTCAGAATACTGAAAAGAGTCCAGAAGACCTGAAGAAACTTGCTGTCATTTAGACTCCAGTGAAAAACTCGCAGAATAAAATAATTATAATAATAATGAGATATGAGAAAAATAAGAAGGAAGTACCCATGAACAAAAAACTTTCTTGATAGCAAACTCTGCAGCAGAAATCTAATCAAAAGAATAACAGTCTACTTTGTATGATACTCTGAACCCTTCTTAAAATGGACAAGAGAGTAGTTTATACATATGAACCAAAGAAGAAGGTAATTGATATGATGCACATGCTTAGTCATAAGCAGACACAAAGCAGAGAATGAAGAAGAGGACTGGTTGGCATTGCAGATTGCATGGATACACACGGATCACCTAATCTCGGCCAGAAGATCAGACCTTATAATAATTTAAAAAAAAAAAAAAAAAATAAAATAAAATAAAAAGAGAATTTATAAAATTGTCGACTTTGCTGTCCCAGCTGACCACAGAATAAAGCTGAAAGAATGTGAAAAGAAGGATAAGTACCTCGACCTTGCTAGAGCATTGAAAAAGCTGTGGAACATGAAAGTGACGATTGTACCAATTGTGATTAGGGCTTTTGGCACTATAACTAAAGGATTATTAAAAGGCCTAGAGGACTTGGAAGTTGGCGGACGGTTAGAGACTATCCAAATGACAGCATTACTGAGAAAGGTCAGAATCCTGAGAAGAGTCCTGGAGACTTGAGGAGACTTGCTGTCACTCACACTCCAGTGAAAAACCACTGTACTGACTGCTTTTACATCGTCAGCTCTCAACCCAACCAACGTGCGGCTCCCGTAGCGCACAAAGTCGTCTGGCTTCGCCCAGCTCTCAATCTCGACCTTCCCGTTCGGACGCAGGAACTCCACTAACTGCTTTTTCGCAAATCTCAGCCCACGCTTCCGGTGCGTGACGTCAGCCACATCCTCTGGTCCTAATTCCTATCAGGGAATTTTATTTTGACATCTCTGAATGACACATCCTCTCCGCGCGCGCGTGAACACCTGCGTTAATGTTGCACCTAACTAACCCATGCGCTAAGCGAAAGGTTCTCAGCCTAACTAAACCGAAAGGCAAGATATATAAAACGAAATCCCTCCGTAATTATATGACACCATCCATTAATACTGATTTGAAAAACTCTAAAAGAATAAATAATGATACTTATAACTCGCAAGAAGTAAAAAAAAAAAAAAAAAAAAAAAAAAAGAACGAAAGTAAAAGAAAGCAAAAATATAGACAAATACTTATATTTTGCTAGAGAGGTGAAAAAGCTGTGAAATGTGAAAGTGTTGATGATACTAATTGTTGTTCGAACCTTAGAAGAACCTGAAAAAGAGACTTAGAAAACAAGATATCGGAGAAATAATCGAGACCATCCAGACCGCAGCAATTTTAACATCAGCTACGATACTTCGAAGAGTCCTGGAGACCTGAGAAGACTTGCTGTCGCTCAGAAAAACCACGAGTTAAAACTGCTGTGGAAAAGTCGCAGAGAGCAAAAAATAATAATATCGTGACTATGCCAGAGCTTTGGTCAAATGGGAAAGCACTGTAAAAAGAAAACGAGAAAATACTCCCCACCTCTTCGCAAAAATAATAAAAAGCAAAAGGCAAAAAAAAACAAAACAAAATAGAAAAAACAAAAACAAGTTATTGCGCTGGAGGCCCCGAGCACAAATTTCCCTTGAGAACACAAAAAAATCATAACTCAATTTTTAATGAATTTAACCAATCTCTATTTTTCTGCCTAGAAGTTGTATTTTGATCTACCTGAAGTATATTAAAATAGACAGCAGCAGCAGCCCTTGTTCTGTGGACTCTCAACAATCAAGGCGACACACAGTGCTATCATTTTAGTAAAAGCTGGCAGCTGAAGGACAACTGTAGCAATTAATTTCCTGTTTCACACATGCAGAGAGCGATATATTTCATTCCTCTTGACACTCTTTTACTCACATACTGCTACTTCTTGCCAAAGAGGTCCATGTCCTCGATTGGCTAAGAGTATACTTGGGAGCGCATGTGACTACTTAGAGCAGATATATATCCTTGTAAGCCCAGTTTGCATGCATGAAAAATGAGCAAGCAGTCGTTTCCATTAACATTTCACCGTGCACCCTCATATGACTTCTCAAACCTGCTGCAGTCCCTCATACTTGTTCACAGAATTGACACGAATTCCCTGGAGGTTGCCGCTGAAAGATTTTTGTAACGCGAATCTTCGATAGTTTACAGTCCGGCTTTGGACAAACAGACTAAGCTTCAGACTGTAAAGAATCGAGGACTGTGTTAAAGCCCCGATCGTTTCATATACCCTCACGTATATATATATATATATATATAATGAAAATAATTCCTACATGGCCAAGAGCGAGGTTACCTAGGTTTCATCAAACGGCTCTGCAAGATTTTTTTCTTTTGACAAGACATACGTGCTGATGGATTATTTGCAAGTGGCACGGGTGTTTTTTGTCTTTTCTTTTTTTTACTGAATTTTTTCCCAGATATCAGTTTGTAGAATTTGCAAATAGTACAATCTGATATTTTTCATGACGACAGAATTATAGATTAGATATAAAGATTAGTATATATATATATATATATATGCAAATTTCATTGAACATTTTATTTCTAAATATTTTTAAAAGCAAATGCCATAATCTTTAACGGCAAAGACGCCCTTACACAGTAGTAATATGCTAAAACAAAAGTTACATCACTTTTGTAATAGATCCTCCCCTGATGATGGCCCAAAGTCGGGCAGAAAGTACTAGGGATACATACAACTATGGAGAATACATAAATCAATTCCCCCCGAATACGATAAAAGTAATACGGGAATTCGAACGGATCCAGAAGAAAATATGTAGACATAAAATGTCTATTATGTTTAATGAAATTTGCATTAACGAAGAAATGCTGCTTAAATGTATATATATATATATATATATATATATCTACGTGGTGCATTCAATAGGTTTCCAGCCTTTTTTTGTACATGCATTTGAAATTGTTGTTGACTCTTGAAAATTCAGTATGTTATTGCTATACATCTTATGAGATGACTGACCAATTCTTATGATTTCAGATTCAAATGAACAGCTACAGCAGCAATTGGAATACACCCTACTAAAGCCTGATTGTCACAGCAGGTGAATTCCAAAAATGCAATCTGGACGTGAGGACACTTTAGAAGAACGATATGCAATAAAATTCTGTTTTAAACTTGGAAAAATGCCACAAAAACGTATGGAATGCTTCAGACTGCTTTTGGAGCATCTTGCATGAATCGAGCATCAGTTTTTGAGTGGCATAAAAGATGCAAGGAAGACAGGGTGTCTGTGAGGGATGATGAGAGGTGTGGGAGGAGTAAGCAAATCAATGCACCAGAGTTGATTGGCCAAAGGGTTAGGGTTACGGTTAGGTTTACTATGTTGAGGTTTTAAGGGAGTTCAGGAAGAGATTCGGTCGGAAGGGGCCAGCACTCTTCAAATCGGGTCAGTGGCATTTCCCCCAGGACAATGCACCAGTCTACAACTCCATCCTTGTCACAGACTATTTGACCAATATGGGCATCAAGACAGTTCCCCACCCTCCCTATAGTCTAGACCTTGCTCCCTGTGACTTTTGGTTATTCCCTAAGCTCAGATGCTGTCGTTATGAGACAATTGAAGAGTTGAAAGAGGCTGTGAGGAAGGTCATTGACACGCCCACACAAAAGGACTTCCATGGGGTCTTCCAGAAGTTGTTGGAACAGTACAACGTGCATTGCAGCCGGAGGAGATTACTTCGAAGGGGACTAGAGTTTCATGTGTGTATTATCAATAAAAGTGCCCATACGAAAAAAGTCTGGAAACTTATTTAATGATCCTCGTATATATATATATATATATATATATATATATATTCCCTATTTCCCGGTATGTAAGACGAACTTTTATCATTAAGGTAATTCTATGCAAATATTATCCAGCATCTCATTCGCTGTTGTTATGACTTGGAGGTTATCTACTGAGATCTTAAATCGACTGTTATGGAGCTTGAAAGGGTTGTAGTGAATGGTAGTGCTACAAATACCTTTGTTAACCATGTGTCATATATGCCTGGAAGTACGTTAACCAAATATATTCCTACGATTTGTCATACGTGTACACACATCTGTTATTTAGAATTTTTTTCACTTGCACTCGCTTGTATTATCAACATATTTACTTATTTACGTATAATTATGAAATCTTTTACATATTCTCACACGTATTATCAAAATATATTCATGAGAACATGACCAAGAACTTTACTACTTACTTTGAAATATATAATCAATATACTTACATAGGCACATACATGTATAATAAATAGATTTGCTACACACACATACCTGTTATCAATGTACGTACAAACACACACGATCAAGAACTTTGCTTCACACACACACACACACACACACACACACACACACACACACACACACACACACACACACATATATATATATATATATATATGCACACGCATACACATACGTATTGTCAACATACTTACGTAAACATATGTATCATAAAAGACTTTGCTACACACTCATAGCTATTATCAACATACATACATACATACAATTAGGATTAAGAAGTTTGCCACACACGTACACACACACACACATACGCACGCGCATATACATACGTATTGTCAACATACTTACATAAACATATGTATAATAAAAGACTTTGCTACACACACATAGCTATTATCAACCACACATACATACATGCATACAAGCACGATTAAGAAATTTTCCAATCCCACATACACACATACGCACACACACACACACACTGGTATTATCAACATTCTTAGATAAGTAAACAGAATATTTAAGTTTCACTTTTTTCTTTTGGCCTTATGAGACTTTGATGAAACATTTAGCTCGTACTTGTAGATGCATAATTGAAAGTGCGACTCACGTGAACGAGAGATTGCTCAGTACAAGCGTATCAATAATAATAATAATAATAATAGGCGGATACAGACATTCTAAATCGCAGGAAAAAAATAACCACGTAATGTACAGGGACAACATCAAATTGTAATATAATTGCCGAGGGATTTCGTTTAGTTAGGGTGAGAACCTTTCGCTTTGCGCATGGGTTAGTTAGGTACAACATTAACGCCTGTGTTCACGCGCGTGCGGAGAGGATGTGTCATTCAGATATGTCAAAATAAGAATCCCAGAAAGGAATGAGACCAGGGATGTGAGTGACGTCACGCACGGGAAGCGTGGACTGAGATTTGAGAAAAAGAAGTTAGTTGAGTTTTAGCATCCGAGGAAGACGATTGACTTTCGGGGCTCGCCGAGATCAAACCAGTAGTTTGCGACGAGGGCCGCTCGTGGTTTGGGGCAGATGGAAAAGCCAGCATAGAAA
Source organism: Sepioteuthis lessoniana (assembly GCA_963585895.1). NCBI lineage: Eukaryota > Metazoa > Mollusca > Cephalopoda > Myopsida > Loliginidae > Sepioteuthis > Sepioteuthis lessoniana. Next base: position 99,702,148 of record OY757915.1, read on the forward strand.
GATTGTGTATCGCTGTCCTCATGTCGAAAAACCTTTTAACTCAAAGGTAATAAAAAATTTCGTTCCTGAACTAAGAAGTCGTAAGTGTTTTTTTGTGTTTCAGGATACCTATGTTATCTATATATGAGTTATGAACATTCTATGAACAATTCACATATTCAAGTATGGCTATGTAACAAAATGAACAAGAATTGGAAGCCCTAATACAGACAGTGAAGATATACAGTAAAGATATAAGGATGGAATATGACATAGAAAAATATGCCATGCTAATAATAAAAAGCAGGAAACAACAAACGACTGAAGGAATAGAACTACCAAATCAAAATAAAATCAGAACACTCGGAGAAAAGGAAACTTACAAATACTTGGGATTATTCCAAGCGGCAACCATCGAACAAGCAGAAGGACAAGAAAGAATAAAAAAAAAGAATACCACAGGAGAACAAGGAAACTACTCGAAACCAAACTACATAGCATAAATTTCATTAAAGGGATAAAAACCTGGGCTGTCCCTCTAGTAAGATACTCGGAACCATTCTTAAAGTGGACGAGAGAAGAACTTTAGCAAATAGACATGAGAACCAGAAAATTCATGACGATGCATAAGACCTTACATCACAGAGAGGACATTGATAGATTGTATGTGTCAAGAAAAGGAGTAATTGGACTTAAGCATTCAAGATAGCATTGATATATCGATACAACGACTAGAAAACTACATAAAACAGAGCGAAGGAAGACTAATTACAGCCACCAGAAATACTACAGATAAGACACGCATCAACAGAATAAAAATAACCAGGAAACAAAAATGGGAAGAAAAATAACAGTATGGACATCTCTAGCGACAAACAAGCGAAATCTCACACAAGAAAACTTCGACATATCTAAGAAAGGAAAACCTTAAGAGATAAACTGAATCTCTTCTTATTGTAGCACAAACAACGCCATAAGGACAAACTAAAAAGTAGGAAAAATACACAAGATGCTACAAAATAGCAGATGTAGATTATGTGGCGAGAGATAGAAAACAATCAATCATATAATAAACGAATGCAGTAAATTAGCGCAAAGAGAGTATAAAACTAGACACGACTGAGTGGGGAAGGTGATCCACTGAGAATTGTGCAAGAAGTTGAAATTTGGCCATACGAACAAATGGTATATGCACAACCCAGAATCCGTCCTGGGAAATGAAACGCACAAATTTCTCTGGGATTTTGAGATACAAACGGACCTAATCCCGGCCAGACTAGACCAAGTGATTATAAAAAAAATATATAGAACCTGTCCAATCGTGAACTCTGCTGTTCTGGCTGACCACAGAGTAAAGCTAAAAAGAAAAAAAAGAGAGAAAAGAGCGATAAGTATCTTGACCTGGCTAGAGAATTGAAAAAAACTATGGAATATGAAAGTGACGGTGATACCAATTGTAGCTGGCGGAGTCTCACTTCTGGATTGCTGATTAGAATTATATCTGGGGAATTTTTATTTTCTCGAGTTATTTGAACGGATATCAAACGCCCAATGCTCCTACGTTTTCAAGTCTGGCGCCTCTCTACTCAAAGTAATTTAATGATATACTCAAGTCTCTCCTGCTAGGGATACAGTCAGCATATTCTAAGCCCTTTCGGACAAGGCGGGAAGAGAGAGTGGAATAAAAGAAAAGAAGCGAAAGAAAAAGCAAGAGAGAGAGAGAGAGAGAGAGAGAGAGAGAGAGAGAGAGAGAGAGAGAAATAGAAAGGGTGGAGATTTTCGAATTATCTCGTAACAGCCGAAATCTTGTCGTCATCTGGTCATGTAAGGCCACCGATAACGAATAATGCAAATTTGAATTCAAGCCAATAACCAGTTCCGTCTCGTCCAGCAATTTTTGTCGGTGATGACTTAAACCTTTCGCTATGTGAAATAACATCGAACCTAATTTTCGGTTTCTTTATTTAATGGCATATGAACAACCTTCGTGGGTTATTTAATGCAAAAGCTAATCTTCTAGAAGAACAGTAGTGGTACTATTTTCGAAAGTGAACGTAATACCGCGACTGGAGTACGAATTCGCTTACTACGGCTCCGCAGTCCATTGTTTTAACCATTCTCATTGGGTGCCCCTTTCATATGGCCTTGTGCCACATCTAAGCAAAAAGCTTAGTACATTTCCATCGTTTTAACCATTATACCACGAGGACCCCCCCAATTAATGTTTGAAACGCAACTTGCACCAACGAAAATAATCTAGCTTTATTTGATTAAAAATCGATTTATACGTTGAACTTATTTCATAGAAAATAAACGAGAAATCATTTGCAAAATCATCTTTTTCTTTTGGATGTTGGAGCAATAAATAAATAAATAAAAGGAAGTTAATGATATTTCTTCGCTTAGAAGTTTGTTTGACCTTTTAAAATCTGAGATAACGGTAATATTAAATTTTCGTCGTCACGAAAATCCAGATGTGGTTTTTCTTCACTTGTCTTTCAATCACGAAAACGCCTATTCAGCATAAGAAGTCTCATGTTCGAATATATATATATATATATATACATACATATATATATATATATGTTCGTATATATATATCTATATCTATATATATATATTCGAATATATATATATATATATATATATATATATATATATAGACAGTTTTTGAATTGTCCGGAATCTTTAATGTTCATCTACTTTCGACCATTATATACATATTTACGACTATGTTTTGGGCTCAAGGATTTGTGATCAATAATTTTTTTGAATAGGTGCTTACATCACGTGATCTGCGATTCCTACACATTCAAACCGGCAACAAGGTAGTATGCGTCGAAACATGACGTCAACTGCACGTGAGGAAAATCCTTTTCTCTCAAAACAACTAATGATTATTCAATTTAACTCCACTGTCCCATAATACCTGTTATATTTTCGTATCAATTTCTTACGTGAAATGTAACAACTATTGTGAATTCAGTCGGCGGGGCTTAGAAGAAATCTAGTGTATCCCCTGCGAAGGGGCGTTCTGACTATGACACTAAGACACATCTGATGGTGAGGTTCCAGTTCTGAAGATCTGGGTAGTTCGGAGTACCTCTTCTTTGTCATTACTTCCAGGTCCACTCTGAGCTGGAGAGGTAATATACGTTAGCGTTCCATCTGTGGGTTAACTTGACTTGTCTGAAAATTATAATCATTTAATTGGACCGTGTGCAACCCCCTAGGAAACTATAAAGAAACAACAACACAAAAATGTATTTATGAACCTATAATTAACATAAATTCTTAAGTTTCCAGCTTAAAATAACCCTAGATGGGTTGACGTGTCGTTAAAATCAATCAAGCCGGGACAGCAAAGTCGACAATTTTGCAAATTCTCTTTTTTTTTGTAGATTATTATAAGGTCTGGTCTTCTGGACGGGATTAGGTGATCCGTTTGTATGTTAAAGTCCCATAGGAGTTTATGGGTGCCATTTTCTAGGAGAGGTGCTGGGTTGTGCATATACCACTTGTTTGTATGGTCGAATTGAAATTTCCTGCACATTTCCTAGTGGATCACCTTTGCCGACCCAGTCGTGTCTCGCTTTATACTCCTTGTGTGCTAATTTGCTGCATTCGCTTATTATGTGATTGATCTTTTCGTCTCTGTCACCACATCGCTAACAAATAATATATATATATATATATATATATATATATGTGTGTGTGTGTGTGTGTGTGTGTGTGTTTGAGCCGCATTTCTCCGTTTAGACATATCTATTTAAATAGTGTAGACATGTTTTGTCTACATATTTTTATTTTGATTCGTTCAAGTTGCCGTATGGATGTTATAATATTTGGCCGGAATTAGCAAATAAATTTCCCGTAATTGATTGATACCTTATAATTTTCGGCCCCATCTTGGGCCATCATCTGGGAGTATATTGTGTATATTGCAAAATCCATACAAACTTTGCAAATACAACTTTATAAGAAATAAGCTACAACATAACACCAGTATAAACACTGAAATCTCATTTCTTACAAAGTTGTATTGTACTTGCAAAAGTTGTATGGCTTTTGCAATATACATACTCCCAGATGATGGCCCAAGATGGGTCCAAAAGTACTTCGGAACCAATTAATTACGGAAAATTCATTCGCCAATTCCAGCCGGATATTATAACATCCATACGGTGACTTGAAAAGACCAAAATAAAAATATGTAGACAAAAGAGATCTATACTATTTAACAATATATATATATATATATATATATATATATATATATATATATATATATATATAAACAGGACTTGGTATTAAATAACCCACAAAAGTTGATATGTCATAAAACACCAACCAACAAAAATACAAAGACCGCGGCCACAAAATCAATCTACACTCGTTTACAGTTGATAGCAGCCGATGATCATATCAATCAAAAAGTTAAAAAAAAAAACCCCAAAACAACCAAGATCGAGATAGTCGTCCGGGTTATTCATAGAAGATAGAAAATTACTTACTCTCAAAACAACAATTATTATCTATTTACCACCTCTTTCCCATAATATTTGCTATAGTTTCGTATAAATTTTGCTCATGAAAATAACAAATTTTATGACACAAAGATTGTATTATCTTTATTACTCTCTCTGTCTCAGAATAGTTGTTACATCTGAATATAAATTTCACGCTCTGAAAGTGAAAAGTATTATGGGACAAAAGAAGTATTTCTTATTGCAGCCACGTCAAATCAATTATCATTTGCAGACAATCTTTTTTTTCTTTTAAGTTTGATCTAATCGCTTGCTCGTTGATTAATGGTCTTCAAATCAATTATAAAATAATCATAATATTTAAAAATCAAATAAATAAATGCGATGTTATCATAGGATCAAAATAGTTTCAGTTCGTTATAAGATGCTGTCATATGAAAAGAGTCTCTTAGAAGGTAAGAGAGAAGAGAAAAGAGGGTGGGTTAAGAAACAAGAGTTTAACAGAAAGAGAATTGATAGATAAGAAGAGTATAGGATTAAAAGAATTGGGAAAGAAAAGAGGTGGGGAGTAAGAAAAAAGTTTTAAGGTGAAAGAATTGGTAATTACGAAGAGAGAAAGAAAGAAAGAAAGAAAGAAATAGTGAAAGGAAGGAAGAAAGAAAATTGAAATAAGGAAATAGAATTAGTTTGATTGAATGGTTTTAACGGCATGTCAACCCATCTAGGATTTTTTATGCCTGGAAGCGGGTTTTGTGTAAGAGTTTTCATCGGGTGAAATAAAATCCGAAACACGAGTTCAAATCCTGGACGAGGTTGACTACGTTTCACTTCACACTAATGCCCTGAGGAAAGGCATGAATCTATTTGTTCTATCCACAGTTATGGGTAAATTTTAGAGACCGACTGGTTTCTTTAGCTTTGGTTTGGCAACCAGACTAGAAGAAGGAAAACTGTGTTCAAACCAGCTCAAAAATTGACCTCGTGTCACATCCTGCACGGGGCAGAGGAATTTGCAAGATATAAACATTTTATCATTTGTTAAAATCATCCTCCTTGTAAACAGTTTAAACCTGATACGGTAACTGGTCTAGGAAAAGGAAAAGTCAGAATTCAAATCAATTGTAGACCCGAAGAGGGGATTTGACAATTCAGTTTATCATAAGTTTACAGTTTGATGATGGCCCAAAGTCGGGCAGAAAGTACTAGGGATACATACAACTATGGACAATACATAAATCAATTCCCCCCGAATACGATAAAAGTAATACGGGAATTCTAACGGATCCAGAAGAAAATATGTAGACATAAAATGTCTATTATTTTTAATGAAATTTGCATTAACGAAGAAATGCTGCCTAAATACACACACACACACACGCACACACACACACACACATATATATATATATATATATATAGAGAGAGAGAGAGAGAGAGTAGAAAGAGAAAAGAAGAAACTGAAGCATAAAAACATAGCTAGCTAGATCGATAGATAGATATGGGGAGAGAGAGAGAGAGAGAGAAGAAGAAGAAGAAGAAGAAGAAGAAGAAGAAGAAGAAGAAGAAGAAGAAGAAGAAGAAGAATGTGTTATAATAATGTGTTATAAGAATTGCCTTACATAAATAGATAAAGAGACGATACCTAAACAAGAAAAGATAAAACTGGAGAAGACCGATAAAGAAAGAGGGACCGGCATTTCTGAAAGAGGAAGCAAAACAAAAAAAGGGGGGAGAGAGAGAGAGAGAGAGAGAGAGAGAGAGAGAGAGAGAGAGAGAGAGAGAGAGAGATTAAGTTTAAGTAGCTTTAATATATCAAAAACAAATACTATTTATATTCGATATTTTTAAATCCGCTTATATTACATTGTTTAGCTTAGCCAATATTTGACATTAGGTCTTCTTTTAAGGACATTTGCTGCCAAATTTCCCGGAGGGCAGCTCATTAGGAAATTCGACTAGTGAAGTTTGAACTCCGGTGGTGAACCTGTCATTGCTGAGGAAAGACAGACCAATTACAGACTACGAGTGTCAGCAAAAAAGTGTATAGGTTAATAATTATACTGATGAAATCTGACCAAATGAGGTTTTATTTTCAACATAGTTCCCCTTTCGGCCTACACACTTCTTCCATCAGTGTTACAAGGTTTGGATCCCTTTGGTGACAAAAAGTCAGCAACAATAGATATGACATCATCATATGAGCTTTTCAGCCTATGAACTTTTCTACTAATCCTTGTGTATATTGCGATCGGTTTTACAAAGGTGATCCCCACAAAATAAGATGAAAATTGTGGAATTGACTGCGAGGTTACTCTGCCTTGAAATAAGCATTCGAGATCCGAGTTTTGTTACGTCATTGCATTAAATTTTTATGAAGCCACCTCGTATGAGATTGAGGAAGTGTGAACATAAACATGTCTCCAATAACGAGGGATAGGTTAGAATCTGTGTGTGTGTGTGTGTGTGTGTGTGTGTTCCTTACCCTGTTTCGCTGGTTCGCACCCCGAGGTTCATCTTTTACATGAGCCCTATGTAAAAGCAACAGCACCATCGGGTTTGTTAGAGGGCTCTCTGTCAGTACAGGAAGTCCCGACTATGTGCTTGATTGCAAACATATGGACAATAACGAGGGATAGGTTAGAATCTGTGTGTGTGTGTGTGTGTGTGTGTTCCTTACCCTGTTTCGCTGGTTCGCACCCCGAGGTTCATCTTTTACATGAGCCCTATGTAAAAGCAACAGCACCATCGGGTTTGTTAGAGGGCTCTCTGTCAGCACAGGAAGTCCCGACTATGTGCTTGATTGCCAACATGTGGACAATGCAACTCTTCATTGCAGGAATCGACTAAAAGGTAATACAAGGTATACCAAAATTTACCAAGGGATTTTCAAAAAAAAATCTGATCATATATTTGTTTAGAATTTTTTGAAAAAAGACTGGAGGAATTGGAAATTAGAGAAAGAATTGAGACCATCCATATCCCAACATTGTTAAAAAGTAAGTAAAGTTGTGACCTTTGTCGAGGGCGACCCGAAGGCTCCCTTTTCAATTGCTACTACACTGGGGTGTCGGGGAGGGAGCTACTCCATTTCCCGGATTGCTCCTCCACTTAAACCTTGATTCTTAGCTAATAGTGCTGAGTGCTAAGCAAGGCGGCGTCAAGTACCATTTTTGGAGTCTTTGGTATGACACGACCTGGGATTGAACCCTGGTCTCCCGGAGCATTGGCGAACACTCTACTCATTAGACTAATAGCCGGTACGGCTAAAATACTCAGAAGAGTCTTGGAGACCTGAGGAGATTTGTTTTCAATTAAATTCCAGTAAAAGACTACTAGTTAACACTAGGGTAAAAAACTCTAACGGTGCAAAATAATAATAATAATAATAATAATAATAATAATAATAATAATAATAATGATAATGTTGACTTTGCTGTCCCAGCTGACCACAGAATAAAACTGAAAGAATGTGAAAAGAAGGATAAGTACCTCGACCTTGCTGGGGAATTGAAAAAGCTGTATAACATGAAAGTGACGATTGTACAAATTGTGATTGGTGCTTTAGGCACGATAACTAAAAGATTATTAAAAGGCCTGGGGTACTTGGAAGTTGTCGGACGGGCAGAGAATATTCAAATAACAGCATTACTGAGAACGACCAGAATACTAAGAAGAGTCCTGGAGACTTGAGGAGACTTGCTGTAAATCAAAATCCAGTGAAAAACCATCAGCTAATACTGATGTGAAAAACTCTAAAGGAGTAAATAATGATAATAATAATAATTGATATTTCAAGTGACAAACAAACTAAATCTCACACGAAAGTTTTGGACATGACTAGGAAAAGGAAACCTTAAGAGAGAAACGGAATCTTTTCTAATATCAGCAAAAAAAATAAAAAAATAAAAAATAACGCCATAAGGACTATGTTAAAGCAGAAATAGATAAGGCGCAACAAAATAGCCAACGTATGTTATATAGTGATAGAGATGAAACAATTAATCATGTAATAAGCAAATGCAGCAAACTGGCACAAAAAGAGTACAAAACTAGACACGACTGGGTTGTAAAGGTGATCTACTGGGCATTGAGCAAGAAGTTTAAATTTGACCATTAGAATACGTGGTATATACACAACCCAAAATGAGACGCACAAAATTCTCTGGAATTTTGAGATACAAACAGATTACCTCATCTCGGCCAGACAACCAGACCTAGTCATAATCAGTAAAACACCCCCCACAAATAATAATAATAATAAAAAGGAGAACCTGCCGAATAGAGGACATTGCCGTCCCGGCACATCACAGAGTAAAATCAAGAGAAAGCGAAAAGAGAGATAAGTACCTAGACCTTGCTAGAGAACTAAAAAACTATGGAACATAAAAGTGACTGTGATACCAGTTGTAATTGGTGCACTTGGAACAATCCCCAAAAGATTGGTATAGGAACTGGAAGACTTGGAAATAAGAAGATAAGAGGAGACCATGCAGACTGCTGCATTATTTAGATCGATCAAAATACTGAAAAGAGTCCTGAAGACTTGAGGAGACTTGTTGTCGCCAAAACTCCCGGGAAAACCATCAGCTAACACTTGTGTAAAAACTCCCCAGAGTAGAATAATATAAGTGATGATGATAACATAATTTTAATATAATAAACTGGAAGTTAATTGAAATAAAAAAAGATCAATTCTAAAATGAACAACTTGCCACAGAATGCATCACCAAAGAGCAGATATAGAACGTCTCTATAGAAAATGATACTATTTACCCAACCCCTCCGCTCGGGCAGGATATGACACAAGGTCAATTTTTAAGCGGAGTTTAACAGGTTTCAATTCAGAGTTTTCCTTCTCCTAGACTAGTTGCCTAACCAAGGCTGAAGAACCTAGTCTGTCCTACTATTTACCCATAGCTGGAGGGAGAATAATTGGATTCATACCTTTCCCAAGGGTATTAGTGCTATGTGAAATGCAATCAGTCTCGTCCAGGATTTGAACTCGTGTCGCCGTGTCCATTTCCTACGACGATAACGACTACACCACGGGCACCTCCAGAAAATAGGAAATGATGGAACAGGATTAATCCAACTGGAATTGACCCAGAAAATACCACAAAATATTGTATTAAAGAAATACTCAGACACTATAACATTGGTGGCCCAGTCGGCTGGGGCTGTAGAATACACTGACTGCTTCTCTGAAGAGGGGTAAGACATCCCCAACGAAGGTCCAGTCGGCTGGGGCTGTAGAATACACCGACTGTTTCTCTGCAGATGAGTTAGACCACCCCGCAACGAGAGTCCTGGATATGGCACTAAATATTCTACAAGTGGGGCTTCAATAATGCTGGAGCTTTAGGGAATTCGCAGTACTCCTTCATTGCCATCACTCCCAGTTCCACTCTGGCCCAGAGTGGTAGCACCTGATACGGTCCTATATATGGATCAAATAGAACTGTTTGACATTTAAATTGGGTGCAAACGAATAACTTATGCTAAACTGAATTGTTTGAAATTGAACTGCTTTTACATTTAACTGTGTGTAAACTAATGACCAATATTTAATTGAATTGTTAGTGATACATAGCAATTCTTCAAAACATTAAACAATGTAAAAGCAAATGATTAATAGTAAATAGAATTATTCGTATTTGATAGTATTGTGAAAAAAGAACTCAGCTATCTACAAAATATTTTTAGAAATCATATATTTGATATATAAGTATAACAAAGATTTGGTATTAAATAACCTATAATGGTTGATATGTCATAAAACACAACCAATCCAAATCTTGTATATCTAAAATATATGTATAAAGAGGATTCGGCATTAAATAACCTACAATGGTTGATATGCCATAAAACCAAACCAAACCAAATCATATATATTTAATATATATGTATAAAGAGGATTTGGTATTAAATAACCTACAATGGTTGATATGTCATAAAACACAACCAAAACAAATCTTGTATATCTAAAATATATTTATAAAGAGAATTTGGCATTAAATAACCTATAATGGTTGATATGCCATAAAACGAAACCAGACAAAACGAAACCTATAACAGATTTGACGCTAAAATGAGTCAACACACAAGGAAATAAAAATGAAAATAATAGAGACAACAAAAAGGACACAGAACAAAAAGTAAAGTGTAAGAAGCAAAAATACAAAGACAAAATAAAAAAAAAAAACAAAAACGTCCAAGTACAAAAACACCCACATAGATAATACGGTGAAAGAATTAGAAATATCGATATAGATACAGCAAAGACTAATCGATGTCCCGGAATTCACCGGGAAATTTTCAAAAAAATCTCATCATATATTTGTTAAGAATTTTTAAAACTTTTTTACTTAGGAAAAAAAAGGATAAAAAAGTGAGAGATAATTTTAGATGGTGTTAAAAAATCAAAAAAGAACAGAAATATTTATTAATAAAAAATATATAAGATTTTAAAACCTTTTCGTGGTTTTCGTGACAAGGTGAAAATGAATGCAACATAGACAACATTTAAAGAGAGGGGCAGTCAAAGTGAATCAGTCAGAATGCATTTGGGAGTAAATACCAGCTTGTGTTCAGAGGTGACGAGGTAGGATTGGAAAGACAATATTAATCTCTAGCAGGGTTGTAGTAAGATAATTTCAGCTAAAATTTTGTCAACTTTCCTGGTTTTGGGGGTTAGAAAACACTGGTAGGTAACAAAAACTTTTCGAACTTGTTAAAAAAAAAATGCGTTTTTTGCAAGCCTCCCTTCCCTGAGATAGGCAACGGATCCTTTCGCGTTTATTTCGATGAACTTCCAATTCGAAGTCAAGAACGGTTTAACATTTTTATAAGTTCCCTCTTCTCAAAAGCGCTTCCTCCTTCTCGGAAGTACCTCTTTTTTTGAAAAGCGCCGCTCCTTCCATTTTTTGATAGCGCCACCTATTCTCAAAAGCCTCTCTTCGTCTTCGAAAGGGCCTCCCCATCTCGGAAGATCAAAGAGAATCTTTGCGTTTAAGAAACGGTAAAATAAGTTGCACGGATATGCATGATCTTGCGCTTACCCAACTACGTGTTTCACTAAAAACATTTCTTTCAAAAAGTGTTCAGACAGAAATCTAGACGTCATGTACAAGTTATATATAAGTTGCTCTTTAGAAAACACATCTTCATTTGAATTTTACATTTTAAATTTTGAAATAAAAAAATCATTTGAAAATTCAGTCTCAATATTTTTCATCATACTTTGTATAGAGGTGTGCTTAGAAGGGTAATTACTTGTTCGATAATGGAATTTTCTATTTTCTACTTGGACAAATGATTGGTGTTCGTGCTAAATAGTAGAAGAGCTATATCTATTACTGAGAGATAGTAAAGATAGTTTTAAAAGATTTTAAACGGTTGTCTCATAAAAGGACACCATTAGTGTCAAGACCGTGTGATTGACAGTTTTAGGTCAGTTGAAATCGTATCTTTTATTGGACAGGCTAAAACCGGGTGACTAAAATTTTAAAAGTTAGAATATAGATTTTAGCAAAGAATCAAGTTGTCCAGAATTGCTGAATTGAGCAGTCGGTGATTTTCATCTCTGGTCGTACTAGTTCCCCCGAATAGGAAGCCAGGGCAATGTATATGAAGAAAAAACATCGATGATGTGTACACACGGAAAATCCCATTTGTAAGAATTTGGGACAGCATTGGTCGACGAAAGAAGAGGATGATTGGCTGAAAAGACAAGTTGGTGTCGAGAAGAAACCAGGGGTCTATGTTATATAGTCATCTACAGCGACACAACGATAAAGACGCAGGAAGGAAAACGCATAATAAAGACGCAGGAAGGACTTCTTTTCAAAAATATTCACCTCTCACTTTATTGCAAGGGTTCGAAAGGTTAGCATGTGAGAGGATGCTGGAGACTGAACATAAACTTCATATTTTGACCCCACTGTTATGACCGTCACGTTGTGTCTTTCTTGTTCTCTTAGATGCTCAACCAGAGGTCTTGGGGTCCACTCCATCGGGGCTTTTCCGAGGGCCCCCTCGGTCGGTGTGGCCTTCCCTACCACATCTGGTCTTTAGCTGTCTGGAATTCTACTGGCAACTGCATCGGGGGTTTCCGAGGTCCCCCTTGGTCGGGTGTGGCCTTCCCTACCACATCTCGTCTCTAACTCTCTGGGAGCCTGCTGGCAACTGTCCTGGGACCCAAACTCAACTGAGTTAAATAATAACTCAACGCCCACACGATCGCCGACTGGATCTTTGAATCGGATGTTTAATCGTCATCAAGCGAAAATAACTGTCATGCAGTTCAGAGGTTACTCTCTTCCGGTGCATGACTGTAGTGGCACAATGAGACCTTCACCTTGTCCCATATCATAAGCCTTAATCTGCCCACGCGATCTCTTTCGATTACTGGCCGTTGGAATGTGTCACTTCCTTCCGGTGTATTACTTTGGAATAGTATTTTGGGGCTGGGTCGAAGGTCAAAATATAACATCTAGAGAAGATGACTATACCCCATTAGTATAAAAAGTAAGTAAAGTTGGCGACCGTAGTCGAGAGCGACCAGGAAGCTCCCTTTCCAATAGCTACTACACTGAGGTGTAGGGGAGGGCGCTACTTTCCAAGGATTGACCCACTTTACCCTTGATACGTACCTTATATTGCTGAGTGTTAAGCAAAGAGGGATCAAGTTCCATTTTCAAAGTCTTTAGTATGACGCAACCTAGGACTGTACCCAGGTCCCCGGGCCACTGGCGAACACTACGAGAGGAAAAAATCGAGTGCAAATCAATAGGGCCAACCCCCTTGGAAGTTTGGCAAGGTCATCACCCACCCATTGTCTCAGTCTCTTTTAGCCAACATCTGCAAAGCAGGGGGTGTGCAGATAATAATTAACTGGGATTAACTAACTTTGGCATAAAACCAGACATATAGACAACTCACTGAGAATCGAACTGTAGTAATTGTCAGTAATTGTCTCCAAGCCTAGCTCATTAACTATTACGCAACGTGAAATGACCCCTTCTGAGTGAGTATAAGCGTGTATGACTAGAGAGAGAGAGAGGGGGGATGGAAGACAAGCGAAGAAAATTTGCTCAATACCGTGACAAAAGTTGGCACGAAAAAATGTGAAAAGGACGCAGAAAATCTATTGATAAATAAAGTGAGACAAAAGAAACAATCGCTTAGAGAGAAATAAACAGGAATAAAAGAAATTATCATAATATTATTATAATAGGAAGACTAGTGACGACACGATCGAAGAAATCATTAACTCAGTTGTTGAAATGAAGGGTAAAATTTCACAGTATCAGACAAGAAACAAATTTTATGAATATTCCAAAGAATGTAATCTAATTCTAAAAAAAACGCATCATCCTTTTTTTTAAGTTGTATGAAGTATTGATCACGTTATGTTGGTAGCTTTTGTCGTTATTACAACACTTCGACCAATTAATTCTGTGTCCATCCTCCCATGCATACACAGTCAGTGCCCCTGTTTTCAGTACCATTACATAAGAAGATGGCCAAAGACTCTCAACATTTTGGATATAAACTTCCTAGTGTTTACATCTCTCCCAGGTCCACATTGTCCCGGAGTGATAGGTTCCTATCAAATAGAATTGTTTGACAATTAAACTGTGTACTTATGCTAAACTGAATTGTTTGAAATTGAATTGTTAATGCTACGTAGCAATACTTAACTTTCTCGACTGATCCTTTAACTGTGTGTAAACAAATTAGTGATGTTTAAATGAATTATTAATGATACATAGAAATTCTTCAAAACATTTGTGTGTAAATAATGATTAATAGAAAATAAAACTATTTGTATTAGATAGAAATAAGTGAAATCCTTTAACTGCGAGTAAAAAAGGAGCTCAGGCTCATTTAAAAATACTATGTACAAAATGTTTTTAGAAATCATATATCTAATACATATGTATAAAAAAGGATTTGGCATTACATAACCTATAGTTGTTGATATGTCATAAAACCAAACGAAAACAAACCAGAACAAACCAATGCTAGCGTTTAAAAACGGTTTTTTACTGTGTATGAAGTTCATAGGTTTCAAATAGTCTGTCTGAGGATGACAGTATATATATATATATATATACCCGTGGTGCCTTCAATAAGTTTCCAGAATTTTTTGTACAGGCATTTAAAATTGGCGTATGTTATTGCTATACATCTTATGAGATGACTGACCAATTTTTATGATTTCAGCTTTAAATGAACAGCTACAGCAGCAATTGGAATACACCCTACTAAAGCCTGATTGTCACCGCTGGTGAATTTCAAATATGCAATCTGGACGTGAGGACACTTTAGAAGAACGATAGGCAATAAAATTCTGTTTTAAACTTGGAAAAAATGCCATAAAAACCTATGGAATGCTTCAGACTGCTTTTCGATCATCTAGCATGAATCGAGCATCAGTTTTTGAGTGGCATAAGAGATTCAAGGAAGGCAGGGTGTCTGTGAGGGATGATGAGACGTGTGGGAAGAGTAAGGAAGTCAGAGCTGATTGGCCAAAGGGTTAGGGTTAGGGTTACTATGTTGAGGTTTTAAGGGAGTTCAGGAAGAGATTCCGTCGGAAGAGGCCAGCACTCTTCAAATCGGGTCAGTGTCATTTACACCAGGACAATGCACCAGTCCACAACTCCATCCTTGTCACAGACTATTTGACCAAGATGGGGATCAAGACAATTTGTCACCCTCCCTATAGTCTAGACATTGCTCCCTGTGACTTTTAGTTATTCCCTAAGCTCAGAGGTTGTCGTTATGAGACAATTGAGGAGATGAAAGAGGCTGTGACCAGGGTCATTGACACGCTCACACAACGGGACTTCTATAGGGCCTTCCAGAAGTTATTGGAACGGTACAACAAGTGCATTGCAGCCGGAGGAGATTACTTCGAAGGGGACTAGAGTTTCATGTGTGTACTATCAATAAAAGTGCCCATACGAAAAAGTCTGGAAACTTATTTAATGATCCTCGTATATATATATATATATATATATATATATATTACATCAGTGTATGGTTGTCACTATCTCACGTGGGGAATTTGTGGCAGACAAAAAATAAAAAATGAAAAAATCTTCTCTTCGTCAGCTCTCTCACTCTCTCTCTCTCTCTCTCTCTCTAAAACAAAGGCTATATATATATATATATATAACCTTTGTTTTTCTTTAGTTTATTTGCTAGTTTCAGAGGAAATGTTCTAAATTCTGATCTCAAGCGCTTTCTTGCTCAGTCAGATGGGGCTGTAGAATACACTGACTGCACCTCTGCAGAGGGGTAAGACCCCCCCATGACGAGTGTCCTGGATATGACACTAAACAATCTGATGGTGAGGATCCAGGAGTGCTGGAGCTTTGGGGAATGCGGAGTACCCCTTCATTGCCATCGCTCCCAGGTCCACTCTGGCCCGGAGTGGTAGCACCTGATAGGGTCCTATCTATGGGTTAAATAGAACAAACAGCATTCTTATGCTAAAATGAATTGAGTGAACTGAATAGCTTGAAATAGAAACGTTTTTGACAATTAAACCGTACTTACACTTAAACTGCGTGCTTATGCTTAACTGAATTATTTCAAATAGAACTGTTTTTCGACATTAAAACTGTATTTACACTTAACTGAATTATGACATATAACTGCTTGAATAGTTTGAAATGGAAATGTTTTTGACAATTAAACTATGTACTTATGCTAAACTGAATTGTTTTCAATAGAACAGATTATTTACATAAAAATGGATTTGGCGTTAAATAACCTACAAAGGTTGATATGCCATAAAACCAAACCAAACCAAGCGCTTGCAAGCATCTCCATCTTCAGGGTGATATTTTTTTTTATTTTCTTGGTAGGTATTGTTTGTTTTTGTTTAATTTGTGAGCAGAAGTTATTTTCTTTAAAGGGTTTATTACTTGTTGGGATGTTTTAGTTTAGCATGTTTGTTATTGAAGATGCTAATTATGTTAGTAAAAGTGTTGAATATTATTTTGCTTGCGTTTGATGGTTTATCTTTTTTATGTAAATTGCTTCAGGGATTTCTGAACGTTTTTGAAGTTATTTTTGTTCATTATTTTGGGGTTAATAGTAAGTATTTTCCGTATATCTGCGAAAGTGAAATTATAACTGTGAATGCTATATATTGTTGTTATATACTGTTATATAGCACTGGTATGCTAATAGATAGGAAATCAAAATCAATACCGTATATATATATATATATAGAACTAATAGTTGCGATTAGGCAACTTACGTCAGCTCGGGAATCATAACGCATTATATATTAGCTTTCGTTTGCTTACATTTTTGCGCTACCGGATACCAGAGTGCTCAATTCGTTAGAAGAGCTTTGCATTGTGCAGATGGCAGCCGTTAATTCCTTAGCTAGAGTACTCCACCCCGAGAGGGGAGCGTATATATCGTCTATATATTACAACAGTGTTAAGTGGTCACTATCTTACTTGTGGGGTTTGTGGCAGACCAAATGCAGTATAATTTGGGGAGTGCTCAATATCTGTGATAGTGCTATTATATAATACTGTATTGATTTTGATTTTCTAGCTAGTTTCTTTATGATGGGTGTTCAGCTGATAGTGAGGGTGCTCTAAATCATGATCCATCCAATATGAGGGTGATAACACACACACTCACACACACACATATATATATATATATGCGTTCAATCCCAGGTCAAGCCATACCAAAGACTTTAAAAATGGTACTTGATTTCTCCTTGCTTAACACTCAGCATTATAAGGTACGGATCAAGGGTAAAGTGGAGCAATCCAGGGAAAGGAGTAGCGCCTTCCCCAACACCTTATTGTAGTAGCTATCGAAAAGGGAGCCTTCGGGTCACCCTCGACTATGGTCGCCAACTTAACTTACTTTTATATGTATATATATACTATTGCCTATCAATGAATTCACCCTAACAATATTTGTAAAATATTAATTATCTTCTGAATCAAATATACTAGCTATATGCATGCATGTATAAACAATTTAAACTCACAATTGCACACACACATACACACACAGATATGTAAGTATATATATCATGTATTATCCACGCATGACTGTATCATATTGACAAGGTCAATACAGTACTGATCACTCGTTTTGATTGAACTGAATAAATCTTGAACAATTGAGCTTTTCCTCATTGGCAAATGTCGCTTCGTCGACATAATCATATTCGTATCGTTCAATCAAAAGAATTTTATTTCCTTTTTCTGAAGACTTTGACAGATTATCATTTTGAACATTTTGCTCTTGCTGCAGACAAAAGAAAATAAACACATCGGAAGAATTCAAGGAGGATGTTTTCAAACACTGATATGAAATAAACAAAAAAAAAAAAACAACAAAAAACAAAAAAGAAATAATAAAATAATAAAATCCTGAAAAATCTCTCCAAAACTAAGAGTCTACTTATTCGGCTGTGCTAAAATCCAAACTTTTACCACTGATTGACCACTCTGTTGTAAAAATTTGAAATGTTACCCGACCGTATCGAATTTTTTTAGGTTTAAAAGTTCGATTTATACATTTATATATACCAAAATAATTTTACCCATATTCTTAAAGCTCAAAAATCTGCATTTGATTTTAGATCATCATCATCATCATCATCATGTCGCGCCGCCAGCACGGATATCCCTGACCCTCTCTCGCCACTTCTCCCTATCATTCATCGCCTGCAGCAGGTCTTCCGGGTTACATCCTGTGTCCTCACATAGTTGCTGTATGTAAGTTCGAGCTAGTCGTCCTGCTTTTGCACGGCCATATGTGGGGGTACATTGGAGTACATCACTTATAAGCTCGTCCTTGCTTCTCCAGCTGTGTCCCACGTGTCTGGTTCGTCTTACTTGTATAGTTTTCGTGATGGGGGTAAGTGTCCGTATAGTTGGTGTCTCGTGGGGTGTTGTCGCCAGGACTTGTTCAATACTGCTCTCAACATTCTTGTGTAGTTTCCGTCTAGTTTCTTCTCCAGCCGTTTAGTTAGCGTCCATGTAGTGCATCCATATAGTAGTATCGATACAAGTGCTGCCTGGAAGAAACTGCGTTTCATTTTATAAAAAAAAATTGATTTTAGATATTTTGATATTTTCAAATTGTTTTCCTCATTGCTGATGCTCCTTATTAGTGATGACAAGCAAGCAAATCAGGTAAACAATTACTAGAATATTCAACCCTCACAAGCCTTGTGCCAGACTAATGTTAGTAAATATTTTGGACACTTACGGTAGCACGATCCTTAACATGATGATAACATTGGTCATTGGTAGAAGAGTGATTTCATACTTACCATGGGAGTTACCACTATATATATATATATATGTATACCCAATCCCTCTGTTACAAGCTGGAAGCCGGATGTGACATGAGATCAACTTTTAAACGTGGTATAGCTGGTTTGAATTCAGAGTTTTCCCTCTCCAAGACTGGTCCCCAATCCAAGGCTAGAGAACCCTGTTTATCCTGCTACTTACTCATAGTTGTGGTGGGAAATGATAGATTTATGCTTTTTTCAAGAGTAAAACATAAACAGTCTTATCCACGGTTTGAACTCAAGTCACCGATTTCATTTCCTACGACAATAACTATGCATATTTTGTCTGCCACAAATTCATCCATACACTGATGTAATATATATATATATATATATATATATATATATATATATATATATATATATATATTATCCTCAGACAGACTATTTCGTTGTATTACAATTCTCCAGTGTGGCTAGACACGCAGGAAGCTTCAAATTGGGATCGAAACCCGCCTAATTTTATGCTAGACTTGGTATCTTACCGCTCAGTGATTAGGCAACTTACGTCAGCTCGGGAATCATAACGCATTATATATTAGCTTTCGTTTGCTTACATTTTTGCGCTACCGGATACCAGAGTGCTCAATTCGTTAGAAGAGCTTTGCATTGTGCAGATGGCAACCGTTAATTCCTTAGCTAGAGTACTCCACCCCGAGAGGGGAGCGTATATATCGTCTATATATTACAACAGTGTTAGGTGGTCACTATCTCACTTGTGGGGTTTGTGGCAGACCAAATTCAGTATAATTTGGGGAGTGCTCAATATCTGTGATAGTACTATTATATAATGATAATAATAATAAATAGATATATATTAGTTTTTATATATTTTATGGCATGGATGTTTATCAGGGACAACTGGTTTCATGCCGTCTTATTACAACAATCATCTGCCTGATGATTGTCGTTATAAGACGGCATGAAACCAGTGGTCGCAGATAAGCGTCCATACTATTAAATATGTAAAAACTAATATATTTTTTATCTATATATACTCGAGTGATGAAAAATTTCGTGTAGTGAATGAAAAAGGTGATTTTATGATATATTGCGTGTAATGAACGATCCCTATAGGTAACCTTCATCATCATCATCATGTCGCGCTGGTAGCACGGATATCCCTGACCCTCTCTCGCCACTCCTCCCTATCGTTCATCGCCCTAGGTAGGTCTTCAGGAAAACATCCCGTATCCTCACATAGCTGCTGAATGTATGTTCATGCTGGTCGTCCTGCTTTTGCACGGCCATGTGTGGGGGTCCATAAGAGTAAATCTCTTATGAGTTCGTCCCTGCTTCTCCAGTAGTGTCCTGCATGTCTGGTTCGTCTAACTTGAATAGTTTTCGTAATAGGGGGCAGGTGGCCGTACAGTCGGTGTCTTGTGGGGTGTTGCCGCCAGGACTTGTTCAAGATTGCACGCAGCATTCTTGTATAATTGCCGTCTAGCTTCTTCTCCAGCCGTTTTGTTAGCGTCCATGTAGTGCAGCCATATAGCAGTATCGATGTGACCGCTGCCTGGAAGAAACTGCGTTTCATTTTATCGGTTAGGTCTCATAAATATATATTGATCTTACATTTCTCACCGTAGAAAGTTGACGCAGTTGTTTCTAATAAGAAAAAAATTATTAGCTGATTGTAACATTTCAAAGTAGCAGTCATCGAAACGTGAGAGAAATATTGAGTGAAAAATATTAGTTCTTACATAAAAACTCAGTGAGATTCATTCGTGGGGGACGTACGATCAAAACACCGACTTCTATTTCTTCATCCGGCTCATCCCTTCGCCCCCAGAGGACCCGAATCTCTTAACTCAACCGACTGTCTATGACTCTGAATTCTAAACTCGACTAACCAAAAAACGCCAAATTTCCCTGCTTATATAATATAGTAATTATTTTCAACTAATAATGATAAGAACACTTTTAGTATTATGTCATCGTATCTTAAGTCAGTTGAAATTGCATTCAATTTGTTTAATTTTTAACATCCTGTCAACAACCCCTAGTTCAAATCAAACCCCTTTTATAAGAAGACAGACGCGTGTATGACATGTGCATGTGCACATGTCCTGACTTTAAAAAATCGAAGCCTTCAACCAAGCACTTAATGCCTTCAATTCGCTCACAATTTACCTTCGAATGTGTCTTACACTTTATTTCAAGTTTTTATCTTCAAATAAAACAATCAACTCATATAATTATTTAGCAACCTTAATAGTATTACATATCTGATGAACATCGATACTTCTATGGGCTAAAAACTGTATCATCCTGATGTAACATGAAATGAACGCAAAAATTATCCGTGTAGCGATTACAGAATTAGCAGTCACAAAAAAACGTTCCAACAGCAAACGATCGTTATGCACCAGTCCAAACTAAGATCTGGCCACATAGAAGAGTTGTGATACAACGAAACTGTCTGTGCATTACTATATATATATATATATATAATGAGAATTTTTGTGATAGTCAGGTGGATTTAAAAATGACGTTAATCGCGATCTCAAACCCCATAAAATTATCATTCAGTTACAAATTGGACTGGAAATCGCTTTATTATTTATGTTAGACCATTTTAAAAGTATTTCAAGGGTATTACTTTGATAAAAAAAACTCACTATGATGTGGTGCTTTTCTAGGCTATATATATATATATATATATATCATATATAGCCTATGAAAAGACCTAGTTCATTCCAGCGTACGTGACAGTCGGCAAATCCCCCACTTGAGCGCTCAACCTACGGGGGAGTATATATATATATATATATAGTGCGATAGCAATACCTCCCACATTTTGAATTGTCACCAGTGTGGTGGAAGTGAAGTTAAGCAAATGGTAACGAAACCTCATCTAACTGTTATCTAATCTTTTTTTCAGACTTGATCAATTACGATCACGGTTTGGACTAGAGCATAACAAGCATATATATATATATATATATATATATATATATTGATTAATTATTTTATTTTTTGTTAAAAACTTTGAATTGAAGTCTAAGTCGTATTCGAAGGCAAATTGCGTGCTATCTAAAGTCATTGAGTGTTTGGTTGAAGGATTCCATTTTTAAAGTTCAGGACTTGTGCACTTGCATATGTCATACGCACATGTCAGTCTTGCCATGTTAGGGTTCTGTTTTGAATTCAGCGTTGTAGACATGATGTTAAAAACACTTCAATGCCAAATGCTAGTTATGCACCAGTGTGTGTGTGTATGTAAACACGAATAGGTCTATAATATACTATTCACTTGTGGTTGAGACTAAAAAAAAAGTAGAAAGTAACTTAAAAAACAGATTTGAGGAATATCAGAAAGCTATTATTCTAGTAAAGATAACTAAATCAGTATTTCGTAAACAGAGAACCGAGAATCTCAGTTTCTTTGGACTGGAGTCAAAATTCTAGACAAGATATCACACCGAAAAAAAAAAATTAGTATAAGTTGGCATTTTTTCAAAAAAGAATGCCGAAAAAAATTGTGTGAACTCTAATACAATATTGGAATGAGTTTTTTCGAAGTATATGTTAAAGTAATACGGAAAATATTTATTCTCCTCTAGGTTACCGAAGTTACGCCATAATAAACTTCTTCCGGGCTGAAGAGAGTGACCAGTTAGTAACAACAGGTATCATAGCCAACACAAAGAAATAACAACTAATGTTCTGAACTATTTTTGCTCGTCAATATTTCTTCTATCAAAAATCTATTGACCTATATACATAATACAATTAAAGATAATTCCTTATCAAAAAATAACATGATGGTGCATCAAGTACTTTTGTTTTTTTACAGACTTCAACACTAAAGTCTATTTCATGTACTCATACAAAGATTTTTCTTACAATCCCGTAACACAAACACACTTACACTAACAAGCACACACACACACACACACACACACACACACACACACACACACACACATATATATATATATATATATCAAGGTGTATTAAAGGTAATTTTGTTTTTTACAGATCTCTACTCTAAAGCTTATTTCATGTACACATACAAAGAGTTTTAAAATCCGGTTTCACATACACACTAACAAACACACACACACACACACACACACACACACACACATATATATATATATATATATATATTAGGGTGTATTAAGTATATTTTCGTTTTTATAGACCTCTATTCTAAAGTTTATTGCATGTACACATACAAGGATTTTTTATAATCCGTTACACACACACACACACACACACACACACACACACACACACACATTTTAATATATAAGGTGTATTAAAACTATTTTCGTATTTTACAGGCATTTAACTCAAAGCTTATATCAAGGTCTGTGTGCGAGGCTTAGAATAGGTCAACTGCATCCTCGATAGAGGGGGTAAGACCTCCCTCCCAAAAAAGTGGCATCCTGCGTATGACACTGAAATATAGTTGGTGGTGAGAGTTTATAACTGAGAACACAGGAGCATTATTCGATTGAAATCTTCAAATAACTCGGGTAAAAAAAAATAAAGGAGTGCCTTAGATATGATTCTAAATTGCAATTAGTGGGGAGACTAATTCTGAAATTCTGGGGTGGGAGTATCGCTTTGAGCTATTATATTCAGGTCCACTCAATCTCGGGGAGGTAGTACCAGTTAGGGGCCCATCTATGAGTCAAATAAACCAGTGCTAGTTTAAAAATTATTTAAAAATTATTAGTATTTAATAATAATAATTGAAACAATTTAACTGTTTACAAACAAATGATTCTTATTAAATAGGAATAGTTACTTTAAATCATTCGCATATAAATTATTAGAGATCGATAGGAATACTTGAAACTATACAACTATGTGCAAATTATTTGTATTTGATAATAATTCTTGATATCATATGAATAATTACCCAACACCTCTGCACAAGCGCAAGGCGTCGCAAGGTCAGTTTTTAAGCGGAAGTTTAACTGGTTTGATTTCAGAGTTTTCTTCCTTGATCAGTTGCTGAACCAAAATTAACAAGCCCAATCTGCCCATTATTTACCCCTAACTGGAGGGAAAATAGTTGGATTCATACATTTTCCAAGGGTTTTAGTCTAATATGAAATGCAAACTTCCTTGTCTAGGATTTGAACTCGGGGCACCATCCTCATTTCCTATAACGGTAACCACTTCACAACGAATACCTAGATATCATATAACTATGTGCAAACAAATGATTATAGACAGATAAGTGCTATTGTAAAAAAAACAAAAACAAAACAAAAAAACGCCAAGGAACATTGAAAATATAATTATGATTACAATCAAATATTTGCATATAAATCAAATTTCGGCATTAAATAGCTCATCCGTCCAGTCGGCTGGGGATTTAAAATAAGCCGACTGTGCCTCTGCAAGCCCTGGCCCCAAATATAATTGTGCCGACCGAATTCTTCAAATTGCTCTTATGGCAAGTATCCATCCCTCTTTTATCTTAAAGATACTAGAAGGCGCTGGCTAAGAGTGAACTGCACTGAGATAGCAAATACTTGAAACCATTTATACTGAGTACAAACAAATGATTAATGTTAAAATAATGTACAATACTTGAAACCATTTAACGCTGTGCGAACAATAAACAGTAATGCTTGAGGCTATCTAACTATGCGCAAACAAATGAGCTCTGACTAGTTGAGAAATACAAACTATTCACTTATTGTTGGCAACCGTAGTCGAGAGCGACCAGAAGGCTCCCTTTTCAATAGTTACGACACCAAGGTGTTTGGGGAGGGCGCTACTCCTTTCCGTGGATTTCTCCACTTTAGCCTTGATACGTACCTTATATTGCTGAGTATTAAGCAAGGAGGTATCAAGTACCATTTTAAAAGTCTTTGGTATGACGTGACCTGGGATTGAATCCAAGTCTCCCGGAGCATTGGTGAACACTCTACCCACTAGACAATGAGCCGTTATAAATTATATATATATATATATATATATATATTTAACAACCACTCTGCACAAGGTCAATTTTTTAAACAGGTTTGAATTCAGAGTTTTTCTTCTAGACCGGTTGCCATATAAAGGTTAAGAAGCCATTCTGCCCTACTATTTACCTATTGCTGGAGGGGAAATAGCTGGATTCATATCTTTTCAAAATGCTATTAGTGTTATGGGAAATGCAAACAAACTTATCCAGGATTTGAACTCGTGCCACCCTGTCGATTCCTAACGACATTAACCATTACACCAAGAATGATGTAATATTTGCTTCTACACCAAGGTATAGGGGAGAGCGCTACTTCTTTCACTGTATTGCTCCATTTACTCTTCATCCGTACTTTATAATCCTGAGTATTAAGCAAGGTGGCATCAAGTACAATTTTTTTGAGTTTTTGGTATAACTCGACCTAGGATCGAACCCCGATCTCCAGGACTAATGGCTAACACTCTACCACTGGGCCAATGACTTAGCATTAAATAGTACGCAACAAGTGATATGCCATAAAATACAATCAAACCAAATCAGACATGATCAACACAAAAAGAATTGAAAGACAGTTAAATAAATAAACAAAAGTAAACTCAAATATCAAAACTTATAGTATTTATCATCAAAGACAATACATAATTCTATTATTATCATTATGATTTTTCTTCTTCTTCTTCTTCTTCTTCTTCTTCTTCTTCTTATTATTATTATTATTATTATTATTATTAGTAGTAGTAGTAGTAGTAGTAGTTGTAGTTGTAGTTGTTGTAGTTGGAGGCACAGCTTAATGATTATCGTCGAAGGAAATGTTTTCGGTGTAAATGTTCGAATTCTGGTAGATGCTTTTGCATTTCATTTTACGCTAAGCCCATTTGGAAAGCCATGTGTGTGCATTTCTTCTCTCTAAAGCTGTGCGCAAAATTATTGGGCTGACTGGGCTCTATAGTCTCGGCAAAGGCAAAGCCCTGGAGGAGAAGCAAAACCAGAGGTGTGTTATTCGTGGAATCTGTGCTACTCTTGTACACCAGTTATCAGCTTTTCCAGTAAATGTCGTTGGTTCTACGCAAATCTTCACCATTAAGTCCTTGGCTAAGCTGTGACAATATACCCGCTGGCCAGTTTCCACTATCTCAGCCTCCTAAACCAGCTCATGGCCATCCGATCGTCTAGTGGTTTATCTCATCTCCGGCCTGGGGCATTTCACATTGCTTTACAAACACACAAGACACAACGTACATAACCAAAACGGTGTAAGAAAAGAACAAACAAGCACAGACTTGGGTTAGCTCCAAACACAAAAAAAGGGAAAGGTTTGTGACACTTTTGTGTGGTTTTCTTGAGCATCTGTGGGCTATCGCGTGCGTGCATTCGAGCCAAGTTCCCACACAGCCACCAGGAACGCTGACTCATCCTCTCACGTTGGCCAACCCGGCCTCTGGGTCCACAGGTCCTAGCTCCTCGCTTAGCTGCCGCCTTTCTCTGACCGTCGCCTTCCCCCGACTGCCTTATTCTGTTGAATGCTTTAGGACCTTGCCTTCCCTTGTTTTCTTCCGGTCTCGCAGGATTTTTGTGCAAGTTTCGTGCCAAAACAGACAAAGGGATCCTCTGAGTGGCACTCCCCCGCACCCACAGAAATGAATGCTACCTATCATTCCACATAACTTGGCATAGCTTACTACGGAAACACAAAATAGACATGATTATTAGTATCGGTATCACGGTTAATATTTAGTAGCATGTAATTATTGGAACTTTTTCACTGTATCATTTCAAATATGATATGCCTGTGGTGTAATTGTTATCGTCGTAGGAAATGGACACGGCGACTCGAGTTCAAATCCTGGACGAGACTGATTGCATTTCACATAGCACTAATACCATTGGGAAAGGTATGAATCCAATTATTCTCCCTCCAGCTATGGGTAAATAGTAGGACAGACTAGGTTCTTCAGCCTTGGTGAGGCAACTAGTCTAGGAGAAGGAAAACTCTGAATTCAAACCTGTTAAACTCCGCTTAAAAATTGACCTTGTGTCATATCCTGCCCGAGCGGAGGGGTTGGTAAATATGATCATTTCAAATATCATAATAGTGGATACAAGTTTTAAAATTCTGAGAATTTTTTACATTATTTAAACTCTGGCTTTAAAATTACTGAAGATTTCTGGAAGAGGAAGGAAATAAAACAGTATTTGCCACCCCGCCACAAAAAAAAAGGGTTCAAGTATTCTATGAGTTGAGACTAGTTTTTTGGAATAAAGCTCAGAAATTAATGACTATCTGTTGTTGATTATGATGCTTTAAAAAGCGACTTAAAGAAAAAAACTTACCATCAGCACTCAAAGACATTCAGAAGAACCATCGAAAGACATTATGTATAACGCATTACATAAGTTTTAAATGTACACAGGTGACCGTATACATGCACCCAATCAATTGATTTTAAAAATCATACACTTTTGATTTGCTATAATAAAATAGATAAAACATTAAAGAAAATAGACATTAAGTGCTACCTGAAAATTCTTCCGCAAATTTTAACGCATATTTTTGTCCAGGGTATGACATTAAACTGCATCTGATGATGAGACTTCAGTTTTGGAGATCTGCAGTATGTGGAGTAACTGTTCATGGCCTTTACTCTCGGGGTCAACACTAGTCTGGAGAGGTAGTACCTGTTTGGTTCATATCTGTTGTGGGAGCCTTACCCATCTCACCATAATGGACTCTTCCCACCATTATTAGTACTGAGAGATTTCGCTGCCAGAGGCAGATCAATATTGATGTTATCCGAACAGTACGAGACTTCTTACCTTTTCTATGTAACTCTATCTTTCTTGTGTAATATAATCTGTTATCTAATATCCGTGTTTGCGTCTTCATTAGTGACCTTTCCGGGGCCACCACAATATCAATGGATAAAACGGATCTGTTTACAAATCATTCGTATTGTATTGTGACCCCCCGCCCCAAAAAACTCCTAAAAATAACAGCAGAAAAAAAATAGATATGAACGTTTAGGCAGGAAATAGCCCTTGACGGGTTGACATGCCGTTAAGGTTGATCAGTCATTGTCAATCATTGAACACGCATTTTCTGAAGCTTGTTAAAATTTGGTAAACCTTTTAAAGAGTTGTAAAAGATTAAAAGGTGCCGAACGATTTCTCTTAACTGCCAAATAAAACATGAAGAAGAAGAAAACTAAAGTACATAACGACCGAAATAAAAATAACAAAAAATAAGAGACTCGATCGCAGAGCTTTAGACAACACTAATCAAAGAAAATAAACTTTACTAAATGGTTTCTCTTTTCGAAATTAATGCTGTTTACTATTGATGAATCTTGATCAGAAGGGGTGAAATTCTTCAGTTTCGGTAATTGGCAGTTCAGTTTTGAAATTTGCCACCTTGGCTAAACCCAATCTATACAAAGTTTGAATTTGAAAAACAAACTAACAGCAAATCAGAAAACACTATTTATAAACGAGAAATCATAATTCTGGCGCCTAAAATGATTGGCTGGCAGCTGGAAAAAGAAAGAAAGAAAGAAAAGCAGAAGGAAAAAAAAGAAAAGAAAAGAAAGAAAAAACAATTGAATTTCGCGCAATTTTGCTCATAATTCAATAATGTAATCAATTGTCAGCTTCAGAAACTGTAAAACAAATTGATTGGTTCGATTCAAATATTCTGTTGAATAAAACGACATGTGGTTTCATTCTCATTTATTCTTTCACATTCATTCATTGATTTTTAGGCATTCATTCATTCATTCTTTAGTCTCGTCTTTCTTTCTCATTCTAGATTCATTTAGTTCTCTTTCGTCTATTGTTTTTTTCTTTCATTTTTCTTTCTTATTCATTTATTCCTTTTTTTCTTTTCATTCATTCATTATTTCTTTCTTTTTCATATATTCTATTTTCATTCTTTCCATTAATTTATTCTTTCTTTCTTTCTTTCTTTCTTTCTTTCTTTCTTTCTTTCTCATTGATGGATTAATTCATTGTTGATTCTTTCTGCGTCATTGATTTATTTTTCCCTTTATTTCTCATTTATTCTTTCTTTCTTTCTTTCTTTCTTTCTTTCTTTCTTTCTAATCAATTAATTTTCATTTTTTTTTCGTTATTTCTTTTTTTTTAATTACTAAACTTAGGTTAGTACGACGTAAAACGAAAGCAAATGAAGAAATAGTAAGGATTATGTTCGCTCAGTCTTCCAAGGCCAGAGTACCAGCTTGTCTAGAAAGGTAGCATTCGAAATTTCCGTTTTTACCTAGGTTCGATCACTAACTTCTCTCACCAGCAAAAAAAATAATAAATAACTGTTTTCACGACGAGGCAGATCCCACATTCTCTTTCATTTTCTTCTTCCTTTCATTCTTTTCTTTGTCTTTCATTCTTTCTCTAATCTTTCTCGTTCTCTTGAGTTTTCAGTTTCTTATTTTACCTCTTTTTTTCAAATTGCCATCGCTCTTCCTTTTTGACTGACACATTCGCAGCTTTTCTTTCCAATTCTTTTTCTCTCATTTTGCTTTCTATCATTTATATCTCTACCTAATCTTTCTCTTTACTTTTCTTTTTTTCATGTTCGCTTTCTTTTTTTTCTCTTTCTCTCTTGTTTTCTTCCTATTATCAACAATTATTTTACGATATTCAAATACAGCTTTTCCTTTATACTAAATCCACCTTTCTCACGACTTAGTATAATCAAATCTGTCTTCATTTTTTTGACGATGTCTAATCTTCTTTCGTCACTGCCTAATTCATTTTTTGTTTGCTTTATTTGTCCAGGAGCCGAGACCATTTTATGTTTGGGGTACACATGATTTAATTGATGGTCTAAGTAGATTAGAGCACAAGAAATTCTAACATTTAAGTCTTACATCTCTTTGTAGATTCTGTGGGAACATCATAACGTTTTCTCGATTATATGAAAAAATATTAAACAAACATCTTAGGGTGGCAGATATATAAATAATCGTAACTCACCTAATGTTCACATCAGAAACATGCTTTCAAATTATGCTAAAGTGGTTTCAACTTATGGACAATTTCTTAAATGAAAAGTCTCTTCAGTAAATTATTTTTTTTTATAAATTAAGTGGTCATAACTGGATTATTTTCCTTTTTCAAACGCCATATTCTCTCGCTTTTTCCGTACAAAAATCTGTTTTTGTTTTCTTCTTTATTTTCTACTTTTTTTTCAAATAAACTGAATATTTGAAAAGTTTCTCCTAAATAACCAAATTTTCTCTTTGTTACGCTGAGAAAATCTACATATTCTTAGAATATTTTCAATTTCTGCATCTGACAGCAAAAACGTTAACGGCTATTTTCCCTGAAAACGTAACTACGTCAGCGTGATATAAAGAACAAGATTTGAAATCGATACGGTCTGTTCAGTTTTGTACGCGTATCAAAAGCAAATACGTTTTCAACTGGTATCATTCATGTACACACGAAATGCAGATGCAAAGTTGAGTAATAACGATTATTTGAAGTGATACTGCAAACAATATAATCTAATAAAACTTTTAACAAAAAATATCCATGTCTATCAAACAATTTTAAATGTAAAAATTATAACTCCAAAAAAATTCTTACAAAATTATAAACATTCTTATAAATTATCAATAAGAAACATCACTGATGAAAACGGCTCATTGTGTTGTAACTAAAAAAAAAACAGGAAAAAGATTAAGGGCAAACCACTAATAAAATTAAATAAAACTAGTGCAAAGATCATAGTTGTTGTGGACTAGTAAAGGGTCCGGAAGAATAACACAACTCGGGTTTGCGTGGAACAAAATATATTAACGAAGTATAATACAACATATGTACAAAGTGTTAGAAGTCAGTCCGACTGCCAAATGTTCGCCAGGAATGAGTACAGAGCCCGGTAGTTATAGTCACGGAAGAGTTCATTACTGACTGCAGGTTGGGTACCATAACAATATTAATAAGTAAAGTTTATCGATTAAGTTTATCGATTAAAAGTAATGATATCGATAGAGAATGCAAATCGGATAAATAGTAATAGTAACATTATGCAAAAGATTAAAATTGGACCATACTTCCAAATGATGTATGCACAAACCAGAACCTGTTCTAGAATTGCATAAAATTGTCGAGATCGGCTAGAATACTACGAAAAGTCCTGGAAAGTTGAGGAGACTTGCTATCACTCAGACATTAGCGAAGAACCTCTACATAACTATGTGTAACACACCCATGATACGGATATGTGAAATAGACTTAGGGAATCCGAAATACACGACATTCACGAAATTAGTTCTGGTACGAAACTTTTTATTACCTTTGAGTTAAAGGTAATTCGACATGAGGAGAGAGAGGCACAATCTTTCTATGCTGACTTTTCCATCTGCCCCCCCACCACCACCACCACGTGCGGCACCCAGCCGCAAACTACTGGTCTGGTCTCGGCGAGCCCCGAAAGTCAACCTTCTTCTTCCGAGGCCGGAACTCAACTCACTGCTTTTTCTCAAATCCCTAAATCCTCAGCCCACGCTTCCGGGCATGACGTCATTCACCTCTCGAGTTTCATTTCCTATCAGGGAATTTTATTTTGACATCTGTGAATGACGCATCCTCTCCCCGCGTGCGTGAACACCTGCGCTAATGTTGCACCTAACTAACCCATGCGCTAAGCGAAAGGTTCTCAGCCTAGCTAAACCGAAAGGCAAGATATATAAAACGAAATCCTTCCGCCATTATATTACAAATGGTGTGAAAAACTTGTCATAATAATATTGAACAAGCGAGCAACTTAGATGAACAAAAAACTAGGAAATTGATGACGATGCACAAGGCCATACAACCAAGAGATCAAATCGACAGATTCTATGAGACAAGAAAAGAAGGAGAAGGCGAAATCGAAAATGCCGAGGGCTACATGGATAGAGCAATACAGGAACTCGGAGAATATATAAACAAGAGCAAAGGGACAATGATTACATCTGCCAGTAACAACAATAACAACAGGATAATAAAAATCAAAAAAATTAGAAATCAAATCGGGAAAGAAAAAACTACTATATAGATGTTTTAAGCAAGAAACTAAGGACATTGCACACGAGATGACCTAGTAATGGATACGCAGAGGGAATTTAAAGAGAGAAACTGAAATTTTAATAAAGCAGCACAAAATAATGATGTAATGACAAAAGCCAAAAAATAAATAAAAATGATAATACACAGGAGGATAGCTAGTGTTAGCTATACGATCACAGAGATGAATCAATTAATCATGTTGCATTATCAGTAGATTGGAATGTGACAAATGGATTTTTTGTTAAAAGAACTGTCGTTTTAGTGGCTAATAAGCTTAATGGAATAAAATGACAGAGGCTTGTGGAAATAGGAAATGAGTGACAAGTTGACAGGTCAATTAACCAGGTGGTTGTAACACATTGGAATGAGAAATAAGATGATCAAGCGATAAGACTACAGAAATAGCAGACAAAAGCCCAGAAGAAAAAAGTACCTGTCACCAGCTAGAAGGAAAATAATTTGGTGGCTGACCGGATGTGAGTTGTCAACCTTGAGTAGATGTGTTTATAAAAGCAGCCATGTTCAGATGTCAGGGGAGAATCCCGACTTACGGTCGAATTGAAGAGATCTCTCGTCAAGACCCTGTATGCACTCATAAACTCTTCGACCCTCTCTCAGACTCCACATTCGAAGCAAGCCGGAGAAATAAAGAAAATAAGTTATATCTTTTTTATATACAAGTGTTCGTTATTCTTTTTGTTATCAAGTCCAACTGCAGAGTGCAACCCGGTAGGAAGAACTCAAGGAGCAGTATACAATGATCACATAATAAGCCATTGCCGCAAATTGACACAAAAGTAATACAACTGTATATATGACTGGGTAGAAAATTTGGTTCACTGAGAACTGAGCCAGAGATTAAAATTTGACTTTGCTGAATAATGGTATGTGCACAACAAGAAGAAAAGAACTTCTCATCTTGAGGATTTTGCTATTCCAGCAAATCATAGTGTAAAAATGAATGATGGCGAAAAAATAAATAAATACTTGAATCCTGCTAGAGGGCTGTAGAAAGTTGTAGAACATGGAGGTTACAGTGATAATTGTTGTAGTTTGTACCCTTATAAGGTGAACTAAATATAAGAAAATGAATCGGGACCATCTAGAGCACATTACTGTTAAGATCGGCTTGATTACTTAGAAGAGTTCTGGAGACCCGAGGAGACTTGCTATCTCTCAGACTTCAGTTAAAAACCAACCGCTAAAACTGATATGAAAAACTCATGAATAATAATAATAATAATAAAACGAGGAAACAGAAATGGGAAGAAAAACAAATGTATGAATATTTCAAACTGAATCACATCTTATAGCAGCAAAAAAAAACAATGTCATTAGGACTAATCCATATATTAAAGCGAAAATTGATAATACTCAAAAGAATAGCAAGTGTTGGTTATATATATATATACATATATATACAGAGAGAGAGAAGGAGAGAGAAAGAGAGAGAGAGGGAGAGAGAGAGTAAGAGAGAGAGAGAAGGAGAGAAAGAGAGAGAGAGAGAAAGAGAGAGAGGGTAAGAGAGAGAGTAAGAGAGAGAGAGACAGAGAGAGAGTTATGAAACGGATAATCACCTAATACGGAAATGCAGTAAACGATCACGCGAAGAGTTCAAGTAACTGGGTGGGAAAGATGATCAACTGAGAATTGTGCAAGAAATCAAGATTTGACCATACTACCAAATTTTAGATGTACAAACCAGAATCCGTCCTAGACAATAACACGCATAAAATTCTCATTGGGTGTTGAGATAAAAACAGATTACCAAACCCCGGTCAGAAGACTAAACCAAGAAAAAATGAACTTGCCGTCAAGTTGATTTAGCCGTTCCAGCGGACCCCAGAGTGAAAATAAAAGAAAGCAAAAAGATAAACAAATTCTTAGACCTTGCTAGAGAGCTGAAAAGGCTGAAAAACGTGGGGGTGACATTGTAGTTAGTGCTCTTGGAACCGTCGCCAAAGGATTAAAGACAGGAAATCAGAGGAATAATCGAGACAATACAGACCACAGAATTATTGAGATCGGTTAGAATACCCAGAAGAGTCTTAGAAACCTAAGGATACTTGCTGTTGTCCAGACATCAGTGAAAATCAACCAGTTGACGCTATCGCAAAAAATTCGCAGGGAGCAAAATGATAATTTTCTTGGAATGTAAAGCACTGAGAAATCTCTGCTATTCTATGATAAAATTCAAACAAGAAGATCTAAACTTTAATAAATATGACTCTATGTCCTTTAAATTTTTTTTTCATAATAATCATCTTACAACCTGTTTGTACTATATGTAAGTACTGTTAGTATTTTCTTTTTTTAGAAATTCAGACAAAATTTAAAGAGTATGTAGACGATTGCAAACAGCTTGTGAAGCTCAGAACTGAAGCCACAACTCATTAGTCATAGAGCTGCATTTTCAGTAGAATCTATTTTTTATTGACTTGATTTGGATGGATTTGCTATCCTCACATCCCTTGATTTTGAATTAAAAGTTTTCCAATTTCTTAGATTTGTTGCCAACCAAGGCTAGAGTGCTCACTGATAGTTTGGTTTCTTTGTTTTAATGGCATATCAACCTTTTTTTGGTTATTTAAAGCCAAAGCCATTCTCCTAGAAGAACAGTAGTGATACTATTTAACCCATAGCTGGGAGGATAAGGGGGTTCATACCTTTCCCAAAGGTATTTGCCCGAAAGTGAACGTAATAGCGCGACTGGAGTACGAACTCGCTTACTACGATTCTGCAGTCCATCGCTTTAACCATTACACCACGAGGACACCCCCCCGTGCTCACTGAGTGCTACTATGAAATATGTGAAAGCTTAACGCAATCCTTATTTATTAAGTACATTTCAATTACCTATAGACATGTTTTTTGCGGTTACTTTGTCCATTGCTTTGTGGAAGCAAATATTTTTGATTTACAAATCTCCAAAATAATTATTTTCCTAAGTCTAGGGCAAAACTTTGGACACGAATTTTCGCTCATAGTGGCAAAAACCGCCCAGTCAGCTGGGGCTATAGAATACACCGACTGCATTTCTGCGGAGGAGTAAGGCTCCCCACAACGAGTGTCCTATTAATGACATTAAACAATTTGATGGTGAGGCTCCAGTAATACTGACGTTTTGGGGAATGTGAAGTATCCCTTAATTGCTATCGGTCCAAAGTCGACTCTGAGTCAAATAGAAGTTTGACATTCAAACCGAGTGCAAATAAATGACCAATGCTGAACTGAATTGTTTGAAATAGAACTGTTTGATCCTTTAACTGTTTAAACAAATGACTTATGTTTCATCGAATTGTAAGTGATACATAGCAATACTTGGAACCATTCGAATTTGTTGACATCCTAAACTGAATTGTTTGAAATAGAACTGTTTGATCTTTTAACTGTTTAAACAAATGATTTATGTTTCATTGAATTGTAAGTGATACATAGCAATACTTGGAACCATTTGAATTTGTTGACATCCTAAACTGAATTGTTTGAAATAGAACTGTTTGATCCTTTAACTGTTTAAACAAATGATTTATGTTTCATTGAATTGTAAGTGATACATAGCAATACTTGGAACCATTTGAATTCGTTGACATCCTAAACTGAATTGTTTGAAATAGAACTGTTTTATCCTTTAACTGTTTAAACAAATGATTTATGTTTCATTGAATTGTAAGTGATACATAGCAATACTTTGAACCATTTGAATTCGTTGACATCCTAAACTGAATTGTTTGAAATAGAACTGTTTTATCCTTTAACTGTTTAAACAAATGATTTATGTTTCATTGAATTGTAAGTAATACATAGCAATACTTGAAACCATTTGACTTTGTTGACTTATATTTATAAATCATATATATATATATATATATATATATATATATATGAATAAGCCGGTTTTGGCATTAAATAATCTACATTGGTTGATATGCTGCAAAACTAAACTAACCAAATAGAGTTAAAGAAAGTGAAATCAGTCGTTCTGTCCAAGATTACCTACATCTTTTTGGATACTATTCTTAGTATTTAATAACTATTTCTTAGTTTGACACGCGCCTTGGGTTGCTTATGCTGCTTGTTGCGTCAAATGGTCACTCATTTAAGGCTCAGAGGATGTTCAACACTTCAAACAAGAATCGGAGCTTTAATTGTTTTTAGGTTCTTTATGTCAATGGCATATCAACATTCGCGGGTTATCTAATACCAAAGCAATCCTTGCTGAAAAACAATATCGGTACTATTTAACCAATAGCTTTCGGGAATACGGCGGGGAGGGTCATACATTTCTCAACAAAATTAGTCCAAAAGTGAACGTAATAGACCAAGTGGGATTCGAACTCATATACTACGATATCGCAGTAATCTGAAAGGCCTAATTTCCGGGTCCATATAATAATAATCGTTGTTTTTATCAATATCATTTCACGGAAAGAGAAATCAACATCTATACTCTTCTCTTTAACACTAAAACACATAACCCTATTTCTAATTACAATTGACACTATATTCCGAAACGACTTCTGATACATACATGTGCGCATGTGCACAAGGATTTACTCTGATTGCATATTATGTGACAGCGAAAGAAGTTTTCATTGTCTGGGGGTGTGGTCAGAAAATGTCAGACATCAATAAGTAATTACACATTTATTCATAATCAAAGTTCTTTAATTAATTTAATGAAATTCATCAGTTCTTTTTCAGTGATAGCAGCTTTTAATATCGGGAAGATATTTGCAGTCTCTACTTTGTATCGACTTGGCTGTTAACTGATTTTAACATCACCACTAGCCACATTTTCATTACTGGTTTACATTGATATATAATTTTAAAACCATTATAATTAGATATTAGAAGACTAGTTGATGCATATGTCTACTTTGGGTCAGAAGTAGACTTCGATCTCAGACTTTCTGGTTCAGTTTCTTTGTTTGATAGCTCATCAATCTTGGGTTATGAAGAGGACCAATGTTAATAAAAATAACATAATTAGATATGAAAACAAAGAAATGAAATTGTTCTTGTATTAAGTCACTGTGGGCAGTTGTGAATCTTTAGCCAGCACGTGGAGTTGATATATTATCGTTCAAGTTGACGGTCGTAACTTGTTACGGTTCGTCCGGCGGTTAAGTGAGTAGGGCTACTATGAGACTCTGAAACACAGTTGTGTCCGTCCTGCCTGGCGGACAAAGCAACTGTTCTCTGGTGCATTTGAAAATGTTTTGATTTTATATCATTGGGGTGGGGATCACGCATATGCACGTTAGCTCTGCAAATTCCTAACGAAGAAAGTAACCGCTTGTTTTTAGCACACCTGATTGGTCAAAAAATGTGGTCGAGTATTTTGATTTTTAAGTTGTTTTTTCCCCCCAAATACTTGAATTTTCTAGAACACGTGCGTAGGCATTTTTTTAGGTTTGGTTTGGTTTCTTTGTTTAATGGCATATCAACCTTCTCTCTCTCTAGTTTTCACACACACACACACACACACACACACACACACACATTCACACACACACACACGCACGCACACATCCACATATAAATGTACATGCGTGTGAGTGTAATAATTATTTCCTAAGCTAGGCATTGTTTAGCATTAGAGAACAAAGGTAGAGCGTCCTTTGAAGTCCAAAGTACTTAGTATCCGGTGGTGACGCTCCACTTCTGGAACTCTTGGTAATAATATAAAGTCACCCTTTCATTGACACAATTTCATGGTTTACTCTGACCTGGAGTGTTAGGTTCCCATCTATCGGTCAAATGGATATAGTTTTGATATCATATCAAAATGGTTTTGAACTACATTCATTGGCTATTACAACATTCATATTGCATCTAAGTATGAAATCGTGAACTATATTAATACATTAGCTCTTAAAACATTGATATTAGAACTAAACCATATCCATTTGACCCATAGATGGGACCATAACACTTTACTTGGAGATGCTCGTAGTGTAATGGTTATCGTCGTAGGAAATGGACACGGCGACACGAGTTCAAATCCTGGACGAGACTGATTGCATTTCACATCACACTAATACCCTTGGGAAAGGTACGAATCCAATTATTCTCCCTCCAGCTATGGGTAAATAGTAGGGCAAACTGGGTTCTTTAGCCTTGGTAAGGCAACTAGTCTAGCAGAAGGAAAACTCTGAATTTAAACCTGTCAAACTCCGCTTAAAAATGGACCTTGTGTCATATCCTGCCCGAGCGGAGGGGTTGGTAAATATGATATTAGAACTAAACGTAAAGTGTTTACCAGTAGAATAGTAATAGACTGCAATACTATCTTGATAATTATAATATCATAGTGAAGAGATCAGTGTACATCTTATCTCTTTCATTGCAAACAACTAATATAAATCGTATATTCCTTCTCAAGTTGAAATGGCCAAACGGTTAAAGGCACGGAGATAGGAATCAGTAAACTGAGTTGAGACTCTGCTTGGGATTTCATGCGGAAGTCGACCGTCGAGGAAAGACTGGAAAATCAGACGCGTAGAAATAATGAACGGCCAAAGCCCCTTGCCGAATTTCGCCGTCATCTCACCACTTTCTCGAAATACAACAGGAATGATAACTTCACACCGTTATTATTGTTGACTGCAAACCCTCAGATATTTTTCTTCTCCGCTACACAACAGGCATTCAAATGCCCAAACACACGCCCACACCCGAGGGAAGTCACTATAATGTAATGGCTAACGAGCTGGACCGTGACATTGTAGATGGTGAGTTCGAACTCTCACCGCTCTATGACGTTCACTTTCGGAAGAATTCAATTAGGAAAGGCATGAATCCTTCTACCCCCACCAGCTATTGGTTAAATAGTACCACTATTGTCTTTGTACACGGATGACTTTGGAATGAAATAACCACCAATGTTGATATACAACTAAACAAAGAAACCAAATTAAAACAAACACAAATGCACGCACACATACACGCACACTTCGTATAGAAAAATCTTTTTCTATATCTGTACTTAGTTTATTTTAAACCAGGTATGGCGTATGAACCAACCATGGCCTGCGATATCACTATACTAGCAATGGTTTACGAGATTAGAGCGTTAACCATTGATAGTTAATAGACTATTCTTTATATTAGTTCTTTTTGACTCTCCTGCGTTAGGTCTGTCTAAATTTAATGTCAATCGAGTGAATTTGAAATATACTTACTTTTCTTTTCACAGCAGGATTTAAAGATATGATTTGGTTTCAAAATTATTTAAGCTTTGTTCATAGAACCTCCTTACAAGAATACAGAGTTGATTCACAAGTCCTCTAAGACCTCTGTCCATTCAAATGCGTCTATAGAATACTCTGACAGCATCTCTGCAGAGGAGTTAGACTCCTTCCCGACGAATGTCCTTGATACAACAGTAAACCATCCTGGAGCTTCGGGAAATGTGGACTACTCCTTCATTGCTATGGCTAACTGGTCCACTTTGATCCGGAGTATCTGTAAGGTCCAGTCTATGGATCAAATAGAACTGTCTACCACTTAACTGTGTGCATAAAAATGACTGATGTTAAAATGAATTGTAAGTGTTACATAGCAATACTTGAAACCATTTAAATGTGTGCAAACAAAACTGTTAGTACCAGATAGTAACACTTAAAACCATTTAACTGCATACAAATGAGCTCTTGCTTGTTTGTTTAAAATGTTGCCAACAAACTATTATCATACAAATCATATATATATATATATATATATATATTTAAGTGTTTGGCATTAAATAATCTACAAGGGTTGATATAAAAAATCCAACCAACCAACTAACATCTAAGAGCTATGACAAAGAACAATACTGGATAGTGAACAATACAAACTGGATATAGATAAAACAATAAATTCTAATGGCTTACATTGAACAAGCGACTTATTTTATACTTACCAAACCAAATCATAAGTTTAATCCGTCTTCAAAGTCCCTGTCGAATTAGACAATCGTCTGATTGCAAAAAAAAAAAAAAAAAAAAAGAAAATAGCCAATATTTTTCTAGCAATCAGAATATTGTAATTTTCCTAACGATTCAGTTTAACAGATATATAGTCGGGAGCACCCGTGGTGTAAATGGCTGGACTGCGGCCTGGAAGGAAGCCAGTTCGAACTCCAGTCGGGCTATTATGTTGACTTTCAGACTAATACTTTTAGGAAAGATATGAACCCTCTTATCTCTCAGCTATGAGTTAATACCACTGCTATACTTCCACAAAGGATAGTGTTAGCATTAGATAACCCACGAAAGTTGATATGCCAAGAAACTAGAAACCGTTATTTATCATTAAAATTAAGTCTTCAATTCGGTAATGTTAATGTCGTTGCGGTTAATTTGTTTTTGCTTAAATTATTTGTTTTTCAGGTTTGGTTTGGTTTCTTTTGTTTAATGGCATATCAACCTTTGTAGGTTATTTAATGCCGAAGCCATTCTCCTAGAAGAACAGTAGTGATACTATTTAACCCATAGCTGGGAGGATAAGGGGGTTCATACCTTTCCTAAGGGTATTTGTCCGAAAGTGAACGTAATAGCGCGACTGGAGTACGAACTCGCTTACTACGATTCTGCAGTCCATCGCTTTAACCATTACTCCACGAGGATACCCTCTGTTTTTCAGGGTTTCTCTAAATTTAACAATTTTGTGAAGTTGTCTTGAAAAAGTGGGGCTAACTTTATTTTTCGATTGAATGAATGATTTTAACGGCATTTCAACCTGTCTAGAGATATTTTACGCCTAGAGGTTTGAGAATCACGTCCAGTGTGCGTTCATATGTACATATTTACGGTTGTTTTTTGTTTTTGTTTTTTTAAAGAGAAATGTGTATTTTTGTCTTAATTATTTTGGGTCCCTTGTTAATCATCTGCTATCGTCTATGAGAATTGGTTTGTCGCTTGGTGTTGTTTGGAGTGTTTCTTTCTGTCTTGTTTTTACTTCGGACTGAAAGTGTATGGGTTTCTTGAATTTTACAATCTAATTTTTTCTTGTTCTTTCTTCCTTGTGTCGATTTATTATTGTCATAATTTTATTGTATTCTTCTGTATCGGCTCATATTTTCGTTCATCTTCTAATTGGTGAATTGTAGTTTTGCTTCTGTAATTATTTTTTAATTGTGTCTCTCATCAAATTCCAAGATAATTCATTGATTTTTCAACCCATGATGATATAAAAATATCCTCATGGTTACCAAATGGGGGTTGAGATGGGTCAATTTTGAAATTAACTTGGATTAGTTTATTTTTGGTGCAGTTATTTGGCAATTTTTAGTGTGATTCAAACTCTCACAATTTTGTCTAAATATCAATGGAGCTTCACAACTATCATTTCTGAGTCAATGGGGTCAGCATGAATAATATCCATATTTGAGTCTTTCTGACGATGTATCGTAGTATTCGAGAGAGTCTTCATGGAGTAATGACTAAAGTGGTGGACTGTGGCCTCAAAGTAAGCGAGTTCGAACTCCAGTCGCGCTATTATGTTCACTTTCGGACTAATACCTTTGAGAAAGGCATGAACCCCCTTATTCCACAAGCTATATGCTAAATACTATTACAACTGTTTTTCTACAAAGATGGATTTGGCATTAAATAACCCACGAAGGTTGGTATGCCATTAAAGATATTAAATTGTCATATTCATTTCGTATATATATTATTTGATGATACATTATGAATGAAAGAACTGACACAGAAACGTTAGTAGCAAAAATATAAATAAATTATTCATGGGCATACTATATATATATATGTATATATCATTAATGTAATTTGCTATATTTATAAATAAAGAGTGCTCAATATCGGTGATAGAGCATATGTAGATATAAGTTAGAAGAGCGTAGACGCAGAGAGAATGGTGCTTGGTTACTGTATCTACCCTATTCTAACTTGGATCTATCTCTTTATATATATATATATATATATATATATATATATATATATATAGCATCGCTCATAAATATGTACACACCAACCAATTTTTAAATAAAGAGTTTATTTTCTTCGAAACCAGAGATACAAGGATTTTTTCTTTTTTCTTGTAGAACATGATATAACCAAAATGGATATCATTAGGTATTATTCATCAAAATCTTGGAAATTTGTATCTGTATTTGACAATTCAACATAAGTAATCACTTTATGTGTATTCATGCAATTTTATTTTTCGCTGCAGATTTTAAGTGTTGTAGAGTTTAGTCTATTAATAATACCTAATAATATTTCTATAATAATATTTCTAAAATAATATTTCTATAATGTTCCCCTATAAGTACTAAAATTCTGGTATTTTTACTTCTGAAGAAAATTAGCTTTTGCAAAAAAATTTTTTTTACGGTGTACATATTTATGGGCATACTATGTCTATCCTCTATCCTTTTATTGGCAAGGATTACTGATGATTTCACATCGCTGGCCACAATGCGCTCTTATTCATCCTTGAACTTGTCCTTCTTCTCTTTTTAGCCCGAATCGGTTGACAATTTTCATCGTCGTAGGGGTCTTCCTAGTGGTTATTTCTGGTCTCTCAGATATTACGTGTTCACTTGTTGTCTGCGAACCTTGTGACGTGTCCAGCCTAACGGAACTTCTGCCTTGGGTTCTCAACGACACACGTATATATATATATATATATATATATATATACGTGCGTCATTCAAAATGTTCTTGACTTCAGCTAGAAAGAAAAGTCATAATTGAACATTTTTGTTGTGGCAGCACACTAACACGTCTTACAAAACTAGAAAAACGAATTCAGGATTCTGTCTTAATTTCTTAATGCAGTCTATTCAAAAGTGAGAGGTGTCTGACAAATCTAAAATCTTTGTGAGGCTTAGAACTTTTAGTATGATCTTCGTATATATATATATACATTTCAAGTATAATAACTTAATAAAACAGGATTACAACTCACGACACTGAGTTTCACGTTTTCTATTCTTACATGAACTTGTATTCAACATGTCTGAATTTGTTAGATTTTTTCTATATGATCACACACACACACACACACACACACACACACACATATATATATATATATATATATATGTATACAGATGTAGGTGCTCGTGGTGTCATGTTTATCGTCGTTATAGATAAGCACGGTGACCCGAGTTCTAATCCTGGACGAGGCTATTTGCATTTCACATGGCGCTAATATGATTGGGAAAGTTATGAATATAAATATTCTCTTTCCAGTTCGGGCTAAATAGTAGAGCAGACTGAACGTTTTAACATCGACATGGCAACCGACCAAGGAAAAGTAAAACTCTGAATTCAAACCTGTTAAACTCTGCTTCAGTATAATGTCCTGTTCGTACGTAGGGTTTGGTAAACACACACACACACACACACACACACACACACACACACACACACACACACACACATATATATATATATATATATATATATAGACAATCAGACAGACAGATAAGCTGAAACAGCCAGCCAGCCGGTAGACACATCAACAGATGGATTGAAAGACAGACATACAGATAATAAATAGACATATATATATATATATATGTGTGTGTGTGTGTGTATGTATGTATGGGTGTATGCATGTGTGTGTGTGTGTGGAGAGAGATAAAGAAAGAGATACTGACATACACTCATATATACGGACTAGATAGACAGACTGACAAACAGAGAGATAGATATAGCTTTTCTTTCCTTGTGTGTATGCTTGGGAATAAGATTAGCAAATCACTGCGTTCTCCAATCATCGCTGGCCAAAACGCAGCATAATCTGGTTCTGTGCATATTTCCTGCGTGGGTTGATCGATTGCCTCAAATTTGAATCTCACAGCTGACGACATTGATCAGACATGATGCCTGAGGAAAGGGGGAATGAACCATTGAAAATGTCTAACCTTGTATTCCCATCGTATTGGCCGAAAAAGGAGTTTTCTATCAGAATCTTCTAAGTGTCTCATCAAAATGCCTGAGGAGGCCCATTCAAATACAAGTTCTGGTTAACATCTTTAATGTTTTATTTCGCTTAAAAAATTCCAACTTCAGGCGGTTATAACTTGGTTTGTTAAGAGCTGTCTGCTTACCGGAAGCAATCGTCACTTCACGTGATAAAAAAAAGACTTTCAA
This sequence comes from Sepioteuthis lessoniana, assembly GCA_963585895.1. Classification (NCBI taxonomy): domain Eukaryota; kingdom Metazoa; phylum Mollusca; class Cephalopoda; order Myopsida; family Loliginidae; genus Sepioteuthis; species Sepioteuthis lessoniana. The sequence goes on from OY757915.1 coordinate 99,746,089, forward strand.
AAATAAAGGTTCTTAATTGTAGTCAGTCAACGGTTAATGATAATATTCTATCATATGCCAATGCCTAAATCTAAAATCCATAAGATAAATATCTTTGCTAACAGTTTTTCTTTCACATCATTACAAAAAGATTTGTAATTCAGTACAGTATACATTAAAAATATTTTCTTAGTCATTTAATTTTGGCACAAGAACACTATTCTTTGGCAACAAGTGAGGCATTACGAATATTGGTTGATTGAATAATTCTAATGGCATGTCAACCAATCAAGGGTTATTTTATGCCTAAAGATTAGGTTTAGTTTATTTGTTTTAATGTTGTATCAAACTTCCTGGGTTATTTAAAGTCAAAGCCATCTTTGTAGAAGAAAAGGTGTGATACTATTTCACTCATAGCTGAGGGAATAAGGGGGTTCATGCCTTTCTCAAGGGTATTAGTCCGAAAGTGAACGCAATAGCGCGACTGGAGTTCAAACTCGCTTACTTCGAGGCTTCAGCCTAACTTTATAGCCATTAAACCTCGAGGAATACCTGCAAAAATTTGGAGCGTCAATTGAAAATTTATTCTTTATTTTCTGATCAATGAGGTCAGTTTAATGGTCGTAGAATATAAAAACGACCTGAATATTTCGATGAAATGGAAAACATTTTTAAACTAATGCCAAGAGAGTCAAACATCCAGTAAGGTTTGGTTTGGTTTCTTTGTTTAATGACACATCAAGCTTTGTGGTTTATTTAATGCCAAAACCATCCTTCTAGAAGAACAGCTGTGATACTATTTAACCCATAGCTGAGGAGGATATGAGACTTCATACCTTTCCCAAGAGAATTAGTTCGAAAGTGAACGTAATAGCGTGACTGGAGTTTGGACTTGCTTACTCTGATATCGAAGTCAATCTATAACGCAATTGGGACTTCACACTGAGGTTTGTGGGTTACGTATATTATACGTTTATATTTACATTTTTGTGTAGTTTTTTTTAACAGTTTTCTGCTCACGGTTATATCAAGTATTTTTTTTATCTAATACAAATAATCTACAAAGAGATCTATTTGACTCATTGATGGGAAAGTAACACAACCAGTTGAAGGGAACTTGGGAGCAATAGCAATGAAGTGGTACTCCACACTCCTCATAACTCCAGAACTAAAACCTCACCATCAGATACGGATGAGTTGACACTCAACTGTATCTGGTGGTGAGGTTATAGTACTCAAGACACCCTTTTTTTTAGAGAGTATTACTCCTTTGCAAGTGATACAATTAACGTATTCTTAGCCCCGTCGGCTGTGAAAGTAAGAGAATTGAAATTCTTCCTCAGTAATCGTACTCAGAGAAACCACCTTGTTAACCATTAACCTACTCGAGGTAACCGAACTTTTTTTAAACACTCTCCTTTCTCCCTATATATATATATATATATATAGGTATTTAGTAAGCTTGACTGAGTTAATACTCACACTCACACGCATATATATGTCGAAAATCAACACTTCTATTAGTTTAGAATTCTATCAGGAACAACATCATTCCAACGTAACATGATATGAGCACAAAAAGCTTTCTGATTAGCAATTACAGATTCATTAGTCTTAGAAAATGTACAGTGTACACCGATCCAAGCCACGATCGTAACTAATCATATCTGAAAGAAAATAATAAAACATTAGCTAGATAGAACAATCATTACCACTTGTCAAAGATCGCTTACAATACACTAGTGACAGTTTAAAATGTGGAAGGTATTTCTGTTGCATCCGGCGTATGTGATATTTGGAGAAGTGTTTCGGTTTAGGGCATTGAAAAGAAATTATGTTATTCTGAAAAATAAATATTTATTGTGTAAAACAAATCATCTTTTTAACATTAGCTTACTTGCTTAATGATGAAACTGCATTCATGTAAACAATTATAGGAAATTTGTATGGTTATGCGTAAAGCTATATACAATTTATGTGGATATACAATACGTTTACGTGTTCAGCGCACAATAGGACATAGCCAGGAGTCATTAAGAACTCGAGAAAAGCTGAATAATAATGAAAAGAGTATTTTGCAGTTACACGCAGGAACACGGATATAAGCGCATAGTCAGACAAACAGATAAAAACAGACATATGCACGCGCATGCGCACTGAGATGCCAATGGTGTAATGGTTACTGTCATTGAGAATGGATCCGACGACCCAAGTTCAAATCCTGGACGAGACTGTTTGCATTTCACATAGCATTAAAACAAGTCCTGGTGACAACACCCCACGAGACTCCAACTATACGGACACTTGCCCCCCCATCACGAAAACTATACAAGTCAGACGAACCAGACACGCGGGACACTGCTGGAGAAGCAAGGACGAGCTCATAAGCGATGTACTCCTGTGGACCCCCACATATGGATGTGCAAAAGTAGGACGACCAGCACGAACTTACATACAGCAACTATATGAGGACACAGGATGTAACTCTGAAGACCTGCCGGAGGCGATGAATGATAGGGAGAAATGGCGAGAGAGGGTCAGGGATATCCGCGCTGGCGGCACGACATGATGATGATGATGATGATGAATACTCTTGGGAAAGGTATATATCCAACTTTTCTCCCTCCAGTTATGGGCAGATAGTAGGACAGACTAAACTCTTAAATCTTAGTATGGAAACCTGTCTAGAAAAAGGATAATTCTGATTTCAAACCAGTTAAACTCTGCTAAAAATTGACCTTGTGTCACGTCCAGTATATATATATAAAGCAAGATGGAAACGACACAAGAATGCTACGTGTTGTTTGGAACAACACCTGGAAGCAGGATTTCACAAAACTGTATGGCCAACCAGCAAACACTTTAATGCATCAGTTCTTGTAGACACTGGATGTAGTCTAGAGAACTTGCCAGGAGTGATGAACAACTGAAAGAGAGAGAGAGAGAGAGAGAGAGAGAGAGAGAGAGAGAGAGAGAGAGAGAGAGAGAGACAGAACCCATGTTATCACCAAGACTTGATTATATGCATACATATATAAATGTCAAAAACCGTTCTATTTCAAACAATTCAGTTTAGCATGAGTATAGTTTTTTTGTTTACACACAGTTAAATGTAAAAACAGTTCTATCTTAAACGATTCAGTTTAGCATAAGTACATTGTTTAGTTCTATTTGACCCATTGATAGGACCCTATCAGGTGCTACCAGAGTGGACCTGCGATGGCAATAAAAGGGTACTCTGTATTCCACAAAGCACCAGCATCACTGGAGCCTCACCATTAGATTGTTTAGTGTTATATGCAGGACACACGTTGTGCGAGTCTTACCTCTCTGCAGAGATGCAATCGGTGTATTTTACAGCCCCAGCCGACTGAGCCAATGAAGGTATGAGAAAATGTGGCTAATCAAATGTATTTATGGTATGAAGAATTTGTTACATGGTCAGATGTTTATTCAAATGACATTATTGTAATCATTTTAAGGCTATATTTCAGTTGTGTTTGGGGGAAAAGATGACTTTTAACCCATTTTAAGTTAAAAGATACACTTTTGAATTGGTAGTACTCTTTTTTTTTTAATGGACAGATTAAAGAATTTTCAAAATTAATGCTTCACTTCAAATTTCATTTTAAAAAAAAAGACAACTTTGGAATTGTTTTGATAAAATGTTTGTTTATGCCCAGCTTCCCAAATGTTTCTGCAAATAACGGGGCGGTAATGTCAATAGGCTACCTATCATTTTCTTGTAAATGTTCAGGTTGTCAACAAATGTCGGTCTCTAGATAATTCTTTTAACTGAGGTAGGCACTCGTTCAGAAATATTTATGAATGATGTTGATTCAATCTGTAGCAAATTAGACACAGAGACGCCGAAAGAAAAACATTATTATGCAGTTCGGTTTGGGATGAAACATCCTACATCATGTCTTTTGTTGCTGAGGTTAATTTCATATGACTGAGTATGTGTGTATAAGTGAGAGTATATATATATATATATATATATATATATATATGAGAGAGAGAGAGAGAGAGAGAGAGAGAGAGAGAGAGAGAGAGAGAGACTGTTACTTAATATGTAGTTTTTAACTGGATTTCGATTTGGATTTTTCTCTGTGTAATGTTCGATCTATGTGAGTGATATTTAACAATGAATTGAGGTGCATTGACAAGGAAGAAAATAAGAAAGGAGATAAATATTTGTTGAGTAAAAAAATTGTTTCAATGATTTACTAACGTATATGTTCCAATGCAAATCATCTTAATTTTATTATACATACGTTTACGTGTACACACACACGTACACACACACACACACACACACAAATTCGAGAGAGAGAGAGAGACGGAGGGGGAGAAATATTGAGCATCATAGAACTATAGATTTGCTTCCCATCTCTTATTTAATTCTGGTAAAATCAAAATTACAACTGTGGGATATACGAAAATCATTGGGAAATCTCTACAAAACGTATCTAAAAGAGTAAAAAAAAACAACAAAAAACAAAAAGAAAACAACAAAAAACAACATCAAAAATCAAAACAAACACAATAACAAAAAAGAAAGAAAGAAAGAAAAGCAAAACGAAGTATCAAATAAAAAATATTAAAAAACCCTTCAAGTCCCGTTTATTCTTCCAATCTCTTTCCAAATGATAACACACACACACACACACACACACACACACAAATATAATAAATATTAATAACATAGTTTTATATTCTTATGAATGGAGAGGGTTCAATAAATAGGAACAACAAGAGTAACAGCAATATTGTCGACTTTGTTGTCCCGGCGGACCACCGAATAAATCTGAAGGAAAGTGAAAAGCAAGATAAGTACCTCGACCTTGCTAAAGAATTGAAAAAGCTGTGGAACATGAAAGTAACGATTGTGCCAATTGTGATTGGTGCGTTAGGCATAATAACTAAAGGATTATTAAAAGGCCTGGAGGATTTGGAAGTTGGCAGACGGGTAGAGACTATCCAAACGACAGCATTGCTAAGAAAGGTCAGAATCCTGAGACGAGTCCTGGAAACTTGAGGAGACTTGCTGTCACTCAAACTCCAGTGAAAAACCATCAGTTAACACTGATGTGAAAAACTCTAAAGGAGTAAATAATAATAATAATAATAATAATAATAATAATAATAAATAAAAACACTAGAAAATATACAATTATACATAACAGAGTAAATAAATCAACAAATAACAAAATTAATATAATAACACCGTCCTTCCATAAACAAGATCCTCCTCCTCACCATTCTATACACTATAGAAGATAAAGGGATATATTCCATAAGGGAACCTCTTCGTCTGATGATCACATCGGTAAAGGAGGTGCCCGTGGTGTAGTCGTTATCGTCGTAGGAAATGGACACGGCGACACGAGTTCAAATCCTGGACGAGACTGATTGCATTTCACATAACACTAATACCCTTGGGAAAGGTATGAATCCAATTATTCTCCCTCCAGCTATGGGTAAATAGTAGGACAGACTAGGTTCTTCAGCCTTGTTGCTAGTTGCCTAACTAGTCTAGGAGAAGGAAAACTGTGAATTCAAACCTGTTAAACTCCGCTTAAAAATTGACCTTGTGTCATATCCTGCCCGAGCGGAGGGGTTGGTAAATAGGATAACATCGGTAAAGAAACTGGCCGTCAACAAACACTTTTGACTCTATGTCCACGCTACACAAACTTAGATCTATCTATCCATCTATATATTGCATAAGAGATCGATAAAATCTGTTATTGGCTGTCAGTGGAATATTCTAATGAAGTTATACCATTTAAGCGACTGGAAAATACAGTTACAATGTCACTCGGTTTGAGTAATGTATGGTGACATTGTATGTATTCATTTGAAACCATGGCTATGATTGGATAAAGAAGTCATAAGATCAGACTACACAGGGAAAATATTCTGAGAAGTTATTTGCTGGTTTGGTTTGGTTTGTTTTTATGGCATATCAACAATTATAGACTATTTAATGCCAAATCCATTTTTATAGATATAAACAATTCTATTTCAAACAATTCAGTTTAATATAAGTACACAATTTAAGAGTCAAAAAAACGTTCTATTTCATACAATTCAGTTTAGTATAATCACACAGTTTAGTTCTATTTGACCCATAGATGGGACCTTTCAGGTGCTACCAATCCGGGCCAGAGGTGACTTGGGAGTGATAGCATCGAAGGGGTACTCCGCATTCCCCAAAACTCCAGCATAACTAGAGCCTCACTATCAGATTGTTTACTGTCATATGCAGGACACTTGTCGGTGAGAGTTTCATCCTTTTGCAGAAATGCAGTCGGTGTATTCTGCAGCCCCATTAGTTAGCTAATATCAGTGGAAGTGATTATCCATCTATGATACGCTGCTCCAGGCCCGGTCAGTAATCAAGATGAAATGAATAAAGTTATGCGTTCATACGAGAAAAAAAAAAATTCATCCCAAGTGAAGAGCGCCCAATCAAGAAGAATAAGATTACGGTGAATAGGGACGACCACCCACTAAAGAATATAGATCAAAGTTGGGACCGAAGAAGAACCAGAGATATTTATTCCACACGATGAAAGAGAATGTGGCCTTCAGAAAAAAAAAAGACTTGGACCATGATAATCGAAGACAACGTTAAAGTTTTAAGACGATCACAGTCACCGGCCAAAGAAGGTAGCTGAGGGCTATCAATCTATCTATCTATTGCAGTTTGTTCATATCTATCTATCTATCTATTGCAGTCTGTTCATATCTATCTATCTATCTATCTATCTATCTATCTATCTAATACAGAGTTTACTTGTAAGTGCTTAGTTTTGAACGTTAAAACGATAACAGTAAGTAATAAAAACCAAATTTTATTGCAATCAGCATAAAACGTCTTTAACTGTGTGTAAAACAAATTGCTGATGCTGAATTGACGCATAAGTATTACATGGCAAGTCTTGGAACAAGTTAACTGTGTCCAAACAAATATGTTACCTTGAAATTATTCATGTACAAATCATACATTTGTTATAAAACAAGGGTTGATGTGCTATAAAAGAACACTTACCAAATGATAAGATCATTATCATAGGATTTATACTCCTATATTTTAAAATGGCCGTGACACCACTTGTTCCCGAAACAAAGATGGCGGACGTCGGGAAACCATTCAGTCTCGGGAACCTATTGGTCAGGAAAGTCACGTGATTAGTGCTCACAACTACGTCCGCAAGTTTGATTTTTGTCCCACGCATTTGGAGCCGACCACAAGACAAGGTTTACCTATATATACTTATTCCCAGAACTCATTCTCTTACACGGTGACTTATAGAGACAGCACATTCTCACTCTCTTCATTTTGATTCACAGAGACAGCACACACTCTCTTACATTTTGACTTCCAGAGACAGCACTCTCTCTCTCTCTCCACTTAGTAACATAACACAAAACGTGTAACATGAGTGCGTATATATTCTGCAACATTTTTCTTACCTATTCTGCCTTTTCGGTTATTTTCTTCCAGCCTCGAACACAGCCTCAGAAATATCGTCAAACCCCGAAAGAGACAAACAACCAACATAGGAGAAGACACGTTCTTCCTAGTATACATAGCTATATTTTCGTATATCGATATCTATCATGAAATACTTAGTCCACATACATTTTATAGTCTACAGGACACTTAATATTTAATCTTTTTCCATAATATCCCTATAAGTTACATACGCGCACCAAGGAATATTCAACAGACTATATTAGAATATTTGTAATGTTTCCTTTTTCATATATTGTTGATATATAAATTCATTTTTGTTTGTACTGCCTTGTTTTGAATGTTGTTTTGTCTGCGTCGTTTCACATCGTAACAAGGGGGTGTCCTCTTGGTGTAATGGTTATTGTAGTAAGCGAGTTGTAAGCGGAATTGTAGTAAGCGAGTTCGTACTCCAGTCGCGCTATTACGTTCACTTTCGGGCAAATACCCTTGGGAAAGGTATGAACCCCCTTATCCTCCCAGCTATGGGTTAAATAGTACCACTACTGTTCTTCTCGAAGGATGGCTTTGGCATTAAATAACCTAGAAAGGTTGATATGCCATTAAACAAAGAAAACAAACAAACATCGTAACAAACTATCAACCAAACATACCACCACAAAATGTGGGACCAAAAATATTCACCAAAAAACAGTACCCCCGCACTATAAAACACCATTTAGTTATGTTTTGTAAATGTGAATGTTAAATATCTTGAAAAACTTTTTAATAGAATTAAATTGATAAACGAACAACATTTTTCAACGTTACAAAAATGTTATTCCGTTACAATTAAGGTAATTTAAAAGGCGAATTTATATTGCTATTCGGAAGAGTTGTTAAACTAGTAAGATAGTTTGGATCCCTTCAACTCAAAATCTCTAAAGGACTACTACAATTTTAGGTTTTAAATAGCAGATTTTGTCCTTACAATATTTATGAATTATCTAGTGCTCATGATTTTATAAAAGTCATTGCTTAGATATATAACGACTTAGGTGCTGCTGGTACGTATATATATATATATATATATATATATATATATATATATATATATATATAATGAATAGGTCCTCAAATTTATTTGGTTCTTTAGGTTTTATTTCATATAATTATACTCTAAAGGAGTAGCACCTTTCCCTACACCTTGATGTAGTAGCTATTGAAAAGGGAGCCTTCGGGTCGCCCTCGATTAGGGTCGCCAGCTTTACAACAACTTTTATACTCTACACATATTTTAGGGTCATCTTCATTACCTGCCCAAAGACAACTATAAAGTCTGGAATATGTGTAGAGCATAGTAACGTAAAACAGAATCTAATGTACCAAATTCATTTGCTGACCTATTCATTTTAAAATATTCACTTTCCTCTGGTTGGACAAACAAAAAGAAAAAAAAAAATGTTAGATGGTTTAACCGATAAACCAACATTTTTCGGTATCATCTTCACACCGTAAAATCAAATCAAAATTTTTTACGAAACCGAAATCGTTCGGTTTAGTGCAATAACTACTGAGTGACCATATCCAAGGAAACACTGTTGAAAAAGACTTTCAGATTTTAATGAAATTAAATTTTATTAACATTTTTACCATTGTAAGAGGAAAAAATTGGACAAGTTTTAGGAAATAAATGTGAAATCTATTTGTTTAAAAAAGAAATGAAGAAAAAAAAAAACGAACAAAAGGAAATACGACGGATATGACACTTAGAAATCTTTCATATCATAGAATGTTTTCAAAAAGAAAAAAGTAAAAAAGGGAAATACGACATGATGTCTGAAATCTGTTGGTTTCAGTTTTCAAAAAATAATAAAAAAAATAGTTGCCAGTTTCACCTTTATCTTAGATTTTATCATTTTATTTTATTCAGAAAGATTATTTTCTTTTCTTTCCAGCCACATAAATATTTTAAAGATTGGACCAGAAATATGCGAGAAATTGCGAGTTGAACGGATTAAGTTGCTAATTTGTCAGTCTTAAACGAAATCAGATATCGACTAGAAAAGCAATCATTACTCAAGAATATGAATGGCTACCATATAAAGTAAAAATACTAAATTCAAAACCAAAACTGCGGTATCAATGGAAAAAAACGAAACCGATACGAAACAAAAATTTGCAAACCACCCAACTGTAATATATATATATATATATATATATATATATATATAAGTTTTTATATATAATTAATAACAAATGCTTCAGTGGTCACAGATAAGCATCCATACAATTAGATATATATAAAAACTAATATATGTTTATTCATTTTTGTATTATATTATATAATAGATCTATCACAGATATTGAGCACTCTCCAAATTCTACCGCATTTGGTCTGCCACAAACCTACCAAGTAAGATAGTGATAACCATACATTGCTGTAATATATATATATATATATATATATATATATATATATATATATATATATATATATATTCTTTTCCTTGGTACAACGAGAGAAAAGTAAATATAAAATGAATTAGTCCGCAAGCGAATTTGGTATTTTATTTTTTATTTTTATGACTTTGCTCAACATGGATTTCAAACTTCATCGTAGTCTTCAAGAGGCGAGTAACCAAAAGTTTAATTTATTTATTGGATTTCATACGTTGTCAAAAGCAATACATTGGAAAGTCAAAAGAGTCATTTTATTTTAGGTTCAAAAAGTCCAGACACTGAATCAAATCTTTGTATAATAACAAACTAAGACCTCTTGAACAACATTTACATTCAAACAGCAACGATATCGATGGTGATGCAACAGTCACCCTCAGAGTAAGAATTGAAAAAAAAAACACATCAGTTTTTATCACAATGATAATAAAAAAAAATGAATGGATAAAACAGTTAGAAACACTGACCTCAAATCACTATAAGTTAGTTAGTCGACCATAGTCGAGGGTGACCCGAAGGCTCCCTTTTCGATAGCTACTA
>OY757915.1:99761532-99904032 GCA_963585895.1 Sepioteuthis lessoniana
CAGTATTCACGGTACCAGAAAAAAACAAAAAAAAAACCCTGCCAGGAACAAGAGATAAAAGTATCTCGAATCACCGCCCAGGGGAAAAAGAAAAAAAATATAGGTCAAAAAGAAAGAAAAGGCCAACCTCGTCCGACCCCTCGAAAAAAATCAAGGGATACGCAGTCAGTTGGTCAAAAGAAAACCAAAAACCCTCCGTGAATCCTGCCATGCTACAATTACTAAAGTGCTCAACACAAGTGGAGCCAATTATAAAATTAACCTAAATCGCGAGTCGAAAATCTACTAAATTTTCACCTTATCGGATCATCAGGAAGCCTAACTTCGACTAAAGTTTCGACTCGTGATTTAGGTTAATTTTATATATATATATATATATATATAGTGATTAAAAAATGTTAACACTTCTACGGGAGAAAACCTTGTGTTACATCCTACCCATAGTGAAGGAGTAGTGTAAATGTCTTCATAATCTCGACAAATAAAAATACGCTAATTCTTATAATTCGAAAATTCACGCTAATACGACAGCAAGACAGTCCTCAACAATGAAAATAGTTGATAGTAATCCCCCCCCCACAAAAAAAAAAATTAAAAAAAAGGTTTCAGTTTCCTTTAAAAAGTTTATAATTCTGTTTTATCTCAAACTTATTTCGCAGAAGAAAAAAAAACGGAAGGATTAAAATAAAAGACCTTAACTACAGAGCAACTCTCGTGTAATAGGATAAAAGGAAGTATTTTGTTTTTATTATTTATTTGCTGTTAATACTAAATCGGTATTATCCTTTGATATGTAAAAATATCTTATTAATAACCAATATTCATTCATGTGTAAACTTTGGCTTAACTTGTACAGATTTTGTTTATACTTTTAAAACAAAACTGAAGTTAACATTATTATATTCGATACCAATAAACGAAGAATCCTCTGTGTTGTACTCCAGGAAACAGTTGCTCGCCAATTACTTTCATTCTTTAAGCTCAGCCATTATATTATTCATTTTTGTGTATTTGTATTAGACGAACCGTATACTTGTTGGGTTCTTGTTAAAACAGCGAGCGATGATGACACTTTTTTTGGTGAACAGTCGTAGTTTAAATGAAAACTTTTTAATTCCCAAAATTATTTTCAGGTAAACTATTTCGAAATCACGAAATAGATTTGTTTAAATTTACCACCTCAATTTCTATGTCTTACGTATTATTAGTATTGAGGGGTGGGTAGGTGAGAATCTATGTAGAGTGGACGGAACTAAAAATAAAATAAAATTAGATTAAAAATAAATAAATGAATGAATGAATAAAGATAAATAAATAAAAATACCCCCCCCCAAAAGAAAAGGAAATTGCTTTAGAAGCGAACATTCTAGAATGCCATGTGACGTCTATATCTTAGAATATAAATATATATTAAAAAAAAAAACAAAAAAAACAAAACAAATTATATCAAGGCTTGAACCAGAATAACAAAACTAATTTTTGCTACGTGGTCTTCGAAAAAATTTGGGTCAGAAGAATCTGTCTTTTATTTTAAAAAATTGATTTTTACTTACTCGTAAAATCTTTCAGTGAACAGTTGTATTTTAAAAGAAGGCGTTTTAATTCCCAAAATTAATTTCAGCTATACTATTTCGAAATAAAGAAATAGATTTGTTTAAATTTACCACCTCAATTTCGATATAGCTCCTCTATGACTACTTTTAATCTAAGAAAATACGTACCTGATGTAGCCTGAAAGCATTAAATAAGAACAGTTACCGTCCTCCGTATAACGGGGAAAACATCAGCAGCTTAGTATTAAACGGAAATAAAGTTTCAAAATAGGGCAGTAAATTTAAACCATAAAGTTAGTACAGGGACACTTGGAGCTAGTACAAGTACTCCGTTAAGAAATAAACAATAAAAAATAGGTTAATAAGTTAAAACTTATGTCTTTTTTGTGACCTGCCGTTCATGAACAGTCACTGTGACTGCTCTCGGTCACATTTGCGTCGGGCGCGCAGATAATAAACAACCTCTGGGTCTGGTGTAGCCACAGTATACCACCCATGATACAAATGTCTGGTGTAGCCACAATATACCACCCATGATACAAATGTTGAAACAAAGTATGACACAACGTGGGATCCATTAACAGGCTTGGGTGTCATGATCGGCTGGTGCTCTCCTGGCAGCCAACATGGAAGACCCGATCATCATCCTGTGAATGTTGACTGTTCTTTTTTTAGGTACACAAATGACGAGTTAAAGAACCACACCAACCAGAGACGTAAACACAAAACATGGACTAGGGAAGATATCCAACTTGCACTACACTGCTATTTTAGGAGCAACTTTACACAAAGAAGATACAGGGAAAGAATGATAGAGATCTGGCAAGAATGTTCTAGTTTTGAGACAAGTCAAAGATTGCTGATCAAGTCAGGTCAATAATAAAGAAAGGTTGGTTTTCTGACCTTGAAATACTAGAAATACACCTGAAAATAAATAATCAACAAGGTAGTAATACAATACTTTACACATCAAATATTAACAAACAAAAACAGCCCAACCGAAATGAACCGCCAACTTCGGAAAATGGAAACACCACACAACCAAACAATGCACAACCAAACAACCCAGAACAAACACAAACACAAGAACAAAAGGTAAATCTAGAAAATTTAAAGATAATTATGAACAGTGAAAAGATTACATTACCATCATTAAAAAACATAGAATGGAGAACAGTTAAAACGGAAACGAATAAAATAAATCATGTACTATCTTATATATCAATGAATAATATAACCACATTAAATGAACTAATCTATGCTGGATCGAAATTGCTTGTGAGAAAATTGGGATACCCTCAAAAAGCACGAAGGAAAAATTAAAAATTGGATGGGAAATTCAACTGGAAACGCTGATAAAAAAAATCTACGAAAACAGGCCAAAATAATAAAACCAAGGAAATACGCTGGAATATGTAGGAACAAAAAGGAAAAGTCAATACAAGAAAAAATAACAATACAACTTGAGGAAACAAACCAGAATGTACTGGCGAAAGAAGGAAGATTTAAGAGACATCGACAAAGAGTAAAACAATACAGACAAAACAGGACATTCCAAAACAACGAAAGAAAATTCTATCAACAACTGGTAGGAGATGACATGAAAATATACCAACAACAGGATGCAAAAGAGACCGAGCGAGTTTGGTCTAAAATATGGCAACCGAAAAACAAAAAACAAAAAAAAATCATAACGAAAAGGCTACATGGATAAACAATATGACAAGAGAAGTAGAAGGATTCGAAAAAGATCTGAAAGCGGAAATACACATCGGTTTACTCAAAACGACAGTAAAAAAAATATCAAACTGGAAAACGCCAGGCCATGATGGAATACATGGTTTCTGGTTCAAGAAACTCACCTCCATTCACGACAGACTAGCACTAGAAATGAACAGATGCCTACAAGAAGCACAAGTACCCGAATAGATTACCAAAGGAAAGACCACATTGATCCAAAAGAACCCAAGCAAAGGAACCGCCCAAAACAACTACAGACCCATAACTTGTCTATCGATGGAAATTTACTAAGCTTTTTGCTTAGATGTGGCACAAGGCCATATGAAAGGGGCACCCAATGAGACTCGAAATAACTTGTCTATCGATGATGTGGAAAATATTAACAGCACAAATAAGGGAAGAGGTTAACTCCTCGCTAACAAGCCGCGGATTAGATTATTCCCTAAAGAACAGAAGGATACTGCAAAGGAATCAGAGGCACAGCAGAGTTACCTTACATCGATCAGCACATCCTCAACGAGAGCAAGACCAGACGGAAAAATCTAGTTATGTCCTGGATGGATTACAAACAGGCATATGATATGGTTCCGCAAAGCTTGATAATAAACTGCCTTTAAAATGTACAAAATATCAGATGAAGTCATAAACTTTATCGAGAAAACCATGTCCGTGGTGTAATGGTTATCGTCACAGGATATGGACACGGCGATACGAGTTCAATTCCTGGACAAGACTGATTGCATTTCACATAGCACTAATACCCATGGGAAAGGTATGAATCCAATTATTCTCCCTCCAGCTATGGGTAAATAGTAGGGCAAACTAGGTTCTTCAGCCTTGGTGAGGCAACTAGTCTAGGAGAAGGAAAACTCTGAATTCAAACCTGTTAAACTCTGCTTAAAAAATTGACCTTGTGTCATATCCTGCCCGAGTGGAGGGGTTGGGTAAATAGGATCGAGAAAACCATGGAAACAATGAGTAGAATTGATAGCAGGAGGAAGAAGCTTAGCTAAAGGAAAGGTATATTTCAAGGAGATACACTATCACCGTTACCATTCATAATTGCCATGGTGCCACTTAACCTCATACTCAGCCGGATACAAACTTAGTAAATAATAGGAAAAGATCAATCAAAATCAATCAATCAATCAATCACCAATTGTACATGGATGACATCTAACTATTTTGAAAAAAATGAAAAAGAACTGGAAACTCTAATACATGTAGTTAGAATATACAGTCAGGACATAGGAATAGAATTTGGCATAGGACAATGTGCCGTGCTAGTAATGAAAAGTGGCAAACGACATCTGACTGATGGAATAGAACTACCAAATCAAGACAAGATTCGGAGAAAAGGAAACCTACAAATACTTGGGCTGTACCCCTCATTATATATTCAGGACCCTTTTTAAAGTGGACCAGAGAAGAACTTAAGCAAATGGACCAAAGAACAAGAAAACTCATGACCATGCATAAGGCATTGCATCCCAGAGACGACGTTGATAAACTATATGTATCAAGATAGGAAGGAAGAAGACTTGCCAGCATTGGAGACCGCGTTGACGCATCGATGCAACGACTCGAGGACTACATAGAAAAACACGTAGGAGGACTGATTACAACCATCAGAAACGATACTGACAACACGATGAACAACAGAATGACGATAACTTGGAAACAAAAATGGGAAGAAAAACAACTCTATAGGCATTTTAAACGACTAATAAGCAACATCTCACACCAGAAAACCAGGACGTGGCTAAGAAAAAGAAACTTTAAGAGAGAAACAGAATCTCTCCTAATATCAGCACAAAGCAACGCCATATGAACCAATCATATCAAAGCGAGAATAGATAAGACGCAACAAAATAGCAAATGTAGGCTATGTGGGGATAGAGACGAAACCATCAATCACATAATAAGCGAATGCAGCAAATTAGCATAGAAGGAGTATAAGACTAGACACGACTGGGTGGGCAAGGTGATCCACTGGGAGATGTGGAAGAAATTTAAATTTGGCCGTACGAACAAATGGTATATGCACAACTATGCATCTGTCCTAGAAAATGACAAACATAAACTCTTATAGGACTTTGACATACAGACAGATCTCCTAATCTCGGCCAGAAGACTAGACCTTATAACAATCAACAAAAGAGAATTTGCAAAATTGTGGACTTTGCTGTCCCGGCTGACCACAGAATAAAAGTGATAAGAATGTGAAAAGAAGGATAAGTACCTGGACCTTGCTAGGGAATTGAAAAAAAAACAAACTACAGAACATGGAGGTCACAATTATACCACTTGTGATTGGTGCTTTTGGTACAGTAACTAAAGGATTACTAAAGAGACTGGAGGAGTTGGAAGTTGGAGGATAAGTGAAGACTATCCAAACTACAGCATTATTGAAAACGGCCAGAATACTGAGAAGAGTCCTAGAGACATGAGAAGATTTGCTGTCACTTAGACTCCAGTGAAAGACCATCAGCTAAAACTGATGTGAAAAACTCTAATGAGTTAATAATAATATAATTCAATATTTACTAAAAAAAGAAATATAAAATCTAAGCCCAACTCCCCAAGTTACAAAAATTACTAATCGAGGTAAAAGAAGAACTACAAAAGGAAACAAGAAAAGGGCAAAATTTCACAAAAAAACCCAACCTCTGTGCAGTATAGCGTTACTAAATTGTAGTTTTAGTATATTAGGTTTGACTATTTCGTTTGATAGCATTTCAAAAAAATGATGGTTATTTAATGCTAAATCCTGTTTATATATATATATATATATATATATATTACATGATTTTTTGATGAATCGTTTCTAGGTAATATCATACTTTAAACGAGCCTGAGCTTATTTGTTTGCACACAGCAAAACGGTACCAAGCATTGCTATTTATTGTTTGTACGCAGTTAAATGGTTTCAAGTACTACTATCTAACACTAATAGTTTTATTTTCCTCTGTTAAATGGTTTCAAGAACTGCTATCTAGTGCTAATAATTCAATCTTATATTAATCTTTTGTTTGCTCACAGTTAAATGATTTCAGGTAGATTAAATTATTAAATAGTTTTATTGGACGCATAGATGGGACCCTAACGGGTACTACCATTCTGGGTCAGAGTAAATCTGGGAGTAATAGCAATGAAAGGGTACTCCACTAAGTATCTGTAACTTCACTAAGACAAGACAATGCAGAGATACAGTCGGAGTGTTCTACAGTCCCAGCCGACTGGGCTATTTGTAATTAAGACAATCCACTCAATTATTTCAGTAAGAAAAAATTAGATAAAATAAAAATGAATATCCCCACAAACAAAACAATTCAAAACTATCCAATTTAGAAAGGATTGAAAGATCATATCAAGCATTTACAAGTATCTCTAATATAATCCAAATGATAGGATTGTTGGTTAGTTGGTTGGTTGGTTGGTTTTACAGCAAGTTAACTTTTTTTTGGGTTATTTAATGCCATAGTCAATTTTTTGGCAAGTGATTACATGGTTTTAAGTAATTAATACCGGACATTGGAATAATGGTTAGAGTGTTCGCCAATGGACCGGGAGACCTGGGTTCAATCCCAGGTCGAGTCATACCAAAGACTTAAAAAAATGGTGCTTGATGCTACTTGGCTTAACACTCAGCATTATAAGGTAAGGATCAAGGGTAAAGTGGAACAATCCAGGGAAAGGAGTAGCGCCCTCCCTTACACCTCAGTGTAGTAGCTATCGAAAAGGGAGCCTCCAGGTCACCCTCGATTACGATCGCCAACAACAACAATGATCATCACTTGTAAACAATTATAGCTTCAAGTGATTATTCTTAATACAAATGATTTGCACATTGTTGGTTTCAAGTACTCCTTTCTAATACTAATAATTTTCAAACAGATTTTATTTGTTCAATTCGACTCATTGTTAATAATCAGCTCGAATAATTTTAATCTAACGTCTATAATATGATTTCAAGAAACTAATGAAAATCACTTAATCATAGCTTCAAGTAAAATTTTCATCATTCATTGTCGATATATCAAGAATTTGGCTGATTAAAAAAATGACGATCAGAACAAACAAAGACCACACAACATCACCAGTCAATTGTAGATTGGACTGGAAATTAACATATTTTTTACTTCTTTATTCGATTTTAGCTCAATGTCTAGGATATATTTGGATTTATATGGGCTTACTTTAAATGCATTCGTAAACCTGATAGCTTAAATAAATTATCAAGATTAAATTCTACTCTGACAATGGTCTAAAATCAAATGGAATACAAGGGTCGGCTAAAATGTTGGCAGGGTGACCAAACGAGGTTTATTTTTCAACATAGTACACATACCTCTTCCATAAGCGTTGCAGTGCTTGGATCCAATTGGTAAAAAAGTCCTTCTCTAGCTAAGGCCTATTGCATTAATTTGCTGTTGGCTTTGCCCCTCCCGGCTTTTTAGCTGGCCGTTTGGCATCCGTGTCAGACGGGGCATTGTCCATCTAAGGCAGACTCGAGGCCGAAATGTCGGCTAGGCCGCCTTCGGGTGGGCGAGCTCCATTATTAACCCCTTTGTATATTATTGGACCCCATGGTCAAGTTTAAGCTATAACCTTGCATCCGTGCCTGGACTCATGTTTGGGTCCATGTCCAGCTAGATTCATCGGCTCACTTTGTGCAATGTGAGCCAATGACCAGCATAGACTAGCTGGGCTCAAGCCTCGGCCCGGGTCCGACCTTAGCCTTCTCTAACCCCTTCTATAATTCGACCTTCGGGTCATTTGAACTTTTGTCAAGTTCTGTCTGGTGGGAAGGAGAGACAAATATACCTTCTGTAGCAGATATGACGTCATCACAATGAAATCTTCAGTCTATAACGTATAACATATTTTCCTATATCATAAATTAATAAAACTTGTTTGCCAACATCTATGTGTCTGCTTTTTTTGTTCACAACTGTATATGAGAAATATATTATGTGGGTTTCAAATTACAGTATTTGTTTTTTACAAATATATGCAATAACTTATTCAGTTGTTTGATATATGATCAAGCAAATCGAACGTTGTTCACCATATTGTGTTTATATATATATATATATATATATATATAATAGTATAGTCATTAATACTTTCTTTTCAAATTCTGGATACATAAAAAGTGCCATGGGTCGTAATAAAGATATAACTTCAAAAGAGAAACAAGATATTGCAAAGTTATTGAGTGTTGAGAACGTAACTTTTGGAAATTGCGAAATTGGAGGAGAAAAAAAAAACAAACTGCAGGACAATGAAAAGCAAATATCAAAAAGTTGGAGAGGAAAATAAAAAGAACAATAAAAAAAACTGCTTTTAAGCATATCACAAAATGAGTATTGAGAAAAATGGAAAGAATAATAAACAAGAAAAGCAGATTGGCCAACAAAAAACTATTTGAAGAAGCTGGTGTTCAGAAAGTAAAAAGAGCGCAAAATTGCCGAATATTTAGAACATTTTTAACATATTGACCTGCGACCCGGCCAAGCTGTCAGATGAGAAATGCACCTGTGTAAATAACAGGTGCATCCGGTCGAAGATATCAGGGGATAACCTTGACTGTCGACGGGTTGAATTGAGTGCGAATTGTGACGCCACAGGAAGCAGGTGTACGTCAAGCAATGATATAACCCGGGTGCGTCAGGAAGTCAGTTAGTTGGAGATCAGAGTTTGAAGTCAGATGTTGCAGTCTGAGGAGTAAGAACCAGGTCCCAGAAGAGGCTGGGCCCCCAGGCACCCGGTTGAGCAGTAGAACGAGAAAGAAGTGCTGCTATAGCCAGAAGAGCTGGGGGTCAATATGTTGCAGTTTTGTTCAGTCTCCAACTAACCTCTCACACAATAACCCTTTCGTAACCCTTTCGTACCATTTCGAATAAAAAGTGAGAGGTATATTTTTCTAAATAACTATGTCCGCTCGTCTTTATTGTGTTGACTGTATTTCTGCATGCATATGAGTATGTTACTTTTGGAAATTGCGAAATTGGAGAAAAAACAAACTGTAGGACAATAAAAACCAAATATCAAAAACTTGGAGAGGAAAAAAAAAAGAACAAGAAAAAAAAAACTGCTTTTAAGCATATCACAAAAAGAGTATTGAGAAAAATGGAAAGAATAATAAGCAAGAAAATCGGATTGACCAACAAGAAACTATTTAAAGAAGCTGGTGTTCAGAGAGTAAACAGAGCGTAAAGATGCCGAATATTAAGAACATTGGCAAAAGACATGAAAGCAACCTTTTAACTTCCACATTTAAGTAAGCATCAATAAGAGAAATGTGTAAGTTGAGCAAAGAAATACAGGAAAACTGATTTTTCAACAGTAATTTTTAGGGATAAGTATATAGCTACATCGAATAGATCTGATAGATGGGCAAGAGGTAGGATCCTTTACAGAAATAGTCAATAAAAAAGTGTTTGAAGATAATAGTGGTGGAGCAAGTATTCGGGTTTGCATTGTCTGCAGTAAATGTATAGGTTCCTTCAAAATTGGTGATGGCGTCAAGATAAATTATTTATAGTTCTTGGACTATATATTTTTATTTGATACGAGTCACAAGAAGTTTTAGGTATGTTTCTGCAAGACATGTTTCTTCATATTCGAAAAGTTGACTATTGTACACCTTGATAAAAAAAAGTCTTTAACGACCAATTAATGCAATGGCTCCAATATATCTTCATATTCGAAAAGGTGTTTGTTGTACACCTTGATAAAAAAAAGGCTTAAACGACCTATTAATATGATGACTCCAGTCGTTTCAGATATCAGAATAAAAAAAAACAAAAAAAAACAAAACAAAAAACTATACGCTGTCGGCGGAACTTAGGACACGCTGACTCTTTCCACCACAGCTATCACAGAGGTGCCCGTGGTGTAATGGTTATCGTTACAGGATATGGACACGGCGATACGAGTTCAATTCCTGGACAAGACTGATTGCATTTCACATAGCACGAATACCCTTGGGAAAGGTGTGAATTCAATTATTCTCCCTCCAGCTATGGGTAAATAGTAGGGCAAACTAGGTTCTTCAGCCTTGGTGAGGCAACTAGTCTGGGAGAAGGAAAACTCTGAATTCAAACCTGTCAAACTCCGCTTAAAAATTGACCTTGTGTCATATCCTGCCCGAGTGGAGAGGTTGATAAATATGGATAGTATATTAACTCTTATTAATACTTATTTACGAGTATTTGAGATATTCAGGTTAAATTTTAAAAAAATAATGGTTATGTATTTTCAATGCGAAAATGAAAATTGTACAGTCCAACAAAGAAAGTCAAGATATTAAAAAGTAATAATGCTTATTAAAATATGTTTCTTCATGAAGTTTTGGATAAGTCAAATATTACTTTTTCTAAATTATGTTTGGACTAAGCTCTGTCTAATATATATATATATATATATATATATATATATATATATATATATATATATATATAACAAAAAGGACAAGACAAATGGTAAGGGAATGTCTTTTAAATTAGCCGTGACTTCTTGGTCGGGCTTTAGTTCGTTTAGGTTTTTATGTGTCATCCCAAACCTCTCATTCTTATTTCAAAGCGGTGTTTGGAGGATCATTTACTTTGTTGTTGGAGTCATTTTGGGGGGTAAGTGTTTGGAGACGCCTAATGTTTACTAAGCTTATATATATATATATATATATATATATATATATATATATATATATAAGCTTAGTAAAGTAGTAATGTATATACACACCTTTGATGATGTGTAGACAAATGTGTAGACAAAGGATGACTGCATTGTTTAAACGAAGAAATTCTGCACCCCATATATATATATATATATATATATAGAGAGAGAGAGAGAGTCTAAAAGCGTCTCCAAATAAACAACAGATGCTTTCAGAGTCTATAAGCGTCTCTAAGCAATATATATATATAGAGAGAGAGAGAGAGGCAGATGCCTTCAGAGTCTCATACAGAGAGAGAGAGAGAGAGAGAGAGAGAGAAAATCTCATGTGCCCTTGAGTAACGTAGATTACCATCCATACCATATCTGTAGTTTGGTCCCGAGTTGGTTTTTACAGGTTGTAGTTGCTAACTATATGCTTCTTGGTTTTGAATTCAGTTCTTTTCCTTCTCCCAGGCCAGTGGCCGAACTAAATAGTCTTTTTGCCCTATTATTTACCCATAGCTTGGGGACGAAGAGAAGGATTTATAATTTCTTTAAGATCATTAATATCACTAACTATTTTCCATGACACAAGCCAACAATAAAATTAACCCACAAATATTTATAACACTTTTAAATAAAATTTTGGGGCGTTTATTTCGAAAATGTACTCCACTTTTATGGATCTGGTATTATTTTTGTATGACGAAAATACTGAATATCTTGTGCCAATCATAAATGTTATGAAATTATGTTAAGAAGAAATTATGTTTTTTTAATAATTTTGTAATAAAATGGAATCGTCTGAATGACAGAATAAAAACAAAAAGTATATTTTTGGATTGCAAAAGTTTCTGTTTTTCATTTCATTTGATAATTTATTATGTTTTGTACGGTGTGTCTCAAAATAGATGCAACCCATTAATATGATAATGATTTATTACTAAGACAAACACAATGGTGGTCATTTGGAACATGTCCTGTAAAAATGCATCCTTTGAGCTAGAAACATCAAATCAATGTTTTTTAATTGTTATTATATCAGCTTCCAGGACATACAATATTTTTTGAACTTCTTGTCTAGGTAATAAGTCATTACCTCATTAATGGGTTGCATCTATTTTCAGACCGTTTTGAATGATTGTTTTCTCCAAATACGTAGTGAAGTAAAATATTTTTCCTCTCCTGTCCAAGGCATTGTGATCGAGGATTAATTGTTGTTATAGTATACTATTTTCAAATCTGAAACAAAAAAGAACTCAACATTATTATTAGTAGAGTTATTAGCAGTCACATGTGTCCCATGCATATTGAGACACCCAATAGAATTTAACATTTTTGTGTGGTTTAATCATCTTTAAGATACGACGATTAATCTAAGTATTTTGATACCTTTTTGGGGGGGTACTTGATAATGTTATTCACTTGAGTTCAACCTTTCGATGGGAAAATCAATTTACAAACGCAGTATGAGGTTTCTTAAAATTTGGGAATTTGGTTAAGAATTTTATGTAACTTCTTGTCAAATTTTTGCACTTTTCTTTTATTTTAATGTTGTTGCCTCCGATATTTTAGAGATACAGAAACTTATTTGAACTTTTTGATAAAATTTCTCAGACTATTGAAAATTTCTGAGGATATAGAATTGATTTTATTGAATAAATCATGTGTGAGGATGCCTTGGTAATTTTTTCTCAAGTATGCAGTCACAAAATTTCTCACCGAAGAAGATCAAATAAAAGTAAAATTTTACCATTGAAAATAAGATCGAACTTTGTAGTTTTTGTCAATTGTATCAATATCTTATTTTTGGAAAATTAATTGTCAATTCTTTGGAATTTTGTATTTTGTAGTCCGGTAAACAGGTTCAACTTGAGTTTCTGCGGCATGGAAAGCATTTTTTCAATATATTGTGGCTTTTTGTAGGAAAACATTCAGACGTGCAGGGCAACAATGAATGTTCTTTTATCAACTCCTCGAAATTGTGAAAATGTCTCATGGAGCATGACTTTTATTTTTCATTTTATAAGCCTGTGTTATTAGTATTAGGAATAGTTACTTGAAGCTATAATTGTTTACAAATAATAGTTACTTGAAGCTATAATTGTTTAGAAATAATCGTTACTTGAAGCTATAGTTGTTTAGAAATAATAGTTACTTGAAGTTATAATTGTTTAGAAATAATAGTTACTTGAAGCTATAATTGTTTACAAACAATCGTTACTTGAAGCTATAATTGTTTACAAATAATAGTTACTTGAAGCTACAATTGTTTACAAATAATAGTTACTTGAAGCTATAATTGTTTACAAACAATAGTTACTTGAAGCCATAATTGTTTACAAACAATAGTTACTTTTTTTGTTTACTAAAAGACAGATGTCTATAAGAACGGCCGAAGTCCGGCCTTATTGTTTTTTTTTCTTTGCTTTGGTAGAGGCACAAGCGTAGCACGTCGCGATCACGGAGGCGGCTTGGCTCTTTCAGAGTCATGCCGGGGTTACTGTCGGAGCCGATATGATGCAGAAATAACCCGAAATCGGCAATGAAGACAGCGCATCACTGAAGACCTCCCTGATGCATCTAAGATGTATGATTGAAATGTAAAGCTATAATTGTTTACAAATAATAGTAATTTGAAGCTATAATTGTTTACAAATAATAGTTACTTGAAGCTATAATTGTTTACAAATAATAGTTACTTGAAGCTATAATTGTTTACAAATAATAGTAACTTGAGGCTACAATTGTTTACAAATAATAGTTACTTGAAGCTATAATTGTTTACAAATAATAGTAACTTGAAGCTATATATGTTTACAAATTATAGTTACTTGAAGCTATAATTGTTTTCAAATAATAGTTACTTAAAGCTATACTTGTTTACAAACAATAATTACTTGAAATTATAATTTTTTACAAATAATACTTACTTAAAACCATTTAATTGCCTGAAAAAAAATACAGGATTTGACTTTAAATAACTTAACAAGGGCTGACATGCCGTAAAACGCATCCATCAACCAACCAACCATAAAATCACCTGAACTTGTTTTTTTCCATCTTCAATTTAACAAACATAAACAAGAATAAACGTGAAAAATATAATAAGTAGCGTAAATCGGTAGAATAAAATTTGCATTTTAAAATAGTGGAAATGTAATTAGATAATACTTTAATCTAATATATGCATTAAAGTTAGAAATAACCAAAATCTCAATTTTAGCATCAATCTAATAAATCCATAAAATACATTTTCCTTGAACAGAAAATGATTCATACCTTACAATTTAGGAGTCAAAAAATACTCAACACAAGATTGGGGACTTCTGATATACACGCCTAAATTTACATATTTCGCATTCTCTGTAGATTAAATCTATTCTTTACTTACTATTCTAATTTTGTTACTCCCTTTTCCCTCCTTTTTTTTTTTTAAATCTCCACACAAATGTCCCAATCGCTACATTCTGTAGCAGAATAGAATTCTTGTTCGATAAACTTCATCAAAACATTTCCTTTGTGGAGAAAGAACGAGACTACAATTTTATATTCGATGTCATGGTTGAATTGTTTTAAGGTAAGTAGATAATGATCGATTGATGAAAAAATTAACATTAAAAGATAACTGTGACTCTAAAATTATCTAAACGTAGTTAAATAATAGTTTATTCTAATATAGGGTGTCTCAAAATAGATGCAACCGATTAATATGATAATTTTTTACTGAGACAAAGGCAATGGCGGTCATTTAGAACATGTCCTTGAAAAATACATCCTTTGAGCTAGAAACATCAAATCAATGCTTTTTAATTGTTATTATATCAGCTTTCAGGACATTCAATATTTTTTGAGTTTCTTGTCTCAATAATAAATCATTATCATATTAATGGGTCGCGTCTATTTTCGGACAGTTTTGAATGATTTTGTCTCCAAATAAGTTGTGACGCAAAATATTTTTCCTCTCTTGTCCAAGACATTGTGATTGAGGATTAATAGTAGTTAAAGTATACTAATTAGAAATCTGAAACAAAAAAGAACACAACATTATTAGTAGTAGAGTTATTAGCAGTCACATGGGTCCCACATATATTGAGACCGCCTATACCTTCATAAAAGTTTAAAAAGACAAAAACCTCTCTTTGAGCCTCAAGATGACTCGAAAGGTGGTGGTGGGAAGGAAATAAGGTCATAACCATAGATAAATCTGATAACGAACTTGGACCGTCCATGGATATACAATGCTGTTGCAGACACAGTTTTGCGACCGTTAAAGGAATGCGTATCCATTGCACAAAAATGGATTGCTTAAATAGACAACCACGTATATCTCAACCTGAGATAAGTAAATCGATTAAAGGGAACCGTAGTCAGGAGAATTACCACAGTACCACAGTTCCCTTTGGTTGTCGACCCAACATACCCCATGTGAAAAAGAATGCAATTCGTATAAATTGGCCACGAGCTAATGACGCTAAATGGAAAACCCTTGGGAAGAGTTGTCTTTTATTTTGAACGGGTCTACTGTGTGAAATTGCATTCTTTCACAAATGTTATGCTTGCAGTGTGTTTAGAACGCTTTGGATCAGAAGACCAGCAAAACCATAAAAGAACTGCCAATAGAAGACAAAGAGAGAATGATCAGCTTAGATTCGAACAAAGGCATCTGAAAAAACGGCTGAAGGAAATACCTGGCGATACGACATCAATAAAACAGCAATTGTCAAATGTAAAGGAAAAAATCCTTTTCCTATCGTGAGCGGAAAACGCAAGGAACCGGTGGTTAAAAAAAGAAAAGCTAGACGCGCTTTCGATAAGAACCCATTTAAATTCACTGAAAAGTTGTTTGAGGAGGTTCTTATGGAGTTCTTAATGTACCTAAAGAAACCTAGGAAGCGCACCTGGTTTCAGGTTGGAACTGATGGATGGATTTTTCAAAATTGTCCCGAACGCTTTTGGACCTTTCATTGGCCATCATCAGGAGTTGCTTGCATGTGTAAAGAATGTTTTTAAAGAGTTTTGAAAGTTTTTAGCTTTTTTATTACATAACAAAATTGCGTAAAGGCAAAGTTGAATAAAACTGAGATGCTGATGAATCTAAAAACAGAACGCTATCTACAGAAATAGAATATAATCAAGAAATATGGAATATTTAAAAAAAAAACACAAACAAGACACTTATAAGGAAACATGAAAGGATCTTAATAAAATTATACAGTCAAAATGTGTTTTTATTATTTAATAAAACATATTTAAATGAAAGACTGCTGCCTAACTACACAAATTCCAAAATACATGATCATACAGCTAACCACGATACTGACATCCAAAAGACAAATTAACTACAATTCTAGCTTCATAGCCTTACATCTTAAAATCCATTCTATTCACAAATCTACATTTCGAAAAATTCTCGTTGAAAACCACAATAATAGCACATGAAATAAATAAGCAACAACTTCAAATCCTAGAAGCCCTACGTATAAAAACAAAAATGCCTCAAATTATTAAAATTAATTTTGAAAATAGCGACAATGTTTTGAAATGCCTTTTTTTTCTTTTTTTTTTTTTTTTTAATATTCTTTATTTCTTCAAAATATTCTATTTCCATTAATAGCGTTCTGCTTTTAAATTCATCAGCATCTCAGTTTTATTCAACTCTGCCTTTACGTAATCATCCTGATGATGGCCGAGGAAAGGTCTGAAAGCGCTCGGGACAATTTTGGTAAATTCATCCACCGATTCCAATCTGAAACCAAGACACTTATCAGAAAACTTGAAAGGTTCTTAATAAAACTATATAGACAAAATGTGTCTTTTCTTTATTATTTAATCAAACATGCTTATATATATATATATATACGTGGTGCATTAAATAGGTTTCCAGACGTTTTTTGTACAGGCATTTAAAATTGTCGTAGACTCTTAAAAATTCTGTATGTTATTGTTATACATCTTATTAGATGACTGACCAATTTTTATGATTTCAGGTTCAAAAGAACAGCTACAGCAGTAACTGGAATACACCCTACTAAAGCCTGACTGTCACAGCTGGTGAATTTCAAAAATGCAATCTGGACGAGCGGACTCTTTAGAAGAACGATGTACAATAAAATTGTGTTTTAAACTTGGAAAAAATGTCACAGAAACGTATGGAATGCTTCAGACTGCTTTTCGATCATCTTGCATGAAGCGAGCATCAGTTTTTGAGTTGCATCAGAGATTCAAGGAAGGCAGGGACTCTGTGAAGGATGATGAGAGGTGTGGGAGGAGTAAGGAAGTCAATACACCAGAGTTGATTTGCCAAAGGTTTAGGGTTACTATGTTGGGGTTTTAAGGGAGTTCAGGAAGAGATTCGGTCGGAAGAGGCCAGCACTTTTCAAATCGGGTCAGTGGCATTTCCACCAGGACAATGCACCAGTCCACAACTCCATCCTTGTCACAGACTATTTAACCAAGATGGGCATCAAGACAGTTCCTCACTCTTCCTATAGTCCAGACCTTGCTCCCTGTGACTTTTGGTTATTTCCTAAGCTCAGTGGCTGTCGTTATGAGACAATTGAGGAGATGAAAGAGGCTGTGATGAAAGTCATTGACACGTTCACACAAGAGGACTTACATGTGCCTCCCAGACGTTGTTGGAACGGTACAACAAGTGGATTGCAGCCAGAGGAGATTACTTCGGAGGAGACTAGAGTTTCATGTGTATATTATCAATAGAGTTGCCCATACGAAAAAAGTCGGGAAACCTATCTAATCATCCTCGTATATACGGTTCTTGTTGAGTTATTTTTGTTATATATATATATGTACATATATATATAACAAGAAGAGTCCATATGGCTAACGTAATGGAATGCGACATTATAGTAACTGAGTTGGAATTCTCGTGGCGCAACTGTGTTCCCTTTCGGACTAATACCCTTGGAAAAGGAATGAACCCCCTTTCTACAGGTGAAATAGTACCCCTACAATCCTTCTACAAGAATGGTCTTTAGCATGAAATAATCGACGAAGGTTGATATGCTATTAAATAAAGAAACCAAACCAAATAGAACTGACATGCCGTTAAACAAACAACTGACCATTCAAAATATTAAATAATACATTTATTTTTAACGGCCCGTGTAAACTGATTATAATAGAAGCATTGATTAATTTTTCAAATATTTTGAAGTGTCCTTTTGTCTTTTATTATACAGTATAGGCTTCTTAAGCAGGAATTTTTGTATTAACAACGGTTTTTCGGCGAGAGATATTTTATCGTACAGAAAGCGTTAGTAGGAAAAAGCCTTCATTCGATGTCACGGATTTTGCCTATCACTTTTCTAACTTCTTCGACATAGTATGGCCAGTCATGACAAGAACAAGACATGAGGGCAATAGCAAGATGATGAAGCGGGAAGGCTGGTTAAAGAAGTGGACTGTGGGTCATATCAAAAGAGATTTTTCTGTCTGTTTGTTGATGAGAGATGTCTCTAAACTTTTCTCTCTGAAAAATTCGATAAATTGTTATTGACAGCTTCGTACTTGACGCTAATTCAGAAGTCGTCCTACGAAAATAAATATCCGAGTCGAAGAGGAACGCGAGCCGGGTAAAAATGTACAGAAATGTGTTATAGTTTTGTTCACTGGCTGGTTGGTTGGTTGATTTTATTTAATGCCGAAGTCAGTCTTTTGTAAGTCATCATGTATTTTCAAGTAACAAATGATAATAATCTGCAGACACGATCCTTTCGACGGGGTCTAGAATACGCTAGAATACTTCTGCTGAGGGGTGTAAAAGGACTGTCCTGTTATGACACTGAACTGCATTTGATGGTGATGGTCACAGGTCAGGATTAGGTGATTTGTCTGTAACTCAATTATTATTATTATTATTATTATTATTATTATTATTATTATTTACTCCTTTAGAGTTTTTCACATCAGAGTTAGCTGATGGTCTTTCACTGGAGTTTGAGTGACAGCAAGTCTCCTCAAGTCTCCAGGACTCTTCTCAGTATTCTGGTCGTTCTCAACACTGCTGTAGTTTGGATATTCTTCATTCGTCCTCCAACTTCCAAGTCCTCCAGGCCCTTTAATAGTCCTTTAGTTACTGAACCGAATGCACCAGTTACGATTGGTATAATCGTCACCTTCATGTTCCATATTTTTAAAATTCCCTAGCAAAGTCGAGGTACTTATCCTTCTTTTCACTGTCTTTAAATTTTATTCTGTGGTCAGCCGGTACAGCAAAATCTACAATTTTGCAAGTTCTCTCTTTTTTTTTTTTTTGGGGATTACTATAAGGTCTGGTCTTCTGGCTAAGATTTGGTGATCCGTCTATATGTCAAAGTCCTATTATTATTATTATTATTATTATTATTATTATTATTATTATTATTATTATTATTTAACTCAGAGGGTTTTTCGCACCAGCATTAACTGATGGTTCTCAATTGAGTTTGACTGACCGCAAGTCGTCTCAAATCTCCAGGACTCTTCTCAGGATTCTGGCCGATCTTAATAATGCTGTAGTTTGGATGGATCCAATTTGTCCTCTTATTTACAAGTCTTTCAGTCCCTTTACCAATCCTTTGGGAATTGTTCCAAGTTCATTAATTACAATTGGTATCTCAGTCACCTTCATATTTCATAGTTTTTTAGTTTTCTAGCCAGGTCTAGATATTTATCTCTCTTTTTGCTTTCTTTTAGTTTTATTCTTTGTTCTGCCGTGACGGCAAAGTCCATTATTCAGCAGTCTCTCTTTTTGTTGTTGTTAACTATTACTTAGTCTGGTCGTCTGACCGAAATGAGGTGATCCATTTGCATCAAAAAATTCTAGAGAAGTGTGCCCGTCTCATTCTCCAGGACGGGTTCCGGATTGTGCATATACCACTTGTTTGTATGGTAAATTTAAATTTCTTGCATAATTCCCAGTTAATCCTATTCCCACCCAATCATACCTCGTCTTAAACTTTTTGTGCTTGTTTGTTGTATTCCCCTTTTTATATGATAAATCGTTTCGTCTCTATCACTACATAACCTACATTTTCTATTTTGTTGTGTCTTTTCTATTTTTGCTCTAATATAGTTTGTCCTTATGGCGTTGTTTTGTGCTGCTATCAGAAGAGATTCAGTTTCCCTCTCAAGGTTTTTTTATCATTATCACTATTATCATTTTCAAGCAGATCTGTTTGACCCATAGATGGGGCCCTAACTAGTACTACTATTTCGGGTCAAAGTGAATTTGGGAGTAATGACAATGAAGGAGCCACACTCCACCATCCAGAACTCCAGAACTGGTTCCTCACCATTAGATCCAATGTTCTTTTTGCAATATAATGGCTGTGGGATTTCGTTTTATATATATCTTGCCTTTCGGTTTAGTTAGACTGAGAACCTTTCGCTTAGCTCACGGGTTAGTTAGGTGCAACATGAGCGCAGGTGTTCACGCGCGCAGGGGGAAGATGCGTCATTCAGAGATGTCAAAATAAAAATCCTAGTTAGAAAATGTGACTTAGGGATGTGAATGACGTCATGCACCGGAAGCGTGCGCGGAGGATTTAGGGGAATTTGAGAAAAGTCAGTTAGTTGAGTTCTGCCTCGGAGGAAGAAGGTTGACTCTCGCTCGCTCGCCGAGGCCTTGTGGCAGGTGTCGCACGTGGTTTGGGGGAGATGGAAAAGTCAGTATAGAAAGATGGTATCTCTCTCTTTATGTCGAAAAACCTTTTAACTCAAAGGTAATAAAAAGTTTCGTACCTGAACTAAGAAGTCGTAAGTGTTTTTCGTGTTTCGGGATTCCTATGTTTTCTATATGTGCGTTATGGACATTATGAACGTTTTGCGTACCGGTATGAATATGTCTATTTCACGTATTCATGTATGGCTATGTAAAATTTTCAATTATTCAAATTCTTGATATAACAGAGATATCTAAAAATGCTTCTTCACGCTTTTCTAATTATCATGATGATCATCAAGTCGCACTGATAACACTGATTTCCTTGACTCTTTTTCACCATCCGTCCCTATTATTCATCGCTCCCGGCAGATCTTCCAAACTACATCCTGTGTCCGTGCTCATAAATATACTATTATGGTCTTGTTGAAAATAGGGATATATTTTATATGTATAGAAGATCGTATAAAATGGAGTTTCTTTCGCAATAAAATGTTTTGCAGATAAATGACCAACTGGGGCGGAGGAAAAAAAAAAAAATGAACGAAAACGAGGCCAGAAAATCATTACAATTTTTTTTTTTTTTCGCTTTTCTGATCTTTTAAGTCAACCAACATTCTTACTCTAACAAGTCTTCTTGCCTCATTAATTTCTTCGCTTCAATATGTTTTCTACTACCCCCACATTAACAATGATTGTCCTTTTTCCTTGCAGCCATATTAAAGGACAATATATAAATACAGCAATCAATTATTTCCTTTTTTTTCTCATTCTCGGCTTCCGGAGACACCAAACTATAATTATCATTACATCAAATTAGTATTTCTCTATTTTCTCTGAGGTTCTCAGATGAAGTATTTTTATTGTTCCATATGTTTTTTCGAACAAATCGTTCTACCTTTTTCCATAATATAACATTGCGGCCAATCTATATTTAGGTCTTCCTTATGTATACGTTGCGTCTGTGTCTTTAACAGTATCTTAGTATTTTTTTCTTTCCTTCTATTTCACATCAGAACAGTATAAACTAGACTGTTTTTACCAAAAAGCCCCATAAACTAGATAACCCTTCCGTCATGCCCTACACAACTGTATATAAAAGGATACACATCATAAGGGAGCCTATTAGTTTGGTGATTGCAGAGAGGAGAACCTGACAGTCTGCATTGACGCTATTCAAATGAAGATCTCTCTCTCTCTCCCTCCATACACACACACATATATATTTTTGTAATTATGAATGGAGGAATTGATATATTAAGTTAGAAATTACCATGACAAGAAAATCTGGCACACACCTACACGTGACATACGGAGCACTGAACAGCTGTTTCGACCTTATTAGGTCTCATCAGCAGTGCACACCGTGATCTCCAACACTGGAGATCGAACCAACAACCACAACTCTACCACTGGGCCACTGGTTCATGCCACGTATAAGCGATACTTAATTAACAAGTCATGATAAATTGCGCGACCACTTGACCTAGTGTGTCTTATATATATATATATATGTATATATATATATATATATGTATATATATGTATATATATATATATATATGTATATATATATATATATATATATGTATATATATATATATATATACATATATATATATATATATACATATATATATATATATATATATGGTCATGGTAATTTCTAACTTATATATATATATATATATATTCGGTCAGGTTAAACCAGAGTTTGGAGTAATTCCCTCAGGACAAGAAAATCATTCAAGAGCTGAACATTTAGATTTTCCTGGTAGAGAGCTCAGTGTAATTTATTACAGAGCAATATTTCTTTAAGAAAAAAATCCTGAATTAACCGGTCTTTGGTTTTTTTCTTAAAGAAAATATATATATATATATATATATATATATATATATATAACAAAGAAAATT
Organism: Sepioteuthis lessoniana; assembly: GCA_963585895.1. Lineage (NCBI taxonomy): Eukaryota > Metazoa > Mollusca > Cephalopoda > Myopsida > Loliginidae > Sepioteuthis > Sepioteuthis lessoniana. Next base: position 99,784,069 of record OY757915.1, read on the forward strand.
ATGGAGGCTAGAAGAGGCTTCAGTTTATGACTAAGTCGTAGTGAAGCCAACTCTTTGAGGAGAAGTTAACCCCAAAATCAAAACTGGAGAAGGAAGCTGCAACATCAAACCTCTTTTAACTTCTTGGTATCATTTGACGGGAAATGCTTAAAAGAAGTTACTCTAAAATAAAACTTAGTTTACCTAGTCACCACTTATCTTGATATCCTTGTCACTGGGCAGTTGCTCTGTAGAGTCAGAGAGTGGTATAAATTTCGTACTAGCGCACCTCACTATAATTTAATGACGTACAGATATCTCACTACCTTATTATCTTAAGCATATAATATAATTTTCACAAGTTCTATTAGGTATTAATCAGGATATTTGAGTTGTAATTCATATGGTAAAGACAGTTATAATATTTCAAGACGTGGCAGCTACTATATATATATATATATAGGTTCAATCCCAAGTCGTGTCATACCAAAGAATTTAAAAATGGTACTTGATGCTTCCTTGCTTAACACTCTGCAGTATAAGGTACGTATCAAGGGTAAAATTGGGCAATCCAGGGAATGGAGTAGCGCCCTTCCCCTACACCTCGGTGTTGTAGCTATTGAAAAGGGAGCCTTCTAGTCACCCTCGACAACGGTTGCCAACTTACTTTTACTTATATATATAATTTGTTTAAAGGCAACCCAAGTCCAAACCCTGAAAGTGGCTGTTGGCATTTCGCATACAGCTAATACCGTTAGGATAGAGATGCATCCAACTATTCTCTTTTCAGTTATGGGTAAATAGTAGGCCAGACTAGGTTATTTAACTTTGGTATGACAACCAGTCTAGGAGAAGGAAAATCCTGAATTAAACTTGTTAAACTCCATTCATAAAATTGACCTAGTGTTCCATTCTGCTCGTGTGAAGGGATTGAGTAAACACACACACACGCACACACACATATATATTTATATATATATATATATATACTATGATAGTGTAGACTACTAAAATAAACAAGACCACCTCCCAAATTGCCCCTACAAAATAGATTACTCTTCCCATCATGCTCTACACAAGAGTATAATAAAGGTATATCCTCCACGTAAGAGCCTTTTGGTTTGATGATCGCGTAAGGGAGAAACTGACAGTCAACAAGCGTCGTTGATTCTGTCTACGCTATCCTAACTTAGATATATATGCTCTATAATTGATAGTAAGTACTCTTTATTGATAAATATACCATAATATTTATATAAATAAATCACCTACCAGAAAATGCCTTTCTCTCTTCCATGACAACCTTTGTGCAAGTTTCTGTCATGTCTTACCTACAAACATTCCAATTTCATCTTCTGTCAGATCTTTTCCAATCAAATTTGATTTTTCTTAGAACATTATTATATCAGCATTTTCACCATCTCGTATCCTTCCTTCTAGCTGTGTGTCCTTCCAACTTCCATCTTGGTTGTTTTAATATAACTTCAACGATATTTTTTAATCTTTATCTGCTCTCTGATCCATGAGGATATCTTTTTATTGCTGAGAATTAATCCCAGCATTGCTCTTTTATATTAATCTCTTAGTGGGTCTGAGTTACCTTTCTAGTGATTTCGTTATGTTTCATGCTTCATTCACCAGATGGTATCATAGAATGACTCCATACCTTGCGCTTTAAGCTTATTGATATTGTTTGGTTTGGTTTGGTTTGATTTTATGGCATATCAACCTTTGTAAGTTATTTAACGCCAAATCCATTTTTATGTAAATAATCAGTTCCATTTAAAACAATTCGGTTTAGCATGAGTACACAGTTTAATTGTCAAAAAACATTTTTATTTCAAACTATTCAGTTGTATATAATAATTCAGTTTAGGGTAAGTACAGTTTCAGAGTCAAAAATAGTTCAATTTAAAACAATTCAGTTTAGCAAAAGCACGGTTTTAAATGTAAGTACAGTTTAATTGTAAAAAAAAAACATTTTTATTTCGAGCTATTTAGTTTAGTCAAGCAATTCTGCTTCAGCTAATTCAGCTTTGTAAAAGTACAGATTTTGTTTACACACAGTTATATGTCAGAACAGTTCTATGTTAAACAATCTAGTTTAGTGTAAATACAGTTTCAATGTCGAAAAAACAGTTCTATTTCAAACAATTCAGTTAAGAATAAGCACGCAGTTCAAATGTAAGTACGGTTTAATTGTCAAAAACATTTCTATTTGAAGCTATTCAGTTTACTCAAACAATTCAGTTTAGCATAAGTATGCCGTTAGTTCTATTTAACCCATAAGTATGCGTTAGTTCTATTTAACCTATCAGGTGCCACCACTCCGGGCCAGAGTAGACCTGGGAGCGATGGCAATAATGGGGTACTCCACATTTCCCAAAGCTCCAGCATTGCTGGAACCTCCCCATCAGATTGTTTAGTGTCATATCCAGGACACTCGTTGGGGGTTCTTACCCCTCTGCAGAGAAGCAGTCGGTGTATTCTACAGCCCCAGCCGACTGGGCAATATTGATATTTTAAATCTAATATGAGTCCTGTATATGACACTGAGCTACATTCGGTGGTCAGGCTCGAGTTCTGGTACTCTTGGAAATATGGAATCACCCTTTCCTTGCTATTATTCCAAAGTGGTAGAACCTATCACAGTTCCAGCTATGAGTTAAATAGATCCGAAAATTTTTAAAATGATTTCAAATGACATAATAATCTTCAAATATTGATATAGTAACCAAGTATGAAGCATTTAAAATCGTTGATTTTTATTAATACATTGGCTCTTAAAATATTGATATTAAAATTTGATATGAATTGTTAACAGAAGATGATTGTTTGCAAATCACACTGATGATCGAAATAACAATAAAAATGATGATAAAAATGATGTGTCAAGAAAAGGAGAAGGTGGACACGTCTGGATTGAAGATTGCGTAGATGTAACAATCCAGGGACTCGAAGAAAACAGTTCTATTTCTAACAATTCAGTTTAGGATAAGTCAAATTTAAATGGTTCCAAGGATTGCTATGTATAACTAAAAATTCATTTAAACATACAGTGTATCACAAAAGTGAGTACACCCCTCACATTTCTGCAGATATTAAGTATATCTCTTCATGGGACAACACTGACAAAATGACACTCTGATACAATGAAAAGTAGTCTGTATGTAGTTCATTTGTTTTCCCCTCAAAATAACTCAAAATATAACCATTAAAAGCTAAACCCCTGCCAACAAAAATGTTGTCCCATGAAGAAATATATTTAAATATCTACAGAAATATGAGGGGTGTACTCACTTTTGTGATACACAGTATGTGATGTTTACACAAATTAAATTCACTCAGAGTTAAATGATCAAACAATTCTATTTCTAATAAGTCATTTGTTTGCACTCAGGTTAAATATGAAACAATTCTATTTGACTCATATATAGGACCCTATCAGGTGCTACCACGCCGAGCCACAGTAGACCAGTAACCGATGGCAATGAAGAGGTATTCCGCACTCCCCCAATGCTCCCTCATAACTGGAGCCTCACCATTAATGTTATATCCAGGATACTCGCTTGGGGTGGGGTTACCCTTCTGCAGCGATTGAAAACAACATTGCATCTGATTGTAAAACTCCGGTTCTGAAGCTCTGGAGGGTATAGAGTCATCACTTCATTGATATTACTTCCAGGTCCACTCTGAGCTGCTTAGGATAGAACTGTTTTTACATTTAAGTATGTAAACAAAGTCTGTACTTATGCTAAACTAAATTGTTTGAAATAGAACTATTTGATCATTCAACTGTGTGTATTCAATTGAATTGTTAGTGATACATAGCAATACTTGGAACCATTTAATTATATTGACGTGCTAAACTGAGTTGTTTGAAACAGAACAGTTTTTACATTTAACTGTATTCATATTAGATAGAAATAAATAAAAACATTTGACTGTGTAAAAAATGAGCTCAGGTTAATTTTTTTTAAAGAAGAATTATCAACAAAATATGTTTAAACATCATATTTAATATATATGTATGAAAAGGATTTGGCATTAAAAACCTACAATGGTTGATATGCCATAAAACCAAACCAAATCATATATTTTAGTGTATATACATATATATATATATATATATATATAAGAAGGATTTAGTATTGAATAACCTACTAAGATTAATATGCCATAAAGCCCAACCAATATAAATCATATATATTTAATATATATGTATGATATTTGTCGCTGCCTCCCACCAGACAGGACTTGACACAAGGTCAAAACCTCGAAGGCCGATTAAAGTTGGGATAAAGGGGAGGGGAAGGTCGGGAACGTGCCAAGACTCGAACCCTGCTGGTCTGTGCTACTCATCGACCCACTAAGTGCAATGTGGGTCTAATGAGGCAAGCAGTTTCACGAATCCAAATTTGGATCCGGGCACGTATGCCAGGTTATAGCTTAAACTAGACAAGGTCTAGTGCTATACATAGGGGACAAAGGCTGCAGCCCGCCCACCCAAAGGTGGCCCAACCGAAGTTGGGGGCCTTTCGGCCTCGAATCTGCCATTGTTTGATACCCCATCCTACACGAATGCCAGACGGCCCAGCAAAGACCGGGGAAGTATGTATATATGTATAAAGAGGATTTGGTATTAAATAACTTACAATGGTTGATATGCTGTAAGACCAAACCAAACTTTAAAAATCTGAGGAGTCCATGTGGCTAACATGTTGGACTACGACATTGTAGTAAATGAGTTCAAAATCCCGTCGTGCCACAACGTTCCCTTTCGGGCTAATGCCCTTAGGAAAGGTATAAAACCCCTTATTCCCCAGTTTGGGGTTAAATAGTATGATTGCTGTTCTTCTTCAAGGGTAAATTTGGTAGTAAATTATTTAAGAATATTGATATGCATTAAACAAAGAAACCAAACCAAACATTAAAAAAAACTGATTTCGTCATTCAATGAGCCAACAAGAGTTAATCCTATAAAAGCCATCGAGCAAATAACTGCTATGCTTACCAACCCACCGTTTTATATTTTATTTAATTTTCACAAACGTTCTCTAATTGTATCATTTTTCCAAAGTAGTTGTTCTATCTTCGAGAAGGTAGACATTTTTAAACCATCAACCTTCTTGTAAAATACGCTGCTTGCTTATTTTTTTTTAAATAACAGAGTGTTCTATCAGAATCAAATAAAATATATGATGCAACCTAAATACATATTTTGAAGATTCTCTTAAACTTTTGTATATTTTTCGCATCAAATAAGAACAAATTCGTGTTATGTTAAAAAATGGAGGCGAAAAACTGACTGAAAGACAGACAGTATGTGTGGTTTGGAGTTAAATGTCTCCACCGTGCGCAGTTTTACTGATAGTGAAATACTTAGACACATAAGCTTCAATTTCTCATGCCAGGAGGTTATACCAGTTCAGAATCTTTTATACTTGAAAATATCATCTATATTGGAAATAGCTTGTCATATTTTAAACAACATGACTATCCACTTAAGATATTTCTAGGCACTTAAGTCATTTTAGCCAAAGATATAAATTCAATCAATAACTTACCTTATTAAAAGTCGATGAAATTAATGCCAAGAATATGTACAACACAAGATAAAAATAACATACACAAACACACAGAGACACACTACACTATATATATATATATATATATATATATATATATATATATATATATATATATATATATATATAAACACCTCTAGAGTAGAATCTTTCTGATATTATGATTTCAAAAGTCTGCACGTTTTCACTAGGCCTTTTCAAGATATTCTTGAAATTTTCCGCTGGTGGTTGAAAAAATGTCACTGCTTCTATGGAAGTACCATTATTAGGTAAGTAGAAATGATATTATGGAGGCAACCTAGGGAAGATTCTAGGGATGCATAGACAAAGATGGTAAACAGGTTGGGACTCTTGGAAATAATTATATCACAAAGGTACTCCCATAGAAATGTTAACATTTTTAAAAATCATTCGGTCTGTCTGTCAGTCTCTCTGTCTCTGTCTCTGTCTGTCTGTCTGTCTGTCTGTCTGTTTCTCTCTCTCTCTATATATATATATATATATATATGTATATATATGAAAGAAAATGGAAGTAAATCCGATGATATGTTAATATAAAGATATTAAAAAACAATATTCAGAAGATGTATTAAGTTTTATTCGATAATATACCAACGTTTCACGAATCGGGTTTTTTGTTAAACCATCATCAGTTAGAGTTTTCAACTAAAAAATTAAAAATTCTTCCGGTTCTATCATCGTTAATTGTGTTCCATTTCAAAATATTGCGACGTTGGAGAATTTTTTTCGCAAAGATGTTATCTTTTTTGCTATAGATTGAATAAAAAAGTTTTTATAAGAATTAGGAAACTAAAAGATATTTTCAAAAATAACGTCTATATATATAATTTAGAATTTTTTTTTTAATTCTGTTTTTTTAAATTATCATTATTATTTTTTTAATTATCTTTTTATATTAAATAAAATGACATCTTCGTTGTGGTTTGAAATCAAAATCTTGTTTTGAAAATATTTTGATCAGAAATCATATGGAAACTGTTAAAAGCAAATATTATCGATTGATAATCGATAAAAACTAATCTAAATAAGGTATATTGTAACTATTTAGGAGATAAGTTGAAAAAACTTGGTCTTTGATTGAATTACAATTAAAAATAACGCTAGTTTCAACAAAAATTTTCTTAATTTTGTACATTAAGAAATATTGAAGGACTTTAAAATTAAAAGTATGTTTGGCTTCTAAATTGTCTTTTTCTCAGTCGTTTCTATAGTCACCGATTTTGATATCTCGTTTTTTGATTGATTTTAAAGTTTCACCAATATAGTTTTTATCACAACCCGTACATGCAACTGAACATACGCCAGTTTCAGATTTGTTAGAATTCTTGATCTCATAATTATGTTCCTTATTGTTTTAGAAGTTTAGAAGTTTGTAACTGTTTGAATACCAAGATTCTTTAGATTTCTTTCGATTATATGTGTAGTTTAAGTATTGGGTCAAATAATACATCTATGTAATTAATCATTTGTTAGAAAAAATGTTACTGGAATTGTCTGAGTATTGTATCGCCATAATGATATCAATAACAACAGTAATAATACAAATACAGGCGGTACGAACGAGTTCATTCCGTTCTACCTTCAGTCCTTGTCGACACGAGGAGAAAGACACAAATCATAAAAGTTTATGCTAACCATATTATGTTGAGCCCCCCAGCCCTCACACGCGCAGTGCATCTTGTGGTGTTTAAGATTTCTGCCGGTAGAGACACAAAGCGATCTGCTTTTCAGATCCGAAAAACCCAGCCGCGCGTTTCAGCAGTAGAATCTCAACTCAACTGTCTTTCCAGAATCTTAAAATTCTCAGGACCATCTCTTCCTGGCTGACGTCATCCACCCACTCAATTCACTCCAACAGCCGTCTATCCCCATTTCCTGTCTGGGGTTTATTATAAGATATTATGATGATTGTCATATCCTTTCCGCGCGGACGTAAGACTGTACCATCAGACTATGGCACCTGAACTAAGAGACACCGAGTAGTTCGAAGCCTTACCAAACTAAATAATAAAATATAATTAACGAAAAATGATTAATATAAAAATATCATTACCTTACTTATATAACATGGATTACTTTTTCGATTGTAAATTTTTAAAGTTTTTATTTTAGCACAATGTAAAAAGATTTGCGAGTTGTGCAAGGAATTTTCGGTATAATCAAGTTTATTAAAACATTTTCTTAACTAGATTTTGATTGCAAACTAAAACAAAGATGTTATTTCTTTCAACAACAATAATAATAATAATAATAATAGTAATAATAAAGACGCAACAAAATAGCAGATATAGATTAAAGCGAATGCAGTACGTTAGCACAAAAAGAATATAAGACTAGTCACGACTGGATAGGGAAGGTGATCCACTGGGAATTGTGCAAAAAGTTTCAATTTAACCATACGAACAAATGGTATATGCACAACCCGGAATCTGTCCTGGATTTTGAGATACAAGCAGATCATATAATCTTAATTATGGGTAGTTACCATAAAAAACGAGATCCTGTCGAAGAGTGAACTTTGCCGTTCCAGATGACTACTGGGTAAAACTGAAAGAAAGCAAAAAAAGAGATAAGTTCCTTGCTAGAGAACTGAAAAAACTATAGAACATGAAAGTGATGGTGATACCAATTGTGATTGATGCTCTTGGTTCAGTCAACAAAGTTTTGGTACAGGAACTGCAGGACTTGGAAATAAGAGGACGGGTGGAGACCATCCAAACTACGACATTGTTGATATCGCAAAAATACTGAGAATTGATTAGTATAGCATTATTATATTTTGGTAACTGGAAATAACATGTGGCATGTAACCGACAATACAGATGTGGTATGTAACCGACGAAACAGATGTGGAATGTAACCGACTATATAGATGTGGTATATAACCGAGTCAACAGATGTGGCATGTAACCAACTATACTGATATGGAACGTAACCAACTTAACAGATGTGGTATGTAACCGACTGAACAGATGTGAAATGTAACCGACAATACAGATGAGGGATGTAACCGACTCAACAGATGTGTAACGTAATCGACATAACAGATGTGGTATGTAACCGACTATACAGACGTGGCATGCAACCGACTTAACAGATGTGGACTGTAACCGAGTCAACAGATGTGGCATGTAACCAACAATACTGATGTGGAACGTAACTGACTTTACAGATGTGGCATGTAACCGATTTTACAGATGTGGTATATAACTGACTATACAAATGTGGCATGTGCATATAACCGACTGAATAGATGTGGAATGTAACCGATTTATCATTTAGGATGTAACTGACTTAACAGATGTGGAATGTAACCGACCATACAGAAGTAGCATGTTACCGACTTGACAGATGTGGCATGTAACCGAGTCAAAATATGTGGGATGTAACCGACTTAACAGAGGTGTTATGTAACCGACATAATAGATGTGACATATAACCGACTCAGAAGATGTGGCATTTCTTCGTTCGGTGATTCGAACAAATTAATGATACCAAAAATATTGTTGTTGTGCTAATTACTTTATTAAAAAGTTAAAGCCGAGCCACGTGACGTGTAAAACTGACTTGATTTTAAATCGGAACAGGAGGTTGAACGTAATCAGGATTTTTACTCGACGAGAATCTCGTTAAATCTCGCACAATACAGATATGGTTTTGGGGAAATGGTATTTGCAATGTAATGAGACGAAAAGTAACGTATTTCACACACACACACACACACACACACACACACACACACACACACACACACACACACACACAATGTATATATGTAATGGACAAATAAATTCGACAGTATGAAAATGCACAAATAAAAAACACAAAGAATTTAACAGAATTTTATTATAGTTTTATAATTTTCCAACGTTAAATGTTTTTTTTTACATTAAACTTTCATCAGGGCATTTAAATACGAGGTGTCTTCAATAAGTTTCCAGCCTTTTTTGTACAGGCATTTAAAATTGTCATAGACTCTTGAAAATTCAGTATGTTATTGCTATACATCTTATGAGATGACTGACCAATTTTTATGATTTCAGGTTCAAATCAACAGCTACAGTAGCAATTTGAATATACCCTACTACAGCCAGATTGTCACAGGTGGTGAGTTTCAAATATGCAATCTGGACGTGAGGACACTTTAGAAGAACGATATGCAATAAAATTCAGTTTTAAACTGGGGAAAAATGCCACAGAAACGTATGGAATGCTTCAGACTGCTTTTGGAGCATCTTGCCTGAATCGAGCATCAGTTTTTGAGTGGCATAAGAGATTCAAGGAAGGCAGGGAGTCTGTGAGGGATGATGTGAGGTGTAGGAGGAGTAAGGAAGTCAGAACGCCAGAATTGATAGGCCAAATAAAGAATTTCATGGATAAGGACCGTCGAGTGTCTATAGAGACAATAAGTGCACAGTTTGATGTCAGTGAGTCACATTTTGTTCGTGCTGAGCGCTGGATAAATACATATATATGGGTATGGTTTGAAAAGTATTGTATAAAAAAACTAAGACAGTATAGTAAGTTAGACTGAGATATTTTGCTATAGGAATAGCGTCAACAGAATGAGTGGAGTATTCCACATATAAAAGGAAATAGTAATGTAACAAGATAGACAAGCATGCGATGCATTTTCGCTAGTGGGGATCAAGGGCTTTCATGCCGTACACAGAAATGGGTTGAAACTCTGAATAGTTACAATATATATATATATATATATATATATATACTCCCCTAGCCCCGTAGGGTCGAGTTCTCTAGCGAAGAAGTAATCGTGTTGCCATTAGCGCCTTTGCAAGTCTCTTCGTATTTGAATTGAGATCTCGGCGGCCGTTGAACGGATGTATGTAAACAATAGTATGTGATTCATAACCGTTTAAAATGTACTTCGTTGCTAATATCTCCTCGTGGCTAAATGGTTAGAAGCTTTGGCTGGGCGTTTGAATCAACCGGGTTTCAATCTCAGCTACGGGGAGATACTGTCTAGCCACTCTGATAGAACGAAACAGATCTGTCTGTGGATGACTATATATATATACTTACATGTGCGCTTGCGTGTGTTTATAAGGTTATATGATTTGCTATATTCCTGAATGAAGAAGGCTCAATATCGACGATTTTTATAAGATTTCCATATTTTAAAAGGTATATATATATATATATATATACCTTTAAAGATATTTAAAAAAAATCTTTTATATATATATATATATATATATCATATAAAATCTTTTATATATATATATATATATATATATATAATCAATAATATAGTTTGCTATATTTATCAATAAAAAATAATCAATATCGATGATAAAGCATATATAGATCTAAGTTAGAATACCGTAAATACAATCATTTGTGTTTAGTGACGGTCAGTTTCTTGCCTATGTGTTCATTAGACCATATATATATATATATATATACGGGAATTTTTCTGGTTTATAGTTGTGTTAGTACTACATATAGTTGAACTCCTAGGACCTAAATGAAACACCTGCCGAAAAATCTAGACGGGAATTATTTGAGGATACTACGTAGTGTTTTAAACAAACCATAGAACCAGCACCCTAGCCGCTTATCGTCCATCTCATATACTGTCTTGGCAAGACGAACAAGATATGCTGGGTACTAGGGGGGAAGTGAGGACGAATTCACAAGTGACGTTCTCCCTTGGGACTCTTACACATGGAAACACCCCAGGGTTGACTGACAAGCAAAAACTTTTATTCATCAGCTCTTTGCGAACACCGAATGTCGTCAAAAGGAGTAGCCATGATCAGCGACCGATAAGTACGGATAAAAGGGAGCATCAAGGGAATCTCTGCTGACGGCACGCCTTGATGATGATAATGATGATGATTAGATCTATAGTCATCAGAAGACACACACACACACACACACACACACATATATATATATATATATATGCATATATATTATCATCAGAACACACACAATGGTATAAATATTTTGATGCTAAATTTATTGAATATTCATTTCATATAGATGTTTTTCCATTTTTAGGGAACTCCCTCGCTCTCTCTCACTCTCTGTCTCTTTCTCTCTCTCTCTCTCTCTCTCTCTGTCTCCACACATATGTATATACATATTTTGTTAAAGCATTTAGATGCGTTTATGTATACTTATAGTATAAAACAAGTAAAAACCATGAAGATCTATTTACTTACCTTACGTTATCCAAATATGTACCAATTATTTTATCCTTTTCTTTTTCTACGACTGTACTCTGTGATTCCGTTTAATTTCCGATTAAAACAGGTAAACTCGATTAGATTAGTTACTAAATCCTGATCTTCTCAACTTCTGATAACGACAAATTAAATAGTTTTGCATTATCACACAATTCCGAGTAATTGTCACGTGAACACGCTCTTCCGGTTATGTGTGAGCGTTTTGTATTCCGTTTAGCTTGTAGAACCAGTGAATATAAAATCCTATTGACTAAATTTCTGCTTCTTTTATTATTTATTTATTTAGTTCTTTTTCTTTTAATTTTTTTTTTTTTTTTGTAGACGATGATTATCAAAACAATATGTTCTCTTCTGTGGATAATTTGTTCCTTATATTAATGCGTATCTTCCTTGGTACCATGAAAACTAGAAAACTGTCGGTAATCTTACTTGTCCTTTCTCAATACGATATCCAGGGATCCTAGTTCCTTTCTATATTCTTTTCTATTTTCCCTTGTTTATATTTTCTCTTTCATATTCTTCGAATATATTTCCCCGAGAAAATACCGTGTTCATATAATGTTTTTTTTTCGCTGTTTGTCAAGTAAATATATCTGTGCATTTAGGCAAATTATCTATAATAAGAAAAAAGGGCCCGTATTGAAAGAATAATAACTGAAAACATATTTTAGAGTTTTCTTCCAAGCTATGTTTAAAACAAACATAGGTTTTCCCTTAAGGCTTTTATGATATAAATAAAGAAGTTTAGTACTGATTGAATATCACAGTGATAACGATTTTACAATTAATCTTATTTAGCAATTACTTTGGTCATAGGTGGTGCAAAATTAAATAAGAACCAAGCAGGAAATGTAAAAACTGCCCTCCATCTTTGCTTACATTAAAACTTTGCCTAAAACACATTTTTATTGATTGAAAAACTGTAGAAGTAGCTTTACATCAAACTAATATCGTTCGCACTCAAAGATGATTAGGTTTGATATTAGTAACGGATATCGAGGCTATGCGGTGATTTGATCTTTGAGAGCAAAAAGAACGAAAAAAAAAAAGAAAAAGAAATTAATTTTTCTTCGTGAATTCAATAAGTAACATCATGAAATATTTGAAATACACAGGCAAGAAAAAGTTGCTGAATTTACTTTTTCATGTTTATGTATTAGTTTCTTTTCTTTTCTTTGTTCAAAAATTTTCCTGTCTGTCTTCGCTTCTAAAGAAAAAAAAAAGTGAAATTCCTACAAAACAAAGAAAACCGAAAGTATTCGGAAAATATGTTAATCTTTTCTCGGATAACTACTATTTTTTTAATGGATTATATCTGGCAGAAAATACGTGCCGACATTGTGCGCTGAAGGATTACGTATAGCAAAAGCTTTTATAACCAATCTGCAAATTTTGATTCTGATATGATATATATATATATATATATATATATAGTCATCCACAGACAGACTGTTTCGTTCAATCAGAAATCTTCAGTGAGGCTAGACTCTTGAAGCTGAGATCGAAACCTGGCAGACTGAAACGCCAATCCAAGATTCTACCACTGAACCTCGAGGAAACCAGCGCAAGCGAAGGAAATTTAAACGCTTATGTATCACATTTGTTTTGTTTAGAGACAGAGCGAGAGAGAGAGAGAGAGAGAGAGAGGGAGAGAGAGAGAGAGAGAGATTAAACAAAAAGACAACAAAATATAAAGGAGCATTTATTTGTTTATTAACAATTATGATAAATTTTGGCAGTTAATTTTTCCAATCTTTTGTTTTTGTTATTTGTCGACAAGGAACATTACACTCAACCAAGACTCTTAACCGTTCAAATAATTCTCTTCAAGTTGTCAGAAACATTATCTCTTCTATTTATCTATGCTTCCTGCCATCTCATAATATATAAAGTATTAATATACATTTAAAAAAGGATCTGTTTTGTTTATCAATATATGTATATATGTTCATATTTTCGTTTTATATCTAAGAGAAAAGAACTTCCGCTAAAAATTATTATTTTCAAAAAGAATAAAAACTAAACTATAAATATAGATAATTTTACTTCTTTTTTGATTGAAAGAAAAAAACAGACACGTATAAAAATACAGTTTTATTGACTAATATCACTGGTAATATCACTGGTAATATCCGTCTAAATTTCTTAGATGTGGCGTCGTAATTTTTATTCTCTACACATTGCGCATTACTGTTCTAACCTTGCTTGCTGTACTCACAACGTTTGATTTGCCATATTCCGGCCATTTTCAGGTGCTTTTTGTCGTACTCGGTAACCTTCCAGGAATTCCGAGATCAACCCTTTATTTCGTATCATAAGTATTGCCTGTTCTCATTCTATCGTCCATGCTTTGAAGGCATCTTGCATCACCCAGTTTTTGCCTTTTTACTACTAAAAGCACCTGACGAAAAACGGAGTGTACAGCGGCCGAAACATTTTAAGTATGTGAACCAAGATAAGTATAGCAGACAGTAATGTGTACAAATTAATAATAATATGAAAAATATTACCGGGTTAGTTTGACAATATTTTCTGTTCTCTGTCCTATTTTCTTTGTGATCGTTTATCTCAGGGGTCGGTAACCTTTTGGGGAGAGAGGGTTAAACAGCTATGCAGTCTCACAGAAGAGGGCCATGTTATTAAATAAGTAAATAAATTTTCGGGAGGTTTAATGCAAAACAAGGAATTTAATATAATTTTATTTTACAGCAGGAATAAAAATAAAAAAGGACAGAAAAACAACTACTATCACAATCAACTAAAAAAATTAGACAAACAAAAAAATAAAAATAAAAAATAAAAAAACAAATTCCTTGCTACAAATAAAATACATTTAGAAATACTAAATTATTTAATAAGACACTTGTTTCTGCTTATTGTGCCAGGGCCGGATGTGGTCCGCGGGCCGGGAGTTGCCGACCTTGGTTTATTTTCTGGTGAAAAAGTTCGTGCGTTTCGCTAACACGGAAAGCTTTCTTTGCGGGTATTACTTCTGACTGATTCAATCAAGCTAGGCAGACATTGCAAGAAGAGTCACATCTCTACACTGTATTTATTTACCGATAAAAAAAAAACCATAATGTATCAATTACTCGAACGATCGAGAGGAACTAGGCTAATTAAGTAGCGAAAAAATCTCAAGGCACTCAGACCAGTGACAATCAACTTTGTGATAATAAGATAGAAAACAAGAGAAATGTTAATCAATCTGATGAAACTATAGAACTTTAAAACACGGAAGAAATGCAGCAACTAAACTGAATCGAACGATCAAATAGCCAACGATGAACTATTGAGAAAACCCTTCTTTTCTCGCTGTATGGTAGTGGAAGAATATTATGCGGGAATGTTTCAATGAAGTAACACCCCCAATTTATGAATATGCAGATTGGCACGTACACCTATAAAGCAATCCAGGGAAAGGAGTAGTGCCCTCCCCTATAAAGCTGATCTCGTGTGTGCTATGCAAATATGACCATACAGCACACCTATAGCAGATAGATAAGCCTCGACCAATCGCAGTACGGCAAGAGTACCAGCTGTACATGTTCAGCAGTTTGGGCACACTCGGCCAATCGTGGCACAACGGTGCGGATCTGGTCGGGTGTGTCATGTCTTTGGACTCGGTAGTTGTTCGAGGCTGCTTGACGTTAGTGCCAGTGGAGCCCATCATTTCACATCGCGCGGCCGAGACAGAAATACTCCTCGAGCTTCAGGAGGCCGTTCCCCCAGATTCTAACCATCTTCGGAGGGGTTAGGTTTATTACCTGGCGCCTGAGACACCCCTATTTAGGGCAATGTCGACGGAGCCCAAGGCATTTTTGGGAATGCCTGACGTATCTGGGCTACGGACCTGCACCCAGACGCACCTTAAAAAGGCCTTGTGCCCTACTCGCCCGTTTGTTGAAATGTGCGACAAATACCTTAGTACCAGTTGTAAGGTTGTCCAGAGTCCAGTTGCTAAGTAGACGTCTTGATGTACATACTACTAACGCTCCAGTCGGACCTCAACTAACACTGCCGACCACAGCCAACCCAACACTCACTCCCACCACAGAGTACAAGCATCAGAAAAGGTTTGAGAAAGACACACGAGACTTGTGTTATACAGTATGCATCACCAATAGCTTTTAAAACTATGCTATAGCAACCAACCTAAGGAAGGGGCAACAGAAAAATATTGATTGATTTTAACGGTATTAAGCAAGGAAGTATAAAGTACCATTTTTTGAGTCTTTGGTATGACTCAACCTGGGATTGAACCCCAGTCTCCCGACCCATTAGCGAACACTCTACCACCAAGCCAATCAAATAATTTTCACACAGTTTTATAGTTTCTAGTATTCCTATCTAACACTAATAATTATACGGTTTCAAGTAATTATTTCAATCTAATAAGAGTTATTTGTTTGCACAGTGATTACATAGATTGAGTCCTCGTGAAGTTGTGGCTAAAGTGCTGGAGTGCAGCCACAAAGTAAACGAGTTCGAACCCTTGTTGCGCTATTACGTTCCTTTTCTGACAAATACTCTCATCCCCTCAACTATAGGTTAAATAATACCACTAATGTTCGTCTACAAAATAGCTTGGGCATTAAATAACCCACGAAAGTTGATATGCTTTTAAAAAAGAAGCAATAATAATCTAAAGTAAAGGATTTTTGCTTCAAGTAACAATTTTGAATACAAATAATTTAGTTTTATAGTATAAAGTATTCCTATTGAATAACATCGAATTGATCAGTTAATGGGACCGTAACAGGTGCTACCATTACGGTTCAAAGTGGACCTGGGAGAGAAATAAGAACGACGAAACGAGATAGTGAAGCCTAGGGATGATCTGTCAACTCGACTCGAAGGGTGTCCATCGAAGATTTGTGCTCTATGCAATATGAAACCTATTTTATCTAAAACAATCAGGTAAAAAATATTTGGTTGTAACGATATTTATCTTTATTTCAGGCGATTTAAAAATTTTTTTTTAAAAATTGAAAGAATATTAATAAAACGAAAATCGTATAAATCGGACAAAATATATTTTTAAATTTAATCGTCTTTTCTGGAACCCCCCCCCAAAAAAATAACTTCTTCCCCCCAAAAATAATTCAGTAAAAACACAGACACAAAAGTATTATTCTTCTATTTCAAACAATTCAGTTTAGCACAAGTACACAGTTTAAATGTCAAAAACAGTTCTTTTTCAAACGATTCAGTTTTGCAAAACCATACTGTTTAGTTCTATTTAACCTATCAGGTGCTACCATTCCGGACCTGAGTGAACCCGGGAGCGATGGCAATAAAGGAGTAGATTACTTGAACCTCACTATCAGATTGCTTAGTGTCATATCCAGGACACTTGTTGGGGAGACTTACCCTTCTGAAGAGATACAGTCGGTGTATTCTGCAGCCCCAGCCAACCGGGCCAGCCTTGATTAGGCAGCCACTCCAGGAGAAGGAAAGCCTCGCTTAAAAATTGACCATGTGTCACATCTTGTTTGTGAGGAGGGGTTGGGTATACTATTAAGAAACGGATTGAACACCTTTATCCTCCCAGCTATGGGTTAAAGAGTTGCTCTACTGTCCTGCTACAAATATGCCTTTGGCATTAAATAACCCACGAAGATTGATATGCCATTAAAACAAAGAAACCTAATCAATAATGAAAGGAAATTTTGAGTTAGTTATTTAGAGACTTTGCTTGATAAAGACGAACTTATAATCAGAATGGTGGGAAAAAAGAAATCATTAAATCTTAGAAAAAAAATTGAAAGAGATCTGACCATGATTAAAATGGTAATTTAAAATGGCAGTTAATAATATCAAGATATAAATCCTTTAAGTGGATTGTGAAAAGCTGAAATGCGTGAGTCTTGGTAGAAAAACGTAAAGATTTATTGTATATCTGTCAGTCGTTATTCTCTAGGCCGTTTTGTGTTTGCTAATATTTGTTCAAGAATTTCTTCGTCTGCACTTTACATTTAGTAAATGATTCTGATGTCAAAAGCTTGGATGGAACGTTGTTCTGTTTTTTTATTGTTAAGTAAATACACTTTTTGTTTAAACATAAAATAAAATAAAAACGACTTTTCTGAACGTTTTAAGACATTTATTTTATGAATATGTTGTCAGTAAAATATTGCTGAGATATCTTATCTGCTTATCAATTACTGAATATTCCTTGAACATTTCTATAAGAGAAAAATATTTTTGATTGGGAATTGCTTGTGTTTCCCTCAAAATGTGTAGAGATAAAAATTTGTCTGTCTCTTTTGTTGTTGCTGTTGTTGTTGTTGTTGTTTCCAGACGTTATTGTTTTTCATGAACTCATTGAATTTCAGTTCAGTTTTAAAAATATTTTTCAAAAACAACTGCTTATTTGAAATCTGTTTTTATACAGTGTCTTTTTCTTTTCCTGACTTAACATATTTTTTTTTCTGATTTTTCCCAAAACTATTTTTAGACAACATGATAATTTTTCTTTTTTCCCCTTTCTTTTTTTTCCCTTTTCTTTTTCCCCCTTTTTTTTTTTTTTTTTTTTTGTTTTTTGGCTTGGCCAAATGAGTTGATTGTTTAATAGTCCGGGAGACCAGAGTTCAATCCTAGGTCGAGTCATACCAAAGATTTAAAAAAATGGTACTTGAAGCCACCTTGCTTAAGAAAAAGGAGTAGCGCCCTCCCCTACACCTCGGTGTAGTAGCTATAGAAAAGAGAGTCTTCTGGTCACCCTTGAGCAAGGTCGCCAACTTTACTTACATTTATTACAAACTCAAATTTTTCGCAAACTCTAAAGACTGAATTCAGTTCATCTACTTACTTATCGTTAACGTTCGACTTTGCAAAACAAACCAAATTCGATATTTGTCAGGGATAATCATTGATCTTTTTTATATCTGCGTTGAGGTTACAGAAAGGGCTAGATGATTTTCGGGCATGCGTAAGGCTTATTTCTATACCTTAAAGAAATTTTAGGCATAAACCTATTTTAAAACACTATTAGCATCTTATATACAACATCCAAACATATTCCCCTTAAAGCTATCAATGATTGAAATAGATTCAAACAAACACAATCATCGTATAATATAATTGAACGGTTTATAAAAAATTGAAACTGGAAAAAAAAAAACGGGAAGCCAATTTCTGGGGAAGGAGAAAGAGAAAAAGAAAAGAAAAAGAAAGGAATGTTTGTAGCAGACAGAGAGTCTAAGAGCGATCAGATGACCCCTGAGTGAGTCAAACCAAAGCACTCGTCGTAGGTCAGCCAATCACGGGTGAATGAGTATGTTAATTAAAATGACTGGATAAAAAAACCGGAAGTCACAAATCTTCTGGGTAGGTTTACAAACACCGGAAATGGAGATGTTCCTCCCCCCCATACACCACAGGCTGAAGTAAGGGGGCAACTAGGGTTTGAACAGAAGAATTCGAGCGGCCGGTAAAGAGGGAAGTCGAGTCTAAATTGAGTCTAAAAGTGAAACCAAACCCTTTTTATAGAAAAGATTAATTAACCAGTCTTTCCCTCTGGTGGTGTAATGGTTAGCAAGCTCGACTAGCAAACCTACACGAGTGAGTTCGAGTCTCATTGGGTGCCCCTTTCATATGGCCTTGTGCCACATCTAAGCAAAAAGCTTAGTAAATTTCCAATCTTTCCCTCTCTCTCTTTTCGGAGAACTCACAATAGCGAACCAGTTATAAACCCTGGTGCCCGGAATAAAAAATTACTAAAGTGTTCGTGTAGTTTTTCCATGTCAACTTTTGTGCGCTCCGACATATGCCTGAGCGACCACGTAGCATACCCATGACCATGCCTACGCTACAATCGTTTGCCTTTTACACGTTTAAATCATATCACAAAAAGACAATAGTTATCTTAAGATTTTTTTCCCTTTTAGCAAATTTCCTTTTTTGATTTAGTTATATATCATTTTTTGTGTTATAGTTCCAGACGTGTATGCATATTGTTTAATAGTTCTAAACGTGTCCATATTTTTTATCTGGTGGTTCAAGACGAGTCAGTGTTTTTATCGGATCGTCTAAGACGTGTTTGTGTTTTTATCGGATCGTTTTAGACGTGTCTGTTTTTATCGGACCGTTCTCGACGGGGTTTTGTAATGTCTGATAGTCTTGAACGCGTCTTCGTTTTGTCAGGTAGTCCTAGAGGTGTCTATGCTTTTGTCTGATAATCTTGTACGTATTTGTGCTTTCGTCTGATAGTGGTAGGTGTGTCTGTGATTTTTGTTCGACAATCCTAGACATGTCTGTTTTGTCCAATAGAGATATTTATGTTTTTGATCGATAGTTCTAGACAAGTTTGTGTTTTTGTCCGAAAGTCCTAGACAAGTTGGTGTTTTTGTCTGATAATTCTTGACAAGTTTGTGTTTTTGACTGATAGTCCTAGACATCTTTCTGTTTTTGACCGATAGTTCTAGACAAGTTTGTGTTTTTCGCCGATAGTCCTAGACATGTCTGTGTTTTTGTCTGATAATCCTAGACATGTCCGATAGTTCTGGACAAGTTTGTATTTTTTTACTGATAGTCCTGGACATGTCAATGCTTTTTGTTTGATAATCCTCTACGTGTCTGTGTTTTGTCTGAGAGTACTCGATGTGTCTATACTTTTAAGCAAAGGACTTTAGCATAAAAGTGTAGATTATTCAATGAATGAAACGTTTTTCTTATTTTACACAATAAGTGATAAACGTAACTTTGCTTAATAAAGGTATTTAGTCGTATCTATGTATAGATATATATATATATACGTGGTGCATTCAATAAGTTTCTAGACTTTTTTAGTGCAGGCATTTAAAATTAGCGTAGACTCTTGAAAATTCACTATGTTATTGCTATACATCTTAGGAGATGATTGACCAATTTTTATGATTTCAAGTTTAAATGAACAGCTACAGCAGCAATTGGAATACACCCTACTAAAGCCAGATTGTCACAGCTGGTGAATTTCAAAATGCAATCTGGACTTTAGAAGAACGATATGCAGTGCAATTCTGTTTTAAACTTGGAAAAAATGCCACAGAAACGTATGGAATGCTTCAGACTGCTTTTCGACCATCTTGCATTAATTGAGCATCAATTTTTGAGTGGCATTAGAGATTCAAGGTAGACAAGGAGTCTGTGAGGGATGATGAGACGTGTGGGAGGAGTAAGGAAGTCAATAGACCAGAGTTGATTGGCCAAAGGGCTAGGGTTAGTGTTACTCTGTTGAGGTTTTGAGGGAGTTCAGAAAGAGATTCCTTGGGAAGAGGCCAGCACTCTTCAAATCGGGTCAGGGGCATTTCCACCAGGACAATACACCAGTCCACAACTCCATTCTTGTCACAGACTATTTGACCAAGATGGGCATCAAGACAGTTCCTCACTCTTCCTATAGTCCAGACCTTGCTCCCTGTGACTTTTGCTTATTCCCTAAGCTCAGGGCTGTCGTTATGAGACAATTGAGGAGATGAAAGAGGCTCTGACGAAGGTCATTGACACGCTCACACAAGGGGACTTCCATGGGGCCTTCCAGAAGTTGTTGGAACGGTACAAGTGCATTGCAGCCGAGGGAGATTCCTTCGAAGGGGACTAGAGTTTCATGTGTGTACTATCAATAAAAGTGCCCATACGAAAAAAGTCAGGAAACTTATTTAATAATCCTCGTATATATATTTCAGATTTTGTTTTGTGGAGGCACAAAAATTAAACGAATTTAAAGCTTGGATGAAAACATTTAAAAGAGATAGTTATTATTATTTTACTCTTTTGAGACTTTTATCTCATCAGCTTTAGTGGATGGTTTTCCACCAGAGTCTAAATAACAGCAAATTTCCTCAAGTCTCCAGGACCCTTCTTAATATTCTCAAAAATGCTGTAGTTTGGATGGTCTCCACTCGTCCTCTTATTTCCAAGGCCTCCAGTTCTAGTCCCTATTCTTTGGTGACTGTAACGAGCGCACTAATTACAATTAGTATCACCATCACTTTTATGCTCCACAGTTTTTCAGTTCTCTAGCAAGATCTAAGTACTTATTTCTCTTCGCTTTCTTTCAGTTTTTCACTGTGGTCAGCCAGAACGGCAAAGTTCACTATTCGGCTGGTTCTCTTTTTTTTATGGTAGCTATCACTACGTCTGGTCGTCTGGCCGAGATTAGATGATCCGTTTGTATCTCAAAATCCCAAAGAATTTAATAAATCTCATTTTCTTTGACGAATTCTTGGTTATCCATATACCATTTGTTCGTATAGTAAAATTTAAACTTCCATCATAATTCCCAGTGGATCACCTTGCCCACCCAGTCATGTCTAGTCTCGCGCTAATTTACTGCATTCGCTTATTAGGTGATTGATCATTTCTTCTCTATCACAACAAAATCAACATTTACTATTTTGTTGCATCTTCTCTATTTTTGCTTTGATATAGTTAGTCCTTGTGATGTTGTTTTGTTCTGCTATCAGAAGAGATTCAGTCCTATTATTATTATTATTATTATTATAGTTTTTTTTTCACATCAGCTAACGCTGATGGTCTTCCACTGAAGTTTGAGAGACAGCAAGTCTCTTCGAGTCTCCAGGACCCTTCTCAATAATGCTGTAGTTTGGATGGTCTCCACTCGTCCGCCAACTTCCAAGTCCTCAAGTCCCTTTAGTAATCCTTTAGTTACTGGACGGAAAGCACCAATTACAACTGGTATAATTGTCACCAGCATGTTCTACAGTTTTTTCGATTCCCTAGCAAGGTCGAGGTATTTATCCTTCATTTTACATTCTTTCAGTTTTATTCTGTGGTCAGCCGGGACAGCAAAGTCGACAATTTGCAATTTTTCTTTCTTTTTTTTTGTTTTTTTTTTTGTTGTTGTTGATTATTATAAGGTCTGGTCTTCTGGCCGAGATTATGAGATCCGTGTGTATGTCAAAGTCCCATAGGAGTTTATGTGTGTTATTTTCTAGGATAGGTGTTGTTTGTTGCTAGATGAGCTTGCTAACTCCAGCCATAGAAACAGCTTATTGTTTGAATTGCATACGAATAATTTGAATACTAACACTGCTGCGTTATTTCAATTGCTGAAACGCCATAAATGTTCGCTGTTTCAATTGTGCTAAGGAAATTGCAGAAAAAAATTACCAGCAGGAGTTACGTCCCTTCTTTATAATGGCTGCCGATGTAATTATAAGGCCAGCAGTTTTATTGTTAGTTATTGTCCTTTCAGTGCCATTAATGATAGATAACATATAAAATGGACTAGAAATGGTTGAGGGTTAAGTGAAAAACATTGATATACTAAAGAGTAATGCTCGTATATTAAGAGCAAGTGACAGTGATAAATAGTTTTATTATCCTTGTGCCGATAAGTGTAACAATGTATTGAAAATGGCGGAAGCAGCAGTGGCTTTTGTGGGGATAATCGCGGGAATGGTTGAGGATGATTATGTTTGATTCTTGTGATAACCGTACATACAACGTTTAGTATAACAATCTTGAGAAGAATGCTGAACGCTATGGAAGACGGTAAGATAGTTTAGAATTTATAGTAAAAAAAAAAAAACATGTATAAAGAAGCCATGACAGTGAACAAAGTAAGAAAATTTGTATTAGAGTAGTTTCGTGAACATTCTAGTAATAGTTTTAGATAATAGAAATTCTTGAGTGCATGTTACAAGTCAGAATTCTTTGAGAGGACTCTAGAGAAAAACAAATAATGGTTGATAAAACGGTAAAAGACATAAAGCTGTTTATAAAATTAAGGAAGACATTAGCTGAGGCCATATGACATTAATCAGAACTGAAATATCAGAAGCTGTGGAAAAATAAAGAATAAAAAAGTCATACCCCCCCACCAAAAAAAGCCCCAAAAACAAAAAAAAAAACAAAACAAAAAAAAAAAGACAACAAATAAAAACTATTTATGTGATGGAGACAGAAGCAAAGAAAAAGATGGTATTTGACTAAAGAGAGCCTGGCAGATATTAAATGAATTTGTGACAAAGAAATTAAAAGAAATACTTGCTATAGTCAGAGTTAATTAACAGAGTATAACCTATTGTTTTTGCAAGAGTAATGTTCGCTCAAGTTTACCTAATTATATCATCTTAAATAGCGAAGTAAGATTATAGTTCGTCTTTAGATGTGTAACTTTTGTGAAAAACCAAGCTACTACAAATATCTATAAGTTGGTAATAGAAAAAATTGTAAAAACGGAAATTTAATAAAGAATGTAACGGTATGAGTTAGTGCCTTCAATTTTAAAGAGAGCAACTGTAAATAATGAGGTGACCATTTTAAATTTAGAGACAAAGGTCAAATGAGACGTACTTATTGACTTGTCAGTGAACTTAGTTATGGTGTTTAATAGATTGAATGGGTAGGAAAGATAAAGCTTAATTCACTAGGAATAGTGATTGTGTTTCATGGAAGTTGAAGTTGGCGCACTATAAAAAAACAAGGAAGAATACGTATTGGTGCTTATCCTACTAAGATTAAGCTAGGACTGATATAAGTCAAACGAAGATATTTTTTGTCAGAAGAAAATGGATTGTTTCATTAACAACTCTTGAGGAAAATGGTCGATACAGAATACAAAGATTAACAATGTAAAAGAAAATAATCGTCCAGGAAGTTATGGTTATTTACTAAACTTAGGTTGATTGTGACACAAGTTCAGACGTTTGGGGGGGCACTCTGTGAAAATCGAGGTGACTAACAATGGTCAGCTAATTTAGCTTGCTAACCATTACATCATGTAAAGTTAGTAAGCCCAGTCAGCTGAGGCTGTAGAATACACCCACTGCATCTCTGCAGAGGGGTAAGGCCTCCCCACAACAAGTGTCCTGGATATGACATTAAACGATCTGATGGTGAGGCTCCAATAATGCTGGCGCTTTAGGGAATTTGGAGTACCTCTTCATTGCCATCGCACCCAGCTCCTCTCTGGTCCGGAGTGGTAGCATCTGATAGGGTCCTATCTATGGGTCAAATAGATCTGTTTCACATTTAAACCGAGTGCTGTTATGAATTTGAACCCGGCTGATTCATATTTTACTCATAAATATAGACTCTCTCTCTCTCTCTCTCTCTCTCTCTCTCTAATCAGCTGAAGTATATGGGAAGTCTGAAGAGTTGAATTCGCGTCAAGTTCGCGTGCTGACCGATTGACGGTTAAGTTTCCCTAATATGGGTGTATGAACTGGCAAGCAGGACCTAGCAACAAGCGATCGATTTGAAGGGTGGATGCCGATTGGCCAATAGGCCCACGTGATACGAGGCAGCGGGAAGGTCGAATCCAAAAAGAGAAAAAATCAGACAAGTCAGTTGGCCAAGAGACCCTGATAGACGTGTCTGTGGTGCGAACAGTAAGCTGTCTTCCGGACAGCTCATATAGGAAGATTATAATGCCGTCAGAAAAAGATAAGAAACGTGTGACTTTTTTTTTGTCGACTGACAACGAGAAAAATCAAAGAACAAGAAACGATTTGAAGAAGATATATTCAGAAAGAAAGAAAGAAAGAAAGAAAGAAAGAGAAATGGCTTGACATGTCCCCGGTATAAGGCGATGGATTATGAAGATAAAGAATGACCAGTTGAGCATTCTGGAGAAAGGGAGAAAGAAAAATTAACGGCCGATGAAACGTGACACCAGAAAAAAGAAATTTCGTATCAGTGCAACCAAATGACATGATAAATTGAATTGTTAGAAATACAACTGTTGGATCCTTTAACTGTGTGTAAACAAATGATTGATGCTTAATTGAATTGTCAGTGATATATAGCAATACTTCGAACCATTTAACTTTGTTGACATATGCTAACTTGAATTGTTTGAAATAGAACTGTTTGATCATATACCAGTGTGTAAATAAATGTCTGATGTTTAATTGAATTTTTAGTGATACAGAGCAATATTTGAAACGATTCAACTTTGTTAATTTATGCTAAATTGAATTGTTAGAAATAGAACAGTTTGATCATTTATCTGTGTGTATCTACAAAATGTGTTTACAAATCATATATTTGATATATATGTATAAAGAGGATTTGGCATTAAATAAACAACAATGGTTGATATGCGATAAAACTCAGCCAAACCAAATCATATATATTTAATATATATGTATTAAGAGGATTAGGTATTAAATAACCTACAATGGTTGATATGCCATAAAACCCAACCAAACCAAATCATATATATTTAATATATATTTATAAACAGGATTTGGTATTAAATAACCTAAAATGGTTGATATGCCATAAAACCCAACCAAACCAAATCATATATATTTGATATATATGTATAAACAGGATTTGGTATAAAAAATCAACAATGGTTGATATACAATAAAACCAGAACAAATGAACCCAAAAATGTGAAGTTAGAGCAGTGGTTTCCAACTGATTTTGGGCCATGCTCTATTCTGATGCCTCTTCTCCCGTGATATTTAATTCTTACCTATTCAAAACTTTACTGCCATTCACATGATCCTATTTACCCAATCCCTCCGCTCGGGCAGGATATGACACAAGGTCAATTTTTAAGCGGAGTTTAACAGGTTTGAATTCAGAGTTATCCTTCTCCTAGACTAGTTGCCTCACCAAGGCTGAAGAACCTAGTCTGTCCTACTATTTTACCCTTAGCTGGAGGGAGAATAATTAGATTCATACCTTTCCCAAGGGTATTAGTGCTATGTGAAATGCAATCAGTCAGGTCCAGGATTTGAACTCGTGTCGCCGTATCCATATCCTGTGACAATAACCATTACACCACGGGCACCTGCCATTCATATGATGGGAGCTTAAAAGGCCATTAACTTGATCTCTTAACAAACCCCATCGGTGCAACATGTGCCTCAAGTTGAGTATTACCGAGTTAAATAATAAGTTTATATTATCAGTTGTAAGAAGAAGGGTATGCATTTGCTCCATTCCTCCACCATGACTAGATGGGACACAAAGTCAATTTTTAAACGGTATAGTGCTGGTTTGAATTCAGAGTTTTCCTTCTCCTAGACTGGTTGCCTAAACAAGGCTAAAAAATTCAGTCTGCTTTACTATTTACCCATAGAAGGGAGAACGGATCGACTCATATCTTTCCCAAGTGCATTGGCGTGAAGTGAGACGCAAAGTTTCATCCAGGATTTGAACTAGCGTTACCGATTCTATTCCCTACGACGATAACTGTTACGCTAAGCGCACCTCCTAACTAGTAAAAAGAGTTGAAATAACAGGAACTAGAACAGTGATGGTTGGAGACGTTGTTGTCAGAGTAAAAGGAAGAGGAAGAATAAGAGAGAGGTGTAAGCTATCAGAAGGGCACAAGGAGTATTAATCTAGCGTGGTGAGAGTAGCAGTAAAGTTGTAAAAGAAGTATTTAAAAATGGGAGTAATGGTAAGAGAATCAGTTGTAGTAGCAATGGGAGGAGTACTGTTAGTTGTTGTAATAGCATGAAATACTTGACTAGAAGTAGGAGGAGTAGAATCTGTAGATATTAGAGACTTAGTATAATTAGTAGCCATCAGATCAAAAGTGGTGGGAGAGGTGCTCAATCAGAAGTGGTTGTATTTGTAACTGCGAGTGGGATAATAGGAAAAAGATCAATGCTTGATGGAGTGTTAGTCTTGGAAGTAGTAGAAGAACGAGTGGTACCAGTAGAATGAAATTAAAGACATATGTATTTAGAAGAAGAAGAAGCACAATTGATAATGTTACATAATCAGTTTAATGTAGACAGTAACTGTAAAAATTAGAAATAGTATTTGTAGAGGTGATTGTAGTGGCTTATGTAAGTATTTGTCACTTTGATATTAGCAACATATTTGAATCTTTATAGACAGTTATGTATACTTTATAGAAAGCAGAGATACAGCTTTTTTCTTACATTATAAAACTATTTCAAATTAATTTCTTTCTATAGACCCTGGTCAGGAATACATTGTTCTTCAGAGTGGAATGCTGTTTGCTCTCTGTCTAAAAACGTGTTGAACATAAACTGCTTAAATCGGACAATGATAAAAAAAGAAAAAAAAACAGAGATAATTACGTTCCTTTAACAATTTCGAGCTAGATTCCTTAGGAAAAGCCAATGAGCTCGTTTATGTCGACACGTATGCCAATATTTGTAGGAGGATTGGCGACGAGATAAAAGAAAGGAGGATCTTGTTCGTCTGACTTGGAAATTGTATTCAAGTATGATAAAATGTTTTTAGATGCTGAAAGTCTCGGTTTTGGACAGGTTTCTTTTTTCTTTCTTTTTCGATTGTTTCGGTGATTATTATTTTATTCGTTGCGAATTTTTCGTGCCAATTTAAACTGGTGGCATTTCACTGGAGGCAACAGATCTCAGAACTCCAGGACTCTCCCGATTATTCTTGCTTATAATTGCTGTGATCTGGATGGTCTAAAGTTATTATTATTTTCTCTTTTGAGAGTTTTTCCCACCAGAGTTAGCTGATGGTTTTTCACTGGAGTCTGAGAGACAGCAAGTTTCCTCAAGTCTCCAGAACTCTTTTCAATATTCTGGTCAATCTTAATAATGCTGTAGTCTGGATGGTCTCTACTTGTCCTCTTGTTCCCAAGTCTTCCAGTCGCTTTGCCATTTCTTTGGAGATTGTTCCCTGCGCCTCAATTACAATTGGTATCAATGTCACCTTCTTGTTCCATTGTTTTTTTAAAGTTTTCTTGCAAGGTCTTAGTACTTATCTCTCTTTTTGCTTTCTTTTAGTTTTACTCTGTGGTCTGCTGGGAGGGTAAAGTCCATTATTCGGAAGGTTCTATTTTTTTACTGACTATCACTTGGTCTGGTCGTCTGGCCGAGATAAGGAGAGCTGTTGGTATCTCCGAGTCTCTAAGAAGTTTCTCGGCTATCTTGTACATTTTATGACAGTCTATTTATTATCCAGTTTTGCGAGACCATATCGTATGCCTTTTTGTTGTCAATTTATGCCATTGATGCCTTTTTTTAACGTTTTGCTTTATCTAAGGATGTATTAATCAATGTATATTAGATTTGTTCCTTTTTGTTCCTACGTAGCATCCTTTTTGCTCTTCGGGAAACAGTCCGAGGCTTATAAGCGAGCAGTAAATCTCCACCCAAATTTGTGCTGTTAGCATTTTGCACATCATCGTGGGTATATAGTTGTTAGGGGTGGTTTATGGAGGTCCTATTTACCAACCCCTCCGCTCGGGCAGGATATGACACAAGGTCATTTTTTAAGCGGAGTTTGACAGGTTTGAATTCAGAGTTTTCCTTCTCCTAGACTAGTTGCCTCACCAAGGCTGAAGAACCTAGTCTGTCCTACTATTTACCCATAGCTGGAGGGAGAATAATTGGATTCATACCTTTCCCAAGGGTATTAGTGCTATGTGAAGTGCAATGTCTCGTCCAGTATTTGAACTCGAGTCGCCGTGTCTAATTCCTGCGACGATAACAATTACACCACCGGCACCGGTGGTTTATGGAGGTGCCCGTGGTGTAATGGTTATCGTCGTAGGAAATGGACACGACGACACGAGTTCAAATCCTGGACGAGACTGATTGCATTTCACATAGCACTAATACCCCTGGGAAAGGTATGAATCCAATTATTCTCCCTCCAGCTATGGGTAAATAGTAGGACAGACTAGGTTCTTCAGCCTTGGTGAGGCAACTAGTCTAGGAGAAGGAATACTCTGAATTCAAACCTGTTAAACTCCGCTTAAAAATTGACCTTGTGTCATATCCTGCCCGAGCGGAGGGTTTGGTAAATATGATAGTTGTTAGGGGTGGTTCTTTAAGGGGGGCTTTTTAGATCAGGGTGGTCTTTCTTTCGCATATATTTGTTTCCTCAAAGAATCTATGCATTTCGATTACCAGTCCGTCGCGGATGGAAGTGAATTTTTTACACTAGTAACCATGTATTCCATCATGTCATGGCGTCTTTTAGTTTGATAACTTTTTTGGTGTTGCTCTGAGTGAGTCCAAACGTATTTAGGGCCTCCTTCGAGTTATTGTAAATCTTTTTCCATGTTGTTTATCCATTCAGCTTTTCTGTTATTTTGCTCCAACATTGTTTTGCTTCCTTTGTTTCTGGTTTTTGGTATGTCTTTACGCATTCTACGCCAACTTGCAAGAAGAAGTTTCTTTCGTTGTTTTGAAATGTCCGGTTTTGGCTGTATTGTTTAATCTTGTCTCGGTATCTTTTTAGTCTTCCTTCTTTCGCCAGTACTTTCTGATTTATTCCTTCGAGTTGTATTGTTTGTTTTAGTTGTTGTGTTGCTTTTTTCTTTTCGTCCCAACATATTCCTGCGTTTCTCTTCTTTCCTCGCATTTTGTTCATGTTGTAGATTTCTTATCGGTGTTTCCAGTCTAATTTCCCATCCAGATTTTGAATATTTGTTCATTTTCTTTAAAGGGAACACCGATTTTTATCACTGACTATTTTGCTCCTGCATAGATTAGATCGTTTAATTAATGATGTTGTTCCTTGATATATTTGTTAATAATTTGTTTAGTTTTCAGTTTCAAACTGAGCCTGCAAATTACGTTCTATTTTTTTAAACTGAGCCTGCAAATTATATTCTATTTTTAAAACTGAGCCCGCAAATTATATTTTTTTTTTAAAAACTGAGCCCGCAAATTATGTTCTATTCTTTTAAATTGAGCCTGCAAATTATATCCTATTTTTTAAAACTGAGTCTGCAAATTATGTCCTATTTTTTGAATTCATTGTATGTTTTTGCTTTTGTTTCTTGTTTGATTGCAAATATTCCCTTTTAATTTATCTGTCACTTTTTTTTGTCTTTTTAAAAAAAATCTTTGTCTTCTTTTTTTAATCCTTTCTTCTTTTCTTCTTGTTAGTGTATAGGAAGTTTTAAAGCAAATGATGTCCCAACGGGTAAACTTCCAGTCCTCTTTTCCCGTGACTGTGACTGCTCGTGGATGATCAAAAAGAGATCTCATCATCATCATTATCATATCGTGCTGCCATCACGGATCTTCCTGAACCTCCTTCGCCATCCGTTTCTACCCTCCATTGCTCCCGGGAGGTCTTCAAGGCTATATCCTGTATCAGCACAGAGCTGTTGTATATAGGTTTTAGCTGGTCGTCCTGCCTTTAGTCGTCCATGTCAAGGGGTCCACTGGAGTATATCGCTTATGAGTTCGTCCTTACTTCTCCAGCAGTGTCCCGCATCTCTGGTACGTCTAACTTGGATAGTTTTCACGATGGGTGGTTGGTGGCCGTATAGGTGCTGTCTTGTGGGATGTTGTCTCCAAGACTCGTTCAGTATTGTTCGCAGCATTTTTGTGTAATTGGCGTCAAGATATTTCTCCATACGTTTAGTTAGCGTCCATGCAGTGCATTCATATAGCAGTATGGACACGACTGCTGCTTAGATCTTGTTTAAATTGAATGTGTTTGTTAGGTGTATGTATGTGTGCTTGGTATATGCATATGTGTGTGAATGTGTGAGTATGAGTATGTATGTGTGTATATGCACGCATGTGTGTGAATATGTGTGTGAAAGTGTATGTTTGAGTGTGTGTGTGTGCGTGTGTGTGTGTGTGTGAACGTGTGTGTTTGGGTGAGTGTGTGTGTGTATGTGTAAATGTGTGCATATGAGTGTGAACTTATGTTTATGAGAGTGTATGTGTATATGTGCGTTTGTGTGCACATCTGTGAATGTGCGTCTAGGAATGTGTATGTATGTGTGTATGTGTTTGGGAACGGTAATGGGTGTTTGAACGAGTGTGTGTGAAAGTGTGTGAATGAGTGTGTCTGTGTACATGTATGTGTGTGTATGAGTGTGTCTGTGTACATGTGTGTATGTGTGTGTACGTGTACATTAATGTGTGTGTATGTGTGTAAAATTTCGATTGGTCAAAGTCTGAAGAAATGGATCCAGTTGTGTCTGAGATAAAACCCAATAAAATTTGAAAATGTCAGTGATTTCTTGAGTCAGGTTCTGCTTTTAAGCGATTACTTAAACCACTCCGTGTTTGTATTAGCATATCAAGAAGTGAGTAATCTCATCAGAGCAATAAAATTTATTTTCATTAACAGGAATATTTAGATGCGTCAAGTCTAACTTAGCTGAATAAGAAAGATTGTAAACCTGTATTCAAGTAAATATTTGTAATTTTAAAGACATAAAATGTGAGAGTATCTTATAAGGAAAAAAAGAGAGTCAAAGCATATAATTCTTGTACATATATTTGTATCAGTCATTCAACAGAATTGATTCATTTCTCATATCATCTATAAGAGAAACATATTTTTGATCTTGAGAAAAATTCAAGGAAAGCAGAGATAAAGTTTCACAATTATATTTGGTTTGGGTCCTTTGTTTAATGGCATGTCAACCTTCATGAATTATTTAATACTTAAGTCATCCCTGTAGGAGGACAGTAGTGGTATTATTTAACATATAGTTGGCGGATTGGGAGGAGTTAATACCTTTCCCGAGGGTGATATGTTAAAACTTGAACGTGTGCCGATATCATGCTTGGAATGTTGTCTGTTTGGAGGCGTACAGTGTGTTGAAATTGATTAATCAAACACACATAGAGACTGTGGTTAGAGAGTGAATTTTGGTCACTTATTTTTCGAAAATATTTTTAAAACAGATTAATTTGAAACAATTTTGACAGATTTCAGTCTCAGATAAAGGGCTTTGTTTTGTTCGTTTTGTTTTGCTTTGTTTTTGTTTTTAAGACAAAATTGTCGAATGTTTTTAGTATCAAAAACGACAGAATGAAAATAACCTCGGCTAAGGATTCGTGCGTGAGCTCAGAATCTAGAAAATAAAGGACAATTCGTGATTACAATTTAATCTTTTTTCTTGATAGATTGATTTAATTCCTAAAATGTGAGCAGAATCCATTGGTAGACCGTGGCATCTGCATTTCTACTTGAATTAATTACGATCTCGCAAGAAATTTGTATGCGGCTATGTAAATTATGACACTGGGAGAGGAATTGGATATGTAGCTTTTATTGGCTTTGAAACATATACAACTGAATAACTTCATTAATTAGATGATTTTGATCACATACAAAAGTAAGAATATAAATTTCTTTGTGAATTTCAAGTTTTTTTTACTAATAGATAGATATGAACCTATTAGAAATCCTAGTTTTAATGTAATTCCTTAACTCTGGGGCATGTAAAAACTGAAGTCAGGTGTGTGGAGTTTATAAATTGTGTGAGCGTATTCTACCTTAGAAAGACAAAGACTTATCCTGTCACCAGTTAGATCCATTTAATTATAATGGGTGGAACTACGAGTAAAAGAGAACGGCTCCGCTCAGAACTCGTCTCTGGCATTTTTGTGTTCTTCTCAACCATCCTAAGATACAGATTCCGTAACCTGGTTTGATCGTCGAGGTATTACTCTCGTTTGTGCAGGAATAGCTAATTGGAACACATATCTCTTCAGGTGTGGTTTGAATGCAGAGTTTTGCTTCTCCTAGAATGGTTGTCATTCCAAGGTTAAAGAGCCAAGTCTCTCCTACTATTTATCCATACTTGGAGGGAGAATAGTTGGATTCATGCCTTTCCAGGAGTATTGGCGCTATGTGAAATGCAAACAGTGTCGTTCAGGATTCGATCATGGATCACCGTATCTATTTCCTACGATGATAACCATTACACCACAAGCGCCTAAATCTGCCGTACATAGACATTAAAAGAGTCTTATTTTAGGTTTTTAAATAAGTGACGTGTTTCCTAATGTATTCAAATATTGGTTTCTTTTTACCAAGGCAATATAAAAACCAGATATTTTCCAGCGTAAATTATTAATTCAAAACTTATGTATATTTTTTACTAAATAAGGTCAGCAGAATAGTTTGAATTTTATCTTTTTTAAAATTTATTTTGAAAAGATTTTCAACGCTACACGTTTTTCCGATTTTAATAATCTTCCTCAGGCTTAAATTAATTTCTTTTTTAAAGAAAAAGCTTCTAAGGAAGATTTTCTCTCAAGAGAAAGCTCTTTTTCTGGCTTTTTAAAAAGCATGGTTTTGAGAAACTTTTCCTTGAGTCCATATATAGAGAGAGTGGGGTTTAATACTCTCCCCATCCTCTCTCTCTTTATATATACACATATATATGACTGAATAAATAAATAGTTTTTAGACATTTTTTTTTCAAATAAAAATGTTGATTACCCAACATTAAATAGGACAAAAGCTTAAAATAAATGGATGCTTAGTTACCTCTTTGTGAAAGTTTCATGTATTAAAACAATGCAATCTTCAGATGAGACTAGCGAATAAGTCGACTAAATACTCACTATTCCTCGTTTGATTCAAAAGCTTGCAGCAGTGCATATAGGTTGCAGAAGGTAAAAAGAAGAAGGAAAGCAACCATTCTGGTGTGTGTGTGTGTGTGTGTGTGTGTGTGTGTGTGTGTGTGTGTGTGTGTTAGGAGTGAAAGTACATCCCTTGTAACTGTTGAAATGGTATTTGAAGATATTTTAAAGGTAGCGTTTTTTTTAAATTAAAATCCTTGTTTGACTCACATGATTACAATTCCCTGACTGTATCCTCGGCAGAGGGGTAATACTCCCCCCACAAAGGTGTCCTGAGTATGATACTAAGCTGCGTTTGATAGTGGGGCTTTAGCTCTGGAGTTTTGAGTAGTATCATTTCCATTACTCCCAGGTTCACTCTGACCTTGAGTGGCAGTACCTGGGTCAAATAGATCTGTTTAAAAATTATTCATATTCAATGGGACCGTGAGAAGAAAAAAAAAACTCTTAAAAAAACAACTTGACAAAAAACGTGGATATGAACATAGAATGAACACGATTCTCTAACCTCTAAGCATAAAATACTCCTAAACGAGTTGGTATGCCCTTAAGATCAATAAATCAATCAAGCACAAGATTAAGAATCGACAAAATTTGAATGTATGGGTTCGAATATGCGCAAGGAGTGAGATGTGTATGGGGACTGTAAAATTTTAACCCTGTATTTTGTATAAGTACAATTTCGTGTTTGTTCTCTGCCGACGTGTCACTGAGATAGCGCTCTTCAATTGGAACTCACCTATTGTTTTCTGCTCGACGAGGTCAGTGAGTAAAAAGTGATAAGGTCTTCTCTTAAAGCTTTCTTAAATACAATAACAATAAAAACTCGGGAAAAAAATCGATCCAATTGATGTTTTCGTTCACAAAACGTCGTTAGACTGATCAATAATCTCACAGGTAGTGGATAGAATAGTCGAAAACGGGAGAAAAAAAAAAAAACGCCAAAAAACATGGCAACCAAGGAAAAATGGTAACGCTTGAAGTTGAACTCGTTGTATACGTTTCTTTTCAGAATCGACAAAAAGAAAAAAAATTAGACACCAGCATGGATGCCACAAGGCTTAACGTAGGATATCGAACAATTTATTTAATTCCTTTTCTTTTCTGCTTTATTTTTCTTTAAAAAAATAATTTTTTTTGTCCTTATATCGGCAAATCTAAACGTACACACACGTTTTTATGCCTCTCTTATCTCAATCTTATAGATATACGAGAGGTTTCATTGAAATGACGTATTGGAAAATAAACCAAAATATGATACAATCTAATGCATATACTTATTTAATATAGAAAGTGTATAATGCGGTATCAGTATGGGTGCCTGTGTTCGATGTCGCATGATTCAGCGGATGATAGAATTAGTCTTAGCATTATTTTTTGTCTTACCCCGCCAGACTCCATTTGTATTATCTACGCCTATATTTTCACAATGGCATTAAATACAAGAAGAAAACATTATAGAAAAAAATATCCTTATTCTCATGCATTCCTAAATATATTGATTAAATGATAATAAAAAAAAGTATGATAAATGTATGAATTGTGAGCGAATAGATGTTAGCTTCCAGTCAACTGTGATATTAAGACAAAGAGAGACGCGTTAGCTAGATTTGATTCATGAGAGGCTCAGTAAAAGTATTTTTTCTTCTTGTGATTGTATACTCGTTGGTGGTGTAATGTTTATTAAAGAAAAGGATTATCTGTTAATATCCCCATGAATTATACACATTTCTTTTTTGTGTATTTTGTTTGTTGGTATTTTCAGAGTTCTTATATTGATATATATGTTTTTACCCAGCCCCTCCACTATCGGCAGGATGTGACACAAGGGCAATTTTTAAGCAAAGTACGGCTAGTTTAGAAGGCGCTCGTGCTGTAATGGTTATAATCTTTGGAAATAAATACGGCGATCCGAGTTCAAATCTTGGACGAGTCTGTTTGTAATTCACGCTGCACCAATATCTTTGGGAAAGTATAAATTTAACTATTCTACCTTCAGCTATGGGTGAATAGTAGGATAGACTGAACTCTTTAGCCTTGATTCGGAAACCAGTCTAAGACAAGAGAAGAAAATCTTTTATTTCAAATTTGTTAAACTCCGCTTAAAATTGACCTTATGTCACGAATTGCTTGTAGTAAAGGAGTTTTGTAAGTAGATAAAACTGGTTTAAATTCAAGGTTTTTTCCTTCTCCTATACTGGTTGCCGCATCAAAGTGAAACAACGCAAAAAGCCTCGTCCAGGATTTGATCTCGGGTCAGCGATCCCATTTCTTACGACAATAACCGTTACGCTATTTGTGCCTTTTATATTGATATATACATGAATAACAAGATAAAAGTTTGCAGCTAAAGATGCAGTGAATTATTGCCATGATTCAAAATTATCTATAAAAAATGTTTTCTTGTTCACTCATTGTCTTCATGAAAAATATTTCGCGGTTTTATTTTCCTCCAGGCGGCACAAATATTACCAAAAGTCTTAGAGTTTCAGATAAGCTAATTAAATCTTAATATCAGATGCATGTGCAAGGTTCACCATCATACAAAGAATAGAAAAAGCACATGTGACAATATTAAGTCGATAATAGAATAATACAAAGATAAATAGATAAAACATGACCAAACACAGTCCCCAAAAGGATCTAAGATAAAACTGAATGGAACTGCTTTGAAATAGGATGGACGGATTTGGGGTGACACATAAACACTTGAATAAACAAATAAACAGACCAGGGAGTCAGAACTAATTTGAAGCCTATCCCTCGCAGTTTTAGCAAGTATCCCCCACCAAAAAAAAAAAAAAAAAAATGAAGAGCTCATTTTTCTGGTTTCCTGACAACAGATATATAAAGGTCAGTTGAAGATACTTGGATACCAGAAAGTTCAACGAATCAATTTGCAACGTATCCAGTGCAGTTTTCGTCACTTCTCTTATTGTTTATGAATTCTTTTAAAAACTTTCTAAAAAATTTTATCACAAAACCTTTTCCTCTGACGTTGATTTGCAATTAGTTGCAAACAATGAAAAGAATAAACAACTTAAAAGAAATATTCCTATATGTATTATCACTCTTGTTCATCAGACACGTGTGCACACACACACACACACACACACATATATATATATATATATATATATATATATATGGGGGTTGTTGGTTGTGTGTGAGTGTGTGTGTAGTATTATTCAACCAAATGGGAAAAAAAAGCCAACAAAAAATCCGGCAGGATAAAAGCAGCTAAAAAATGAAAAAAAAACAAAACTCTGCTGCGAAGTCAGAGTGCTCAAAATAGCTGGAGCCTAGGGTGGAGAACGTAAATGAAATGAGGTTAATCACAAGGGAATTTCCAGGTCACGCTTACCTTTCCGTCTTAACCAATTTAGCGACTTCGTTTCTCTCCTCGTTCTCCATCCTCTTTGTGGTGTGATTTAGAACCTCTCCTCTATCCTCGCCAAGAGGACACCACCCAATATTTTTGTGTGAACATGCCCGTGTGTTTTCCCTAAATATTGTGCAAACCGAAAAGGACATCGAAACGAGGTTAACGAAAGCATGGACAGCTATCAATAGGCTATCGATTATATGGAAATCAGACCTAACCGATAAAATGAAACGCAGTTTCTTCCAGGCAGCGGTCACATCGATACTGCTATATGGCTGCACTACATGGACGCTAACAAAACGGCTGGAGAAGAAGCTAGACGGCAATTACACAAGAATGCTACGTGCAATCTTGAACAAGTCCTGGCGGCAACACCCCACAAGACACTAACTGTACGGCCACCTGCCCCCTATCACGAAAACTATTCAAGTTAGACGAGCCAGACATGCAGGACACTGCTGGAGAAGCAGGGACGAGCTCATAAGAGATGTACTCTTATGGACCCCCACACATGGCCGTGCAAAAGCAGGACGACCAGCACGAACATACATTGAGCAACTATGTGAGGATACGGGATGTTGTCCTGAAGACCTACCAAGGGAGGAGTGGCGAGAGAGGGTCAGGGATATCCGTGCTACCAGCGTGATATGATGATGATGATGATGTAGACTACATAAATCCTTGTTTTAAGTCAGTGCGAACCGATAAAAAGTTGAATAACCGATAAAAAGTTGAATAATCGATAAAAAGTTGAATAACTGATAAAAAGTTGAATAACCGATAAAAAGTTGAATAATCGATAAAAAGTTGAATAACTGATAAAAAGTTGAATAACCGATAAAAAGTTGAATAACTGATAAAAAGTTGAATAACCGATAAAAAGTTGAATAATCGATAAAAAGTTGAATAACTGATAAAAAGTTG
The DNA here is from genome assembly GCA_963585895.1 of Sepioteuthis lessoniana. Lineage (NCBI taxonomy): Eukaryota > Metazoa > Mollusca > Cephalopoda > Myopsida > Loliginidae > Sepioteuthis > Sepioteuthis lessoniana. The sequence continues at coordinate 99,822,455 of OY757915.1, forward strand.
AATAATCGATAAAAAGTTGAATAACTGATAAAAAGTTGAATAATCGATAAAAAGTTGAATAATCGATAAAAAGTTGAATAACCGATAAAAAGTTGAATAACCGATAAAAAGTTGAATAATCGATAAAAAGTTGAATAATCGATAAAAAGTTGAATAACCGATAAAAAGTTGAATAATCGATAAAAAGTTGAATAACTGATAAAAAGTTGAATAACTGATAAAAAGTTGAATAACCGATAAAAAGTTGAATAGATGGTAAATTCAGGTTAAATTTAGCTGCTACAAATTCTAAAAAGTAAGCGCATAAGAATGTTCTTTCTTTCGAATTTTGGGGTGTGTCTTATACATGAGTGAGCCTTATATACGCAGATAATTACGCTAAGTTTACTTTTAATGGCTCTAAAACTTGTTACATGCATGCACACACAAATAGATATACATCTCTTTGAGCTTATAGATATAGTTAAGCAAGCGAGCTCCGAAAATAGCGTAATATAAGAAAGTTTTTCCTAAGATCAACAATGAAAGCTGCTTCATTCACAAATTTAAACCTGCTGACTGGAAAAAACAAATGCCATATGTTATCGATATTTACTATGCATCTATAAAAGCATTCAACAGAAATTGCATTAAATCTACACTCTAGCAGCCTACAGAAATGCAGTTACGCACTCGAAAAAATTAGATTATTTCTTGATTTTTGTTGACGCAAAGAGGTTATAACATCAGCAAAGCATGACGAATATAAGATAATAATATTGCATCTCAGCAATATGAACCGAGTCACACGTTTCTCAAAGCAACGGCTGTTTGTACTTTCCGTATAGTTTATATTATTTATAACAACAACAACAACAACAGCGACAACAACAACAACAGCCACAACAACAACCACCACAACAACAACAACAACAATAATAATAATAAAAATAATTACACAACTGAGTGGACAAGGTGATCCACAGGGAAACGTGCAAGAAATTTTAATTTGACCATACGGAAAAATAGTATATGCACAACCCAGCACCTGCCCTAGAAAATGACACGCATAAACTCCTATGGGACTTTGACATACACACGGATCACCTAATCTCGCCCAGAAGACCAGACCTTATAATAATCAACAAAAAGAAATGAGAATTTGCAAAATTGTCGACTTTGCTGTCCTGGCTGACCACAGAATAAAACTGAAAGAATGTGGAAAGAAGGATAAGTACCTCGACCTTGCTAAAGAATTGAAAAAGCTGTGGAACATGAGGGTGACGATTGTACCAATAGTGATTGGTGCTTTTGGCACAGTAACTAAAGGATTATTAAAGGGACTGGAGGACTTGGAAGTTGGCGGACGAGTGGAGACCATCCAGCATTATTGACAACGGCCAGAATACGGAGAAGAGTCCTGGAGACTTGAGGAGACTTGCTGTCACTCAAACTCCAGTCAAAAACCATCAGCTAATACTGATGTGAAAAACTTTCAAAGACTAAATAATAATAATAATAATAATAATAATAATAACCCAGAAAACAAAAATGGGAAGAAAAACGATTCTATGGATATTTCAAGCGACAAACAAACAAACAAAAAGAGAACCTGTCGAATTGTGGATTTTGCGTTCCGGCAGACCACAGAGTAGTGAAAAGAGAATAGAGTGCGTAGACCTTGCTAGGGAACTGAAAAATCTATAGAACATGAAAGTGACAGTGATACCAATTGTAATCGACACACTCGGTACAGTCACCACATGATTTGTAAAGAGATTGGAGAACTTGGAAATAAGAGCATGCGCAGATATCATCCAAACTACAGCATTATTAAGATCGAACAAAATACCGAGAAGAGTCCTAGAGACTTGAAGAGACTTGTTGTCACTAAAACTCAAGTGGAAAACCATCAGTTAATGCTTGTGTGAAAAACTCTCAAAGTTCTATTTCAAACAATTCAGTTTAGCATAAGTACACTATCTAATTGTCAAAAACATTTATATTTCAAGCTATTCAGTTTAGTCAAATAGTTCTATTCTAAACAATTTAGTTTAGCATAAGTACAGTTTTTGTTTACCCAGTTAAATGTCAAAACAGTTCTATTTGAAACAATTCAGTTTAACATAAGTATTTCAGGTCCTACCACTCCGGGTTAGAGTGGACCTGGGAGCGATAGCAATGAAGGGGTACTTTGCATTCCCCAAAGCTCCATTATTACTGGAGCTTCACCATCAAATTATTTAGTGTCATATCAACGGGGGGGGGTCTTATTCCACTGCAAAGGGGCAATCGGTGTATTCTACAGCCCCAGGTGAATAGGCAAACGTGTTTATATATATATATATATATATATATTGATTCATACCAACACTTGATCTGTTGCTGATGACTCAGTTGAGATAAATTCTCTGAATAAATATTGTTGGAATACATATACCATACATACTCGAGAAATGAACGACTTTGTGAAATAAACGACATGTAACTTTTTGCCTCAAAAAGGTGTGTTTATCATATATTGCGTGTAATTAACTTTTGGCCATGCTAGCCAATAAAAAATATTCAACATCAAATGATTTATAAGTAAAAATAATCAAATATTTATTTATACTTTCAAAACTATTGTCGGCCATTGCATACAGGATTCAGTAATTTCCCGTTAGTCTGGCCCAATGTGTTTCTAGCCCAGTCGACTGGGGCTGTCGAATACACCGATTGCATTTCTACTGAGGCATGAGACCCGACCCTGCAACCAGTGTCCTGGATATGACAATGAACAATCTGATGGTGAGGCTTCAGTAATGCCGGAGCTTTGAGGAATACGAAGTACACTTTCATTGCCACAACTTCCAGGTCCACTCTGGCCCGGAGTGGTAGCACCTGATAGGGTCCTATCTATGAGTCAAATTGAACTGTTTGAAATTTAAACTGAATGCAAGCAAATGACTTATGCTAAATTGAATTGTTAGAAATACAACTGTTTGATCATTTAACTGTGTGTAAACGAATGACTGATGTTTGATTGAATTGTTTGTGATTCATTGCAATACTTGGCACCATTCATCTGTGTGCAAGCAAACGAGCAATGTTAAATGGAATTATAAGTGTTAGATAGCAATACTTGAAACCATTTAACTGTGCGCAAACGAATGAGTAATGTTGAATAGAATAGCAAAAGTAAAGTCGAGAGAAACGATAAGGCTCCTTTTTCAATAGCTACTACACCGAGGTGTAGGAGAGGGCGCTACTCCTTTCCCTGGATTGCTCCACTTCACCCTTGATACGTACCTTATATTGCTGAGTGCTAAGCAAGGAGGTATCAACTACCATTTTATAGTCTTTGGTATGACGCAACCTGGACTAGAACCAAGGTCTCCCGGACCATTGGTGAACACTCTACCCACTAGACCAATGAGCCGGTCTTGAATAGAATAATCAGTATTAAATAACAATACTTGTACCATTTAACTGTATGCAAACAAAATATGTCGGTTGGTTGTTTGAGTTTTATGGCATATCAACTTTTGTTGGTTATTTAGCGCCAAATCCATTTTTATACAAATAATCAGTTCTATTTCAAACAATTCAGTTTAGCATGAGTACACAGTTTAATAGTCAAAACATTTCTATTTCAACCTATTCAGTTTATTCAAATGATTCTAATTCAGCTAATTCAGTTTAGTATAAGTATAGATTCTTTTACACACTTAAATGTCAAAACAGTTCTATATCAAACAATTCAGTTTAGTGTAAGTACAGTTTCAATGTCAAAAACATTTCTATTTCAAACAATCCAGTTTAGCATAAGCATGCAGTTTAAATGTAAGTACAGTTTAATTGTCAAAAGCATTTCTATTTCAAGCTATTCATTTTAGTCAAAGGGTTCTAATTCAAACAATTCAGTTTAGCATAAGTATGCAGTTAGTTCTATTTAACCCATAGATAGGGTCCTATCAGGTGCTACCATTCCGGGTTAGAGTGGACCTGGGGGCAATGGCAATGAAGGAGTGCTCTGCATTCCCCAAACCTCCAGCATCACTGGAACCTGACCATCAGATTGTTTAGTGTCATATCCAGGACACTCGTTTGGTGGGGGGTTACCCCTCTGCAGAGGTGCAGTCGGTGTATTCTACAGCCCCAGCCGACTTAGTAAGCAAACAAATGATTTATACTGAACAGAATTATAAGTGTTATATGACAATGATTGAAACTATTTAACTGTGTAGTATCAATAGCAATACTAGTGTGCAAACAAATTAGTTCTAACTCATTTAAAAATGAAATTATATACTAACAAACTAATCTCTCTCAAATCATGTGTATCTATTTAGCTGTCTGCCAACAAATGACTGATGTTAAATTATAAATGTTACATACTATACCATCAACCTAATGAGTAGAGTGTTCGCCAATGGTCCGGGAGGGCGGGGATAATCCCAGGTCTAGCCATACCAAAGACTCAAAAAATGGTACTGTGTTGCTTAACACTCAGCGATATAAGGTAATTATCAAGGGTAAAGTGGAGCAAACCAGGAAATGGAGTAGCGCCCTCCCCTACACATCGGTGTAGTAGCTATTGAAAAGGATGTTATCAACAAAACGTATTTACAAATCATATGTATTTGATATATACGAGGTGCATACGATAGGTTTCCAGACTTTTTTCATATGGGCATTTAAAATTGTTGAAGACACTTGAAAATTCAGTATGTTATTGCAACACATCTTATGAGATGACTGGCCAATTTTTATGAGTTCAGGTCCAAATGAACAGGTACAGCACGAATTGGAATACATCCTGATTGTCACAGCTGGTGAATTTCAAAAATGCAATCTGGACGTGAGGACACTTTAGAAGAACGATATGTAATGCAATTCTGTTTTAAACTTGGAAAAAATGCCACAGAAACGTATGGAATGCTTCAGATTGCTTTTCGACCATCTTGCATGACTCGAGCATGAGTTTTTAAGTGGCATAAGAGATTCAAGGAAGGCGGGGAGTCTGTGAGGGATGAGGAGAGGTGTGGGAGGAGTAAGGAAGTCAATACACCAGAGTTGATTGGCCAAAGGGTTAGGATTAGTGTTACTATGTTGAAGTTTTAAGGGAGTTCAGCGAGAGATTCGGTCGGAAGAGGCCAGCATTCTTCAAATCGGGCCAGGGGCATTTCCAATAGGACAATACACCAGTCAACAACTCCATCCTTGTCACAGACTATTTGACCAAGATGGACATCAAGACAGTTCCTCATCGTTCCTATAGTCCAGACCTTGCTCCCTGTAGACTTTTGGTTATTCCCTAAGCTCAGAAGCTGTCGTTATGAGACAATTGAGGAGATGAAAGAGGCTGTGACGAAGGTCATTGACACGCTCACACAAGAGGACATCCATGGGGCCTTGCAGAAGTTGTTGGAACGGTACAACAATTCCATTGCAGCCGGAAGAGATTACTTCGAAGGGGATTAGAGTTTCATGCGTGTAATATCAATAAAAGTGCCCAAAAGTCTGGAAACCTATCGATTACACCTCGTATGTATAAACAGGATTTGGTATTAAATAACTTACAATCCTTGATATACCAAAGAACCAAACCAAACTCCCACTGTGTTTCCATATAGCCTTGTTATTGTTTAATCAAAAGCTTTTAGCAAAGATAATGAAATTTTTACGTATATTTGTTTAATATTTTAATATTTGAACGTATAATTTGTACAGTTGTTATGAATTGTAAACAATGTTAAGTAAAAACTTTTTATGTTAACGAATATCTTTTGTTTAGGTAAAGGCTATGTGTGGGAGAATAACTAGTAAGCAATTACACCCCAATCACGAGAATTATTAGTAAGCAATAAGACATTAAGCTTGGACCGTTTACTCTAGAAGAACTCGACTCAGTACTTAGAAAAATTAAAAATAGAAAAGCCGCTGGGCTAGATGAAATTCTCCCAGAGGTATGGAAGACCTGACAATTTGACGACATACTGCTCCGACACTCTAATGCAGTTTATAATCAAAATCCGATAGAGAGATAGATGAAGGGATTCATCCTCCCTTTCCATAAAAAGAGCGACCTCGGATTAGCCAAGTACTACCGAGATATAACACTTACATCCATAGCAGCCAAAATATACAATGCCCTTCTACGAAACCGCATAGAACCCAAAATTGACAACATTCTTAGGAAGAACAAAAATGGCTTCCGAAGAAATAGATCCACAACATCACAAACATTGACTATCCGTAGAATCCTTGAAGGCGTATGGGCAAAAAACCTACAGGCGACAATACTATTTGTCGACTTTATCTTGGCCTGTGATTCCATTCACAGAGGGAAGATGGAACAAATTCTACTAGCATACGGCATACCAAAAGAGACCGTCGCAGCTATAATGATTCTCTATAGAAACACCAAAGTGAAAGTGCGTTCTCCGGATGGAGACACAGACTACTTCGACATCGTAGCTGGAGTACTGCAAGGAGACACACTTGCCCCATACCTCTTTATCATCTCTCTAGACTACGTGCTTAGAACATCGATCGATAAAATCAAAGAAAACGGTTTCGAGCTGACAAAGAAAAGAAACAGAAGGTACCCCGCAAAAACAATAACCGACGCCATCTACGCCGATGATATAGCGATTCTGGCAAATGCACCCGCCCAAGCCGAAACATTACTGCATAGTCTGGAATGAGTCGCCGGAGGCATTGGCCTCCATGTCAATGCACACAAAACGGAATACATGAGCTTAAATCAAACAGTCGACATCTCCACACTAGGCAGTAGCTCTCTGAAACTAGTTGACAAGTTTACCTACCTTGGAAGCAGTGTATCATCAATCGAACAAGACATCGGCACGCGACTAGCAAAAGCATGGAAAGGTAACGATAGATTATCGGTCATATGAAAGTCCAACCTGACTGATAAAATGAAACGCAGTTTCTTCCAAGCAGCAGTCGTGTCGATATTGCTATATGGATGAACTACATGGACGCTGACAAAACGGATGGAGAAAAATCTTGACGGCAACTACACAAGAATGCTGCGAGCAATATTGAACAAGTCCTGGAGGCAACACCCCACAAAGCAGCAGCTGTACGGCCACCAACCTCCCATCAAGAAAACTATCCAAGTTAGACGAACCAGACATGCAGGACACTGCTGGAGAAGCGGAGACGAGCTCATAAGTGATGTTCTCCTATGGACCCTTTCACTTGGCCAAGCAAAAGCAGGGAGACCAGCTCGAACCTACATACAGGGATGTAGCCCTGAGGACCTGCTAGAAGCGATGAACAATAGGGAGAAGTGGCAAGAGAGGGTCAGGGATATCCAAGAGAAGATGATAATGATGCGTGGCTGTTTTGGATCGAAGTTATGGCAAGGTTAGGCCTAGAAACGAAGTTTTGCTTTTTCAAAAATATATCTCGTATGATAACCCACCCCTGCTTTATGAAGTGAAAAATCGGTCGAAAACATTCATTCAATACACGAATATCTGTGATAAACATATCTACATATCAAAATACAGCTGAACCGAAGACGTTGAAAAAGTTTCTGTAATAAAAAATATCGCCCCAATTTATTTTTATTGTCTAGCACCCCGTAACTGTAAAAAAGAAAAAAAGAAGAAAAGAATTAACATTCCATTTTTATAGTATTAAATCTGATATATTTCGTATTGTGATTAAGAATTTGCTAAACTCTACTTTGCCAGGCACACAGGCCTCTAGTTGCTTCCAAGTGGTTACCCATTTAAGATACTGAGCAAGTTAATCGCTGCTTAACTTTGATGATCTATCAAAAATGGTACAGGCAAGAGGTTCGCCGAGCAACCCATCCCCTTTTTCAGCAGGTGAGCGAGCGAATGATGGGCGTAGGGTCGAACGACGTCAGTACAATCGACGACCGGAAAAAGGCGCGAAAAAGTGAACAAACCGTTGTGAGTTTGTGGTCGGGTGGTGTCTCCTTTAAAGACGTTCTTGACTGTAAGTAAATTTGTACTGTTTAATGATAAAGATTGGTTTACCATATGAACAAGTTGCTTAAATTCGTTTATACGGCGGAAACCGATGCTTTAAGCATGGCTTGATTGTTAGTTACTGTAGACTTTTCATGTAAAAGATTTATGTAAAGATTTATTAATAAAAACATCATTTTCGTTATTAAGTTTTTTGTTTTTCAAGATATTATCTAAGAATTAAAATTTTATCAATTTGTCTTTACATTTTCACTCGTTTTTTTTAAAGAACTTCTTATCGGTTTTATAATTCCCTTGCTCAAGCATCAACCAAATTTTTAATAACGTAACAACCTTCATGGTTTATCTAATATCAAAGCCAGCGTTGTAGAAGAACGGCAGTGATAACTGGGGGATGACTGAGTTATAGTCTGACCCATTAGATTGAGACACACTTTGGCCGGTCGTGTCCCACGGTACGCAGATCAGGTCGGATATGTCTTGGCTTTTGTGGCAGTCTGTCAAGGCTGCCTGACGCGAGTACCGGGAAGCCCAGCTTGCACGTCTCGCAGCTGAGACCGGCGCTCCTAAAGGAGGCCGTTCCCCCAGGCTCTTACTCTCTCTGGAGGGGCTCGGTTTATCGACTAGCACCTGAGGCGTCCCATTTTAGGGGAATGCCGACTGACATTTTTGGAACCATCGGGCGTGTGTGGGCAACGGTCCTGCGCCTAGTTCCCACAATAAAAAAGGCCTTGTGCCATACTCGTGCGTACGTGAGGCGCTTGACAAATATCGGGTTCATACCTCTTTTAAGGGTATTAGTTCGAAAGTGGAGGTCAGGAGTTTGAACACACTTACTTCGAAGCAGTAGTTCAGTATTTTAGTCATTACGCCTACCTAAAGTAAATCTTTTTGCTAAATAATTATTGAATTCTTTATTTATTTTGTGTTCAACTTTTAAATCTTAAAGGCTTCAATATCTTTGAAGAAAATTTCTACTTTTTTGCGAAGGATATATTTTTAAAATTCAACGAAAATAAAAATAAATAGAAGTGTGGTTAACCATATTAAACTTTTCGACGAAATTTAACTAACTTTGAGTGAGCTTTCAAAAATAGTTTTAAAATTCCCGAGGAATCATCGTTAAAGCAAACGAAATTGCCCGGTGCAAAACAGCATTTGAGTACTGAAATAAACCACTTAGTACTTTAAAGTTAAAACAATGATGATTATAAAACAGCAATAGCAATTATTTTCAAATAATCTACCTATTACATTAATAAATAAATAAAAACAAATAAAAACAGATACATATTCAAAAACATGCTTAAGATCTAAAGTTGGCGACCGTAGTCGAGAGCGACCAGAAAGCTCCCTTTTCTATAGCTATTACACCGAGGTGTAGGAGAGGGCGTTACTCTTTTCCCTGGATTGCTCCACTTTACCCTTGATACGTACCTTATATAGGTGAGTGTTAAGCAAGGAGGTATCAAGTACCATTTTTAAAGTCTTTGGTACGACGCGATCTGGGATTGAACCCAGGTCTCCCGGACCATTGGTGAACACTCTACCCACTAGACCAATGAACCGATATATAAAATGATACACTATTTGGTCTCCAGAGGGAGTAACCTAGTCTGAGACAACTGCACTAGCCAGTTGCTTTTTGCTTTGTATGAAAAAGAAAAAGAGAAGAAAATGGCTGTTTGCTAAATAAATAAAATCGAGATTGGGGATTCAAACTTCACTTACTGTTGGCGGCAATGGCATTTTTTCGATTTATCCATTTAAATACGATGGTCTTCAAGTATAATCCATGGCAAGTTTCCGTGGCGTAATGATTGTTCCAGGACGATTAGTTAAAGCTGTTATTACGTGTTGTCAGATTCTGGAATAGGAAGTGTAGAATTAGTATCAAGTTACTGCAAAAAAACGTGTCTTGACAAGAAAAGAAGATTTGTACATTGAATAAACAAGGCAATAGAAAAAGATTATTTTTTTTAAAAAGATACACGCGTCGTTATTTACTCAGCTTTGCTTAGATATGCAACTCAGTCCGTGAAACTTAGAATATACTGACTGTATCACTTGTAGATGTGGAAGACCCCCTCCCAAAAAAAAGGGGGTCCTCTGAGTTTGACAAAAAAAAAACTTTATTTGATGGTAAGTTTCCAGTTTTTGAGATCTGGAAAGTGTGGAGTAGCCCTTCATTGCCATTACTCCCAAGTCCACTCTGACCCAGAGAGGTAGTATTTGTTAAGGTTCTGTCAATGGGTCAAAAAGATCTGTTTAAAAATTATTCGTATACACGTGCAAAAAAAGTCTTTTATCAAAACAACTACACAAAGAGTGAACATACAATGATGGCTATTCCCTCACCGCTAGGCATAAACTAGCCCTAGACTGGTACACGTGCCGTTAAAGGCAATCAATCGATTAGATATGACACACAGACTTCAGGTTGCTCGTTGTAACTACTATCCCTTAAGTGGTCTGTATTTACCCAGCCCCTTCGCATGTGCAGGATGTGACACAAGGTCATTTTTTAAAGCGAAGCTTAACAGTTTTGAATTCAGAGTTTTTTTTTTTTCCTTGACTGGTTGCCTAACCAAAGCTAAACAAGCCAGTCTGCCCTGCTATTTATCCATTGCTGGAGGGAGAATAATTGGATTCATACCTTTCCCAAGTGCATGTAAAGCATTATCAGCTTCGTCCAGGTTTGAACTCGTGTCGCTGTTTCCATTTCTTACGACAATAACCATAACATAACGACCACTTCCAAATAATTGAAGAGTTTCGTCACTGCTTAACTTCAGTGATCTAACGGAAACGGGCGCTTTTAACGCGACTTGACTGTAAGCAATCTAATAAGCCGATGTTGTTATTTATAAAGCTTTGTTTAGATGTGACGTTTACTGTCCCTGCTGTTATTTAAGTGGTCACCCATCTAAGTATTGAACATGCTCATCATTGCTTAAGTCTTGTGATCTTGCGGGAACGGGTGCTTTTAACGCGACTTGACAGTAAGCAATCAAGTAAGCCGATGTTGTTATGTATTAAGCTTTGTTTAAATGTGACGCATAGGTCCCGACTTGTTTACAGTACCTACTGCTACTTAAATGGTCACCCATCTAAGTACTGAACAGGTTCATCGTTGCTTAACTTCGGTAACCGCTGCTTTCAGCTTGACTTGATCATAAGTTATAATAGATGGATTTATGTCTAACCCAAGGGCATTAGCGCGAAGTAAAATGCAAACAGCATCGTCCAGGATTTATAACATATTGACCTTCGACCCAGCCGTCAATCAAGAAACAGGTGCATCCGGTCGAAGATATGGAAGATATCACCTTGACCTGTGGACGGGTTGAATTCAGTGCACTTGCGACGCCCACAGGAAGCAGGTGGGTATCAAACAATTATATAACCCGGTGCCACAGACGGTTTGAGTTAGTTGGAGTCAGTTGCAGTTGGAGTTCGAGTTGCAGTTCGAGGCAGTGAGAACCAGCTCAAGACAGAGGGCTTGCGGCCCTCAATGACCCCCGGTTGAGCAGCCCAGCAGAATGAGAAAGAAGTGCTGCTATAGTCAGAGGAACTTGGGGTCAATATGTTGCAGTCTGTTCCGTCTCCAACTCACCTCTCACACGCAACCCTTTCGAGAATAAAGTGTGAGAGGTATATTTTTCTAAAGAAGTGTGTTCGTTCGTCATTATTGTTGATTATGTTTCCGCATATATATGTATACGTATAGTTGTATCACGGCTATACAACACTCGGGTCGCCGATTCTATTTCTTAATGTGATAATCGTTACACAAAGCACATTTCTGAAAAATTAGTTGTGTTGGTTGTTTGCAGTGCAAAGAGTTCGATCCACACAGAATACTACGTTATTTTGGCCTTATGCTAGACTTATCTTTTAAAATATTTACTTTTGTGTAGGTGTGCCTTCTGTGGAGTATTGGTGAGCAGGTTGGTCTTATAGGTCATTCATAGCATAAGTTCAATCTACACAATTGACATCTATTTTCATTTTAAACAAAGCTGAAATAATTTTACAATATTATTTTGCGTATTTGTTCTTCAGGTAATGGTATGGGATAAAGGTTGATTGATGAGTTGCGCTTGACTTTGTTTAAAGTGAAGTAGATTTGCGTGGAGCCAGCATCACTCTCTTATCCCGGCTGGCCTGATCCAGCGGCAAGACAAGGTCAAGACTGCTGGAGACCAGACGGGATGCAGGAGCTACCAGAAGGTGACGGATACGTCAACCAAATGCCTGCGGGGCTCCTCTCCTGGTTTTCTGTCGGGGTTTACCTCTTTACATCGAGGGTAGCCAGCAACTGATACACGCCTCTCGGATTTAGGGTGTCTCGAGTAGTGTAATCGTTAGCAAGCTTGACTAGCAAACCTGCAAAAGTGAGTTCGGATCTCCTTGGGGGCCCTATTCATTCGGCCTTGTGCAAGAGTGAAAAAAAATAATTCGTAAATTGCTACTACAAATTTATATCGAAGATATCACCTTGACCTGTGGACGGGTTGAATTCGGTGCACATTCGACGCCCACAGGAAGCAGGCGGGTACCAAACAATTATATAACCCAGTGCCACAGATGGTTTGAGTTAGTTGGAGTCAGTTGCAGTTGGAGATCGAGTTGCAATTCGAGGCAGTGAGAACCAGCTCCAGACAGAGGGCTTGCGGCCCTCAGTGAACCCCGGTTGAGCAGCCCAGCTTAATGAGAAAGACGTGCTGCTATAGTCAGAGGAACTTGGGGTCAATATGTTGCAGTCTGTTCCGTCTCCAACTCACCTCTCACACACAACCCTTTCCCAACTCTTTCGAGAATAAAGTGTGAGAGGTATATTTTTCTAAAGAAGTGTGTTCGTTCGTCATTATTGTTGATTATGTCTCGAGCAGTGTAATTGTTAGCAAGTTTGACTAGCAAACCTGCAAAAGTGAGTTCGGGTCTCCTTGGGGGCCCTATGCATTCGGCCTTGTGTCACAATGAAAAAGAATAATTCGTAAATTGCTACTACAAATTTATTTGTGTAAACTTTTACAAACTTGATAGACACATTGAGTCAGTCTAAAAAAATACTTGAACCTAATACGGATATATATCATAATCATATCACGGATTTCCCAGACACTCACTCGCCATTCGTCTCTATCATCCATCGCTTCCGGTAGATCTAGACTACATTCTCTGTCAGTAAAGAGCTGTTGAATTTAAGTTTTCGCCGGTCGTCTAATACCTACTCGTCCGTGTGTAGGAATCCACGGGAGAACATCAATTATGAGCTCGCCCTTACTTCTCCTGCTGTGTCCCGCATTTCTCGTTCGTCTTATTTGGATGGTTTTAGAAATTGGAGGTAGGTGGCCGTACAGCTGCTGTATTGTGGGATGTTGCTTCCTGTATTTTTTCAATATGTCTTGTAGCGTTCTTGTGCAATTGCCGTCAAGCTTTCTCTCTATGCGCTTAGTCGGCGTCCATGTGGTGCATCCATACAGTAGAATAGACACGACTGCTGCTTGAAAAAATTGCGTTTTATTTTAGCGGATAGGTCTGATATATATATATATATATATATATATATATATATAAACGAAAACTGTGCCAGTTTAAATAGTATGAAAGAAGATACTTAACACACACACACACACACACGTACACACATAGACTCGAGGAAGCTGAAAAAAATGTTAGTCCTGGCCAAGACGGAAATCACTGAGAGCGATGAAATTTACGTGTGAATGCGTACATTTATTCCACATTTCAATACACTTGGAAGATCATTTTCCAAATTTTAAAAACCTTTCAGAAAAGAAATAAAAAAGTTAATCTATTTTTGTTCAGAGCGAAAATTTCTTTGCAGTCCTCACTTGAATAAAGTTTACACACTCACACAAACACACGCACACAGACACATACACACACACACACACACTCTCTCTCTCTCTCTGTATATATATACAGGGTGTCCCAAAAATGTATACACATTAAAAATAATTGTAAACGTAGTGTTTAATTAGAATTTTATTATTTCAAAAGTGTAAGTATCATTTTATTGTTTTTTTCACTGCCTATTCTCAAACTGACGCCCATTTTGATCCAGACACTGCTGACAACGCCAAGCAATGGAATCACACACGTTTACAATTATTTTTAATGGGTATACAATTTTGGGGACACCCTTTATATATATATATATATATATATATATATATATATATATATCATGTCGTGCCGCTAGCACGGATATCCCTGACCCTCTCTAGCTACTTCTCCCTATCGTTCATCGCCTCTGGCGGGTCTTCAGGGCTACATCCCGTATCCTCACATAGATGCTGAATGTATGTTTGAGCTGGTCGTCCTGCTTTTGCCCCGCCATATGTGGGGGTCCATAGGATTACATCACTTATGAGCTCGTCCCTGCTTCTCCAGCAGTGTCCTGCATGTCTGGTTCGTCTAACTTGGATAGTTTTCGTGGTGGGAGGCAGGTGGCCGTATAGTTGGTGCCTTGTGAGGTGTTGCCGCCAGGACTTGTTCAATATTGCTCGCAACATTCTTGTGTAATTGCCGTCTAGCTTCTTCTCCAGCCGTTTAGTTAGCGTCCAAGTAGTGCATCCATACAGCATTATCGATACGACCACTGCCTGGAAGAAACTACGTTTCATTTTATTGGTCAGGACTGATTTCCATATATATATATATATATACAACCTTTAAGATTCCGCTCGCTCGATCAACTCTGTCGAGTAAAAACTTATTCGGGCGATTAAAGTTATTCTTCTAGTCGCCTAGTAGTCGATCAAAAATCGCAATGAAACTTGTCACTTCAAATATAGAAAAAAGAAAACTGATTCTTTTTATAACCCAAAAGTATACCGTTAAAGATTCACAAGTTACTTAGAATGACCTACAATGACATTAGTGAATTCTTTGTTCTTGTGCCTGGCGCCTGATAACCGTCTGGTTAAAGAAAAGGGAATCGCATCCCCCAAAATATATCGCAATCATTAAAAGAAGGTCTGAAAAAATGGAATTTAGAATGACCAGCCCATCTCTCTCTTGGACGTCCGTTCATTGTAAACATTCGTATAATTAACCCTTCCGCAGTGGAGCCAAAATGTCTCTGTTGACCAGACTGAAGACGTGCACAGATTTTTAGAAATTTATCTGGAAAAAATTATCCATAACACAATATCTATATTCACTTCCCTCTAACAGAAAGTAAAAACGAACATTTGTAAACCCCCCCCCCCCAAAAAAAACCCCGCATACTTCTGTCAACCAAGCACGAAAAACAAATTATACTAGTAAGTAACATTCATATTTTATTCTTTTGTTTCTTATCTCCTAGAATGGCTGGATTTGTTGTAAAATTATTGACTATTATTGACAAAAAATGGAGTCGGTCGAGTGAAATGATTTGGGGGCGAGTAAGTTTTCCCTCACTTTCGACTTCTGGTCGAATGATTTCTTTTTCAAATCTCAATGGCTATATATATATACATATATATATATATATATATATATATTAGTAGAATTAAGAATATAATTTGAGCAAAAACCGAACAATGTAATGTTTTGTCCATTTCATGCAAGTCCGTTTAAAAGGAACAGCCGTCTCTAGAGAACAAGGGTTGTGGTCTCGATGTATCCTGGTTGAGTGGAATACGTCACACACACATACACACACACACGTGCACACACACACACACACACACACACACACACTGATAGAAATCTAGAGTTATATATATCTATCTATATATATATATATATGTGTGTGTGTGTGTGTGTGTGTGTGTGTGTGTGTGTGTGTGTGTGGTATATTTATTGTAGTCATGAAAAAAGAATAAACCATTTTTCTATGTCCTCTCTTTTCTTGCCAGATACCTCATTAAGCTGTCTCCTCACTAGCATGACAGGTTGGCTTAGGGAGATTGGAATATGGGGAAACCACTCTTTCATAAGTAATTCACAAGAATAGAAAAAAGAAAAAGCTCTTTCCTTCATTGTGAACCCTGACAAAAATACTTATAGAGGAATCCAATGCGTTTTTCGATATTCTTTCTCACTCTCTCTCTCTTTCCATCTCTCTTTCTCTCTCTCTCTTTCTCTCTCTTTTTCTCTCTCTCTCTCTTCACTTATCTTGAATTTGATGAACTTAGGTCTCTATAGCAAAAAGTCAATAAGTGGGAAGATCGTACTACGCCAACTTTCTAGGGTTTGCTTTGAAAATCAGCATTAAAAATTCTGAGGTTTATTTTGGCTCGAACATTGATCACAGATGACTAAATATATGAGCACGCGCGCGTGGGTGTGTGTGTATGTATACGTATGTGTGAATATTTCTCTTTCTGTATATACGCTTTCGTATATAGCACGAAAGACATTAAAAACACTGATATTATGTACGTATGACGTAAGTATTTATTTACATGTGTGAAAGCATCATTTGTTCTCATGCATAAACAGATGATCACACACACACACACACACACACACACACACACACACACACATACACATACACACACACACACTTATATATATATATATATATATATATATATATATATAGAGAGAGAGAGAGAGAGAGAGAGAGAGCGATATGTACGTGTTAAATTGTTGAAATGAAGCAAAAAATCTTATCTTCAGTAAGTAAGGAATAATGTTATAACGTTAAAACAATATAAAAATTAGTAATGCATGTCAGTATGTTTGATGTTAATGTCTAAAAAAATATTGGATAAATGCTTTCCAAATATATTAATAATTTCAGTAAAAAACAGTATTTTTCAGATATAATCTTTGCGTATGCATAAAAACTAAAGAAGGAAATAAATTAGTTTTATATATATATAAAAAAAATACTGGCAGTGTAAAATAGCGAAACAAAAAATTATATTATCGATGTTATTGGCTCAAAAAAGAAAAGTTTTTATTTTTCTCACTTCACAACTTATTTGATTCATTTATTCATCTTATTTTGGGTGTTCTTTCTTTCTTTCTTTCTTTCTTTCTTTCTTTCTTTCTTTCTTTCTTTCTCATTCTGTTTATCGCCTCTTTTTTCCTGATATTCATTTATTCACCTCTTCTTTTCCTGTTTTATTAACGTTACTATCTATCTATCTATCTATCTATCTATCTATCTTAAATTCTGTTTATCTTCTTTTTTCTTTCCTTCTTTCTTCTCTTTCTGTTAAGTTTCTCTTTTTTATTTATTTCTTATGTACTATCAACCAACTATTTATTTTCTTTCTTTCTTTCTTTCTTTCTTTTTTTTTTCAATTTATTTATCTTTCTTTCTTTCTTTCTTTCTTTCTTTCTATTTATTTTTCTTTCTTTCTTTCTTTCTTTCTTTCTTTCTTTTGAGAAATCATTTCCACTTCATCACCTGCTGCTATATTTATAGCGATTGTTAATGGTTTTGATTTGATAAGCGTTTTTCATATCGATTGCACGAATTAAAAACAGACTTTATCATTACAATATATTTTTATTTATTTATTTATTGATTTTTTGGGCATTTGTTAAAAAGTCCAGTATTTTTTACTTTTATTCTCATATACAGCTTAAATGCAGATGTTGCGTAATGTTTACAATTACGAAGAACGAATTTAGCATACCGAGTTCAAATTCTGGCCAAGTCTGCTTGAGTTCACTTTGCATAAATCCTCTAGTGAAAGATATGAATCTTATAAAAAGGAGGGGATGTTCTCGTGGTGTAATGGTTAAAGCGATGGACTGCGGTATCTTAGTAAGCGAGTTCGAACTCCTGTCACGGTATTACGTTCACTTTAGGACAAATACCCTTGGGAAAGGTATGAACCCCCTTATCCTCCCAGCTATGGGTTAAATGGTACCGCTACTGTTCATCTAGAAGGATGGCTTTGGCATTAAATACCCTACAAAGGTTGATATGTCATTAAGCAAAGAACCCAAACCAAACCTTATAAAAAGTGTCCTTATCCCTGGCATGAAGCGATGTGAAAACTTTGTCAAAACTCTTTTCAATAAACTGTCTCATCCGTTCAGTCATTTACGCCAAACAAGTTGCTTCACTTACTGGCAGTTTTGAGAAGGGCTTGCCACGCATTATAATATTTCTGGAGTAAATATCTTAAAGGCCGGTTTTGTCACTCATTAAACTCATTATCAAGTCACGTCCTAAAGTATCGCCCATAGATAAGTACACCCTTACCAATTTTTTAAATATAAAAAAGTTCATTCTCTTCTACAAAAATACGCTGGTTTTATTACTTGTAGTGGAAAATTATATAGCCAAAACGGATAATATTAGATGTCATTTAATACCAAACTCTGCAGCACTAGAATTCTGTAATAAAAGAAATCTGAATATGTAGGAGTCTAAATATAAGATATTCCTCATAATTATTTATGTAATCTTATTTTTAGGCACAGAGTTTCCATGCTGCAGGATTTGGCAATGAATAATACCTAATAATATCCGTCTAGATGTTTTAATGTTCTTTTAGAAATGATAATAACCTGGTATCTTTGGTTTAACCGGGCCATTGGCCTAATGAGTAGAGTGTTCGCCAATGGTCCGGAAAACTGGGGTTCAACCCCAGGTTGAATCATACCAAAGACTCAAAAAATGGTACTTGGTGCGGGTTTGCTTAACACTCAGCATTATAAGGTAAGGATCAAGGGTAAAGTGGAGCAATCCAGTGAATAGAGTAGCGCCCTCCCCTACACCTTGGTGTTGTAGCTATTGAAAAGGGAGCCTTCGGGTCACCCTTGATGACTCGATCTTTGGTTTGAAGAAAATGAAATTAAAAAATGTTAAATGTATGTATAATTATGGGCGATATTTAATTTGAATAGAAAAGGGGAGGAATCCTCTATTATTAACATTTAATAGTTATTATCATCGAGAAATTATACAGATTGGGGTGAGCACGATGGAGAATTCAGCTTATTATTAAGTAACTGATTGAATTGCGAATTGCTATATTCTTTAAGTTAGAGCATTTTAATGCAATTGAGTTAAGATAAATTTCGTTTCGATGTGCTCTTATTTGTTTAACGGTAACAGGAGAGTGTTAAAATTTGTTAATTTTAAAATAGATATCGTATAAGTATTGATAAATAATAACAATAACAATAAATAACATAAGATTTTAGAATTATTTCTCTGGTATTTTGTCATGAATTATAAAGAGTTGGTCTATTGGGTATTGTTTCCTGGGAAGCCTCTCATTGTTCCTTCACAGGGAGTGCTGAAAGTATTCAGCTAACACTATCTTCAGTTTGTTCGTGACAACCTGTTGCATGTTTTTAACTATTCTAAAATGGTGACTACAAGTCTGGATTTTGGTTTTTGGGTTCGGAAGAGATTTGAAAGGATTCAGATCAGGAAAGTTAGGGAACTTTGAAATAACAGGAAGATTCATTTGGGACTAAAACTTCTCCACGAAAATGCATGTCTGGAAAGTATGAATTTACGCAACCCCTCCACCATAGACAGGGAACTTCCAGTGACGCTTGAACAAATAAAGCAAGAAGCTCTCCAAATAAAAGCGAAATTTTTTTAAAAGGACCAGCAAACTACGGACGTCTTCTCTATATTTACGTCTGGAGAATTTAGAGACTTCTGTGAAACATACCAGATCGAACACATCACGACCCCTCCGTACCATCCGATGTCTAACGGACAGGCAGAAAGATTTGAGGATATTTTGATGAGAACTTTGAAAAAGGCTAGGGCAACACCAAATGAAAGAGCCCTTCAACAATTTCTTCAAGTATATAGATTACACCAAATAACAAAACGTCAGCCTCACAATCTCCAGCCGAGGTGATGTTCGTACGTCGGATACGGTCCGTTTACGACAAACTACTCCTGAAACAGACGAATCCTGGAAGAACATGCATCGTAACCCAAAAACTATATAATCCCGGAGATAAAATCTTTTTCAGAGTTTTCAAAGACAACAAATCTTTTGGGGAGATGGGAGATGGGAAAAAAGAGTTAGGAACATGATATATATCATAAAAGGTTCACAATTTACTCATAAAAGACATATCGACCAACTTCATCATCATCATCATGTCGTACTGGTAGCACGGATATCCCTGACCCTCACTCGCCACTTTTCCCTATCGTTCATCGCCCTAGGTAGGTCTTCAGGACAACATCCCGTATCCTCACATAGTTGCTGAATGTATGTTCGTGCTGGTCGTCCTGCTTTTGCACGGCCATGTGTGGGGGTCCATAAAAGTACATCACTTATGAGTTCGTCCCTGCTTCTCCAGCAGTGTCCTGCATGTCTGGTTCATCTAACTTGAATAGTTTTCGTGATAGGAGGCAGGTGGCCGTACAGTTGATGTCTTGTGGGATGTTGCCGCCAGGACTTGTTCAATATTGCTCGCAGCATTCTTGTGTAATTGCCGTCTAGCTTCTTCTCCAGCCGTTTTGTTTGAGTCCATGTAGTGCATCCATATAGCAGTATAGATGCGACCGCTGCCTGGAAGAAACTGCGTTTCATTTTATCGGTTAGGTCTGATTTCCATATAATCGAGAGCCTATTGATAGCTGTCCATACTTTCGTTAACCTCGTGTCGATGTCCTTTTCGGTTGATGCGACGCTGCTTCCTAGGTAAGTGAATTTGTCTACTAGTTTAAGAGGGGTTCCGTCTAGAGTGGAGATGTCCCCCGTTTGATTATAGCACATATATATCTTGCCTTTGGGTCTAGTTAGGCTGAGAACCTTTCGGCTCAGTGCATAGGTTAGTTAGGTACAAACTTGAGCGCAGGTGTTGACGCGCGCGCGGGGAGGATTTGTCGTTCACAGATGTCAAAATAAAAATCTCGGATAGAAAGGTTGACCAGTGGATGTGAATGACGTCACGTACCGGAAGTGCACGTGGAGGGTTTGGTTGATTTTTGAAAAAGTCACTCAGTTGAGTCCCTCCTCGGAAGAAGACGGTTGACTTTCGCTTGGTCGCCGTGGCCTTGTGTCGGGTGCGCACGTGGTTTGGGGCAGATGGAAAAGTCAGGTGTATCTCTCTCCTTATGTCGAAAACCTTTTAAACTCAAAGGTAATAAAAAGTTTCGTACCTGAACTAAGAAGTCGTCAAGTGTTTTTCATGTTTCGGGATTCCTATGTTCTATGTATATATGTTATGAACATTCTATGTACGTTTCCCATATTCATGTATGGCTATGTTACAAAGTGATGAGGCTGATGGCGGGTCTCCTGAGGAAACAGTTATGGATGTCATATACGACACTTTTGATATACCGACCCCTCAAGTGACTCTCGAAATGCGCCGTTCTAAGAGAAAAAGGAAAGCAACTGATTTAATTGTTGTCAACCGAAACGTATAAGGTATTGAGACCAAAAACAAATAAAATTTCTCAAAGCTTTTCTACATTGAACTTGGTAAAACAAGTCAGCCAAGTTTTAAACATATAGCCAGTTGTAAAAAAAGGAAACGTTTTCTTCTCAATAAATTAAACAAGTAAGTCAAGCGGAGGAATACCACGTCTCGGGGAACGAAAAATATTCCTCTGGACTAATTTCTGTGAAACCCTTTTACAGCTATATGTACTGCCTCAGAATTTTAATCTAAGAAGAAAAAGCAAAAACAAAAAAACATTTTCTTCAGATTCCTGCGGAGTTAAGACTTAGAAGGTATTTTGGTGACCTATCTACACGATAATGAACTCTTTCTTCTTCATAAATATTCACTTTATTTACTCTCGGAGAGACTTCCTCCGACCAGTCTAACCTGACAGTTTCGGACAGACACTTCTACCAGCTGTACTAACACTCTTATTTTGTATATATGTTCTGTTTATTCAATACACTTGTTCCACCTACTTTCTCTTCTTCCGTGTCTTCTTTCTGGTCCCAAACAGGCCACAACACCAAGCACCCATGTCAGGCAGCCTTGACTTACTGGCCACAAAAGCTAAGACACACCCGACCTGATCCGCATACCAGCGAACACGGTCGGCTGCAGTGTGTCATGACTGAAGTGGTTCTTTCTCTCACAGCACGGCACCTCTCTTTATACTATCTGGAGATTTACCATTTTCATTTACTGGCAATAACAATCAAACGCTACCGTTTCAGTTTATTTATATATGACAACCCGGTACAGAATTTCATAACCATTAGCTTGTGTTAACTTGTTAAATGTTTCTGTTTTATTACCCTCTGGTTTAACATAGAATTTGATCTTCTATTCAATTTATGTAAAACAATAAAACAATAATCCATAAACCACAATCAGCTGAATGTGAATTCTGAGAAGCGAACATAAGCTTAATGTTTTCACACGTGTTTGAAGCCAACTTTAGCTAATCAGTGTTGCCAACCTGAAAAATAAAAAAGAGACCAATAGTTTTACTTTCTAGATAGACTTCGAATGTATGTTTTGATCTAAGGCTTAAGAAGTTCGTCTGTTCTATTATTTACCCATCGTTAGTGGGAAAACAAAGATTAATGCCTTTCCAAAAGACATTAGCGGGAAGTGAAACGTAGACAACCTCGTCGAGGACGAATTCGGGTTGCTTATTCCATTTTGTACGATGATAACTGTTACGGTAAGTGTCCCTTTGTATATATTATGCGAGAGAAGCAAAATTTTGCGAGATGTTTTCACATGTGTTAATATTACTTAACTAATTTTTAATCAGTTTTGCCAAACTAAAGAATAAAATGATATCCATCATATTTCTTTCTTGATAGACTTTTTATGTATTATGAGAGAGAATTTATATCGCAGGTATTAAGTTGTTTTATAACTCATTATTTCATTCTATTTAGAGTATTTTCTACAAACGAATATTATATCCAGTCGCGCTATTACGAGGATCATTAAATAAATTTCCAGACTTTTTTCGTATGGGCACGTTTATTGACAGTACACACATGAAACTCTAGTCCCCTTCGAAGTAATCTCCTCTGGCTGCAATGCACTTGTTGCACCGTTCCAACAACTTCTGGAAGACCCCCATGGAAGTACTCTTGTGTGAACGTGTCAATGAGCTTCGTCACAGCCTCTTTCATCTCCTCAATTGTCTCATAACGACAGCCTCTGAGCTGAGGGAATTAGCAAAAATCACAGGAAGCAAGGTCTGGACTAGAAGGATGGTGGGGAACTGTCTTGATGCCCATCTTGGTCAAATAGTTTGTGACAAGGATGGAGTTGTGGACTGGTGCATTGTCCTGGTGGAAATGCCCCTGACCCGATTTGAAGAGTGCTGACCTCTTTCAACCGAATCTCTTGCTGAACTCCCTTAAAACATCAACACAGTATTCCTTGTTGACTGTCTGTCCAGTGGGAACCCAGTGCATGTAGATCATGCCATAGCAGTAAAAAAAAAAGTGATCATCAAAAGTTTGTGGTTGGATTTGCTCTGTCTGGCCTTCTTGGGTCTGGGAGAACTAGAATGCTTCCACTGAAAACTCTGTCTCTTGGTCTCTAGGTCATAGCAGTAGATCCAGCTTTCATCGCATGGCATTTTTTCCAAGTTTAAAACAGAATTTTATTGCATATCGTTCTTCTAAAGTCAAGATTGCATTTTTGAAATTCACCAGCTGTGACAACCAGGGTTTAGTAGGGTGTATTCCAATTGCTGCTGTAGTTGTTCATTTGAACCTGAAATCCTACAAATTGGCCAGTCATCTCATAAGATGTATAGCAATAAGATACTGAATTTTCAAGTGTCTACGACAATTTTAAATGCCTGTACAAAAAAAGCCTAGAAACTTATTGAAGGCACAACGTACGTTCACTTTCGGGCAAATACTCTTGGGAAAGGTATGAAACCCCTTATCCTCCCAGCTATGGGTTAAATAGTACCACTACTGTTCTTCTAGGAGAATAGCTTTGGCATTAAATAACCTACAAAGGTTGATATGCCATTAAACAAAGAAACCAAACCAATCCAAACGAATATTTTAAGCAATTATTTGTTTCCAGAATTTATATAAATCATTTTAAGGTGATGATAGCAATGTTGATTGTCGGTCATGTTGATGCAAGCGACACCGGGTGGTATTGTTGATATCAACACAAGGGTCCTTGTGTCAGTATCAAATGCAGTTTTGTTTTCGTGCCCTTTGCGTTCAAGTCGGTTTTGCTTCTCAATTGACTGAAAACCGTTCGACCGGAAAGTTTATGGGGGAAGACTTCAAAATGTCAATGCGTTAAAGACTTTCAGGAAGCAAATATCCGCCGGTCACTTTGTCCGTTATGAGGAAAATAGGAGGAGGAAGAGATGGAAGAGGAAGAGGAGGGGAAAGAAGAGGAGATTAAAAGAAAAGAAAGAGGGAGAGAAAGAAAAGAAGAGAAGTGACTAAAATTATTGTAATGATAGTAACTAAGAAAATAATAATAATCGTGAATACATTCGAGAAATGAATAAAAGACAAAATCTAATATTGATAATGTGATTATTTAACCCATAAATCTCGAAAGGTCGGTATTTGTATATATATACTTGGGCAGGTGGATTCAAGTTTGAGAATCTCCATCTTTACATCAGCTATCAACTTTGAAATATTGCAATCAGTTCAACGTCTGCTATTGCCTATAAAATGTTGTAATCTATTCTACATCTTCAATTGCCTATAGCCAAGTTGGTTGAGGCAATAGAATCCACCGACTACATCTCTGCAGAGGAGTAAGAAACCCCCCAACAAGCGTCCTGGATATGATGGTGAGACTCCAGTCACTGGAGCAATAAGGAGTGTGAACTATCCCTTCAATACTATCCATCCCAGGCCCACTCTGACCCGGAGTGGTATCACATGATAGGGTCCTAGCTATAGGTCGAATAGAACTGTTTAACATTTAAACTGAGTGCAAACAAATGACCTATGCTAAATTGAATTGTAAAAAATAGAACTGTTTAATCATTTAAAAAATGACTAATTGAATTATTTATGATACATACTTGTACTTGAAACCATTTAACTGTGTACAGAAGATGAGCACAGGCTTACTTTAAAATGCTAATAAGATGTGTTTACAAATCATATTTAAAATACATGAATAAAAAGGATTTGGCTTTAAATAATCACACAATGATTGATATGCCATAAACCCCAACTGTTATATAATTAAGGTAATGATTAATTATATTGATTATTTTTCGTTAATTATATTTTATTGCTTAGTTTAGTGAGGCTTTGAACTACTCAGTGTCTCTTGGTTCAGGTGGCATAGTTAGGTGGTGTACACGAGCGGAAAGGATATGACAAACATCTATCATAATAAACTCTCAGACAGGAAATGAGACTGGACGGTCGTGGGAGTGGAGTGAGTGGGTGATTGACGTTATAACCGATAGAAATGATCCTGAGAATTTAAGGATTTTGAAAAGATGGGAGTTGAGGTTCGACCGTTGAAGTGAGCGGTTAGGTTTTTCGCATCTGATAAGATGAGAACAGTTTGGGTCTCGACCGACTGAGATGAATTGAGATTTTCGGCACCACAAGAAGCGCCGTGTTTGGAGGGTGTCAGTATAGTAGGGTTAGCATAGGCTTTTATGAACTGTCTCTCTGCTCGTGTCGCCAAGGACTGAAGGCAGAAATAAATAAACCAGTTCGTATGACAAACGACAGAGTCCGCCTATATATATATATATATGTATATAATAATAATTATTATTATCAACATCATGAGTATACACCACAACCAAACCAAACCAAACCAAACCAAACCAAACCAAATCAATTGTCTATAAAATGTTGCAATATATTTTAGCCTTTTTATTGCCTATAAATTGATACAATCAGTTCGACATATTCTACTAACAAAAGAATTTGTAATCTGATCTACATCTATTACCTATAACAGACTACAGGAGGTGCCCGCGGTGTAATGGTTATCGTCGCAGAAAATAGACACGGCGACACGAGTTCAAATCCTGGACGAGACTGATTGCATTTCACATAGCACTAATACCCTTGGGAAAGGTAGGAATCCAATTATTCTCCCTCCAGCTATGGGTAAATAGTAGGAGAGACTAGGTTCTTCAGCCTTGGTTAGGCAACTAGTCTAGGAGAAGGAAAACTCTGAATTCAAACCTGCTAAACTCCGCTTAAAAACTGACCTTGTGTCATATCCTGCCCGAGAGGTGGGTGGGTGGGGGTAAATATGATAACAGATTACAAAATTTTGAATTTTCATTTTTTTTTTTTCAGCCTGGACTCTAGGAAGCGGAGCGTAGGTTTAAGAACATTAGAAAGAAAAATAGCTGTTAATGTCGTTTCTGTAAAAACTGGGATGAGCCTGTAACAGAGATTCTTCAAAGGATTTACCCTTAGCGGGTCAAGTCTCCTTTCCAGTGAACCTTGTGACTTGTTCGTTTATCTTGAATAGCATAAGATATTCAAGGATCCAAAAGTGATTGATCATGCAGCTGCTTTATTATTATTACTAGAATAAATCCCATCAATAATGAAGTAATTGTTTACGTAGGGATCGACGACTCTAATTGTTTATGGATTCATAAGTGTGGCATGAGACATTTTGGCGAGTTGAAAAACGCTGGAGCATTGATCGTTCGAAACCCTTTCAAATCACTCGAATAAACTAAAGAAGTACCCTGATATGATTCAAAGCAGCACCCGGTGGTAAGCCTATAGTTCTGGAGTTCTAGAAAATGTGGAGTACATCTTCGTTGCTATTACTCCCAGGTCCACTCTGGCCCAGAATTTTAGTACTAAATCTGTTTGACAATTATTAGTATCAAATAAGAATACTTGAAACCTTATAAAAGTCTGCAAATTATTTGTATAAATTGTTATTTAAAGCAATATTTTGTTTTTACAAATAGTCATCATTAGGTTCCTAAAATACGAGAAGTAAAGTAAAGTTGACGACCTTAATCGAGGGTGACCCGGAGGCTCCTTTTCAATAGCTGCCATATCAAGGTGTAGGGGAGGGCGCTACTCCATTCTCTGGATTGCTCCAATTTACTCTTGATCCTTACCTTATAATGCTGAGTGTAAAGCAAAGTGGCATCAAATACCATTTTTAAAGTCTTTGGTATGACTCGACCTGGGATTGAACCCCGGTCTCCCGGACTATTGGCGAAAACTGCTTGTAAAAAGACACTTTATCATTACATAGACCAATAAGGGTTGATATGCTCTAAAACAAACCAAATCAGACCTGTTTAAATCATTGTGAAGCTACATTTTGTACCATATATAATTGCAGACAATAATTGTTTGTATTGAATAGGGATACTTTAAACCATATAACTGTGTGAAAATTATTAATAGTGCATAAAAATACTTGAACCCATATAACTGTGCGCAAACAAATGATTATTACTATTGTCTTGAGATAAGAATTTCTTGAAACAATATTTTCACAGTATACCCGCCTTCTCCAAACATTGGCGTGGCTCCGTTTTTCATCCGCTGACCGTTCCGCTTGACTGGTTATGTCATCGGATTGCACGATCGATCCGCTTATCTGCCCACGTTCTGTTTTTGATGTAGACAGCTGATCAATTGCTAATCGGAGTCGCCAGTCGATAAGTGGACGGATGAGATTGTACAATTAAGAAAGCAAAAAAAAAGTTGATGTAGATAAATATGGAACAGAATCCATCTTTGTAATAATAAGTTTTAAAAAGTGTCTTTAAAAATGCTACATATATTCACCCTCCTTAGAGATGGGGAGCGATCGATGGAGACCTAATTCATAAATAAAGTTAGACGATTAGTCGGCATTCGTAGTCAGGCTCGAGGCCTCTCAATTTATCGTATAAGTTTTAGGCTTTTCTATTCTCGCTTTCTATTCTCTGGCAATTTCAAATGGCGATTGTTTGCCTTTCTTAATCATTAGCTTTCTCCTCTCGGTGTCTAGTACGAGGTGATTTCCGCTAGCGTGTTTTATTAATTTCTCCTCGCTTCTTTGCTTCCGTGAGTCTGGTTGAGAGTTATCTCAACTCAAAACATCGTAAGGAGGTGTCCTCGTGGTGTAATGGTTAAAGCGATGAACTGCGGAATCGTAATAAACGAGTTCGTTCTCCAGTCGCGCTATTACGGTCACTTTCGGTCAAATACTCTTGGGAAAGGTATGAACCCCCTTATCCTCCCAGCTATGGGTTAAATAGTACCACTACTGTTCTTCTTGGAGAATGGCTTTGATATTAAATGGCCTGCAAAGGTTGACATGCCATTAAATAAAGAAACTAAACCAACCAAATCAAAACATCGTATTATAATCAGTTTCTCTTCGCTTCTTTTCACTTTTACTAGTTTGGTACAGAGTATTGTGTTATCTCAGTTTCTCTTCGCTTTTCTATATCCGGAGCAGTCTGGTGCTAGTCCATCTCTAAAGTAACGTATCTCAGTTTTTTCTCGCTTCTTTCAAAATGTTGTATTACCTTAGGCTTTCTCTATCTCCCTCAAAGTGTCATATTATCTCAGGCTTTCTCAGTCTCTCCAACCCTGGGCAGTTTGGTCAGAGCCTAGAGCGACCTGAAGTCTCGTAGCTGCTTTCTGCCGATCTCTCGATGGTCTCAACAGATATCGTATTATATGCATTTCCTTTCATCCGAGGAGTGGTGGCTAGCGAAGCAATTGATAATATCAGTTTCCTCATAATTTGGATTTCAATAATTATTTCGCCTCCTCGACTTGCTGCGCCTTCAATATTTGATTTACTCTCATTTTTACTCAAAGGGGTGGTCTTCTCTACTTTGGATTACAACTAATTTTCTGCTTGCGTGATATGATCTCAGAAAACGTTTTAAAAAATGCCCATACTTGAATTTAAAAAAATGTTATCTAAGAATTTTCCTTTCTCTGGCAGCCCATTAGGTTATCAAATTGACAAGTATTGACCTCCGAGCTGAACTCGAAATAATAATTCTCTCACCATTTCTGTCGACAAAGCATTCTTGCCTATGTAATACCTCCGGTTCTTCTAGTCCAAAAAAAATTTTTTTTCGTTCTCTTTCTCATCAAAAGATTTAAAAAATAATATCCCTGATTTTTCCTTTTAAAATCTATTTACGATAATGTACACTTTTCTAATGTACTGATTTTATTCTTCTAAAATCCATTTTAGTAGAATCTTTTTTTCTGGTTAATAAATTTATTCGACTAGGCCTCTGACCAATCTGATAACAATATAATTGCTTGAAAGAAAACACAGAGTGGTGGCTAACGTGCTGGACGGTGACATCGTAATAAGTGAGTTCGAACTCAAGTCGTGCTTTGGAACTAATACCCTTAGTAAAAGCATAAGTTAAACGTGACCACTACTGTTTTTTTTTAAACGATGGCCTTTGCATTAAATAACCCACGAAGATTGATATGCTATTAAACAAAGAAACCAAACCAAACCAAACCAAACCGAATCAAGGAAAACTGACTTTGGCATTAAATAACACAGCAAGGGTTGACATGCCGAAAAATCAACCTGCTAACAAATCCTTTCGTCAACCCACATCAAAAAAGTCAAGATGTATTATTGACGATTTTAAAGCGAAAACAACGTGGAATGTTGACAACAAATAGTAATGATATACGAACGATGATATGGAAATGATGTTTGGAATAGAGAAATGCGTACTACTCGCCAAAGATAACTGGTCATTATACATAGAATAGAACAGACAGGCAACAGAGCAAACAGAGAATTAACCACAAATTCAATAAGCAAAAGAACAAGAACAATTGCTGTTCGAGTAAGGTTAAAAAAACATCAATAATGACAAGAAAGCTTTAAATCAGCTATAAATTAAGTGTGCGTATGTTTTCATATTGGTATATGTGTTCGTGTGAGCACAAAGAGACACTCTCTAGTTTTAGTGGTTTTGGTATATTGATAGTTTATATGTATGTTCTTTTTATATATTATTATATATATGATTATATATATACGGGGAACTACCAAAAGCGTCAGGGAATTGGACAACGAATGCAAATTAATTACCAAACGAACACATATCTTCGGAGAAGTCTCTTACCTGCTGTTTACATACTGATTTCCAAAACGTACTTCATCCAAACAATAAGGATACAATTCCATATGCTGTTATAATTCCCCAAACGAAATGTCTGGGTAGCACCTTGTATAATATATATTCATTTAGAGAAAAATAAAGATCTATCTATCTATCTATTTTGGTAGATAGATAGATAGATAGATAGACAGATAGATTGAGAGATAGGTCTGAAAATATCAATATATATATATATATATATATATAAAATTTGCTTTTATTCCTTTTTTTAGATAGATAGATAGATAGATAGATAGGTCTGAAAATATATGTATATATAACTTTGACGATGGTACAAGAAAAACAATCAATCAATTACTCTGTTCTTCAACCTTGAAGATTTAGAACGATGAAGCTATTCATAGACATGATGTTCAATAACGAAATAACGATCGTAAGGGGTCATCAGTTTGGTGCCATCGGCAATCCATGTTCTTTCTTTCAATCCGAATTCAAAGAAGGCTTATTTTGCTTTCATGCTTTCTTTAGCTAATCTACTCTATGTTTATTCTCCCATGTCAAAAGGGGAACAGAACGTCTAAACAGCAAAAGAAACGCTACGAGCTTGCAATACAATCATACATAAATCTCTGTGGTTTAGTATGAAAGCCAGCATTTTGATAAATGAAGTCACGGGAAGCTTCGACTCGGGTCCCACTGTCTGATGGTTATGAGACTTCTTTACAAATAGGTTAATTTTGTCCGCAGGCAGATTTAAAATTTACTTTGGTAAACGGTATTTGATTGTCAAAGAAGAAATGTACTTGATTTTGTTAATATTTCGATGTTTATTTACATCATTGTCAAGATACTTATAATAAGCAGCAATTTTAAGAGTACATGTAAGATGTCATTTGAAAATGTCGGAAATTGGATCCGGGTGCTCAGTCGAATGTAGAAAGGAGTTTGCGAACAATACGCTAACACATACTTTCTACCGTTACCGTCGAAGTAGTTCATGGAAGTGATTAGTTTTATGGTAAAATTCTCGAGGTTTTTGAGTTCTTCATGGTACATGTAAAAAATTAATAAATATCAAAATGGATCAGAAGTATTTTCGTTTTTCTTTCCTTTTTTTTTATCTGCTCAGACTTCACTGGGAATCTCTTGAAAATTCTTATATGTTTTCTGAAGCTTAAGTAATGCTCTTTTTATGATTTTAAGTTTTCTACAATGTTTTCTAAGGTATCCGGCTGCATTTCTTACGTATAATCAGCGTTCTCTTGCTTTTTTATAAATCTGATATATTTTATCTTTATTGTTTCTTATTATTTTACTTGAGATCTTCACGCCATTATCAACTGACGATTTTTCCCTGAAGAGACAGTAAGTCATCTCAGGTCTCCAGGACTCTCCTTAGTCGTCTTGCTGATTTTAACAGTGCAATGTTCTGGATGGTTTCAATTCATTATATACGAGGATCATTAAATAAGTTTCCAGACTTTTTTCGTATGGGCAATTTTATTGATAGTACACACATGAAACTCTAGTCCCCTTCAAAATAATCTCCTCTGGCTGCAATGCACTTGATGCACCTTTCTAACAACTTCTGGAAGGCCCAACGGATGTCCTCTTGTGTGAGCGTGTCAATGACCTTCGTCACAGCCTCTTTCATCTCAATTGTCTCATAACGACAGCCTCTGAGCTGAGGGAATAACCAAAAGTCACAGGGAGCAAGGTCTGGACAATAGGGACGGTGAGGAACCGTCTTGATGCCCATCTTAGTCAAATAGTCTGTGACAAGGATGGAGTTATGAACTGGTGCATTGTCCTGGTGGAAATGCCCCTGACCCGATTTGAAGAGTGCTGGCGTCTTCCCTAGGAATCTCTTGCTGAACTCCCGTAAAACCTCAACATAGTAACCCTAACCCTAACCCTTTGGCTCATCAACTCTGGTGTATTGACTTCCTTACTCCTCCCACACTTCTCATCATCCTTCAAAGACTCCCTGTCACTCAAAAACTGATGCTCGATTCATGCAAGATGGTCGAAAAGCAGTCTAAAGCGTTCCATACGTTTCTGTGGCATTTTTTCCAAGTTTAAAACAGAATTTTATTGTATATTGTTCTTCTAAAGTGTCCTCACATCCAGATTGCATTTTTGAAATTCACCAGCTGTGACAATCAAGCTTTAGTAGGGTGTATTCCAATTCCTGCTGTAGCTGTTGATTTGAACCTGAAATCCTAAAAATTGGTCAGTCATCTCATAAGATGTATAGCAATAACATACTGAATTTTCAAGAGTCTACGGCAATTTTAAATGCCTGTACAAAAAAAAAGTCAGGAAACTTATTGAAGGCACCACGTAATATCTACTTACCCCAGTCTATTTTCCAGGACTTTGGGGACTGTTCCAAGGGCACCAACTACAATTAATATCACCATCACCTTCCTATTCTACTGCTTTTTCAGCTCTCTCGCGAGTATTTATCTATCTTTTCGTTTTCTTCTATTTTCATTCTGTAATTTGCTGGAACGGCAGAATCCA
Source organism: Sepioteuthis lessoniana (assembly GCA_963585895.1). Lineage (NCBI taxonomy): Eukaryota > Metazoa > Mollusca > Cephalopoda > Myopsida > Loliginidae > Sepioteuthis > Sepioteuthis lessoniana. The sequence goes on from OY757915.1 coordinate 99,854,903, forward strand.
CTAGATAACAAGTTCATTTTTTCTTGTTAATTAACACTCTGGTCTTTTGGTTGGGATTAGGTGTTCTGTTCATATTTCAAACTCCCAGACAATTTTATACAGTTTATTTTCTTAGACAGATTCTGGTTTGTGCATATACCATTTATTAGCACGGTCAAATTTAATCGCATTCACAATTCCCTATGAATCCTAGTCGGGCCTAGTCCTATATTCTTTTTGTGTCAATCAGCTGCATTCACCTATTATGTGGTTAACCCTTTCATCTCTGTCACCACATAAACTACACTAGTAGTTCATCTGCGTATTATCAACTTTTGCTTCGCTATAATTTTTTTGTATGGAATTATTTTGTGCTGCTCTTAATAGAGCTTTAGTTTCACTCTTTAGGTGTCCTCTTCTTAGCCATATCATCTAGTGTGCAATTTCCTTAATTTTTCGCTTGAAGTATCCATACAGTTATTTTTCTTGCCACTTTAGTTTTCCAGATTTTTTATCGTTATTTTTCTGTTTGTCCTTAAATTATTTCCGTTGATATTGTTGTTACTGGCTGCTGTAATCAGTATTTCTTTGCTCTTTATTAGTATATTCCACTAATCCTTAAATTATTACATCTACGTCATTCAAAATCTGGCGAGTCCTCTTCCTCCTTTTTTTCTCACAATATTTACAGTGTGTTTAAAGGGGATATTATTTATGGGCGAGACTGAATAATTTAAACTTTTTGCTAATTCCCTAAAGAAAGGTGTTAATCCTTCTTCCTAGTATCTCTTGCCTTTTCGTTTGACGAACCGGTCTAGAAGAAGGAAAAATCTCAGGATTGAGATCAAGGGAGAGTGGGACTAGCAGCTCAGCCCATACAAATCTTTTTGATACGAAACCGCAGAATCCATCGTTGACGTGATGTAGCTGTAGGTCTCTAAGCTACAAGGTGCTTACATAATTATAATAGTATAGTCTTAAATCTTTATAGTCCATTATACTTGAATACGACATTACTTTTTGGACAATCTAACCTTTTCAAAAGCCTAGGATTGTATTAAAACTTGATTAACTGGTTTCTTTGCTTAACGGCATATCAACCTTCGTGGAAAACTTGATTCAATCATACAGATTAGCTATATCAATAGTGACCTTTGAGACATAAGAGTTTAAAAAGACTTTGCTGTTCTGGATGACCACAGGATAAAACTGAAAGAAAGCAAGAAGAGATATAAGTACCAAGACCATGCTAGAGAACTCAAAAAATTATGGAGCATGAAAGTGACGGTGATAGTAGTTGTAATTGGTGTGTTTGGTACAGTCACCAAAGGTTTGGTACGTGGACTTGGAAATAAGAGGACGAGAGGAGAACATCCAAACTAATGCATAGTTGAAATCGGCCAGAATACTGAGAAGAGTCCTGGAGACTTTAGGAGACTTTCTGTCTCTCAGACTCCCATGAAAAACCATCAGCTAATGCTGGTGGAAAAAAAACTCTTAAAAGATAATGATACGTGGAACATTTAATAAGTTTCCAGACTTTTTTTTGTACAGGCATTTAAAATTGTCGTAGACTCTTGAAAATTATTGTTATTGCTATACATCTTATAAGATGACTGACCAATTAGGATTTCAGGTTTAAATGAACAGCTACAGCAGCAATTGGAATACATCCTACTAAAACCTGATTCTCACAGCTGGTGAATTTCAAAAATGCAATCTGGACGTGCTTACATAATTATAATAGTATAGTCTTAAATCTTTATAGTCCATTATACTTGAATACGACATTACTTTTTGGACAAGCTAACCTTTTTAAAAGCCTAGGATTGTATTAAAACTTGATTAACTGGTTTCTTTGCTTAACGGCATATCAACCTTCGTGGAAAACTTGATTAAATCACACAAATTAGCTATATCAATAGTAACCTTAGAGACATAAGAGTTTAAAAAGATGTTATTTTCCAAGAGGAAAGAAATTAAGCGCCGATTCAAAGGCGGAGACCTTCTTTAAGTATTTATTAAATAAAATCTACAAAGGTAAGAAACTGTCGTACCTGTTTGGATGGAGCGTTCAGCTTTGTTACATTTGACGCGTGCGCAAGAAGTCCATCTACTCTACTTTGTGGAACGTTTCAATACATTCAGTGAATTTATTGATCCTACACGAGCATGCGCTGTGCTGGTCGAGATGTACCGAGTAACTGGAGGTAATCTAACGAATGGTTCTATCGTACAAAGCAATTCTTCTAAATCAAGTCAGACGCGGCCCAAACTTTTTCTAGCAGACAGGCGGCGTGACTGAAAGTAATACACAAGCGACATTATGGGGCGTGACGTGCTAGAGACATCAGTAGGATCAGTTACATTCACTGCAAACGTTACAAATAGAGACCATATTCCAGTACATATTTATGGGCAGAATATGGCACAAGGTCAGTGTTTAAGCGGAGAAAAGATTGTTAGAATACACAGTTTTCCTTCTCGACTGGGCCTAACTAAAGCTTAAAAAGCCAGTCTTGTTCTACTCTTCTACCCATACTGTACTACCCATAGATGAAAGTAAAAAAGACAGATTCATGCCTCTCCCAACGACATTAGCGCAAAGTGAAGCATAAACGGTCTCGTATAGGAATTGAACTCGGATCCCCTGCAGAGGAGTATGACGTCCTCAAAAAGAGGTGTGCTGGGTATAACACTAAACTGCATATGATGGTGAGAATTCAGGTTTGGAGTATCTCATAATTGCTATTATTCCCATGTCCACTCTGACCTGGAGTGGTAATACCTGTTAATGACCTATCTATGGGTCAAATAGATCTATTCAAAAATCATTCTTATTCGACAAGACCATTTACAAAAAAAAAAAAAAAACAACAAAAAAAAGAAAACCCTAAAAAACAACTAAAAAAAATTCAAATATGAATGTACTATGAAGGCCATTTCCAAAGATCTTGACATAAAATAACCCTAGACTGTCTGAAATGCCGTTATAACGTATCAACGTATCAACAAATCAGTCCACTATTATGAGACAGAAGCAGTACCGTCTATATCATAATTATCTGATTTTTACTGTATCATGGCAAAAAGGACACAACGTAACGCTATTCAGTTAGAACAGTAAAATTAAAAGGTTCTAACTTTGAGAATTAAGCAGTTTTAAGCCAAATTAACAGCAAAATAATATCCTGGGATTTGTATTGATCTTTTCTCATAAAAGATGACATTTAAAGATTCCTCCTCCGATTTATATATCTTTATTCATAAATATATTTTTTTATTTATAGACATATAATAAACGATGTTGTTGTATGTTGTATGTTGTAAGGAAGAGATAAACAGTGAAATAAAGAGTTAATTATTTATTAACTTAAGTGGTACAGTACAACAAATATTATAAGTCTCGCGCTGTGGGTGTTACGTGCGAAGTTGATCTTACTAATGACCGCGATCTTGCAGTACTTTTGTGCTTAAGAAACACGTTTTTTTATACCTCCGCGATACCGGAAGTCACGTAGTACGAGCCACTATACAACAGATGTATATAAACATATATTAATATTTTTAATTTTTGTAATCCAAATTCTATAAATGGGAGGTGAATCGACATTAGCTTAATGACCATTAAAGGCGGCGTTTAAGTGATTTTATAAAAATAAAGTGTATACTATTTCAAGTTAGTGTTAAAATTTGGTGGGCAAATCTTGAATATTCTGTTAAATATGGGAAAATATTGTCGAGTAGGAAGGAAGATTGTTGACAGGGTACGACCTTTGGAGTGACACCGGGATTACGGGAATGGCATAAATACTGGATACCAGGCCCGACTCGTTACTTCTAACAAGTCACTTATACAAATATCATTGAGCTAATTGTGTTAAACAGTCTTCTTAGATTATATGATTTTTTTATTGATTCATCTTTTTTGATGAATTAAAAAAAAGTATGTGAATTCACTGTTTATGGTATATTGCCTTATTCGTGAATTTGCATACGAAATCCTGCACATTTGTCTGGGCACGGTCCTACACCAATAAGTTAAATATAATTTTACAAGCTGTATTTTGGGAGATTTTTGTTACAATATCCGTAGATTTTGAATATACAGTTGTACCAGATGTTCAAATTATTTTGTCAATTGATTTTTCATAGTAAAATACCTAAAAAAAGGAAAAGATTTTCGCGCATAAATATTACTATAGTTTTAATATATTTTCGTATTGGACAAAAATATTTTTATGGTAATATTCTCAACTTCTTTGGTGTAAATGATAACAGTTGCTATCTAATGGGATTTTTGGTCTCACCTGTCTGGGAAGCTAAAGAACTTTCAAATCCTGCGAGCATTTCTGCTTCCTATATAATCTTATTAGATATGTCTAACAGTCAAGTCACGTTTTCAGCGAAATCAGCGAAATCAGCGAGGTTAAGCAACGCTGAACCTGCACAGCGTTTAGATATCTGACAACTCAGCCTCAACAGGTATAATGTATATTTGTGCTTGTATATATATATATATATATATATATATATATATATATATATATATATATATATATATATATATATATATATATATATATATACCGGTCCCCTGGGCTGGTAGGTAGAGTGATTGTCAATAGCTCGGGAGACCTGGGTTCAATCCCAGGTCGAGTCATACCAAAGACTCAAAAAATGGTACTTGATACTTCCTTGCTTAGCTCTCAGCATTATAAAGTACGTATCAAGGGCAAAATGGTGCAATATAGGAAAAAGAGTAGCGCCCTTCCCTAAACCTCAGTGTAGTAGCTATTGAAAAGGGAGCCTTCAGGTTACTCTCGACTACGGTCGTCAACTTTACTATATATACATATATATATATAGTTAGGGTAGCCTTTGTTATATAATTAAGGTAATGATTAATTATACTAATCATTTTTCGTTAATTATATTTCATCATTTAATTTAGTAAGGCTTTGAACTACTCATTGTCTCTTGGTTCAGGGTCGTTTCAGACGGTGCATTCGCTTGTTCCGAGCGGAAAAGATATGACAATCATCATCTGTCAAAATAAACTCCCAGACAGGAAATGGGGTCGGAAGCGCCGTTGGAGTGAATTGAGTGGGTGGATGACGTCACGCTCGGAAGAGATAGCCAGAGAATTTGAGTATTTTAAAAAAGACGAACAATTGAGGTAAGGCGGTCGAAACGGGTTGTTAAGTTTTTCGGATCTGATCAGATGAGATCAGTTCGGGTCTCGACCGGCAGAGATGAGATCTTAGACATTACAAGATGTGCTGCAAGTGTGTGTGGGGGGTGTCAGCATAATATGGTTTGCATCGGCCTTATGAATTGTGTCTCTCTCCTCGTGTCGCCAAGAGCTGAAGGCAGAAAGAAAAAACCCGTTCGTTATCATTATTATTATTATCATCATTGATATCATCATGAGTATACAACACGTAAACATAGAGTTAACAGCGTTTGGTGATGAATACAGATGAGTTGATTAAAAATGTTTTTTCTTAAATCAAGAAAGCGTTCAACTACTGGTCATTAGAACGGGATAAAACCAACAAAAAACTCTATAGTTCAACCTGATGACTGTATTTTTAATACATGAAATTCTAAATGATGAATCTGACATAAAGATCTGTAATTCATATATATACACGTGTATATATATATATATATATATATATATATATATATATATTAATCCTAATAAAAAAGACAAGTATCTCGATTCCTTCCCTTTTGTTGGCTTGGGTACGAGAAGCCAAGCGTTTGCGTGATTGGAGAGAGAGAGAGAGAGAGAGAGAGAGAGAGAGAGACAGACAGACAGACAGACAGAGAGAGAGAGAGAGCCTTTCAAAATCCCGGGAAGAGTCGATTTATACTATAAAGAAGAAACTACCTCGCAAAGTGAGCCCGTTATCCATTTTACCCTTACTTCCACGGCCTTGGAAACAGTGGAGAGAATAAAACCACAGAAGTCCAATCACTTGTGGCTAGCTGCATTCTTTGTGTTTCTTCTCCCTCCGACGATTAACCATCACTGATATGACAGTTGTCTAGTACCATACTGAACCTAAAGAGTACAGTCTGTCCAACTATTTACCCATAAATAGAGGGAGAATAATTGGATCCAAACCTTTTCCAAGGCTACTGACGCTATGTGAAATGCAAACAGTCTTGTGCAGGATTTGAACTTGTATCACGCTTCCAAGTTTGCCATATTACACTGAGAGCTAATTCGATGAGAAAGGCATGAATCCGCTTCTCTCTACACTCAGTCCTATTGCTGAATATCTTGACAAAAACGTCTCATCACCGACTTATCGTGATAGCCGCCAGAGAAAAGAGTGGTGAATAGGTACTTAAGCAAACTACTCTCCCATAAATGACAAGCGTCAGTCCGTAACACAAAGGGCAGAAAACTTGGTCGGAACAGCCATTTTAGTTGGCGCCTTTTCAATCGATACGAGTCTGCGTCAACGCCGTGAGAGAAAGAAGGTGAGGGTGACAATGATAGAAAATAATTAATATTATTGAATTTCCCTAGGCTAATAACATCTATTTGCTTTAATCGGACACAACGAAGTGCTAATCAAAGTCAATGTTTCATTGATTCTTGGTCAATGGCACCAGGGAAACAATATATACATGAGGTTCTTACCTTTGCTAAATTATGCAAAGCCGATTGTTTCTACGCATGCGTGTGCAGGCTCTTCACTTGCATTTGCCCTCGATACGTTAAGAGGGTTGTGTGCAGTTACTAGAATTATCTAAGTAAAATAATGTCTCTTTGGCCGTTTATTTAAGTTCAAATCGTCTTGTCACCATAACCCTTTACAGAGTAACGGACAATTTGGAATTCATTTAGAATGAATCTTAGTCAAAAGTGAAAAAAGAATACTGATTTTAAACTATTTTTAACTTTTTTGTATCCGTAAAAACACTAGGTGTAGAAGATAAATTTGATCGAGTAAAACGTACGGAAAATCTATTGAAAAGTTTAACGGTTAGATATGGCTGGTCTGGACGCATTCATCCTGTACGTAGCCACTCTCGTTTAATTCATCAACAAAACACATCGGAATTGTTTTCCTTTTCACCATCTATTCTTGCACTTTTTGCCTCTTGCAGGCCTTTTGCATTCTTGTTGAGCTTGTCAAATGGGAATCGCATTATACAAACGAGAGTGAAAATGAAAGAAAGCGGAAAGATAAATACTTGAATCTTGCCAGAACGCAGAAAAAGATGTGAAACACGAACGTGACGGTGATACCAGTAATTGTTGACACGCTAGGAACAGTTTTTAGGAGCTAAGAGAAGAGACAAGAGGAATTGGAAATCAGAGGAAGAATCGAAACCACAGCATTAGTATCAGTTAAAATATTTACAAGAGTCCTAAAGACCTTAGGATACTTGTTGTCTCTCAGACTCTAGTGAAAGTCAACCAACCGGCAGCCGTGTGAAAACTCGCAAAGAGTGAAACTATGGAACATGAAGGTGACAGTTGTACCAATTGTGATTGGTGCCTTTGGCACGGTAACTAAAGGATTATTAAAGGCCCTGGAAGATTTGGAAGTTGGCGACCGAGTGAAGACCATCCAAACAACAGCATTATTGAAAACTGCCAGAATACTGAGAAGAGTCCTGGAGACTTGAGGAGACTTGCTGTCACTCAATCTCCAGTGAAATATCATCAGCTTACGCTGATGTGAAAACTCTACTGAGTAAATAAAAATTTATTCAAAAAGGAAGTTGTCGCTTATTGGATTTTGCCCAGCAAACAACAGAGTGAAAATAAAGGAAAATGGAAACATTACCAAATACTCGGATCTTTCCAAAGAACTAAAAAAAATGAATAAATAAAACTGCGGAACACGAAGGTGACATTATATGAATCGTAGTTGGTACGAATGGAACGGTTTCCAAAGAACTGAAAAAAAAAGGATTGGAACAGTCGGGAATCGGAGGAAAAATCATGACCATTAAGACAACAGCATTGTTGAGATTGGACAGAATACCGAGAAAAGTCCTGGAGACCTGAAGAGACTGGCTATCACTCAGACTCCAGTGAAAGATTAATAGCCAACGCTGGTTTGAAAAACTCGTAAGTTTAATAATAATAATAATAATTATTATTATTATTATTATAAAAGGAACCTGCCGAAGAATGGACTTTGCTGTTCTAGGTGACCACAGGGTAAAACTGAAAGAAAGCAAGAAGAGAGACAAGTACGAGGACCATGCTAGAGAACTCAAAAAATTATGGAGCATGAAAGTGACGGTGATAGTAGTTGTAATTGGTGTGTTTGGTGCAGTCACCAAAGGTTTGGTACGTGGACTTGGAAATAAGAGGACGAGAGGAGAACATCCAAACTAATGCATAGTTGAAATCGGCTAGAATACTGAGAAGAGTCCTGGAGACTTTAGGGGACTTTCTGTCTCTCAGACTCCAATGAAAAAACATCAGCTAATGCTGGTGGAAAAATCTCTTAAAAGCTAATGATACATGGAACCTTTAATAAGTTTCCAGGCTTTTTTGTACAGGCATTTAAAATTGTCGCAGACACTTGAAAATTCAGTATGTTATTGCTATACAACTTATGAGATGACTGGCCAATTGTTAGGATTTAAGGTTTAAATGAACAGCTACAGCAGCAATTAGAATACACCCTACTAAAATCTGATTGTCACAGCTGGTGAATTTCAGTTTTAAACTTGGAAAAAATGCCACTGAAACGTATGGAATGCTTCAGACTGCTTTTGGAGCATCTTGCATGAATCGAGCATCAGTTTTTGAGTGGCATAAGAGATTCAAGGAAGGCAGGGAGTCTAGTTCAGACCTTGCTCCCTGTGACTTTTAGTTATTCCCTAAGCTCAGAGGCTGTCGTTATGAGACAATTGAGGAGATGAAAGAGGCTGTGACGAAGGTCATTGACACGCTCACACAAGAGGACTTCGATGGAGCCTTCCAGAAGTTGCTGAAACGGTACCACAAGTACATTGCAGCCGGAGGAGATTCCTTCGAAGGGGACTAGAATTTCATGTGTGTACTATCAATAAAAGTGCCCATACGAAAAAAGTCTGGAAACTGATCCTCGTGATGATAATGATGATAACAATCTCAAAAGTAGCAAATTGAAAGACACGATGGTTTGAGTGGTTTGAATGAATTTCGGTTTAAAAAAATCATATCCATTCAAAATATATTAGTAACGAAGTAAATGTTTAAGAGAAGCAAGAACACCCAAATAGAGGACAAAGGGAAAATTGAGCTGATTCAAGAAACCCAAAAAAGGAAACATTCATATCAACTATAAACCGATAACATATTTACCTGTGACGTGGAAGCTCACAATTCACATGAAGTACATCGATTCTCAAGCTAATAGACCTATCTATAAAACAACAAAACTTTTTAAAAAATACATTTTTCTTTGGTTGAAATTGAACTTTTCTGTACCGCATCACACACACACGCGCACACACACATATATGTGTATATATATATATATATATATATATATATATATATATATATATATATATATATATATATATATATATATATAAAGTTGAATGGAGATCGAGGATTAAAATTATTTTTTGAAACTTTGGGAATTAAATATTTGAAATCAAAGCTTGACAGAAATTAATATCTTCTCATACATACAGAAAAATGGATAAAACATCGACGAACACTGACCCCAAATAGATTTAACATAAAACTGAATATTGTTGCTTTGAAGTTGGAAAACAGATTTGAAGTGATTCATAAACATCTAGATAAATAAATAAACCCAGCAGTCACGGCTAGTATGAAGCACATCTTTTCCAGGCTTAGCATTTACCTCCCAAATGAAGAAGCTATTTGTCAGGTGTCCTGACAACAGATAAATAAAAGTCAGTTGAAGAAACTTGGATACCAGAAAATAATTTTCATTAAATAAATTATTATGCTGTGCCACCAGCGAATTTTGTTGCTTCCTTTATAACATATCAACTTTTTTAAAAAATGCTTTTAAAAAAACTTCCTAATAAAACCTTTTCTTCCGCAAATGTTCTTCAAAAGGTTAATCCTAACGATGATATATATATATATATATATGTGTGTGTGTGTGTGTGTGTGTATATATATATATATATATAACTCGCGTGCACACACACACACACACACACACACACACACATATATATATATATATATATGTATGTATGGAGTCCTCGTGGCGTAATTGCTAAAGTGATAGACTACCCCCTCGAATTAAGTGATTTCCAAATCCGGTCTTCCTTTTGGGCTTATACCCTTGGGAAAAGCATGAACCCTATCATTCCCCACCTACGGGTTATATAGTACCACTGCTGATCTTCTACAAAAATGTACATAGATATTACAAGACAGGAGAGAAAAATAAGATTACTGAGAAACTCAATGGATGAGCAGATTATTTTAAGCTTCAATATAAATATAGAAAAACATCAAAAATGAAGAAGTTGAAGAATGATTTCTGCGGAGACATAATAAATCGGGGGCATATTGAAACCCCATCGCCATATTAAATAAATGTGATCATGAAACCAGAAATTGCGTACTATGAAAACAAGTTTCTTATAAACGAGTATTTCCAGTTTCAAAACTATTTAGAACTATACTTCGAAGTAATGCCATAAGATGTCAAAGTGTCTCTTCTATAAATTCAGTGTAGTCTGATAAGTCTATTTACTTCTCAAGATAATGCGAATACTTTATATATATATATATATATATATATATATATATATATATATATATATATATATATATATATGTGTGTGTGTGTGTCTGTGTGTCTGTGTGTGTAGAGTAACGCATATATGTACTGTATGTGCGTTGCTAGTTGTGTCTACGTGCTTGCAGGCTACGGACATGCATCTCTATTTATCAACTGTATTAATCTATGAGTGTGTATATGAACTTACGTGTATATATATATATATATATATATATATGTGTGTGTGTGTGTGTGTGTGCATGCTCTTACCGGACATTCAATTGTACATTTTGATATGCCATACTCGAGATAAGCCTGGTAAAATATAGGAATAATACGAATATGAATTTATAGGAATAATACAATACGATAAAACGGTTTCCCCATGCACCACTATACATACATACATATATATATATATATATATATATATATATATATAGGTGTCGATGTGCGTGTGTGTGTGTGTGTGTGTGTGTGTGTGTACGTGAGAGAGAGAGAGAGAGAGAGAGAGAGAGAGAAAGGGTGGGATTAAAATTACAGAAACAATTAACAGCTAAAAACGTTCATAAAATCTCAAATATAGTGCTCTGTTAATAAAAATGCATCACGATATCAGGATATCTTGAGTAAACAAAAAAAAATCAAAGAGGGTATTGAACTTCAGGTGAAGTTGTATCGATTTTTGAAGTGGAGAAGATCGCTGAAGGTCACTGCCGTGGAATGTTTTGGGTTTTTTTTAAAATTCTATCGCTAAAATCTCTCTCTCTCTCTCTCTCATTCTCCCTCTCTCTCACTCACACACATATCTATCTATCTATCTATCTATCTATCTATCTATCTATATATGTATGTATGTATTATACATCTATGTATACATTTGTGTATATATGCATGTGAGTATATATATATATATATAGTTATGAACGTGTTGGTTAATGAAACGGTTTTCTAGTGTGCATGAACACACTCATACACACACACACACGCACACATATATATATCCACATAAACGCACAAAACACGTGTGCGTACCCATATATATATCTATCTATATATGTATATGACTTTAAAACAAATACTGATTGTTGGTGTAATAGCTAAAGTGGTGTGATGGCAAAAAATGCTGGTCTGCGTCCTCCAAGTCGGTGCGTTCGAAGCCCAGTCATCCAAGTGGGCTCACTTTTAAATAAATATCTCTGCAGAAGCTATAAACCCCCTTAATCTCCTGGTTGTAGGTTAAATAAAAGCATTGCTGTTCTTGTACATGCATAGCTATGGCATTAAATACCCCAAGAAGTTTCATTTGCCATTAAACAAAAAACAAACAAAAAACAGAACAAACTGTTCGTTTAAAATTTAAAAAAAATGTTAGTATAAAAACTAAAATGACAGTGCCAATAGTAACGAATAAATTAGTATATAATACAATATCTCGAAGAGCCAATGTAACACTATTAAAAGAAAATTCAAATTTTTCTGTTTAACAATATGACTGTTTTATATATATATATATATTTACTAATCTAATATCTACCAGTATTCACGGTACCAGAAAAAAAAACAAAAAACCCCTGGCCAGGAACAAGAGATAAAAATATCTCGAATCACGGTCCAGAGGAAAAAGAAAAAAGTTTTTTGGGGTAAAAAAGAAAGAAAAGACCAACCTCATCTGACTCCTTGAAAAAAATCAAGGGGTACTTAGTCAGTGGCCAAAAGAAAACCAAAAAATCATCCGCTAATGCTGCAATGCTACAATTACTAAAGTGCTCAACATAAAACAATGGAGCCAATTATAGAATTAACTTAAATCGCTAGTCGAAAATCTTCTACTAAAGTTTCACCTTAACGGATCATCAGGAAGTTTTGCCTCGACTATTCTAAGAAATTGCTTTGCTTTTATTCACCAAAAACCCCCACCTATCCTAGAATTTGCATAAAAAAAACCCAAAAAAAACAACCTATAACCTATTCCTAATTATATAGTAACCACGCCCTTTTGTGTTTACAACTATTTAACACCTCCGATCTTTTGTTTAGCATATTCTTGCTTTTACAATTTGCTATTACCAATTTTTCCTCCATACAAAGATTACAGGTTCTATTACCTGCCCTATATTTGCGGCATTTCTTTATTACTTCCCATTTCATTATCGGATCTACTCCTTGTTTTTCCTTAAGTTCCCACACATAACTAGATAAAGCAGTGCTATACCTATACCTCTCGTGCGAGAAACTTGTTCTATGGTTATAGTACCTAGTTTTAAAATCCCCTTGGGTCGACCCAAAATATATCTTTTTATCTCTCTTATTCTTCGAATCACTATATACTTCTACTTTATACACTACACACTCCTGCTTACACTTGCCTTCGAGAGGACACCTAACCTTATCCCTACAGTTGCATTTGTCAAGACGAATCCAGAATGTAGGCTCATTAACCCGGCCAAGACCCAAATAGGTAGGATTTGTAAGATAGATATATCGATAGATAAATAGATAGATATATAATGAAATTGATTGCGATTCCGAGATGAAGGATTTCGATAGATAAAATACACAAATATATATTTGTACACACGCATATATATATATATATATATATATATATAGATAGATAGATAGATAGATAGATAACGAAATTGTGATTAATATATGAAAGAATACGATGGATAAATTGACTGATTTTCCGTTGAGAGCCATTTGATTCACTTTACCACTTAAATTTGTTCGGTTCATTTTCTTTACATATCTTTTTCTTTACTTGTTTAAATTAAATTTTAATGTTTATTTTATACAAACCGGTTTTCATCAAAATATCTCCATGAAGAGTTTCTATTCTTCTTGTAGAATTTTGTGGAATATTCCATCAGATTTAAAAAGGAATAGGAGCTCATGTAACGCTAATATTTATTCATATTTTTATATATTGAATCATTTTAACGGCATGTCAACCCGTCTTGGGTGATTTCATACAGAGAAGCAAAGGAATAACGTTAATTTCATACATGTACCCAAACCCTCCACAACGAATAGGATTTGACACGAGGTCAATTTTTAAGAGGAGTTAAACAAGTTTGACTAAAGAGTTTTTCTTCTCCAAAATTGGTCGCTATACCAAGGTTAAAGAGACCTGGTTAGGTTGGTTTGGTTTTATAGCATATCAACTATTGTAGGTTATTTAATTCCAAATTCTGTCAATACATATATTAGATATATATGACTTGTTAACAAATAGACTGTTGGAAACATTCTCAAACAAGCCAGAGCTCATTTGTTTGCACACAGTTAATTAGTTTTAAGTATTCCTATGAAACATCAACAATTTAATTTAACAGCTGTAAATTCGTTTGCACCCAGTTGATTAGTTTCAAGTATTCCTATGAAACATTAACAATTTAATTTAACCGCTGTCATTCGTTTACACACAGTTGATTAGTTTCAAGTATTCCTATGAAACATCAACAATTTAATTTAACAGCTGTCATTTGTTTGCACACAGTTAAATGGTTTCAAGTATTCGTATGAAACCACCAACAATTTAATTTAACGTCTGTAAATTCGTTTGCACACAGTTAATTAGTTTCAAGTATTCCTGTGAAACATCAACAATTTAATTTAACGGCTGTGAATTCGTTTGCCCACACTTAAATATTTTCAAGTATTTCTATGAAACACAAACATTTTAATTTAACAGCTGTCATTCGTTTGCACACAGCTAAATGGTTATACATAAACGATTTGTAAATGAATTGTAATTTTATTTTTAAAAAACTAGAGATAATTTGTTGGGACACAAATGATTTCAAGTATTTGATTAAACATTAATAATTCTATTCAACAATACTCATTTGTTTGCACACAGTTAAATGGTTTTAAGTATTGCTATGCATCACTAGAATACCGTAGAATATACATACTGTAACTCTCCAGAGGTGTAAAACCCCACCCTAACGAGTGTCCTGGATATGAGATTAAGCCATCTGGTCCTGAGACTCCAATCCTGGAGCTCTGGGAAATGTTGAGTACTCCTTTATTGCCATTACTCTCAGGTCCACTCTGGTTCGCAGTTGTAGTATCTGATACGGTCAAAAAAGAAGTTTGACCATTAAACTGCGTACAAATAAATGACAGATGACGAATTGAATTGTTAGATAATATAACTCTTCAACCATTTAACTGTGTGTGAACAAAGGACTGTCTAATTGAATTGTTAGTGATACATTGCAATACTTGAAACCATTTAACTGTGTACAAGCGAATGGGTAATGTTGAATAGAATTATTAGTGTTAAATAGCAACGCTTGTAACCATTTGACTGAGTGAAAATTAATGAATAATGTTGAATAGAATTATTAGTGTTAAATTGCAACACTTGGAACAGCTTCACTGTCTGCAAACAAATGATTAATAGTGGATATAATTATTAGTGTTGGATAGCAATAATTGAAACCATTTTACTGTGTAGAAACAATAGCAATACCAGTGCGCAAACTAATTAGTTGTAATTCATTTAAAAGCGAAATTACCCACAAGCTTTTCACTTACAAATCATATATGTATATCCATTTAAATGTGTGTAAACAAATGATTGATGTTAAATTGTTACTGTTACATAGAAATACTTGAAACCATTTAAACCTGGGCAAACAAATGATTAATTGTAAATAAAATTATTTGTATTTGATAAAAATACTTGAAACCATTTACCTATGTACAAAAAATAGCTAAGGCTCGTTTATAAATCAATAAAATGAATTTACAAATCATATATATTTAATATATATGTATGGATAGGATTTGGCATTAAATAACCTACAAGAGTTGATATGCCATAAAACTCAAACAAACAAACAAGCTCCTCCATAATCACGTTCACTGTATGAACATTTTCATATTTTTTTCGAAGTTGTTTCTTCAAAGGTTTTTATGCACCGAGTCCTATCAAATACTCATTTTTAAAGAGATCTATTTGACCTATAGATGGGACCCAAGCATATACTACAACACTGAGTCAGAGTGGACCTGAGAGTAATGGCAATGAAATCAACACTCTGCATATCTCTGGAACTGGGGCCTCACAATCAGATACTGTAAATGTCATACTTAAAACATTCCCTTTTTGGGAGGGTCTTACTCTCTTCCGGAGATAAAGTCAGTGTATTCTGAGCCCAACCGATGGGGCTATTATTTATCATTTAAAATTCTTTCTTTCGATAATATGCAATTGTATTCGTATCAATAAATACAATTTTATTAGGCAGGTCATTTTTTCAGCATGTTAACCCTTTTTGGCTCAATTCATGTCGATGCCAGTTTTTTGGGTTATTTTTTCATACACTGTATGTCGTTATTAAACTCAGAAGTTTTTTTTTAGCTTAGAGAGAAAAGTAAATCTCGAAAGCACTAAAAAATTCTAATGTCGTGAAGATACCGTGTATACTCGTGCATAAGTCGAACTCATTACATAAATTTTCTGAAGCTACGTATTGCTGTTAATACTTCTGATTATGTTTACAAAATTATTGCTGGTCGACACCATTTTTTTCATTAAATGTTTAGGTCTTCAAAACTCGACCAATAAACAAGTATATACGGCATATCATTTTCAACTTATTTTCTATATATAATGTCCTACCAATGTGTTAACATGACGTTATAACGAATAATTTGATTTATATATATTCGATAAATTTCCCTGTTGACTGAATAGTGTGCTTGCGAATAAATTATTGGTTCAAAATAGAATTTTATATGGATTTTCTATAATTCTTGTATACATAATTAATTAGAGAAATATTTTCCTATAAAAATCAATAAAGAATAATTATATGTATATATATTTATATATATGTGTGTGTGTGTGTGTGTGTGTGTGCGTATGTGTGTGCGTATGTGTGTGTGCATGTGCTTGCTCATGCGTGTTCGTGGATGTTAAGTTTTGATATTCAAATTTCTTATGTCAACATCACACACACACACACACACACACACACACACACACACACACACACACACACAATATATATATATATATATATATATATAGATAGATAGATAATGTACTCAGTTATTGGAAGCACTCAACAAAAATGTCTTATCGCAAAATTTATCAATAAATTCAATGTCTACATGAATGAATATTTATTAATATATGCAAAAAAGTGTTTATGGAGCACAAAAAAACAGTCAAAATTACAAAACAATTTTTCAATACAAGCGAAATAGAAAAAACAAAATAATTGAATAGAATAAAATTATTGACACTTCAAGATTATTCAATCACTAAAAGTCAATGCTGTTTCTCTTTTTGCCTAACAACGGCTTATCAACCCGTCTAGTGTTATTCTAATCCAAGAGGTTTGGAAATGGCATGTTTAAATTTACATTTTTGTGCAACTGTTTCTTATCTGGATTTATTAATTTATATGTTAGATATTATTTTTTCACACAGACCAATCGAATCTAAATGATTTTTAAACAGATCTATTTGAACTTAGCAGACACTACCACTTCAGGTCAGAGTGGACCCGGGAGTTATGGCAGTTAAAGAGTACTCCACACGTACTAGATCTCCAAATGCAGGCTTCTTTAAATACTTGATTATATACTCAATTAGACGGTCTTGTTGCATCTGCCCTTTTTTTCCCGCTACAAACTATCAACTGAAAGTTAGGATCTTTAGCCGGACATAGAAGAACATCGATATTATCATCATTTTATATATTTCTATTTAAGCTTGAGGTGTGGTTCGAATTGTTGTCCTTCATGGAAGCCTAAGGACATCGTTGACAATTTTAGGCTTTCATTAAAAATAGCGAGGTATCAGTTTTTTCATAATTTCTTTAATTCAAATCAATTCTTAGTGTCTTCAGCAAAATAAATTTAAAAAAAGTCTAAAAAGTCTACATTATGGTACCTCAAGAATATTTGACTGTAGGAATTGTATCTTTCGGATTAAATGTGACCCTGTAACGCTACCAGAGCGAAAGCGAAAGTTGTAACGCAACACAGTACAAAAACGACTCTATTAGTTATTGGAATACGCAAGTTTATTCCTATTACCCTTTTCAAAGTAGTCACCGAAAAAAGAGAGATAAAATGAAGGAATTACATCAGCCCATTAGATATACTGATAGAACAAGGAGTGGAAGAATGGATCTTTCTCTGCTGACCCAGCCACCATCGGGGCCTCTCTGCTCCGACTGCTTCTGGTCCTTCTGATTACCTTGAGTCTTTAAATCTCATTCTCACAAATGTTCTTCTAATTTATTCTCTGACTAATGCTTTAATCACCCGTAATCACTCAAACTTTTTAATGACACGTCATTGCTAAGTATCAGCTGATATCTAATTATTTATATTAATATGTTTTCTTACTGCAGATTCTAAAATAAACTTGTGCTTATTGTGACGTATTTGCATAAAGCGAGGGTTACTTGAATCCTCTGACCTTTACAACTCGAAACCCTGCTGCCACTAACTCAAAGTTTAGCTAGAAAACAATTTATTATCAAAATAATTTGTTAAAATCCCTAATTATTTTACAACCCTTTTTATTCCACCACATGTTATAAATCATTCTGGTTATATGACCCCTCCCTTTTATTTCTTGGTTCTGTCTTTTTAAGCCTACCCTGTTGATAGGGCTTGGAATACGCTGACTGTATCCTTTACAGAGTTGTAAGAACCCTCCCCCTAAAAAGGTCTCATTGGTATAATAAAAAATTATCTGAGGGTAAGGGCTTTAGTTCTGGTGATCTAGGGAGAATGAAGTACTCCTTTATTGTCATTTCTCCCAGGTCCACTCAAAGCCGGAGTAGTACTACCTTTAAGGGTTCCATTTATAGGTCAAATTAGTTGGCTGATCGTAGTCATGGATGACCTGAAGGCTCCCTCTTCAATAGCAACAACACCGAGGTTTAGGAGAGGGCGTTATCCCTTTCCCTGGAGAGTTCCACTTACCCTTGATCCGTTCTTTATAAAGCTGAGTGTTAAGCAAGGGCACATCAAGTACCATTTTTGAGTCTTTGGTTTGACTTGCCCTGGGATTGAACCCCGGTCTCCTGGACCATTGGTGAACAATCTGGCTAGTCCGTGTGCATGAAAAACAATCTTAAGAAACAGCTACTCAAGAAATGTAAATATAAGTATTCAACGAACAAAATTCTCTAATCCCTGTGCATTAAAATAACCCCAGACGGTTTGACATGTCGTTAAAATCTGAAATAGAACTATTGCTGGTGATATTAAGCTCGTACTTGCTAAGCCATTATAAAAAAATAACACAGATGGATCTAAATAAATTGTCATATTAAGAAGATATTTGAAAATTAAAATTTAACAGAAAAACGTAAGATATTTCGTATTGGATTCAAAACCATTACAGTTGAATATAAATCAAGTGACAAGGAAATCGAGTAAGTAAATGAGAAATTCGATCTGACAGTTGGCTTTGATGATGCATTTAAAGCTGAAAATCATATTTCGTCAATTGTATCAAGGGAAAATAGAATGACTGGCTGGATGGTAAAAAAAAATCATTTCAAGGGAAACAAATGTTGTTTTAAATATATATAAAATCTAATAAGACCTCATATACAATATTGTACACGGGCCCGAGCTCCAATGTCTGAACATTGAAACTAGAGAATAACATTGAAATTGGAGAGCAGACAAGGATGAGCGACGAATCAAATAAAAAGAGTAAATCATTACAGTCACAGGGAAGGATGAGAGAAATTAGGATTTACTAATTCACTAGAAAAATAACCAGAGTTAATCAATTTGAAACTTTCAAAATGATTACGGAATTTCTAGGCTTTTTTTTTCAGTATTTTTCCTCGAAATGGAAATTTACTACCAAGGCAGATTTCAAAAACTAAGTCCTTTGACTCATTGAATAATTTTCAAATATATTTTTTAAACAAATTGTATAATCATTGCAAAACCAGCAACAGGATAAAAAAAATTGAATGATTTCATTAATAATGGCAAGAAAAATAAATTAAGAGGCCATATTTGGGAACTATGTGATATATTACAAAGTAGGTGTAGAAAAAGCATGATAGAAATTTGGGAAAAATTTGTTAGATTTAATACAAGTCAAGCTTAGATGATATTAAAGAAAGGTTGATTTTCTGACTTTGATATACTAGAAATGTGAAGACAATTAAGTAGTGAAGAATAAGAACAATTTCCTCCGACCCGAATCGAAATACTAAATGCTGAAAATCCAGAGCCTCTTAAGCAAATTCATTCGCAAAATATTGAAAGCCGAAACAGCTTAGATCCTTGCACCATAAAACAATTTTTTATCGTTAAGGTTTTTCGGACTATAGTCTTTATCTTTATTGTTATTTCCACAACGTTTCGGCCGATATGTCCCCCAGCCTTCTTCAGGTGTTTGTCGAACTCGGGAACCTTCACGGAACTTCGAACTACGTCCTTTATTGAAACTACGGGGGTCACCTGTTCTGATTCCGTTAGCCATAACCGGGTACAAGTGTTAAGTATTCCTGTATTGTTACTCGCCTGTAGTGAGGATCGAACCTGCAACCTTCAGATGATTGTCTCCTTAGAAGCTCAGGGAGCCAACGCCTATAACCGTTACATGGCGTAACGGTTATAGGTGTTATAGGCCATGTGGCGTAACGGTTATAGGCGTTATAGGCCGTGTGTCCAGTAGGACACATAGCGTAACGGTTATAGGCGTTGGTTCCCTGAGCTTCTAAGGAGACAACAAGCTTCGTCTCAGAAATTTTGACAAGATAAAACAAATGTTAACACAAAAAGACAAAATAAATAAATAAAAATATATGTAGAGTTAATAGAGAAAATCAGGAGTGAAAAGAAGACTACATTACCATCCGTCAGGAACCAAGACTGGGGAAAAGTGGGGGTAGAAACCGAAAAGGTAACCAAATTATTGACTAACAGTCAAACATGTATGCCATAATCGCCTGGCGTTTTCCAGTTCGGTTCATTCTAAGTCTATGTCTGCCTCAGGACCTTCATCGAATCGTTGTAATTCTTTTTCCATGTTATCCATTCGGCTTTTCTATTTATGTTTTGAGCGAAAACGGTCAGTAATAAAATTAGTGTTCACCTAAGGAACAGGAACGCAAGACCTGGATGGGAATTTAGTTTGGTTTGGTTTGGTTTAATGACATATTCACCATTTTAGGTTATGTAATGCCGAATCCATTTTTATAAGTATAATCAATTCCTTTTCAAACAATTCAGCTGCATAAGTCCAGTTTTTACACACTGTAAAATGTAAAAAAAAAAACAGTTCTATTTCAAACAATTCAGATTGGCATAAGTACATAGTCTATCTCTATTTGACACATAGATAGGACCCTATTAGGTGATACCAATCCGGGCTTTGTTGAACCTGGGAGCGACGGCAATAAATGGGTACTCTGCATTTCCCAAAGTTCCAGCATTCCTGGAGCCTCACCATCAGATCATTTTGTGTCATATCCAGAACAATCATTGGGGAGGTCTTAACCTTATGTAGAGATGTAGTCAGTGCATTGGACAGCCCCAGCCAACTGTGCCAAATGGGTAATGATGGGTAATGAACTGCGACAAGTGAAATTGCGAAGGAAGGAAAAATACACAAAGATATATATTGGGATGAAAAGAACAAAACGAAGCAGTCGAAAAGTCTGAGAATAAGCCATAAAAAGGTAAATGAAAAGATACAGGTGAAAGAAGGGAGGGAGACTTAAAAAATACCGCAACAGGGTCAAGCAATACAAAAAATCCAAAATAACGAAGGAAAATTCAACTAACAAGCAAGGGGAAAATGCAGAAGGACAAACAAATAACCAGATGCAAAGGAAGCAAAACAATTTTGGAGAAAAAATAGGAAAAGAAATAACAAAACAGAAAAGCTGAATGGACAAATAACAAAGAAAAAGAATTACAAGGACCAAAAGAAGGTTCTGAGACGAACTGAGTATAGGGTGGAGCGATAAAATTGTCGCCCTAGAAAAGACGACATGATTTCATTTCCGTTTAATGAAAACCGGTCTTCTTTTTTTTGTTGTCGACCATCTACTAGTTGGTCAGTTTTGTAGATATCCCAAGAGCGATAGGAGCCTTCTATTATGTTTGAAAGTGACACAATGTTCAACGAGCGAGATCGGAGATGCGCCGCTGTACAACCCATGCTCTCTACCGATCCAAGTTATGACAACAGGATCATTGCCATCACCCTCAAAATGCAAATCTGGATTGCCATGAATAACAGGGACGTGACCAAGGTGATGAAAACAAAGTTTCCGGCTACGGTTATGGTCTTTAGTGTGGTTTCAAGTGAGGGCCACATATGCCACCTCATATCTTCGAAGTCGGCTTAAATGTTAACACCAAAGTGTACCTGGATGTGCTGAAGAGTGTGGTGATTCAATCAAGTGTCCGGTGGCAGACCCTGGGTGTGGCAGCAGGACTCGGCGCCGGCCCACAAGTCTAAAGAGACCCAAGCTTGGCTTCAAAAGGAGTGCTACGACTTTGTACCCTTCTCTCACTGCCCCTCCTCCCCCGACCTGAACCCACTGGACTACTTCGTTTGGTTATACGTCGAGATCATTACCAACATGACTTCCCTCAACACCAAAGCCAGCCTGATTGCCGCCATCCGCTGAGTTCCCGCTGGCGCTCGTGGAAAGGCATGTTCCCAATTCCGGATCCGTATCGAGGCGGTGATTGAAGCTGAAGGCGGCTACATTGAATAGATGTCAGCTCTACTACATAATCAAGTTACCTGAATTTATTTTTTCAATAAAAGTTTTAAAATAAAGCTGTAGTGTTGTTTTCTTTAGGACGACAATTCTATCGTTCCACCCAGTAGATGCTTAGAAGAAGCAAGATTATCCAAATGGATAGCTAAGGGGAAGATTACCCTCATCCAGAGAGATACCCCTCCATAAAAATGAAAACATCCCACGCAACTATAAACCGATAACGTGTCGACCTATGATGTGGAAAATCCTAACCATACAGATAAGAGAGGAGATCTATTACTCACTTGTT
Organism: Sepioteuthis lessoniana; assembly: GCA_963585895.1. Taxonomy (NCBI): domain Eukaryota; kingdom Metazoa; phylum Mollusca; class Cephalopoda; order Myopsida; family Loliginidae; genus Sepioteuthis; species Sepioteuthis lessoniana. The sequence goes on from OY757915.1 coordinate 99,877,672, forward strand.
TGCCACGGACTTTTTCCGGAAGAATATAAAGTATACCACAGGGAAACAAGAGGAACAGGTGACACTGTACATTGATCAACACATTCCCAAGGCGAGGCGGAAAAATGTAGCCATGGCGTAGATTGATAACAAAAGGCCTGTGATATCACCCCGCAATTCTGGATAACAGATTGTCGGAAAATGTACAAGATTCCTAACAAAGTCACAAACTTAATCAGGGAAGCCATAAAAAGCCATAAAAATACGAAAGTTCAATTAACAGCAGGAGCAAAAACTTTAGCAGAGGTGAAAATCCAGAGAGGCTTCGTTCCGGGTGTGGGGTGCACTTTCACCTTTACTAGTTGTAATATCAATGGTGCTTCTAAATTACATACTTAGGAAGTCCATTAGGAGTTACAAATTTAAAATCACAAGGAAAAATTTATCAGCTAATATACATAGACATCAAACTGTTTGCAAAATACGAAAAAGAATTGTAGACTCTGATATAAACAATGAAAATATACAGCCTGTATATAGGAATGGAATTCGGCATTAAAAAATGTGCTATGCTTGTAATGAAAAGTGGGAAAAGATAAATAACTGAAGGAAAAGAACTGTCAAATGAAGAAAGAATCAGAAGGCTCGGAGAAAAGGAAAATTGCAAGTACTTAAGAATACTGGAAGCGGACATCATCAAATAAGTGTAGATGAAAGAAAAAATAAGAAAAGAGTACTTCAGACGAACGAGAAAACTTCTCGAAACTAAGCTCTGACGCAAAAATCTCATCAAAAGGATAAAAACGTGTGCAATCCCCCATGAAGATACTCGGGACCATTCCTAAAATAGACAAGAGAGGAACTCAGAAAAATGAGCCAAAAGATAGGAAATTATATGATTATGCACAAGGCCTTACATCTGAGGGACAACATAGGCAGACTATATGTATCTAGGAAATAAGCAGGAAAAGAACTCGCCTGTATAGACAATTGCTTAGATGCATCTATGAAAATATCTGAGGATTACATTAAAAAACAACAAAGAAAGACTAATTACAGCAGATAGTTTCAGCGTCAGCAAAAAAAAAAAAAAAAAAAAAAAAAAAAGACCAGAGAGAAAAACAGCAATAACTAGAAAACAGAAATGTGAAAAAAAAAACTAATGTAAGAAAATTTCAAGGAATATACGGATGAAATTACACACAAGAAGACCTGGACATGTCTTAGAAAGGGAAACTTCAAGAAAGTAAACTGAATATCTCCTAATTGCAGCATTAAACAATGCTATAAGAACCAATCATTTTAAAGCGAAGATGGATAATAAGCAAAAGAATAGCTTGTGTAGATTATGTGGAGAAAATTATGAAACAATTAGTGACATAATAAGCAAATACAGCCAACTTGCACTAAAGGAGTATAAGACCAAGCACGACTGGATAGGAAAAGTAATTCAATGGGAAATGAACAGGAGATTAAAATTTGACCATTGTACCAAATAGAATATTCACAACAATCCAGAATCAGTCTTAGAGCATGATACCCGTAAACATCTTTGTGATTATGGAATACTGACGATCGCCTAATCTCGGCCAGAAGGCCAGACTTAGTCTTAATTTAAAAAAAAGAATTTTCTGTGAGTGGATTTTGTAGTTCCGACGGACCACAGGGTTAACATGAAAAAATATAAACGATTGAAAAATACTTGGACCTTGTTGGAGAACTGAAAAAGCAGGGAACATGAAGGTCAAGGTAATACCACGAGCAGTAGGTGAACTCGGAATGGTCTCCAAGAACTTGGAGAAGAGACTAGAAGAACTGGAAATCAGTGTGAGAATCGAAACCATCCAGACTAGATCATTGCTGAGATCGGCTAGAATACTGTGACGAGTCCTGGAGATCTGAGGAGACTTACTGTCTCTCAGAATCTAGTGAAAGACCGCCAACAAACGCTAGTGGGAAAAACTTGTTAGGAGTAAAATAATAATGATAATAATAATAATAGCAATAATAATAATAATAACTATTATAAGAGAATGCAGTAAATTAGCACAGAAAGAATATAAAACTAGACACGTCTGGGTGAGCAAGGTAATACGCTGGGAGATGTGCAAGAAATTTAGATTTGACCACACGAACAGATGGTATTTGTACAACCCTACATCTGTCCTGAAGAATGAGACACAAAAACTCCTATGCGACTTTGACATAAAAACGGATCACCTAATCTCGTCCAGACGACTGGACCTTATAATAACCAACAACAAAAAAAGAGAAATTGCAAAATTGTGAACTTTGCTCTCCCAGCTGACCACAGGGTAAAATTAAAAGAAAGGGAAAAGAAGGATGAATACCTCGACCTTGCTTGGGAATTGAAAAAATTGTGGAACATGAAAGTGACGTCTATACCACTTGTAATTGGTGCTCTTGGTAAGTCACTGAAAGATTATTAAAGGGACTGGAGAACTTGGAAATAAGAGGACGAGTAGAGACCATTCAAACTACTGCATTATTGAGATCGGCTAGAATACTGTGAAGAATCCTGGAGACTTGAGAAGACTTGCTGTCATTCAAACTAGCGCTGATGTGAAAAACCCCCAAGGAGTAAACAAAAATAACAATAAATTAGTTTCTGGTTTCTTTCGCAGAAAAATTACATATCACGGTCTATACAAACTCCACTACATTTGACTGTAGGGATTGTATCCTTCGGATTATATGTCACCTCTGTTTTATTTCTTTTTTCCCATCTTTCTGATCTAATATCTCGATTTTGTATTATCAAATAATAGAATAGTACAGTAAAAACATTTAGGCTTCTTCGGAAAGTCTCTGGCAAACGTTAAACAAGTATTGAATATAGGAATCTTTCGAAAACGGAATTACTACAAGCCACCTCTGTTGATCAGGATGTAAACATTCCTGTTCTTGCCAAATTGGCTTGTCTTACTCTGATTGTCATCTCAGGATCTTTAGTCCCAACTTTAATTAGCATTCGTTCGGTTCGCTCTTTCTACCACATTTTCCCAAATCCATTAACAAACCAGCATCATGTGTGTTGTGTTCTGGTTAGTGAACACAAGTAGTAGTAATAATAAGACAAACCACGATATGTGAGGAAAATAGTTATATTTACAGGAAAGAGTATCTACAAGAGAGAGACTGTTAGTAATAAGAACATAGGATTAGTGATAGAGTAATGATATACTTCAACAATAGGAACGGCTCTTCTGGTCTGACTCGTAGGCTTATCTCCAAAATGATCTCCACTAATGCCATATATGGCAGATAGAACAGCTCATTATGCTAAAAATGTAGGTGATACCCAACAATGTGGCTTTAAGATTATATTCTGAACTGCTGATTTTGGGCTATTCAAATGATAATACAATAAATAGGTATATCCCTATCCTTTGGAGTTCAGAAGATTAACTTTTTGTATTTTTTAAAAACTTACTAAAAAGTTAATCTTCCAAACCCAAAATAGCATAATTTTATTATTTATAGTGGAAAATAATACAATAAAAATGGATATTATTCGGTAATGTTTAGCAAGGGTTTTCAGTACTGAAACTCTTTAACCAAAATATGAATAAAGTAAAAAGTTGGCGACCGTAACATTGACCTGAAGGCAGCATTTTCAATAACTTCTTCACTGAGGGCGTAACTCCATTCGCTGGATTGCTCCACTTTATCCATGATCCTTACCTTATAATGCTGAGTGTTAAACAAGGCGGCATCGAGTACCATTTTTGAGTCTTTGGTATGACTCGACCAGAGATTGAATCCCGGTCTCCTGGACCATGGGCCAACACTCTACTCTTAAGATCAATAGCCCAGTTATGAAGATATAGCAGTCCAAAAATATGTAGCAGTCCAAAAATATGAATATATAAGTAAAAGTAAGTAAAGTTGGCGATCATAGTCGAGGGCGACCAGAAGGCTCCCTTTTCAATAGCTACTACACCGAGGTGTAGGGTAGTGCGCTTCTTCTTTTCCAGGATTGCTCCACTTTACCCTTGATCCATACCTTATGATCCTGGGTACTTTTTATTGCTGCGTGTTAAGCAAGGAGGTATTAAGTACCATTTTTAAAGTCTTTGGTATGACGCGACCTGGGATTGAATCCAGGTCTCCCGGACCATTGGCGAACACTCTACCCACTCAGTCCAAACATATATAGCAGTCCCAAAATATGTAATAGTCCAAAAATATGAATATATTACAGTCCAAAAATATGTACACATTTGTATACATTTATGCGCTTTTTCAGTTACGGAGTTACTGTAGAATTTAATGATAAATAATTCCTAATAATATTTCTCGCAAAACTAGTGGGTAGAGTGTTCGCCAATGGCCCAGGAGATCGGAGTTCAATTTCAGGTCGAGTCATACCAAAGACTAAAAAAATTGGTACTTGATACCTCATTGCTTAACAACCAGCATTATAAGGTAAGTACCAAGACTAAAGTGGAGCAATCCAGAGAAAGGTGTAGCGCCCTCTCGTACACCTCAGTGTAGTAGCTATTGAAAGGAAGCCTTCGGGTCGCCGTCGTCAACGTTGGTCAACGTTTTCTATATTTAGTTTAGAATCTTTTATGAAACAAATTGTTATGGGTTTACTTTTTTATGAATGATGATTTATCATATTTACCAACCCCTCCGCTCGGACAGGATATAACACAAGGTCAATTTTTTAAGCGGAGTTTAACAGGTTTGAATTCAGAGTTTTCCTTCTCCTAGACTAGTTGCCTTACCAAGGCTGAAGAACCTAGTCTTCCTTACCATTTACCCATTTAGAGGGTGAATAATTGGATTCATACTTTTCCCAAGGGTATTAGTGCTATGTGAAATGCAATCAGTCTCGTCTAGTATTTGAACTCGTATCGCCGTGTCCATTTCCCGCGACAATAACCATTAGACAATAACCATTAGACCACGGGTACCTACCTCCTTATGAATGATGATTTATATCTTGTCATATTTATCAGTGCCATGAGCAGAATTATCTTCATTCTTACGACAGAGCTGTGCCTAATGTTGTGCATTGGAAGAATATTATCGAAAGTGTCGATTACAAGATCATAATATTGGTGATGGTATTTGCAACCTTTCAGGGGTTGTTCTAGAAACCTCGGCAGAACTTTCCAGACAGGATGAAACTTCTATGATTCAAAACACACAGGGGAAAGGTATAAACCCCTTTTATCTCTTCATCTATGGGTTAAATAGCATCACTGCTGCTCTTTTAAAAGGATGGTTTTGGCATTAAATAACCTATGGCGGTTGATAGGCTATAAAACAAAGAAATCAAAAGATACTATTAAATGAAATTTTTGAATGTCCATTTGTCCCTACTTCTTTCAAACTAAAAATCTCTGGGGGTGTCCTCGTGGTGTAATGGTTAAAGCGATGGACTGCGGAATCATAGTACGCGAGTTCGTACCCCAGTCGTGCTATTACGTTCACTTTCGGGAAAATACCCTTGGCAAAGGTATGAAGCTCCTTATCCTTCAAGCTATGGGTTAAATAGTACCACTACTAATCTTCTAGGAGAATAGCTTTGGCATTAGATAACCTAAAAAGAGTTGATATGCCATTAAACAAAGAAACCAAACCAAACCTAAAAATCTCAACAGACAAAATTTTAGTATGAAGATTCGTAAGGCCTCAACTTATGACGTAATCTGTGTCAGGTTGATATTGGAGGTCATTCAAGATCCCTAGAGGTAAAATAACTAAACTTTAAAAACCATTTTTAACAAACCTTTCTTTGTTCATTATTACCAATGACCCTGGATATCTATTATTTGCCGTTGTTTCATGCCATATCAAGCTTCGTGGGTTATTTAATACCAAGATCCATCCTTGTAGAACAACAGTGGTACTATTCAACCCATAACTGGTGTACAAGGGAGTTCATGCCTTTCATAAGAGTGGACGTAATAGCGCGGCTTAAATTCGAACTCGTTTACTACGATGTCACAGTCCAACACGTTAGCCATAACTCCATTTTTCAGCATTTTTATACTGCTTTCTCATGGCCAAATCTACGTTAATTTTTCATATATATATATATATATATATATATACGTTAATATTTCATATATATATATATATATATATATATATATATATATATATATATATATATATTTTCATATATATATATATATATATATACGTTAATTTTTCATATATATATATATATATATATATATATATGAAATAAAATTAGTTCCATTTCAAATATATATATATATATATATATATATATATATATTTGTTCATATATATATATATATATATATATATAAGTTAATTTTTCATATATATATATATATATATAAAGGGAAAGGAGTACCGCCCTCCCCTACACCTTGGTGTAGTAGCTATCGAAAAGGGAGCCTTCGGGTCACCCTCGACTATGGTCGCCAACTTTACTTACTTATATATATATATGAAATAAAATTAGTTCCATTTCATCGATCTTCAAGTGAGTATATTCAACCACGTCAGAAGTTTACTGAGTTCTTTTGAATTCTATTTAATGTGCTCTCTATGTCAGATACAATTTTTAAGTCACGTGGCAATTTTTGTCTGGCGCCAAATTACAAAGAAAAGGTTTAGCTTCGGGGTGGCATTTTCATACCAACTATGATTCTTTTTACAATAGATTCCGAGAAATAGAAAAATTTATAAGGTAAAAAAAGGAAAATTATGATATAACATTTTCAGTATTATAGATACTAAGCGTTGGATTGGGTTGTCCTCGTGGTGTAATGGTTAAAGCAATCGTAGTAAGCGAGTTCGAACTCCAGTCGCGCCATTCCGTTCACTTTCGGACAAATACCCTTGGCAACGGTATGAACACCCTTATCCTCCAATGGGTTAAATAGTACCACTGCTGTTCTTCTAGGAGAATAGTTTTGGCATTGAATAACCTACAAAGGTTGATATGCCATTAAACCTAAATTAAGTTAAAAGGCTGAAAAGCGCCAACTTACCACCCATCTAAATAATTTCTTTTAGTGATGTACCAAATTTAAAGAAATAAATTGTTGGCAGGTGAGAAAAAATGCGACACAGTTCTTTAGAAAAATATACCTCTCACTTCAGGGAAAGGGTTGTGTGTGAGAGGGAGTTAGAGACCGAACAGACCTGCAACATATTGACCGCGTTTCCTTCCCGTTCTCCTGGGCTGCTCAACCGGGGGCCTGGGGACCCAGCCTCTCTGGGACATGTTCCTCAATCCAGCATCTTCTCTCCAACTGTAACTGCTCAATTGGGGGTCTGAGGGCCCATTCTGCTGGGTGTTGGCTTTCTCTACCGCATCTTGTCTCCAACTCATCTGATCTCCAACTGACTGACTTCCTGTCTTCATCCGGGTTATATAATAAACTGACGTCCACTCTTCTTCCTGCGAGAATCGCAATTTCGCACTCATTCAACCCGTCCACGGTCAAGGTTATAATATCCTGATATTCCTCGACCGGATGCACCTGTTATTTACAAGAGAAACATTTCCTATTTTAACAGCCCGGCCGGGTCGGAGGTCAAATATACAACACTGGTACATCTTTGCTTATGTTTCAATACCCAAAAATCATTTGCAAATGAACGAGACGAAAGAACAGAATGGTAAATTCTACGAAAATCTAGCAGAATCACAGCTATTGGCTAAATAGTACCACTACTATTCTTTTAGAAGGGCGGCTTTGGCATTAAATAACCTACAAATGTTGATATGCCATTAAACAAAGAAACCGAAACCTAATCCTAATCCCCATTTCTACCACACTATTGCCAGTGGAATTTTATATTTTATACATAATTTAAAAATTTTCTTCGTATTTTAAATTGCCTATAAAATGTGGTTAGTTACTGTCTGGTATGTTGCATCCAGTAGCCTAAGGTGTTAAGACACAGGTGTGTGTGTTTGTGGAATGGGAGTTTCTGGGTTCTATGGGTTAAGAAAATATATCATGTTCTTCAGGAAATGTCAATAATTCTGAACTGCGCTTTAAATTTGAACTGACTGATATTGACTCTATCAAACAAAGCTGGATGTCCTCCTTTGGCACAGTTTCTGCTTCGGTTGTTCAAATTATTGTGACGTGTTTTTGGAGACATAGAAATTCACGAAAAGTTTAGAAAAACAAAATCAATATTGAAGAAGAATGTTAAAAATTGTGCTTCAGTAGCGACAGCACAGAATTGGTTATCGGTTACTGGAACCGAAAAAAATACACTCTACTCTTTTAAATAGAGAGCAAAAATTTTTTGAAAAATAGAACTTCAAAATAAGAATTAGCTAAAAGCAAAAAAAATATTAAACCTTATATTGATATTACTAACTTCAGAATATACAGCAGGGGTTTGGCTTGGGCAGGTGTATTTATGAGAAGCGATTGATCATCAGTGTAGTCTGCGTCTGTTATAGTTTCTGCGAGATATCGTCCACTTTTTGTCTTTTTTTTTGTTTTAATAAGAAAGTGTTTTCTTTTATGAAATCTATTGATGTTCGTAGGATGTAATTTAGGCAGATTATAAATATGAATGAATTAAATATATCTTCTTGCAAGACTCCAGTGACAATGTTAAAGAAGTCGGTGTCACCTGGAGCAAACTGATCTCTGCGTGAACGCAAATAAAGCAAAATTCATGTATCTTAACCAGAAGGAGCCATCTCCACTTCAAATGTCAAGTTTCTGAAATTGGTAGACTAGTTCACATACCTCGGCAGCAATATCTCATCTACTGAAAGCGATGTCAACATACGCATAGGGAAGACATGACAGGTTGTCAATCACATGGAAATCAGATCTTTTTGATAAGATAAAACGGGATTTCTTTCTAAGTTGTGACTTTTTCTGTGGACAGTAACGAAATGCACGGAGAAAAAAAAATCTAAGTGGAAACTGCTATTTTGAACAAATTTTGGAAGCAGCACCGCACAAAATAGCTGCTATACGGCCACTTGCCTCCCACCTCACAAACCACCTAAGTAAAACGAATAACACATGCTGGACACTGCTGGAGAAGTAAGGACGGACTCATAAGCAACCTTCTCTTATGGACACCTACATATGGACGCGCCAGTGTTCGTCGACCAGCAAAAACTTATATTAATCTGGTCTTTGCGGACACTAGATACAGTCTAAAGGACTTGCTCAGAGCGATGGATGATTGGCCCGGATAGAGTGGGAGTGGAAGACAGATCGACTGAAAGAGATACTTCTGTGCCATCAGCCCGACTTAATGATGGTGATGATGATGATGATGGTCATAGTGATGCAAGTGCTACATGGTATCTTTAGACTTTACTAACTGCGTTGGGCACCGAAGCTCTGGAACCGCAATATATCCGAATCGTTTCATTTCGGGGCTGAAAACCAACAATAACAATTAACTGAAGATCCGTGAACCCGTTCTCTGAACAACACCAACAAAATTCTTAAAGCTAAGCGGATACTAGGAAATGGGCACTTCCTAATGACTTCAGTAATAAATGAAGAAACCGAACAGGTTTTCTGAACGACATCATGTGACCTTCAGTTGTGTGATAGGTGACTTAATAAAAAAAGACTATGTCATGTATTTGTTCTCGTGTTAAACTGCTTGCTATTAAGTAGATCTCATAATTTAAGAAAATCAATTCACAAAACCGACAGTAACTTGATAGTTATCAAGCTAATCTGGTTGACAAATACATTAGTATAGTGACTTCAAATCTCATTGTAAGTGTATTGCTTTGTTCCCAGCAGCAGTCGTGTCGATACTGCTGTATGGAAGCACTACATAGACGCTAACAAAACATATGGAGAAAAAGTTTGACGGCAACTACACAAGAATGCTGCAAGCAATATTGAACAAGTCCTGGAGGTAGCACCCCACAAAGCAGCAGATGTTCGGCCACCTACCACCCATCACAAAAACTATCCAAGTTAGACGAACAACACATGAAAAACACTGCTAGAGAAGTAAGGATGAACTCATAAGTGATGTACTCCTATGGACCCCTTCACATGGACGAGCAAACGTAGGACGACCAGCTAGAACTTACATACAGTAACTCTGTACCGATAAGGGATGTAGTCCTGAAGACCTGCCGGAAGCAATGCCGGACGATAAAGAAGGATGGCGAGAAAGGGTCGGGGATATCCGTGCTGATGGCACTACATGATCATGATGAAATGGTTTCTAAGTATGAAATGCTAGTCTAATTTAACAGCAGTTATTTGTTTGCAAACATTTGTTTTGTTTCAAGTATTGTTGATGTTGTTGTTGTTGGTGATCATAGTCGAGGGCGACCAGAAGGCTCCCTTTTCGATAGCTACTACACCGAGGAGTTGGGGAGGGCGCTACTTCTTTCCCTGGATTGCTCCATTTTACCCTTGATACGGACCTTATATTGCTGAGTGTTAAGCAAGGAGGTATTAAGTACCATTTTTAAAGTCTTTGGTAGGAGTCGACTGGGGATTGAACCCAGGTCTCCCGGACCATTGGCGAACACTCTACCCAATCGGCCAATGACCCGGTTAAAAGTAAAATTGGAGACCTTAGTGATTTTCTCTGGATTTTTACCCTTGATCTGTACTTTATAATGCAGAGTGTTAAGCAAGGCAGCATCAAGTTCCATTTTTGAGTCTTTGGTATGAGTCAACCTGGGATTGAACTCTGGTCTTCCGGACCATTGGCGAACACTTTACTCATTAGGCCAATTGCCCGGTTTTCAAGTATAGTAAAGGATTAAACATTTTTATTTGCTGGTAAATTGAATAAAACAAAAAGAAAAGAAAATATACAGTTTTATTTGACCTGTAGATCGTATTGTATACATATTTACCAACCCCTCCGCTCGGGCAGGATATGACACAAGGTCAATTTTTTAAGCGGGGTTTAACAGGTTTGAATTCAGAGTTTTCCTTCTCCTAGATTAGTCACCTCACCAAGGCTTAAGAAAGTCTGCCCTACTATTTTACCCATAGCTGAAGGGAGAATAATTGGATTCATACCTTTCCCAAGGGTATTAGTGCAATGTGAAATGCAATCAGTCTCGTCCAGGATTTTTACGGCTGTCGCCGTGTCCATTTCCTACGACGATAACCATTACACCACGGGCACCTCCACAAACACCACGGGCACCTCCACAATATAGTATTGTATATTGTGACGAGGGAAGAAAGAAGAACAACGCTTCTTTATAAAAATGTATACGTCTTTTTATTCTTTCGAAAGGAGTTGAAGCTTCTGTGATGTGTGAGACAGACAGAAGTAGGGAGGTAAGACAGATTGCCTTATTGACCCATAACTTCTCTTGACAATAGCACGCTGTGTTATCTTCAAGACCCACTTACTACTTCTCGGCCAGGGTTGCTCAACCGGAGACCTGGTATGGGCCACAGGCCCCAGCGGGCGCGCTCTCAGTGACTACAAGCTGTCTTTTTCTCTGGCTTTCACTATCACCAACTGACTCAACTGCCGCGGGCATCTGCATATTTTATTTCATAACGCCCACTTACTTCCGATTAGATCACATGATATTTTTCCGCTTATTTACACAGGTTCATCTCTAACTGACGGTTTGCTCAAGGGTCAATAGGACCCTAACATGTATACTATCACTCCGCGTCAGAATGGTCCTGGACAATGAAGAGATACCCCCCAAAACACCAGAAATGGCGCCTCGGTATCAGATAGGTGAGTGTCTTATCCAGGACCTTTTTTTGTTGGGTGGTCTTACATCTCTGCAGAGATATAGCCCCAGCCGACTGTGCGAAAACTTCAGAACAATCCTGGGGTAAATTGATATCCCTCAAACACCAATGAAAATGCTGGTAAAGAATTACCAGGAGTTAAATGATATGACATAAATGTCATCTCCAGAAAATAATAAATGAAGTATAATTGAGTAAACAGATAAACAAATCACAAAATTAATATAAAATAGCTCCGTAAATAACCACGTAGTTTAAACTAGCCTCCCCCCCATGCTCCACAAACTAAATCACCCTTCCAATCATGCCCCACACAACAGTAACTATGTAAATGGATACCTGGGGCATGGAAACCATTCGGTCTGATAAATGCATCGGTGAAAAACTGAATGTTACCAACCCCTGCTAACTCTATATGTATGTTATCCTAAATTATATATATATATATATTTATATATATTTAAATATATATATATATATATATATATATATATATGCATTCACACATACATGTATGTGTGTTTACTTTGGTCTATTTTCTTAAGTTCCTCCCTTATCCATTTTTGAATGCTCTAAAGTATCTTACAAGGGAATTTTTATTATTATTTACCTAGTGGGTAGAGTGTTCGCCAATGGTCCGGGAGACCTGGGTTCAATCCCCGGTCGACTCCTACCAAAGGCTTTAAAAATGGTACTTGATACCTCCTTGCTTAACAATCAGCGATATAAGGTACTATCAAGGGTAAAGTGGAGCAATCCAGGGAAAGGAGTAGCGCCCTCCCCTACACCTCGGTGTAGTAGCTATCGAAAAGGGAACCTCCTGGTTGGCCTCGACTACAGCCGCCAACTTTACTTTACTTACTTATCATTATCATTTACTCCTTTTTGACTTTTCTCATTAGCGTTAGCCGATAGTTTCTCACAGGTGTTTGAGCGATAGCAAGTCTCCTCAAGTTTCCAGGACCCTTATCAGTATTCAGGCCGATCTAAAAAATGCTGTAGTTTGGATGGTGTCTACTCGTTCTCTTATTTCCAAGTCCTTCAGTCCCTGTACCAATCCTTCGGTTACTGTGCCAAGAGCACCAATTACAATTGGTATAATCGTCATTTTCATGTTCAACAGTTTTTTCAATTCCCTAACAAGGCCCGGAAACTAATCCTTTTTTTCGACTCTTTTTCAATTTTACTCTGTGGTCACCCGGACAGCAAAGTCCACATTTCGGCAAGTTTTGTTTTTTGTTGATTTTATTATTATTAATATTGGTGGTGGTGGTGGTGGTGTTGTGTATGCATGTGTGTGTGTGTGTGTGTGTGTGTGTGTGTGTGTGTGTGTGCTGTGTTAGCCATTGGGACTGGCTGGAAGTAAAAAAAAAATCTTGCAAAAGCAGTCGTATGTTAAAAGACAGTTGATGTTGTTTCCTGTCCCCTAAAAGTGAATTTGGAGTAATAGTTTCGGCTTTAAATAATAAACAAATAAATAAATAGATAAACATATAAATAAAAGAATAAGTAAAATAAAATGAAATAAATAAATAAATTGCTCGTTTTCAAACGAGAAGTTGTCAAGAGATAGTTCTTGAGGCAGACGTAAAAGTACGAAAACCGTTTCTTCCACAAAATGGTTAAGTTGAATTATCACTTGTGGAAGCAAAGTGAAGGAAATTTTTCTTTTCTTTTCTTTCTTTTTTCTGAGCAGATAAGAAGAGAAGCTTTTGCACAGAGAAATACTGCTTTATCTTTTTCCTATTTGCTCTGTCATTCTGTTTGCGAGGCTTCGAATATACTGACTGTATCCCCCGCTAAGGGATAAGCCACCCCCTCATACACTTAAAAAAAAAATGAGGTGTCCTGGGTATGAAACTAAACTGCATCTGAAGATGAGGAACCATTTCTGGAGATCTGGAGAAAGCGGAGTTGTAATATAGTTAAGGATGATAATTAATTATATCAAATCATTATTATATTTGTATAAGTAAATTGTAAGTTTGAATGGAAGTGTAAGTCACATGCGAAGTTCGTATGGTGCACTTGTGGCACGTGTGGCAAGATATCGAGTTGACTGGTTGTTTTGGAAATCACTTGTGACGAAATATTGGAGATTTGTTTTGAAATCGTTGTTGTTGACCGAATATCAAAAAGTAAACATTGACAAAGGATAAGATTAATTTGAATTAAATAAAAGTTAATGACACGTCTTCTTATGTCATTAGAGGATAAGGTAATTAATATATCATATAAGCAAGAGACTTTGGGAAGTGAAATGAGTGTGGAGCAGTCGAATTCAGAGTTGAGAGTCGGCTCAGAGTTCAGAGATTCGAGCCCCCTGGGAACAGGGTTGGTTGGGTGAGAAAAGCGCAGTCGATATCTTGTTCGTCTATCACCCATGAATCTCTCTGCGTTTCTATGTAAGAATTTATACCGTTCACTTTTTTTTGCTCGTGTTTCGGATGACGACTGCTCTATGAAATGTTGCGGTTAGAAAATAAACTTTAGGTATTTGAAGTAACAAGTTCGTCTTGGTGGAGGGTCGGTGAGGCAACGTTACACTCGTCTCATTTGGTACTGTAACATTACAAAGTCACTCCTTCATTACCTGGGGTTGTAGTGATTGTTATATAACCATCTGTGGGTCAGTTAGATTTAACCATCAGTGGGTCAGTTAGATTTGTTTGAAATATTTCGTAGATCTGTATGAGAAAAAAAGTATTTTGTAGGTCCGTATGAGAAAAAAATTCCTAAGTAACAGCTTTTAAAAAAATTCAAATATGAACGTAGAACGAACGCGATTCCTTAACCTCAAAGCATAAAGTATCCTAGACGGATTGATATGACCTTGAAATCAACTAATTAATTTAGCCATCACATTTATTTATTTATTGAATTAGTGCTATATAATTTTTTTATTGTCGAATATCAGTTGAAATTTTATGGCCATTATATCGATTAATATGTCGACGAATAGCGCTAAAATTTGATAAGCAGTATGTTAATCTCCCAAAGCGGGTGGTGATCAAGTAATTCATATGATATTTAATTTTCTTTATTTTTCATTATTGGTTTTTAAAATTTAGTTTTTTAATCAACATGAGAATTAATAAAAAAAATCAGTTTTACATGAGGATTTTCTCTTGTCGAGAGGCCAGTATTAATTGTGACGATGAAACTTACGTTATCAACAAAATATATATCGTAAATCATAAAACTTAAGGATTTATTAAATTTAGTAGATGACCTGCATCTTCGTATGAGATTTTTTAATCGATATTTTATCCTGTTTATTGTTGGAATATATTCGGTCATAAGTTAATAAAATTTCTATTTTTTATCACGATTATTAATTAGTTATTTACTAAGCTTTTTATTTAGATGTAGTACAAGGCCATATGAATGGGGCACTCGATGAGACTCGAACTTACTCGAGAATGTTTACTAGTCTAGCTTGATAACCACTATACCACCCAAGGCGCCCAAACGATTATTAATTATGTTATTCATGCTAAAGGTCTCTTAAGCAATTTTATTTTCTAATCGGCAACATAGTTAGGAAATCCATTATTGATCACGGTTCTGTTTGATGTTACTTAATGCTTTATAGAATAATGTAAGTGAAAAGGAAACTAGTTTGATTTGATTAGCGTTAATCGTACAAACCATCACATCAACCAAGATCATATCACTGCAACTAATAGTCGACGGCTATTAATTGATCATATATATATATATATATACGTATATGTGTGTGTGTGTGTGTGTGTGTGTGTGTGTGTGTGTGTGTGTGTGTGTGTGTGTGTGTGGCTCCAAATAAATAGATAAACAGATTTAAAATACTAGAAACTATCCTTATTAAACGAAATGAGCCACATGAAACAAAATATTATTCGCCCGAGGGGCAGGTGTTTTAATATAATCTAACACCGGGCAAAAATCTAGATCTTTCGCGATGACACAGTCATCTGACCCATAACACTGTTTTTCAAAGGTTAAAAGTAGCATGTTATTATGCCATTCACACATGACGTCATTAATTCACAGTAGAAAGGTTCATTCAAAAATTCACAAGATTACATAATTGTTTCTTGATTCTAGACCCAGCTAAGGAATAACTTACAAGCCCAGTTGGCTGCGGCTGTAGAATACACCAATTGCATCTATGCAGAAGGGTAAGATCCCTCTAACGAGCGTCCCTGGTATGATTTTAAACAATCTGATGATAGGGCTCCTATAATGCAAGAGCTTTGGGGAATGCGGACTACCCATTCATTGTCATCGCTCCTGGGTCTGCTCTAACATTAAAAAAAAAAAAAAAAATAAATAAATAAGAAAATAAATTAAAGAAATAAAGAAAAATATAATAAATATATTATTTCTGACTGCAGGCATTCATAATTCCCTCGACTTAGTGTATTGAGTACTCTTACGTTTAGGTGTTTTTTTTCTTTTGACTTGGCATTACGTTATTGGTTGATTATTTTCAAGTAGTACGTATGTTTTTAGTCCTTGCTTTTTTTTGGGGGGGGGGATATTTTTCCCGGATATCAGTTTATGTAATATCTTTTATTTGCAAATAGTATCATCTGTTTTTTTTTTTTCACACCATCAGGATTATAAAATTACAATAAAAGATTAAACACACACACACACACACACACACACACACACACACACACACACACACACACACACACACACACACACACACACATATATATATATATATATATATATATATATATATATATATATATATATATATACTTTACTTACTTATATATATATAATGTAGTTCGGTATACCCTATGATAAAATAGTGCTTAATATTGAGGATAAAAAAATATATAAAATTTTATACTCCCTTACACACACACACACACACACACACACACATATATATATATATATATATATATATATATATATATATATATATATATATATATATATATATATACTTTACTTACTTATATATATATAATTTAGTTCGGTATACCCTATGATAAAATAGTGCTTAATATTGAGGATAAAAAAATATATAAAATTTTATACTCCCTTACACACACACACACACACACACACACACATATATATATATATATATATATATATATATATATATATATATATATATATATATATATATATATATATATATACTTTACTTACTTATATATATATAATGTAGTTCGGTATACCCTATGATAAAATAGTGCTTAATATTGAGGATAAAAAAATATATAAAATTTTATACTCCCTTACACACACACACACACACACACACACACACACACACATATATATATATATATATATATATATATATATATATATATATTAAGATAATTTTAATTAAGCTGCCCATCCAACCATTAGCTGTGATGCTACAAAATCATCCCCATGATAAATTTATACATCAACACTTTGTTGGAGGTACCAGTTTATAACTGATAATATAGCTCCTTCCATTAAGCAAGTTGAGCACATTTGAAAGGCATTACATACTGTTGTCAAGTTGGCATTTTTGACCACGGACTTTTACCGTCGTTATCAATATCATCAATCCGCCAGAACAGTTGCGAGGTTCCATTTTAAATCTTTCTGGAGTGGGGAACATATCTATTTAATATTATACATGTTATAACAGTGTTGGTCGTCACAATCTCACTTCGTGGGTTTGTAGCAGACCAAACGCGGTAGAATTTCGAGAGAGCTCAAAATCTGTGATGGAGCTGTTATAAAATAAGACGGTGTGAAACTTTTGGTCGCTGACAAACTTCCATGCAATTAAATATACATTAAGACCGCATGATTCATGTGGTCGTAGACAAGCTTCCATTCTATTAAATATACATAAAAACTAATTAATATCTATTTGGGCAAGTGGGTAGAGTGTTCGCCAATGATCCGGGGGACCTGGGTTCAATCCTAGGTCGCGTCATGCCAAAGACTTTTAAAATGGTACTTGATACCTCCTTGCTTAACACTCAGCAATATAAGGTACTCAGGATCATAAGGTATGGATCAAGGGTAAAGTGGAGCAATCCTGGGAAAGGAGTAGCGCCCTCCCCTACACCTCGGTGTAGTAGCTATTGAAAAGGGAGCCTTCTGGTCGCCCTCGACTACGGTCGCCAACTTTAATATAATATTATATATATAAACTGTCGCTTAAAAATGGAATTAAATCAACTCACTAGCAGTTTATAAAAACAAAATGTATTCATTATCAAAGTGAAAGACCAATCTAACCTTTTTTAATACAAACTATTAAAATTACTACTCAAAATTTCATACTGTGAAATCAAATATATATATATATATATATATGTGTGTGTGTGTGTGTGTGTGTGTCTCGCCATCGCTACATCGGAGGAAACCACGAGTAGCCTTTTTAATAGTTTGGTAAACAGAGATTATATATATAGTGAGAGTGAGAGTGAAAGTGAGAGGAACAGAGAGACATAGATAGATAAATAGATAGATAGATAGATCTTTAATAAGCTTTGCTTAGTTTTTGTACACGGCCACAAGTATCATGTCTTATATTCAGTGCACCACAGAAATGAAAACCACATATTGCCATTGATAATTTAATGATCATCATGAATGATACATTCTGAAAAGATTTATGTCCTACAAAGAAATGCGTGTGTGGGGGGAGGGAGAGACAGAGAGACAGAGACAAAGACAGAGATGGGGAAAATAGAAAGAGAGAGAGAGAAAAAAAAGCGAGATACTAAGTTTAGCTTAGTTTTGGCAAAAGGCCAAATCTATGAGGCACCATAGTAATAATTATCAGCGAAACGACTTTCCCTGCAATTACCCCAATGCTAAGATAGATTATCTTAGCGCATACATGCTTATATATATATATATATATATATATATATATATATATATATATATATATATAAGCGTGTGCATGTATGCGTGTGTATGATAGGCATATTTTATTGAAAATGACAAAAGTTTAGGGTTTAGCGTTTATCCATCTTGTTGGGGAACGAGATGTCGCAGCTGTGGTTGTAGGCAGTTTGAATATTGTCCGAAGTCTCTGCTACTGAAGTCCGAGTTCGAGCACTTTCAACCATCTTCGGACATTATCGAAGACATGGGTTCTTCTGCGTTTTGGTGTGCTGGATTAATTCTGTGCTCATTGAAGTTTTAAGAGGGCTTGTTAATGCAATTAACTTTTAAAATTTTCCATTTTATGACTGATATAGGTTTTTCTAGTTTCATTTTCGGATAGATACCATGTTAATATACGTGAAAATGTCATACTTCATTATTATATAAGTTCTCCTGGCCTTAATTTAGTTTATTCATTTAACGGCATATGAACTCCTTATGGGTTCGTTCGCATATATTTGATTGTCGTCATAACGATGTTTTTAAAATTCATTGCGTTTTTTTTTTTAAGATGACACTTTTTCTATCATCATATATTTGCATCTGGTTATGAAATCAAGTATTCCAATCAAATATAAATAATTTGTCCACAGATGTATGGTTTCAAATATTCCTAACTAACACTAATAATTTATACACAATTATATCGTCAAAAGTACCTAATAATAATTATCATTTCTTTGTAGAGTACCGATTCTTATTCAATAATAACACTGGCCTGCGATGTTTTCAAGGTCGAATACATAATAGCTGATTTTACGGCAGTTTTTATGCTGAATTTAAAAATCATACTCATTTTTCTAATCAGATCAAACTCTAAAGATACAAACTCTTACTTGTAATGTATAGAACAGTATTATAACACTATATATTTTCTTGTTGAATGAAACAAATAATGTTAAATTTAGTGTTGATATATTCGCAGAAAGCTCACATTGTGCCACAGTAAACTGAAAAATACACAAAAGAAGCTATTCATGGATGAAAGGTATTTTCAGGGACTTTCTTCTGTGTTCGGCAGCCACTACATCCTGTTTCAAGCACCAGCAGTAGTCAGCGCGAAAGTTTACATCCCTCGGTAGCGCTCTTCCATAATTCGAATGTGTTGGTGAAAGTGCTCACCTTGCTCTTCACTGAAAGTGCGGTTTGACAGACATTCGTTCCCCGAGTTGGTGGAAAATCTTCAGTATATCTTCAATTTCTTTTACGTATTCCGCATTCCGGTGCTTCCTCAGGAAGTTTATAACTACTGACTTCAGTGGCTGCCCGGTGGATAGTTCAGCTTCGCTCGGTGCTTCGTCAAATATTGGGTCCTTCATGAGTCCTCTTTTTTGAGGGCCGTCAAATATACCAGCCTTGAGTTTCTACATGCTTAACGGTGGGAACTTCTGAAGGAAAGCAAAACCACTGTCTTCCCTGTCCACTGTCTTCACAAAGTTCTTCATATTTCCTAACTTGATATGGACGGGTGGAAGCAGTATATTTCGGTTTAATGAGAGGGTGAGACTGAATGTTATGCGAGCCAGGTTTTAACCCTTGTTTTAACAGCCATTCTTGTCTGACATAATGTTGGTCGTCAGCCCGGCTGTCTCAGAGAGATAGAAAATAAGGATATCTTGTGTTCCCACTTTGGAGCCCAAGGACTAGTCCAATAACCTTAATGTAACGTAGCCATACATGAATACGGGATACGTACATAGAATGTTCATAACATATATACATAGAACATAGGAATCCCGAAAGACGAAAAACACGTAACGACTTCTTAGTTCAGGTACGAAACCTTTTATTACCTTTGAGTTAAAGGTTTCGACATAAGGAGGAGAGATGCACAATCTTTCTATGATGACTTTTCCATCTGCCCCCATCACGTGCGGCGCCCGTAGCGCACAAATTCGTCTGGTCTCAGCGAGCCCCGAAAGTCGACTCTTCCCGTTCGGAGTCTAGTTCTCAACTACTGACTTTTTCAAATCTCCCAAAATCCTCCGCGCACGCTTCCGGTGCATGACATCATTCACATCCCTGGTCACATCCGCTCTCTGGGATTTTTATTTTGACATCTGTGAACGACACATCCTCCCCGCACGTGCGTCAACACCTGTGCTCAAGTTTGCACCTAACAAACCCATGTGCTGAGCCGAAAGGTTAACTAAACCCAAAGGCAAGATATATAAAACGAAATCCCTCGGCCATTATATTACATTAAGATCTCCACAGATCAACCATTTATGCTCTTGGTAGTTAACAGTAGACAGCAAATGTTCTTGTGGGTTTCTTTTATTTGTACTGCGCCCAATAGGGATAGATGTAAAACTATTTCTATTATGTAAAAGAACTGCTTTGAGACTTTTGCTGGATGGGACAATCAAAAGTCTCCATTCTGTTGCATCATCCTCTAAGTCCATTGATTTGATCAATCCAGCAATGTTGTTGCAATAAACCAATGATGACTTATCCTGGAACGTGAAGAACTGTCTTAATTCACTCTCACTGTCTTGATACCAGTAGAACGTTGTTCCTGGTGCCAACTGATTTTTCTCTTTGAGAAGTGACCTCAGCTGCTGAGCATACTCCTTTAAAACGTTCTAGTCTTGAGTCAGGTTGCTGAGTTCTGCTTGTGTCAAGGGTACTAGCTTGTCGTCCTCTTCTGGCTTTTATGCATCATCCACTGTTATAAGTCATGTCACTAATCAGAGTTATATTACATGTTACCATCTGGCTCCTAAACGGGAAGGTCTGGGCCACGACGGATTAGTCTTATGGCAGAAGGAGCATTGGGGTATTGGACAAGGTGCTTGTTCTTGCGATTTAGCTCTTATAGATTTATCATGCAGAAATAGCAGTCCGTAATGTGATATTTTCATTTCCTTCAGACCATTGGAATGGCAAATGACATATTCTTGCTTTACCATTCTTCAAATTCCTCAAGTTCTCCACACATGTATCACAGCAAGTGTGGGGAGCGAATGGCTTATCTTAATCCCCTAGTTTGACCCCAAAGTAATAACGATATATCAGTGATTTTTGCTGGACGGTTTGGAAGAACAATATTACCGCAGATATAACAGTAACGATCTGGATTATTCTTAAACTTTCGATCCATTCTTACAAGAATAATAAAAGAAATCAAGCTGAAAAGAGAAAAAATAAATCAGCGCTCAGCTTGTTGTTGATACTCGCCACAGTACAATAAAATCATTTTAAGCCAATGGATAAGCCCTGCCCCTTACAGGTATGTGGTTGCTAACGAGTAGGGTAGTACACCATAGTTAGGTACACATACAACATTATATACTATACTAAACATCAGGCACCCATGATCAGCTGTGAAAAGTAGAGTCCACAGACTTTTGAATAAGTGTTATTATTGTGTAGACTTTGTTGTGAAGTATTCAAGCATATCTTAAAAACCAGACCTGACCAAACACAATGAATGGTATTTTTGAATTCAGCATAAAATGGCAATCATATATCACGTAATAAACCTTTGACCTTTGAAAAAAGCTTTAACTCAGGCAAGTGAATCATTTCTTTGCACAGTTACACGGTTTTAATAAACTAAAAATCTTTAGTAAATAAGTAATTATTCTTAAAATTGATAATTTGCATATACTTATATAGTATCAAGTATTCCTATCCAAAATAATAGATTTAATTGTACCATTGATGGGACACTAACAGGTTATACTACACCACGTTAGATTGGACCAGGGAGTAATAGGAATGAAAAAGTGACTCCAAACTCCCAAGAAATTCGGAAGAAGAGCACACCACCAGATGTAGTTTGGTAACGTATCAGGGTAACCCGGGTACTCCTTGTGATGGGAACCTTACTCCTATACAGGGCATGTAATCGGCGTATTATATGCATCGCTGATAGGTTGAGTTTGGTTTCTTTGTTTAATGGCATATCAACCTTCACAGGTAATCTAGTGCCTGAACTATCTTTGTAAAAAAACAGCATTAAAACTATTCAACTCAAAAGGGATGAGGGAGTTCAAGGGAATTAGTTCGAAAGTGAACGTTATTGCGCCAGGGGAGTTCGAATTCGCTTACTTCTAGGCCGCAAACACATTTGGCTTTACGCCATTGGAATAGTTGAAATCATATAACTGTGCAAACAGTTCGCAATTATTATCAGATATGTCTTGATGAAATCTGGTCGATTTTCACCAAATTCAGTACACAAATACAGGTGATTTCCAGACAAATTCTAGGAAAGAATTTGATACTCACCTCTATGAAAAAAAATGAGGGAAAAATCCAGAAATATATCTGAGAGATATTAGAAATAAAAGTATATCACAATTAAATTCTTATTACAAAGTTAGTTTTCCTTATCTATCTGATATTCTTTTGAAAATTTCTAATTCTAATAAAGAAATCTCCAAACTTAAAAACTGTATTTTAATTTTAATGTTACAATTCTTAATACAATTAAAAGAAAATTTTCAAATACATTTTCTTTAAAGAAATGATATTAGAAAATCCTACAACTGCATGTAGAAAGAAAGCAATCAATTGGTTTGATTGATTGATTGATTGATTGATTTTAATGGTATATAAACTCGTTTTGAGTTATTTTATATCTAGAGGTTTGGGAATCGCACTTATACGTTTATTATATTTTTTGTGTAGTTGTTTCTTAAGACGTATTTGCACATTGTCTTATCAAATAGAGATATTTTTAAACAGATCTATTTGACACACAGATGTAACCTAATGTGGTAAGGCTCTACTTCCGGAGTCAAGCAAGCGTGGAGTCATCAATAGTTTGTTATTGCTTCCAGGTCAACTCTGACTCGAAATGATTAAGTTGTAGCAGTTCTTGTCAGTGAGCTAAATAGATCTGTTTATAAAATCTTTAAAATTAGATAGGAATACTTGGAACCATATAACTATGCAAATTATCACTATGAAGAATAGTTACTCACTGCTATGATTGATTACAAGTGATTATAAATAATAAGTACTCCAAACCATATAATAGAATTCAATAACCTAACAAGAGTTGACTTATCATAAAACCAACCACACACATATATATATTATATATATATATATATATATATATATATATATATATATATATATATATATATATATATATATATATATATATATATATATATATATATATATATATATATAGTGGGTCGGTTATTTGTTTCTATAGGAGGTGCTCGTGGTGTAATGATTATTGTTGTAGGAAATGAAAACGAAAATCCGAGTTCGAATCCTGGACGAGGATGTTTGCATTTCACATAGCACTTATATTATGGGGGAAGGTATGAATGTATTATTCCTCCAAAAAGGCTCAAATAGTGGGGAAAGATGAGCTCTTTAACTTTAGTATGGCAACCAGCCAGTCTAGGAGAAGGAAAACGCGGATTTCAAACTTCTTAAAATTCAGCTTAAAAGATTGGCCTTGTGTCACACCCTGTTCATGCAGAGGGGTTGGTAAATATATATATATATATGTGTGTGTGTGCATTTATTATACATACGTTTATATATATATAATATATATATACGTAGATATGTCACTAAGTCTACAGCCTAATAACGAAAAAGTATTTTTACACAAATATCTATTTTTAAAAAAAGAAATTATTCCTTGTTAATTCAGTTGTCAATTCACATTGATATTTATCGCCAGTTACAAAGGCTCCACTCAATAAAAAATTCGTATTTTTAAAACAAAATCTAATCTTAGAAGTCTGTGTTATAAGCTAAGTCCAAATTTAATCAATATATGCCATTTAAAAGAAATGAAAATCTTTATCAAGTTTTTAATGACATTTTTTGAGATCACCTTCTTGTGATATATTTTTAATTGATCTTTCAACGAGGCAGCAGAAGGTGACACTCATTAAGATTGCTGTATTTAACAACTTTGAATTCCTATCTTGGACGAACCACAACTATCTTATCTGTAATTTCTTTGATCAGTGAGCGAGGAGGTATCATACGCCAAATTCTTGTAACAAATACAGGGATAGTGTACTATGAAAACAGTAAAAAGACTCAAATTGCTCAAAGCCGTAAAATGTTTTTAGAATACACCGACTGCATCTGCTCGGTGGGTGGGTAAGACTCCCACACCAAATGAGTGTCCTGTATATGACACTAAACAATTTGATGGTGAGGCTTCAGTAATGCTAGAGATTTGGGGAATGCGGAGTACCCCTTCATTGCAATCACTCTCATGTCCTCTCTGGCCCAGTGTGGTAGCACCTGATAGGGTCATGTCTATGGGTCAAACAAAACTATTTGTCATTTAAACTGAGTGCAAATAATGACTCATGCTAAATTGAATTGTTTAAAATAGACCTGTTTGATAATTTAACCGTATGTAAACAAATGATGTGTTGAATAAAATAATTAGTGTTAAATTGCAATATTTTGAACCAAATGATTAATATTGAATAGAATTATTAGTGTTAAATGTGAGTAAACAACTGATGTTTAATTGAATTATTTGTAATACATAGCAATACGTGAAACCACTTAACTTTGTTGACTTGAGTTTACAAATCATATATATAATATATATGTATGAACTGGATTTTGCGTTAAATAATAAACAATGGTAGATATGCCATAAAACCAAACCACACGAAATTTCAAAGCCTTAACAATAAAATAAAAAAAAAACATCATTATCAATAAGATGTTCAGACAAGGAGAGGGAATTTTAAATGCGTTTAACAATTAGAATTATCATCATCATCATCATCATCATCATGTCGAGCGACTAGCACGGATATCCCTGACCCTCTCTCGCCACTTCTCCCTATCATTCATCGCCTCCGGCAGGTCTTCAGAATTACATCCCGTATCCTCACATAGCTGCTGTATGTATGTTCGAGCTGGTCGTCCTGCTTTTGATTGGCCATATGCGGGGGTCCACAGGAGTACATCATTTACGAGCTCGTCCTTGCTTCTCCAGCAGTGTCCGGCATGTCTGATTCGTCTAGCTTGGATAGTTTTCGTGATAGGTGGTAGGTGGCCGTATAGTTGGTGCCTTGTGGGGTGTTGCCGCCAGGACTTGTTCAATATTGCTCGCAACATTCTTGTTTAATTGCCCTCTAGCTTCTTCTCCAGACGTTTAGTCAGCGTCCAAGTAGTGCATCCATATAGCAGTATTGACACGACCGCAGCCTGGAAGAAACTGCGTTGCCTGGCAAACAATAAAAGAAGTGAGTGGAAGGAAAAGCACAGCCAAAGCAAAACTGAAAGCGGCAAACTAACAAGAAAGAATAAAACTGTGGAAACAGCATTTTGAAAACCTACTAGCTAACCCTCCGAACGTTACGCAGGAACCGATCACCAGAATTATCAGTAAGCAATTGGACAGGGCCGTTCACCAAAGAAGAACTCGACTCGGTTCTAAGAAAAATTAAAAATAGGAAAGCTGCAGGGCTTGACGAGATTCCCACAGAAGTGTGGAAGACGAAGCAATTCGACGACATACTGCCCCGACACTGCAACGCAGTCTATAACCAAAATCCGATAGACAGATGGACGAAGGGATGCATCCTCCCCTTCCCTAAAAAGGGTGACCTCGGATTAGCCAAGAACTATATCGAGGTATAACACTTACATCCATAGCAGCCAAAATCTACAATGTCCTACTACGAAACCGCATAGTACCCCAAATCGAATTAGAATTATATTATATTATATTATATTATATAATTATATTATATTATATTATATAATTATATTATATTATATTGGAATTTCATTTTTCTTTCTCATA
>OY757915.1:99905932-99970932 GCA_963585895.1 Sepioteuthis lessoniana
GTCTATAACCAAAATCCGATAGACAGATGGACGAAGGGATGCATCCTCCCCTTCCCTAAAAAGGGTGACCTCGGATTAGCCAAGAACTATCGAGGTATAACACTTACATCCATAGCAGCCAAAATCTACAATGTCCTACTACGAAACCGCATAGTACCCCAAATCGAATTAGAATTATATTATATTATATTATATTATATAATTATATTATATTATATTATATAATTATATTATATTATATTGGAATTTCATTTTTCTTTCTCATAATTGTTGTATGGCGTCAATTAATCTTCTCAGCTGTAAGCAGCATCTGAGTTTAAGCCATAAATTTTGCATAATATCAACTATCATCTGAGTGCAAATATTTAAATTGAAGAAAAACGAATAGATAAGAAAAAATCAGTTCACATAACTGTTAAAACAATTGAGACAATGAAAATTAGCCTCGTTTAAATCCCCTAAAAACAAACTGTACCATTCTTGAAAAACGTTAGAGACAGCCGAAAGCGCTCGAAAAGCCGAAATTTTCTGATAATTTAGATATTCATTCCTTGCGGACTTTTGTTCCCTTATTCGTAAACAAGAAAAAGTTTCTAAATTTTTCCTTGTCTATTATATACATATATATGCCAAGTAACACGAACAAGAGATGAAGGACACTGCTGGAGAAGCAAGAACGAAATTATCAGTGACGTTCTTCAATGAACCCCTTCACATGGACGGGCCAGTGTTGGACGAAAAAGAAGAACACACCTACAACAGCTCTGTATGGACACAGGATGTAGACTAGAAGACCTGCCGGGAGCGATGGATGATAGGGACGATTGGTGAGATTGAGAGTCAAGGGAATATGTGCCAGCTGCGTGATTTAATAATATATATATATATATATATATATATATATATATATATATAGATAGATAGATAGATAGATAGATAGATTATAACCAATATCTTCATTCATCTATTTAATATAATAATTTGTGATTATCATCAATATTACTATAACAATATTTTTCCATACTGATTATTCTTCATAAAATACTAAAAACGAAATAAAGTTAAACACACACACCTACCCCATATATATATATATATATATATATATATATATATATATATATATATATATACTTTTAATTAAGATGATCTTATGCCTTTGTGAATATCTGCAGACGAGAATCTAAATTTAAAGCCCATTGTGACTTTCGATTGTTAATCTGTAATCTTTCTCCCACTTACTGATGCCAGAGAGTCTCCATCTTGTTACTATAACCCACCATTTTTAGTTTTTGTGTTATATTTTTAAAAACTTTTTAAAATATTGATATTTTTCTTAAATGCTGCATTTCTCCTAGGGTTTGTCATTACGCAGTTTGTATTTATACAATGTGAAGCTTCTGTTTTGTGTATCCATTTCATCAGTGCAATATTTCTTGGATATGTGTTTATCTAATATATATATATATATATATATATATATGTGTGTGTGTGTGTGTGTGTGTGTGTGTGTGTGTGTGTGTGTGTGTGTGTGTTAATATTTATTTCCCTTTATTTCTGATACTCTGTTCTTGTCTTTTCAGTCGGCTCATGGTTCATGTATATATCTCTTTTCCTCAATCATTTTTTTCTATTCATTCGGCAACGAATGTTCTTGTGTCTTTGCCTCTGTCTCTCCCCCCCCCACACACACACACACACACACACACACACACACACACACACACACACACACACACACACACACTTTTTCTCTCTCTCTCTCTCTCTTTTTCTATTTCTCTTATCACACGCATGCAACTATCCATAAGAAACACACAGACACACACAGACACACATATATGTAAAGAAAAAATATAATAAACATCAATATACATACAATTCTTTGATTGAAACCACGCCCGGACGATGTTTTAGACATACTATAAAATGTTATTTAAATATAAAATATGGTTACCTGTATTATACATATTTATACACTCCTCCCCCACGGCCAATTTGTGACAAAAGGTCAATTTCTTGTTGAATAAAGCTAGTTTGAATTCAGAATTTTCCTTCTCTTTGAATCGTTGCGTAAATAAAGCTAAAAACCCAGACTACCCAACTATTTACCTAAAGCTGACAAGGGACAAGATGAATTGATACTTTTCTTAAGGACATTAACGCAAAGTGAAACGGAGACTGCTTCTTGTAGGATTTGAACACCGGTCAGGATAATCTTTATTGTAACATTAATTTCTGATTTAGACGACGTCTTCAATGGTGATTAAAATCGATATCAAATCGCATTTTATTTATATTGATCTTTTAACTAAATGCAAATGAATAAATAAAGGAATTTCACCGTTACGGTCCCTCCATGTTGTCTCTGAACACTTCAGTTCGACCATAAAATCTCTTCGCAGATTGAACTGTCTATAACTACTTTTTTTCAGATTCAGATTATGATTGAATTATTTGAACGGCATATGAACCCAACTAGGGTTATTTCATGATTAGAGGTAGGGAATTGCGTTTATTGTTCGCTCATATTTATAATTTTTGTCTTATTGTTTTTAAGAGTTGTGGTACACGGTTAAGAGTTGTGGTACACGGTTAAGGGTTGTGGTACACGGTTACTAATGCAAAAAAAATGTTGCCCTCATTTGTATGGTTTCAAGTAGCGAATAATGATAATTTTTCGTAAATGAATGAACAGTTCTGAATGACCCAAATATGGGACCCTAACATGCACGACCACTCCGGGTCAGAGTGAATCTTGGACTAATGGCAATAAAGGAGTACGACAAACTTTTTAGAATTTCAGAACTTTAGCCTCACAATCAGATGCAGTTTAGTGTTAT
This sequence comes from Sepioteuthis lessoniana, assembly GCA_963585895.1. Classification (NCBI taxonomy): domain Eukaryota; kingdom Metazoa; phylum Mollusca; class Cephalopoda; order Myopsida; family Loliginidae; genus Sepioteuthis; species Sepioteuthis lessoniana. The sequence continues at coordinate 99,908,776 of OY757915.1, forward strand.
ACCCAGGATTCACCTTTCTTGCAGGGGATACAGTCAGCGTGTTCTTAGTCCCACCGAAAGGATGCTACTATTTTCTGTGTGACAAAGAATTTAAATTTGTTTAAAAGCAAATTGTTCGAAAGACGCTAACATCCTTTTTGGATACCATATACATCCATATATATAGACGAACAAGCTAATGTTTATCAATAGATAAATACAGGAATACAATGACACATGTAGCTTTAAATGTGAGCGATTTAAGATTTATTCATTTATTTCAAATAATTTTTTTCTGACTTATGCATACAGAAATCTTTCACGAAAATACAGTGATTACCGGAAAAAAACACTCACTGGATGCAGAATATTAAAGGAGGTAAAAAAATGTCAATAAAATTGACCAATAGATATAAAGAATTCAAACTCTTTGCATAAATTGATACATTTCAGTCCCTTTTCATTTTTAGAAATAAAATCATTTGCATTCTTAGAACACAAGAAAAATATGTCTATCTGATTTTCTCTAGTGTCTTTTTCTTTCGCATATATATATATATATATATATATATATATTCTTTTAAATATTCATTCATGAATAATTTCTTGTCCTGATGGAATTACTCCCAACTCCGGTTTAACTGGACTAAGTATACTATATATATATATATATATATATATATATATATATATATATATATATATATATAGTATTATTCGGTTCAGTTAAACCAGAGTTGGGAGTAATTCCTTCAGGACAAGAAAATCATTCAGGAGCTGAACATTGAAATTTTCCTGGTGGAGAGCTCAATTTAATTTTTTTACAGCGAAATTAACATAAGCATTAATATTTCTCTTAAAAGTTAATTATCGAACTTATGTTATGAAATAGCCGAGGGATTTCGGTTCATGCCTTTGAGTTTAGTTAGGCTGAGAACCTTTCGTCTCAACACATGGGTTGGTTGGGTGTAAGATTGAAGCAGGTGTTAACGCGGGTGCGCGCGAGCGGATGGAAGTGTCACTCAGATGTCATAACAATCCGAGACGATACTGGGTGACAAGGTGCGGGTGACGTCACGCACCGGAAGCACGTGGAAGTTTGTGTGAGAATTTGAAGAAAATAAGAGTCGGGTTTTGGACGCCGAACGAGAAGAACCGATTTTGGAGCTCGCAGGCGCGAGTTGGGGGCCAAATGAATAAGACAGCGTAGAAGATTGTGTCTCTCCTCCTTACGTCGAAACCTTTAACTCAAAGTTAATAAAAAGGTTTCGTACCTGAACAAGAAGTAGTTACGTGTTTTGAGATTCCTGTTCTTTATATATTCTATCGTTATGAACATTACATGTCTATTTCGCACATGGCCATATTCGTGTATATGGCTACGCAACACTTAACATGAAAAGAAAATAAATTAAACAAATAAATAAAAAAGTGAAATTACCGTAATTATAACTGACGAAATTTGAAAATAAAATAAATAGATAAAAAACGGAAATTCAATAAAACGAGGAGGTAACTCCTTAATCTCTTCCCCCCTCCCCCCCATGTGTCTATTCTGTTTTATTTATCCATTGGATCGGAAGAAGTCCTGTTATATTTTTCTTCGAGTTTTTGGTTTACACCAGAAACTGAAAAACAGGATGGAAATAAATTTATAATCCTAAATTAACCGGTCTTTGGTTTTTTTCTCTTATATATATATATATATATATATAGGTCAATAAAGAAGGTGACTTTTGTAAAAGGAGCTGGCAATAGAAAGTATGACCTTCCTTTCTGACTGCTCTGTCCGAAACATTTTATTTACAGGAAAGTCAGTATGTTTCGACTCCAACGACTGGAACGCAAGCAGTATTTAACTGGGGTTAACTATAGCTATAAATATATATATATATATATATATATATATATATATATATATATATATGGGATGGGTAAGATAATGTCACTGAAGTAATTACTAGTAAGGTGTCTGCACTTAATTATTACTGACCTGCCTCCCATCACGAAAACTATCCAAGTTAGATGAACCAGACATACAGGACACTGCTGGAGAAGCCGGCACGAGCTCTTAAGTGATGTACTCCTATGGACCCCCACATATGGCCTGGCAAAAGCAGGACGACCAGCTCGAACATACATACAGCAGCTATGTGAGGATACGGGATGTAGCCCTGAAGACCTGCCAGAAGCGATGAGTGATAGGGAGAAGTGGCGAGAGAGGGTCAGGGATATCCGTGCTGGCGGCAAACATGATGATGATGATGGTGCCTCATAGATTTGTCCTTATACCGAAACTAAGATAACCTTAAAGAATATCCTATTTGTCTTATCTCCATCTTTTTTTCTTCTCTCTCTCTCTCTCTCTCTCTCTTTCTCTCTCTTTATCTCTCGCTCTATCTCTGCCATCTCTCTCTCTCTCTCTCTCTCTCTCTCTCTCTCTCTTTATATATATATATATATATACACACACATATAGAGATCATTCATTAAGTAAAGTGAATTTTATCTGAGCTGTCAATAGGAAGCTCTGACCGCTGCACACAGAACTTTTTCTTTACCTAATATGTAGTGTTTCAACACGATGAGCTGTCTTTTCGACTTAAGCTCGTTGTGGCAAACCCATATTTATCCGAATTTATAGACATCTTTTGACTAAAAATGTGTTTTTCGGTACACATCACACATTCCTCTGAAAATTTCACATAGTTTGCACTTCTCAGCCACCAAAAAATTGATGACAAATCTCTGTTCAAGTCAGGAGTTCCCTATTTGATTTGCCACCATTTTGAATAATAATATTTGCTCTAAACCGATTCGAAAAAATCCTGAGTTTACATTTATGAAAAAGAATTCTACAGAAAATATCTATATTGCTTTTTACAAAAAATTCCTCTTATCCATTAAATGACCCTCATATATATGTAAGTGAGTACGTATCTGTGGGTAGGTATCTATTTATATAGGTACATATATGCATGTGCTCTGTTTAATTCTTTCATGATGATGATGATGATGAAAGATTTTGACAGAACCGATGCATCCTCATCACCATCATCATCATCTCTCTCTTTTTCTTTCGTGCAGGTATCGATTCATGTATCACTAAATCGATGTCTTCGACGATTGATTGATTACAATATCGATCTGTGGCTAAAAAGAGATGCCCTTTGAGGGGAAAATACTGTTTTATCATCAGTTTTATTTCAGCTTTTCCTTGTTTGTAGGTCACTGATAAGTCGTATCAATATCTGCCCCACACCCTATTCAGTTTTTTTTTGGCTGTCAGAATCCAGGTCCAAGAATTCTGTGACGATAATGAAGTTCTTTAAAGAACTCAAATAAAAATGTCACAAAAATCGAACTTTTTTGCGATTGCCGTGTCAGCCTAAAACTAAAAAGAATGAAGACCATATTTTACAACCAGACGAATAGGATCGTGTAGTCTATATTCAAATTTCATGACAAGAAATTTATTAGGATAGTTTGATTTATTTCTTATCTATCTCTAAATATTGTTCTCATGTTTAAGGGATGCATTTTATGCAATTTTAAGGGATGCATTTGATGCAATTTTAAGGAATGCATTTGATGCGATTTCAAGGGATGCATTTGATGCGACTTTATGCGATGCATTTGATGCTATTTTAAGGGATGCATTTGATGCTATCTTAAGAGATGCATTTTATGCCATTTTAAGGAATGCATTTGATACAATTTTAAGAAATGTATTTGATGCAATTTTAAGGGATGCATTTAATGCTATTCTAAGGAATGCATTTGATGTAATTTTAAGAAATATATTTTATACAATTTTAAGGGATGCATTTGATACAATTTTAAGGGATGCATTTTATGCTATTTTAAGGGATGCATTTGATGCCATTTTAAGAGATGCATTTGATGCAATTTTAAGGGATGCATTTAATGCAATTTTAAGGGATGCATTTTATGCTATTTTAAGAGGTGTGTTTGATGCAATTTTAAGAAATGCATTTGATGCATTTCATTATTCCTAACAAACCAAAAAGTTTGAACACTGAGTTTGAACTCGTGGAATCCTGAGGTTTAATACCCGCGGGACCCTCGGGACCCTCGACACAAGGATTCTGCTGAAAAATAGCTGACAATATAAAATATTGTAATCTATTATTAACAAAATCTAAGGCTATTGAATAATAAATTTCCACCTTTTCAGACAATAGGGAAGTACTGACTTAGCAAAAATAAAAGCACTTTTATTAAGATTATTTCTTTTGGATTATTTCTTTGGGATTATTTCTTTAGGAAATCCATGCTTGAAAAAAAAATTAATGCTGCTTTAAAAATGCATGAGGAAGGGCAACTAAGATAAATTCTTCTGTTTTTGTCTATCAAGTTCTTGGGTCTTATATATATATATATATATATATATATATATATATATATATATATATATATATATATAACACCAGTCTAAACGCTGAACGCTTAATTCTTAGTAAGTTGTAATGTACTGGTAAAGTTTCTATCACTTCTGCAATATACGCCCCAACCCCTGATGTGGCCTAAAATGGGTTCACAAGTACTTCGAACCATTTAGTCTCGGTAGATTTATTAGCTAATTCTGGCCGGATATTATAACATCCATACACCAACTCGATAAGTTCAAAACAAAAATATGTTGACAAAAGATGTCTATACTATTTAATCAAATGGAGTATATATATATATATATATATATATATATATTCTGCAGACGGGTAAGACACCTCCCCTAAAAAAAGAGAATCCTTGGTATGATACTATACTGCATCTGATTGTGAGAGCCTAATTCTGAAATTCTGAGGGGAGTAGACTGTCCCTTTATTGCTGTTACTGAAAGGTCTACTTTGACCCTAAGATGTAGTACCTTTTAGGGTCCCATCTATGGGTCAAGTAAAGTTAAGCATTTAGCTGTGTGCAGACAAATGATTAATAATAAATTCGATTATTTGTATCAGATAAAAACACTTGAAACTATTTCATTGTATGCAAACAAATGAACTCTGGCTTGTTAAAAATGCTACCTATAAAGTACTCGTTCACACACACACACACACACACACACACACACACACACACACACACACACACACATATATATATATATATATATATATATGTATGTATGTATATATATATATATATATATATATGAACAGGATTTGGTTTTAAATAACCTGCTTGCCCAGTCAGCTAGGGCTGTAGAATACGCTGACTGCAGACGGGTAAGACCCACCCCCTAACGAGTGTCTTGGATATGACACTAAACAATCTGATGGTGAGATTCCAGCAGTGCTGGAGCTTTGGGGAATACGGAGTACCCCTTCATTGCCATCGCTCCCAGGACCACTCTGGCCCGGAGTGGTAGCACCTGATAGGGCCCTATCTATGGGTTAAATAGAACTAACAGCATAATTATGCTAAACTGAATTGTTTGAGTAAACTGAATAGCTTGAAATAGAAATGTTTTTGACTATTAAACCGTACTTACATTTAAACTACGTGCTTATGCTTAACTGAATTATTTGAAATAGAACTGTTTTTCGACATTAAAACTGTATTTACACTTAACTGTATTGTTACATATAACTGATTTAATAGTTTGAAATGGAAATGTTTTTGACAATTAAACTGCATACTTATGCTAAACTGAAATGTTTTAAATGGAACAGATTATTTACATAAAAATGGATTTGGCGTTAAATAACCTACAAAGGTTGATATGTCATAAAACACAACAAACCAAACCAACCAAACTAAATAACCTGCAAGCGTTGATATGCTATAAAACCAATCAACCAACTGTACCATATTCACAATTAAGCTATGTGCGAAATGGACATATAATGTTCATAACAATAGAACATATAAAGAACATAGGAATCTCAAAATTCGAAAACACATAACGACTTCTTGTTCAGGTACGAAACCTTTTTATTGACTTAGAGGTTTCGACGTAAGGAGGAGAGACACAATCTTCTATGCTGTCTTATTCATTTGGCCCCCATCTCGAGCGGCCCCCGTCTCGAGCGGCCTCCATAGGGCGCAAGTTCGCCTCGCATCTGCGAGCTCCAAAAGTCGACCCTTCTCGTTTGGCGTCTAGTACTCAACTCTGTCTTTCTTCAAGTTCTCACACAAACCTCCGCGCGCTTCCGGTGCCTGACGTCACCCGCACCGTGTTTCGTCTCGGACTATTATGACATCTGAGTGACACCTCCATCCGCGTTAACACCTGCCTCAATGTTGCACCTAACTAACCCATGTCCTGAGCCGAAAGGTTCTCAGCCTAACTAAACTCAAAGGCATGAACCGAAATCCCTCGACTATTATATAACACAACCAACCAACTAACAAACCAGCCTATAATTGTTTACTAAAGATTACTATTAGATACTTGAAACTATATAACTATGTACAAACAAATGACTTATTAAACAGAAATAATTTCTTGAAACCAATTAATTATTCGTATTAAATAAGAGTTCTTGAAACTAAAGGACTCTGTGCAAATTATTTTTCATTAGATAGGAATACTTAATGTATTACTGTATGGAAAGTTCTCTGAAGAAATAACAACGCAAAAAGACGTAAACATAAATGTGCGATGAACGCAATTCCCAAACCTATAGACATAAAATAACCCTTGACGGATTGACATGCCGTTAAAATCAATCAATCAATCCATCAGCTAATTTCGAGCTTAAGTCATCGTCAAGAGAATGGTATTTTGAATTAAATATTTAAATATTTTTAAAAGAATCATTGCTTCAAATAATAATTCTTCAGACAAATAATTTACATATTACTATATAGTTTCAAGTACTCTCTCAAGTATCATAATAATTCTCATTTAATTGCATAGTTAAAATATTCCAATCTAATCCTAATAATTAGCAAACAATTATGATTTCAGATAACTATTCCTATTTGATAATGAAAAAATCATTTGTTTGCACACAGTGATATGGTTTATAGTATTTCTGTCTAATATCAATAATTTTCAAAAGTCTATTTGAACCTACTCAGAGTTCACCTTGGTGTAATGTTAAAGAGTAACTATACACTCCACAAAGCTCAAGAACGGGAGCCTCATCACCGAAAATAGTTTAATGTCTTACCCAGAATACATGAGATATTTATGTGTTATTCATGGTAAATGAAACGCGATAGGCTTCGGCCAAATATCGGAAGAGCAACGAAAAGATATCCAGATCAATTAAATTTACCTAGAGAAACAAAGAATTAGCAAAGTTTTACTGCATTATCTGCGAAAATTAAGAAGCATGGGACTTAGCCTTGAGCAATTCAATAGCGATTTAGGACTGTTATTGTAAACATTGCCAAGAATAGCAATTTCTCTATCAAACGAGCTCTGATTCGGATGGAATCCGAAGAAAAAACGACAGCCCAATAGAATATAAGCATTACCCAAATATTAAAAAAAAAAAATGGTCAAATTGTTCTTTTTGCAAACTCATGACGACGCATAAGGAACTCAAAAACTAATGTACGCATTTCTTTTTATTTTTTTATTAATATTTTTCTTCAACGTTATTCATCAAAATCCTATGCGTTTTGCTAGTTGTCTCTCGGTCCGGATTTCGAGGTCCTAAATGCTCAAAAAAGTGCACTATGACAGTCTTACGATCAAGTCATACTGAAAGCACCAGCTAACGTTAAATCACCAAAGTTAAGGAAAGAATCTGCTCAGTGCTATTATATTATTCGGGATATTAGGGATTTTATTAGGTATTGTTTATTACTAGACTCTATAGCAATGAAACTATACTCAAAAATAAAAATGAAGCCCCTTTGTAACCAAAAGTAAAACTGTATAAATATATGAAAGAGATGAACTTATTTTTAGGGTGTTATGTATTCATAAACTTGTTTATAGAGTTTCATCGGAATCTGGTAATAAATGACACCTACAATATTTTGAGAGTATTGTGTTGCATTAGAAATAATAAAATTCATGGTATCTTTGGTTTAGAAGAAAATTTAACTTTTTATCAAAAAGGCTTACGCCATAACTGCGAGTGCAAAAAGGTTCATACCTTTCGCTTAGATATTTGCCCGAGAGCGAACTCACTCACGATGATATCACAGTCCAGTACGTTATTCACTACACTACGGTGACGTCACCTAAACGCTACCTAATTTATTGAATGACACTGAACATTCAAAAGGACACCAATTCTCTCGCAGAAGTCAAATTTTAGTTTGGTTTGGTTTAGTTTGGTTTGGTTTAATAGCATATCTACCATTGTTGGTTATTTAATGCCAAATCCATTTTTATACATATAAACAATTTTCTTTCAACCAATTCAGTTTAACGTAAGTACACAGTTTAAATGTCAAAATAGTTCTATCTAAACAATTCAGTTTAGCATCAGTACACTGTTTAGTTCTATTTGATCCTCAGATAGGACCCTATCAGAGCTACCACTCCGGGCCAGAGTGGACCTGGGAGCGATAGTAATAAAGGGGTATTCTGCATCCCCCAAATCTCAAGCATAACTGGAACTTCACCATCAGATTGTCTAGTGTCATATGCAGGACACTCGTTGGGGGAGTCTTACCCCTCTGCAGAGATGCAGCCGGTGTAATTTTCAGCCCCAGTGTCAAAGTTGATAACCCTGGTTCTTTTTATTAGTTAAAAAAACAAGAAAGGACAAATGCTTCTAATGAAAACAGCCCATATAGTTGATCTTTATCTTAAGGATTTGAGTGGCTGGTATTTGTACTGCTATCTCGAAGCACATATTTCTAGACGGTCTAAATTCTGACCGGTGAGTCCTCAATTCTACTCCCCCTGGCAAAAATTATGGAATTGGTACACTTAGAGGGCATTCGCTTTGGGATTTTTATTAAACATTTAAGACGCAAAACATTTTTTTCAGAAGATAAACATTCGGACTTCATAAAATATACTTTATACAAACTAGATTAAATTAATTAAAATAAAGTTATGCTTTTTTTTTCTCAAGCCATGCAGAGGAAAATATCATCATCATCATCATCATCATCATCAAGTCGCGCTGACAACATGGATTTCCTTAAATCTCTCTCTCTCTCTCTCTCTCTCTCTCTCTCTCTCTCTCTCTCTCTCTCTCAATCCGTCCCAATCATCCATCACTCCCGGCAGGTCCTCAATAACCCAATATTGAGGAAAAATGAGAGATTTCATTGTCAAAAATTGTTTGCTTTGTTGATTAATTGAAGATCATATTCATATTTTTTGTGTAATTGTTTCCGAGGGGATTTTTTTTTTTGCACACCGCCCAATCGAATACGAATATCTCTTTAAGGAATATTCGTATTCGATTCGACCGTGAGCACAAAAAAAATATCCCAAGAAATAATTACACAGAAAAATGAACATGATGTACAATGAATGCAGTTCCCTAACCTCTCGGCATAAAAAAAATCCCTGGAAAGATTCGCATTCTGTGGCTCGACAATGGACATTGATATGTATATGTATGTATATGGATATGTGTGTGGGTTTCTGTATGTTGTGTGTTGCCAGTGGAACCATCCTCAACACCTTTGAAGCAGCGCCAGAATGTCTAGATATTCCTTTATCTATTTTGTCACGAAGACCATACAAAGAGCTCTGCCCGCGAAAACCTGCGAGACCTGAACAGAGATTCAGACAGTCAAGAGTGAGACTCCGAAGCAAAGAGTCAGAAATTCAGGCTCGGAACGCGAGGCTGGTCATTCGGCTGTAAGACGTGTGTCTAGAGCAGTCGGAAGGTGGTATGGAGTCAAGAACGAAGACACAGAGCAGTGAAGACGATGACCAGATAAGTCTGCATCTTTGGTAGCTGTGTAGGATTTTCGCAGAGTTCTCACCATGCAGATACATATACTAAAAAAGGCTAACTACGCCTTCCTGCATTTTGCAGTTCTAAATCTGTGTTTGTCTATTTCTTCCTTCCACCCTCTGTAAGTTGTTTGGTTTTTATTTTTGTATAACTTGTGAAATGCCCATAGAGCCGGGTGTGAGGAATAACAACGGCGTCCATTCCACTTGACGATCAGACGAACGGTCAAAACCAACAAAATCCAGCGTGTGGGTATTTCACAACTATGTTAAAATTAATCACCGAAGTCAAGTAAAGGATTTGCTCCGGGCTGAAGGAAAACTATGACTTTAAACCTGTTAAACTTCGCTCAAAAATTAACCTGGGGTCACTTCCTGTTCGTAGCGGTGGGTTTGGGTAAATAAATCCTTTGTTTTTGGGGAAGGGTTGTCACCCTTCTGTACCCAGTCGTCTGGGGCTGTAGAATACACAGACTGCACCTCTGCAGACGATAAGACACCCCAACGAGTGTCCAGTATATCACACTTGACAATCTGATGGTGAGGCTCCAGTAATGCTGCAGCGTTGGGAAATGCGGAGTACCCCTTCATTGCCATCACTTCCAGGTCCACTCTGACTCAGAGCGGTAGTACCTGATAGGGTCCTATCTATGAATAAAATAGAACTGTTTGACATTCAAACTGTGTGCAAACAAATGACTTATGTTTAATTGATTGGTTTGGTTTGGTTTCTTTGTTTAATGGCATATCAACCTTTGTAGGTTATTTAATGCCATGCTATTCTCCTTGAAGAACAGTAGTGGTACTATTTAACCCATAGCTAGGAGGATAAGGGGGTTCATACCTTTCCCAAGGGTATTTGCCCGAAAGTGAACGTAATAGCGCGACTGGAGTACGAACTCGCTTACTACGATTCCGCAGTCCATCGCTTTAACCATTACACCACGAGGACACCCACCTATTTTTAATTGAAATTGTTAATGATACATATTAATACTTGGAACCATCTAACTTTGTTGACTTATGCGAAATTGAATTTAGAAATAGAACTATTAAATTATTTAACAGTGTGTATCTACAAATGGGTTTACAAATCATATATATTCATTATATGTGTATATACAGGATATGGCATAAAATAACCTACAATGATTGATATCTCATAAAACCAAAATAATCCCCTATCTCTCTGCAGCGTATACAGTCAGGGCAACCATCTTTTTGAAGTGTTAAAAAGGCTTTACAGTTTGAAAGTGATTTAGCGTCGGCTGATAAAAAAAAGGAAAAACAAATAGATCATTTAAGGGTTAATAAAGATTATTGACACAATTTTTTTTTGGGGGGGAAATGCTACGTCTTCTAACTTTCTGTCGGTAAATTGTTTGAATGAATATTCGTGTCACGGTGTTTCCGAATCAATAAACAACCCATTTATTAACCAATCTTTGACGTAAGAAACAAAGAATTGCAACGTCTTGTACTTTTTGTTTATCTTTTCACTGTTATACGTAGCTAATTCGAGAAGCTTTAAATTCGTACAGAAAATCAGAAACAAATAAATAAAGATTATCTATTTGTTTTTTGTTTTTTTTTTAATTGCAATTGACGTATGTCAAATAAATGACGGATAATTCAAAATGGGTTTTATGGCTTTATTTTGTATGGCGGAAAATATTGCAAATTATGAGAGTAATATTATAATGTAGTGATCAGTTTTTTGAGTGAATCAAAAGTTTTGCAATATTTTGGTACGCGATTGTTTTGCGACCGAAGCAGTTCCAGTCGTGAAAGGTATCCGTTATGGTTGGTAGTATTGTGGTAGTTGGTGTGCTGACACGTTGTGCATTACTTCACTCCGTGTGTGATTTGAAAGCTGCATAGATGAACGTGCAACGTTGTCTAATTCAGGAATATATTCTTTACGAGTTCGAACTTGGTTATAACGTAATAGAACAACCAAAAAACATTTGTTGGACAAAAGATGAAGGTGCAGTTGACCACAGTACTATGACCAGATGGTTCAAGAAATTTTGCTCAGGTTGCAAGGTAAAGTAGGACTAAAAGGGATAAATCTGAGGCCGTGCTCCAAGTCATTGAGGAAAAATCCGTTGAGTAGCGCGCGGAGAGTATCAGGCAAGCTCGGCATCTCACAGTCCCGAGTGGTTCGTCACCTTCATTACCTTTGCAAAAGCATAAGGAGCTACCGAATTGTTCTTCATGTTTCCAAAGGCAATACAATAATACTTTTGGATAGAGCAAGTTTTCAGCTACAGATATAATAGGGTAACTCCCTTATTGGGCTAATTAGTTTTAAAATCGTTTCAAACCTTTAAAATTTTATTTTGTCACAGTAATTAAAAAGAAAATCAGAGAAGAGACGACGTTTTTAAACATGAATAACGAAAACCATTTTCTCTTTGTGTTTATGCATTTATCAAGATGGAATTTTGTATCATGTCACACCCTATCTATCTACCTCTCTTTATATATATATATATATATACTCTAGTTGCTCAGGTGGAAAATCATTTCAGTAACATTAATCTTTATTGAAATTTAGAGTTTTGCTTTCTCATGTGTCGAAGATATTTTAAAAGTCTGTTTTCAAGGTCAATTTTATAAATAAAATGAATCATCAAATTAATCAAGTTGGGCTGTAATCATAATTAAAAATATTTTTCTCCAAAATTTGATTTTACTCCAAAATTTGATTTTACTCCAAAATTTGATCTTTTCCGAAATGGTATTTTTCTCCAGAATTCGGAATTGGAAAATTTTCATAAAAGTTTAATCTTCATTTAATAATTAACAAGCATTTCAGCAAGATTCATTGATCTTTTGTTTTTAATATTTGAATAAAATTGATATCTTTTATGTGTACGAACCTTTCTTTCATGTTTGAAACAAAATTCTCTTTGATGCGACATTGTTTTTTGATTGAAACATTTCATAGGTAGGAAGAAAAGTTCATATAATGACGTCAATTCTGTTATCATTCAGTTTTTTCGAACTATTGTTTTCATCTTTATTGTTATATTTATAATGTTTCGGCCGATGTGTTCTCCAGCCTTCTTCAGGTATTTCTTGTCGAACTCGAGAGCCTACACGGAACTTCGAATCCCGTCTTTTATTTACTCCACGTGGGGGGGGGGGCTTTCTTTGATTTCGTTAACCCTAACCAGGTCCAAGTGTTAAGAATTTCTGTATTGTTACTTGCCTGTAGTCGGGATTGAACTTGCAACCCTCAGATGATTGTAACTTAGAAGCTATAATCGGTACGCCATGTGTCCTGTTATTGACTAAATTGTCAAAGAGATGCATTCACTGCAACACCGATGGAAGAAGTGGGGGACTGTTGAATAGTAAATCTCATCTTGTCACATTTCATGAGGGTATCTTGGTTAGCCTATGGACTTTTAAGTCGAGTTTTGTATAGCAGCCGGTTCTCCAATCTTCTAATAAACGGATTTGTTGATAGAATTAAGATTCTTACAAGGCTGAGGATGTTTTTTCTCGGATGTTGAAATAATTTCAAAAGACTGTATTCATACCAACAGCCTTCCCCAAAAGTTGTTTTGTATCCAATTCCACAAAAAATTAGGATATAAAATGTCAATTGAAACTGAAGTTGAGACAATACCCCCTCGGCCCCCCGAATACATCAACTTCTTCGAAACATTTCAATCTTGGCCGGTGATCATCTAGTGGTTCCGCTAGAGGTATCACATATTTCTTCTTGGCTACAAGAAATACAATCAAGGGAGTGGGAGAAAAGAACAAAGAAAAAAACAAACAATATGGGCTTGGGTTAAATCAAGAGCAAGAAGGTTAAGTTGTGACACTCTGCATTCCTTTGTGCATCTGTAGACTAACGCTGACGTGCATCCTTCGCAAAATTTCCACAAAGCCAAGAGGAATACTTACTCATCTAAATTGGTCTTCCCTCACTGATACTGGACTCTCTCTCATGCCGACTGGTCTCTTTTGCCCCGGTGTCGACTGCCCTCTGCCCTTCTGCGTCTCCCGTCGCCAACTGCCTCCTGTGGGTTCCTTCTTCCAACTGGCCGTCTCGTCTCTCTCGGACCTGCCTTTCCTACCTCATTTCCGGTCTCGTCCGAGATCTCGAGTCCAGGCCTTTGTTTGGTTTCGCGCCAAAACGAACAAAAAGATCGTCTGCTTGGCGCATCCCCTTCATAGTGTCACAAAGTTTGAAATATTTTATTTCACATAATTGCTTTTTAAGAAAGTTTTTCAAAATCCATTTCAAACTTGATAGAAAGTAAAGTTTTGGATTTAAACAAAAAGGTTTCTTAAAATCTATAGCAATTAAAAGTAAATCAAGTAAGAAAGTCGACTAAAAAAGAAAATAATTTTTTCATGCTCACTTAACTGCAAAAAAATGCTAAAACCCATTGATTTCTCCCATTTTAGGTTCTACAGAGTCCCGGTGTGTTTTAAAAAGTACCTATATTGTAAATTGAACTCATTCTCAAAAAATCAATAAAATAACTTTTTGACATTTCTTTCGTAATCTGAGTTTCTGTTGAAACTTATTTAATAATCTTAAAAATTTCAGGAAAAAAGAATAACATAAAATTTGAGGCGATAGATTTTATTCTGGAACTCTGTCAAACATTTGAATAAAATATCTACAGTTTTAGACTGTTTCATCAAAGAAATATAATATCAGAATTTTCCCCTATTTCTTTTCTTATAAAAGATACAAAATTGTCGACAAAATGAGAATTCATACAACTTTTGAGATATTTTTCTTTTCTAACTTGATAAAAAGTAAAATTTGTGACTTGAAATTTTACGATATTACGTATGATTCTTGAGGGTGCATTTAAAATCTGTCCCTATGAAAATTTTTGCAAGGAACGGTACATTTCCCAGAAAAGAACGAAAGACTTAAAGATACGAAAGGAAAGAAGTTCTGCAACAATGGTCTGCTAGCTTTGCTTGATTACCAATCCACCATGATGAGGTATCCTTTACGTTGATTTGTAACCAGGTCACAAGAATGAAGCACCTGTGAAGATTGAACTCACTTGGTGAGACTAGCAGCTCACACAGCGTAAAGGTTATAGGCGTTGGTTCCCTAAGCTTTTAAGTGACAATCATCTGGAGGTTGCCGGTTCAATCCTGAGGACAGGTGAGTAACAATATAGAAATACTCAACACTTCTACCCGGTTATGATTAACGAAATCAGAACAAGCGGAGTAAATAAAAGACGTGGATCGAAGTTCCGTGCAGGCCCCCGAGTTCGACAAAAACATCTGAAGGTCGGAGGACATATCGGCTGAAACGTTGGGAATAAAACAATAAAAATGAAGACAATAATCCGAAAACCTTGAATGATAAAAATCAAGTTTCGTCTCAGAAATCCAGACAACTTGTGGGTCATTTACTGCCAAATCCTGTTTATGCATATATATATTATATCGTTTGTGAACGCATAGTTTGTAGATAAAATTTTTGAACAAGCCAGAACTCAATTGTTTGCACATAGTGAAATGGTTTCAAGTTTCGCTATGTTACACTAAACATTTAATATCAGTCATTTGTTTGCACACAATTTAAGTGGTGAAATAGTTCTATTTAACCCATAGATAGGACCCTATCAAGTGCTACAATTCCGATTCAGAGCGATCCTGGGAACAATGGCAATGAGGAGGTACTCGACATTCCCCAAAGCTCCACAGCTCGAACCTCACCATCAGATTGTTTAGTGTCATATCAGGACACTCGTTGAGAGGAAGGGTCTTATCCCTCTGCAGAGATGCATTCGGTGTATCCTACAGCCCCAGGTAATTTAGAGAGCAAAGAAAACTAATTTTGATTAAAATGCTTTATTTTTTTTTAACCAGACACACTTGTCAAAATTAGTAATAAAAAAGAGTTTTTCAAAAGGAAACTTTCTCATTTATATCTTTAGGTACCGGTTTCATAAAAAGGAAAATTGAGGTGGTTTTCGTTTAGTCGATAGAAAAACAGATTCTTTTTTTTTTTTTAAATCATCGCCCACTTTCATTAGGAACTGCTTCGCTGAAGCCCTAAAATATACGACTATTTTGCTTCGTTTCTCAAATTCAACAGTTTCACATCTAGACAAAGAACAAAGGGCCCATTCGATTTCCAAGTTTCTCATAGTACCCAGGCTTGAACCCTTACCCGTCTCTGTCAATTATCTCATACACTTCTGCTGGGTCGCAGGGGATGTTGGCGAGGCTATTACCTAACACTACTCGGGTAAAGACAACAGTAACATGGTACCGAGATATTGAAAAACAGAATAGTGGATTGGTTTATAGGTTTGATTTGAGCTTCTTGCACAGAAAACTGAAATGTCATTCTGTCTCGACAAGGCGCCTGAAGATTCGGGATCTGTATTCCAAACCGGCATCCGAAAATGATAAATTCGGTTTCTTAAAAACATTTTTGTCACTGTTTCTTCCCGCCATAAAACGATGACTTTAATCCTCGGGTTCCTTTGATGACAATGCAACACAAGAAAGATTCGAAAAAAATGTGTTTAGCAAAATTTCGGGTAAATTATCTACCCACTTTGGTTGGTTGGTTTAGTTTTAGGGCATATCAATCCTTGTAGGTTATTCAATGCTAAATCCTGTTTATACATATATATCATCATCATGATGCCGTGCCGCCAGCACAGGTAGATACATATATATATAGAGAGAGAATATATATGATTTGGTTTGGTTGGGTTTTATGGCATATCAACTATTGTCCTGTCCTAACTTTGACCCTTTTTACCTCCCTTTAGTGACCCTTAATTCCAGGGAGACTTTTTTTAGTAAAGCACCATTGTCAGGTGAGTCTTGACGTCCGCTCTGTAGCCACAAGGAGCAGCCTTTATTTCATTCTTCTATCTCCGTCATTCTTGGCATCAACGGTACGTTTTCTTTTACATTCTTCTTCGGGACATTTTATTTATATATTATATATATTGTCTATCCTATTAATGTAATATTTCATGTCTTCATTACCTTGTTCCTTTACCAGTTCATCTCTCCATTGATATCTTTAACTCCTTCCTTATTCCTTGTTTCATTTAGGCCTCCTCTTCACTTAGTTTAACAGGACTCTAACTTTAAGCTTTATTACCGCTTCTTCTCTCATTTGTCATTATTGTTTTTCCTCCTCCGAAAACATTCCGTTTTTATCTTTTTCAGTTTTTATTTTTCCATTAAATAAAAATACCTGTTGACTTAATGATGTCTTCAAAGTCTTTATTTAAGCTGTGAAGAATGATATCAAGGTCTGTGACTATCACTCTCCTTCTGTCTATCTAAAGTGGTCGACTCAGTTCATACTCTGTTTCTCTCTTTTCGACGACTACGAATGAGGAGTAGTAGCAAACAAACTTTTGTATCAGCAAACCAAGTGATGGTATTTTGTTCGTTCGTCACTTTTTCTCATTGCGATGTTACAACGGCAGTCCGACTGAAACTTAAGGGGTAATGTCAAACTTATATACCCCTTAAAACTGTGGTGTTACAAATGTTTATTGGTTGCTTTGGTGGTATAACAAGAGATGGCTTTGTGGGTTTCCCAAGGACATTAGCTTGAAGTGAAGCACAAACAGATACGTCCTTCCATTTTCTATGGTTATAACCCTTACACCTAGCGCGATATATATATATATATGTGCATATATATATAATTCATGGGGGTACAGAATTTCAATATACTCACAAATAGACCAATTTTAATCATTTTAAAGAATAAAGTAAACTAACCGGTTTTGGTCCTCTCTGATCACAGTTAAAACGAGGACAACGATTAAGAAGGAAAAGGAGTAGGGACTTTCGTAATGATTTTTTCCGTCTACTTCATTACACAAGTCCCTGACTTTTTTTCCTTTTTAATCGTTGTGCTCATTTTAAATGTGATCAGAGAGGACCGAAACCGGTTATTTTATTTTATTTTTTTTAAATGACTAAAATTGGTCAATTTGTGAGTATATATATATACGTGGTAAATTCAATAGGTTTCCATACTTTTTTGTACAGGCATTTAAAATTGTCGTAGACACTTAAAAATTCAGTATCTTATTACTATACATCTTATAAGATGACTGACCAATTTTTATGATTTCAGGTTCAAATCAACTGGTACAGCAGCAATTGGAATACACCATACTAAAGCCTGATTGTCACAGCTGGTGAATTTCAAAAATGCAATCTGGACGTGAGGAAACTTTAGAAGAACGATATGCAATAAAATCCTGTTTTAAACTTGGAAAAAATGCCACAGAAACGTATGGAATGCTTGAGACTGCTTTTCGACTATCTTGCATAAATCGAGCATCAGTTTTTGAGTGGCATAAGAGATTCAAGGAAGGCACGGAGTCTGTGAAGGATGATGAGAGAAGTGGGAGGAGTAAGGAAGTCAATACACCAGAATTGATTGGTCAAAGGGTTAGGGTTACGGTTACTATGTTGATGTTTTAAGGGAGTTCAGAAAGAGATTCCGTCGGAAGAGGCCAGCACTCTTCAAATCGGGTCAGTGGCATTTCCACCAGGACAGTGCACCAGTCCACAACTCCATCCTTATCACAGACTATTTGACCAAGATGGGCATCAAGAGAGTTCCTCACCCTCCTAATAGTCCAGACCTTGCTCCCTGTGACTTTTGCTTATTCCCTAAGCTCAGAGGCTGTCGTTATGAGACAATTGAGGAAATGAAGAGGCCGTGACGAAGGTCATTGACATGCTCCCACAAGAGGACTTCCATGGGGCCTTTCAGAAGTTGTTGGAACGGTACAACAAATGCATTGCAGCCGGAGGAGATTACTTCGAAGGGGACTAGAGTTTCATGTGTGTACTATGAATAAAATTACCTGGGGCTGGAAACTTATTCAATGATCCTCGTATATATATATATATATATATATGAAAGTAAATATGGATAAAATCCGACAGTATGAAGGTTGCAGGAAAAATATAATCCAAATAGGTGAATATATCATGATGTAAAGTCGACGTTAACGTTTCGGTTTCAGTAACCATCATCAGGACTTGGATATGAAATAGTTCACATACCGATGGGTGCTTGCTGACATAACATATGAAAACTTATTTGTTGCGTATTTCTCAATAAACAGGAGGTTTTGTCTCGTTTCTTTGAAAAATCCAACATTTTCAAATATTTTTCCACGTGCCAAACACGTTCTGATGACTTTTGAATTTTGAACGCTATGTGCATGTTTATGTATCTTTTCGTTGTATATTTCTCATTTGCTCCTGTCATCTCAGCAAGCACCCATCGATATGTGAACTATTTCATATCCAAGTCCTGATGATGGTTACTGAAACCGAAACGTTAACGTCGACTTTACATCATGATATATTCACCTATTTGGATTATATTTTTTCCTGCAACCTTCATATATATATATATATATATATAAAGAGAGAGAGAGATAGATAAATAGATAGATGTGTGTGTGTGTGTGTGTGTGTGTGTGTGTGTGTGATAGATAGAGTTTGTTCAACTATATATATATATATATATATATATATGTGTGTGTGTGTACTTATATAATATATATGTATACTCGAATATTTTGACCCAAACGATGTACGCGTATATTCAAAGATTACAAGGCCGTCTCATCTGCTTGACTAGTTTACATACATTTTAGCATCAGTCGATTAAGTTAGTCTAATAGTCTATCCAACAGAATTAATGGTTCTTTTTGGGAATAAATTCGATTAGTTCAATGTTACCGAATTAAATCTGCTATTTTAACTTTACAGATATGTATCAGAAAGAAAGAAATGATTCCTCAAATGATTCAAATGTTATTGAATGTTGGTATTTACTTCAGATGACTGTTGACTAAAACCATCCTTTATTAAATTTGTAGATTGGGAATAAGTGACATTTGGCAGAGACTTTTTTCAATATCTAAACTTTATATCAAGTCAAATGTTCGACCTGCAATACAAAGACAATTTTTTTTTGGTGCAAATTTGATTTTGAAAAATTGCTATCTTAAATTTTTTGCGTGTCGTCACAGATTAAGACAAAATTTGTGTATTCGTAATGACTGCAATTCCCAATTTAAAAGATTATGATGTTCATCTCTCTTTCCCCTTTCTCTCCTTTCTCATTCTCTCTCTCTCTCTCTCTCTCTCTCTCTCTCTCTACATATATATATATACGTATGTGTGTGTGTGTGTGCGTGAGTGTACGTGTGTATGCGTGAGCAATAATTGCGTATAAGTATATAATAAACATACATGTGTATATCTACTTTAAAAGAATAACTGTTAATTATAATTGAGAATACATTTATTCTGATGTGTGTGTGTGTGTGTGTGTGTGTGTGTGTGTGTGTGTGTGTGTGTGTAAATATATGTGTGCGTGTGTGCGTGCATGTTTTTGGGAGTCTGTGTGTGTGTGTGTTTATATATATATATAAACACACTCACACACATACACACACACACACACACACACATATATATATATATATTAAATAATAAATTATTGTATATGAAAATGCAATTCACAAATATAAGTGCATATAAATGGGAATATGGGTATATCTACTTTAAAAGAACAATAGCTTTTCATAGCTGAGAGCACGTATGTTTTATATATATCTCATGTATTTGTGTATGTGTGAGTGTGTGTGTCTGCGATTCTGTGTGTGTCTATATATATATATATATATATAGCACGTATGCAAAATTGTATATAAAGATAAAATGCATATGTATGTGTACAAACATATTTCCTCAATAAACACTGGAGTGGTTTAATAAAGAGGTAACAACTTTTAAAGAATAATAGTTTTTCATAATTGAGAATATATATATATATATATATATATATATGAGTGTGCGTGTGTGTGCTTTAATTGCCTATAGATATACAATACTCATATGGGCGAATATGAGTAAATCTAATTTAAAGAATGTAGTAGTTTATCATAATTAAGTATACATATTTCCTCAATAAACACTGAAGTGATGTAATAAAGAGGTAACAACTTGGTCGCATAGTTTCAATGCAGTGGAGTTTGGTAATGAAATATACATAATAATATTCGTTTAGCTTGCGTAGATTTTCACGACAAATTAAATTTTAGTATTCTTGGTTCAGAATTACATTCAGTTTTTGTAAAAATTCCTTCGGGTGTTTTATTAATATATAGTCAAGCACACACACATATCCTCCCATATATATATATGCGCTCTCTCTCTCTCTCTCTCTCTCTCTCTCTCTCACACACACACACACACACACACACACGCACGAACATATATATGTACTCTCTCTCTCACACACACATATATATATATATTTACTCTCAGTCTCTCTCTCACATACACACATACACACAATATATATATATATATATATATATATATATGTACTCTCTCTCTCTCTCTCTCACACACACACACGTACACACATATATATATGCTCTCTCTCTCTCACACACACACACAAACACACACACACACACACACACACATATATATATATATATATATATATATATATATATATATATAAAGACTATTTGCATAATATGTAGTCTGACTTCGTATATTTACTATTAAGAAGGAATAAATATACAAATTTAAACTTCATGTTATGTAAATAGTCTTCATGTTTTTTAACGGTTTGCTACGTCATAAACACGTAACGTTTAGAATTCAGAATGTTTAATCTAACACCATGGGAGAAGAAAAAATCATATAAATTTTTTTCTGGTTTCAAAAGAAACGTAATTTCAACCTTACTCTTGAAAATCACTGGTAATGGTTGAGACCACCTGGGAATAAAAGTTTAGACACCTTCCATTCAAGTTAACATTCATAGTCTTTTGCGAAGATAGGAAAAAATCAATAAAATATTTTTCAAAAACTTGTCTGTGGTCTTATATATATATATATATATATACATATATATACTTAAATTTGAAAGATGCCTCAAATCGTCTTCAGACCGCGGCGCAATATGCATCAAGTTGGATTTGGTCGAAAGCGAGAAGTTTTCAGCATGAATGAAATACATGCAGAACCACCATTCCCGTCTGATTACGTAAGAAACGGTTACTGTAAACGCGTAATAACATTAACGGCCGAAAGTAAACGCGCTTTTTTTTTTTTTTTTTTTTTGTTTTTTAAATCACAAACTACACACTAAAAATGAAGAGTAACGTCCAATGTAATCTCTGCTCTTAATTGATCTGGCGTATTTATATATATATATATATATAATTCTCTTAATACCCTGTCCGGTGGCAAAAGCTGCTTGGTAGCGCCAGGAGTGGCAGTACTGCCTTGAGCTAACGAAACTGTGTTATCCTCCTGGTTGGCGGCTGATGAGGACAGGGTATCGCACGTGCTTTCACACGTTGTATGATGAAAAAGATATATGTATATATATCATCATCATCATCTTATCGTGCCACTAGCACGGATATCCCTGACCCTCTCTCGCCACTTTTCTTAATCGTTCATTGCCTCTGGCAGGTCTTCATGGCTACATCCCGTATCCTCACATAGCTGTTGAATGTATGTTCGAGCTGGTCGTCCTGCTTTTGCCCGGCCATATGTGGGGGTCCATAGGAGTACATCGCTTATGAGCTCGTCCCTGCTTCTCCAGCAGTGTCCTGCATGTCTGGTTCGTCTAGCTTGGATAGTTTTCGTGATGGGAGGCAGGTGGCCGTATCGTTGGTGTCTTGTGGGGTGTTGCCGCCAGGACTTGTTCAATATTGCTCCAGCCGTTTTGTTAGCGTCCATGTAGTGCATCCATACAGTAGTATCAATACGACAGCTGCCTGGAAGAAACTGCGTTTCATCAGACCTAACCGATAATATATATATATATATATATATATATATTTAAATGAATGTGTGTGTTTCCTAAACTCCTCCTGTCAGCCTTCTGACTATAAGTTTTATGTATGTATATATTTACCCAACCCCTTCGCGCGATCAAGGTGCGACAGAAGGTCAGTTATAAGCGGAGTTAAATTGGTTTCAATTCAGAGTTTTCCTTCACCTAGCCCAGTTGCCATATCAAGGCTAAAGAGCTTAGTCTGCTTGATAACCTATCTATAGCTGGAGGGAGAAGATTCATACCTTTCCTAAGACTATTAGCGCTATGTATAATGTAAACAACCAAGTTCAAGATTTGAACACGGTTCACCGAGCCCATTTTCAGCGACGATAACCATTGCACCACAAGCACCTGTTTTTTGGGGGGAGGGGCGGAGTCATCGCAATGAATGAGTGCTCTACA
Source organism: Sepioteuthis lessoniana (assembly GCA_963585895.1). Classification (NCBI taxonomy): domain Eukaryota; kingdom Metazoa; phylum Mollusca; class Cephalopoda; order Myopsida; family Loliginidae; genus Sepioteuthis; species Sepioteuthis lessoniana. The sequence continues at coordinate 99,931,902 of OY757915.1, forward strand.
TTCCTCAAAGCTCCAAGGCTGGAGCCTCACCATCCGATGGTTTTGTGTCGTATCAAGGATATATAAGTTTCACGTATTCGTAAAAAAATATATCAGGAGACTGACACGAGGATGGGAGAAAAGATTTACCTTATGTTTTACCTTGCTCTACTGGTCAGCATCTGAGCACTCTTTTTATTTATAGCCCTATCAGCTTGAGCTGCCGAATACTGTATCGCTGCAGAGGGGTAAGACTCTCCCAACGAGTGTCCTGCATTTGACACGAAACAATCTGATGGTGAGACTTCGGTTATGCTGGAGCTTTGGGGAATACAGAGTGCCCCTTTATTGCCATCGCTCCCAGGTGTACTCTGGCCCTGAATAATAGCACCTAATAGGGTCCTATCTATGGGTTAAATAGAACTAAACAGTGAACTAAGCTAAACTGAATTGTTTGAAATTAACTGATTTTACATTTAGTTGTGTGTTTAAACTGTGTACTTATGTTAAAATAAATTGTTTGAAATAGATGAAATAGAACTGTTTTTGACATTTAAACTGTGTACTTATTCTAAATTGAATATTTTGCAATAGAACTGTTTTGTCATTTAACTGTGGGTCAACAAAACTGTACTTATGCTAAACTGAATTGTTCGAAACTTTTATCAAAATGACTTAATTAGGCTTTAAATGATCCGAAAAGCGTTGATACGCCGTAAAACAAAACAACCAACCAATCTTTTGATTTTAGAAAATAAAATTTGTTTATTTTACTATATATATATATATATATATATATATACTTACACACAGACATATATATATATATATATATATATATATATACCGGTGTGTGTGTGTGTGTGTGTGTGTGCAAGAATATTATTGATTGGTTAAATTACATGTTAATGCCTAATTTCAAAGTCAATTAAAATTTAACGCTGAAGGAAATCTTTTTAAAAAATATTATTTTTCCTAGTAACTAATGATAATCATTTGCAAAAAAGCTTACAACTTTAAGTAACTATTATTACAAATAATTTAAACGGAATAATGCCTTTCCAAATAAATATTACTATTTAATAATAATCCTTTATTATATTTACCCAACCCCTCCGCTCGGGCAGGATATGACACAAGGTCAATTTTTAAGCGGAGTTTAACAGGTTTGAATTCGGAGTTTTCCTTCTACTAGACTAGTTGCCTAATCAAGGCTGAAGAACCTGGTCTGCCCTACTATTTATCCATAGCTGGAGGGAGAATAATTGGATTCATACCTTTCCCAAAGGTATTAGTGCTACGTGAAATGCAATCAGTCTCGTCCAGGATTTGAACTCGTGTCGCCGTGTCCATTTCGTAGGACGATAACCATTACACCACTATTGGCATACCGATATAGGGTTTCAAGTATTCCTTTGAAATACTAATAATTTATACAGTTATATGGTTTCACATATTTCAAGCAATGATATAGTTTCAAGTAACTACTCAAATTTAGTTATAATCATTTTGTATTCCTCTCTAACATTAAAAGATTTCTTATTAACGTATTTGATCCACAGATTCGCACCTAACAAGAATTACCACCACAGATCAGAGAAGACCCAGAAATAATACCAGTGAAGTGATACACTACCCAGAGCTCCAGAACTGGAGCCTCACCACTGAGTTCGGTTGAGTGTCATACGCAGGAAGACTCCTTGTTGAGAGGGATCTTACATTGTAGGGAATGCAAATAGTATATACTAAACAACGACGACTTGGTGGTGTCTGTCTGTCTGTCTCTCTGTCTGTCAGGCTCTCTCTCCAGTACCAGCTTCAAACAATACTTCCAAACTGTAAACTTTTCTTAGAAGAAAAAATGGCCATAATCCCCTTTTCTAGAACAAACAAACTTCTAAATAAACGATCAGAACTTCTGTCCAAATGTAGGTATAAAAACAAATACCTAATAAGCCACCTGAAAATTCATGAGTCAAAGTCAAATCAAACAAAATAATAATAATAATAATAATTAGCGAATGCTGCAAATTGGCACAGAAGGAGTACAAGACTTGACACGACTGGGTGGGAAAGGTGATCCACTGAGAAATGTGCAAGAAATGTAAATTTGATCATACCAACAAATGGTATATGCACAACCCAGCATCTGTCCTAGAAAATGACACACAAACTCCTATCGGACTTTGACATACAAACGGATCACCTAATCTTATGTGATTATTATTGTGAGTTTTTCACATCAAAGGCCTTATAATAATCTCAGACCTTATAATAATCAACAAAAAAAGTCCTTATAATAATCTCAGACCTTATAATAAACAGCAACAACAAAAAAAAAGAAAATCTGTAAACTTGTCGACTTTGCTGTCCCGACTGACCACAGAATAAAACTGAAAGAATGTGAAAAGAAGGATAATACCTCGACTTTGCTAGGGAATTGAAAAAACTATGGAACATGCAGGCGACAATTATACCAATTGTGATTGATGCTTTTGGCACGGTAACTAAAGGATAATTAAAGGGTCTGGAGGATTTGGAAGTTGGCGGCCGAGTGGAGACCATCCAAACAACAGCATTATTGAAAACGGCACAAAACAACGCTAAGAGGACCAATTATATTAAAGCGAAAATCAATAATACGCAACAGAATTGCAAGTGTAGGTTATGTGGTGATAGAAACAAAACAGTTAATCACATAATCAGCGAATGCAGAAAACTGGCGCAAAAAGAGTACAAGACTGGACATAATTGGGTGATGAAGGTGATCCATTGGGAACTGTGCAAGAAATTAAAATTTCACCATTCTACCAAACGGTATATGTACAAACGAGAATCCGTCCTGGGAAATGAGATGGATAAATTTCTCTTGCATTTTGAAATAAAAACAGATCACTTAATCTCGGCCAACAACCAGACCTAGTGATAACCTGCCGTATAGTGGACTTTGCCAACCCAGCGGACCATAGAGTGAAAATCAAAGATGGCGAAAAGAGACCCATGCACTTAGACCTTACTAGAGAACTAAGAAAGCTATGCAACATAAAGGTTACGGTGATATTTATTGTAATCGATGCGTTTGGCTTAGAACGGGGACCGGAAGAGCTAGAAATCAATGGAAGAATCGAGACCATATATACAGGAGCATTGTTGAGATTGGTCAGAATACTAAGATGAGTCCTGGAGATCCCAGGAGACTTGCTGTCACTCTGATTCCAGTGGAAGGTCATCAGCTAACTCTGATGTGAAAAACTCACAATAATAATAATAATAATAATAATAATAATAATAATAAGAAGAAGAAGAAGAAGAAGAAGAAGAAGAAGAAGAAGAAGAAGAAGAAGAAGAAGAAGAAGATAGCAGCAACAACACTAGAAATACCAAACGCAATAGAATTAATGAATTAACAAATCCCAAAATCAATATTATATTGCCACATAAATAATTACGTACCGGGAATAAATAATATATATCTGTTAACAAAAGTCATTATAAACTAGACTGCTCTTTCCCGAATGCCCCACAAACTAGATTACCCTTCTTGTCATGCCCTATGCAACAGTATATTGAGATGTATCCACCACATGTGTTTTAATAAAAAAGAAGACATCTCCACACAAAATGGTGGATAAGTTCACATACCTCAGAAGCAGCATCTCATCAACTAAAAATGACATCAATATGCGACAAGCGAAGGTATGGACAGGTATCAATTGGTTGTTGATCATACAGAAGTCAAATCAATCCGATAAAATTAAACAATTTTTTCCAAGCAGTAGCCGTATCCGTTCTACTATATGGATGCACCACATGGACGCTGATTAAGCATATAGGGAAAAACCTAGACGGGAATTGTACAAGAATGTTACGAGCAATTTTGAACAAATCCTGGAAACAACATCATACAAAACAGAAACTGTACGGCCACCTATCTTCCATCTCTAAAACCATCTAAATAAGACGGACAAGACATGCGGGACACTACTGGAGAAGTAAGAATGAAGTCATAAGCGACGTTCTCCAATGGACTCCTTCATACAGACGTGCAAGTGTTGGACGACCAACTAGAACCTATCTACAACAGCACTGTACGGACAAAGGATGTAGTCGAGAGGGCCTGGTAGAAGCAATGGTCGATAGAAACGAATGGCAAGAGAGAGAGAGAGAGAAAGAGAGAGAGAGAGAGTTAGGGAAATCTGTGCTGCAGCACAACATAATGATGATATATATATATATATATATATATATGCGATTTATATATATATATATATATGTGATTCGTTTTCAGTCCATCAGTAGTCATTTCGTCACCTGTTTAAAATAAAACGTCAGGAATTCGTCTTGACTATCATCAACTCTCAAAACTGCATCTGATGTTTACCGAAACGCGTCGAAAATTCTGACCTTTGAACGGAACGCTGTATTAAATTCAACTATATTTGCACACAGCCGTAAACTTATCAAAGTCGTAAACTTCAGCCACTTTGTGGGTCCCATATTAATGGAAAAGTGGCATTTTCAATTCCCATTGATTATTTCATCTATCTATCTATCTATCTATCTATCTATCTATCTATCTATGTTTTTGTGCCTGCGCATGCGTACTAGTATAAATGTTTCTACGTATTTTCTAGTAATAATAGGGCTGATCGATCCTATTCACTGTGCGTAAATATAAATTTCACTGGACCGGAAATCACTATATATACTTGAAAACTACAACGGGAAACGATTTTTTTTCTTTGTTGAAAAAGAAAAAGAAATTATTTACAGACACCTCCAGACAATTGATCATATCGAACTTTGATTAATTGAAAAAAATCAATGATTACTGTCCCAGGATACAAAGCGGATGATCAGTAATTGACTTTTTGTTTGATGCGAAATTAGCAGGGTTGATGAGTAAACTATCACTCATTCACACACCCCACACCAAACTAAAAATAAAATGTGAATAAATAAAAGGAATTGGTAATAATAATAATAATAATGATAATAATAATAATAATAAATCATTTTGGAATATTTCACAACATTCACTTAACATAATTATTGTTTGATTAATTAGACCAAGATGCTTTCAGACACACATCTGTGGCTGGGATACATCTTTAGGGTTGGTGTTGGCAAACCTTTATCACTCGAGTGAGTTTCTACCCTGTTAGATATGAGTGTACCAGGGAGTAATAGCAATGATGGAGCTTTGAATAGGTTGACAGTATCCCCTTCAGAGGGGTAATATTTCCTTGAAAGCGGGATATCCTGGGCGTAATACTAAAAACTGTATCTGATAACGAGGCTCTAGTTATGGAAATCTGGGAAGTGTGGAGTACCCCTCCATTGTCCTTACTCCCTGGTCGACTCTGACTAAGAGTGATAGTACATGTTGGGGCATAATCTATCGGTCAAATAAAAATAAAAACGCGGGGATTCCCCGTAAGCTAGTGGCTAACATGCCGGACTGCGACATCGTAGTACTCCAATCGTTCAATTCAGGACTTGGGAAAGATATGAGCCCCTTTGTCCCCCCCCCAGCAATGGGTTGAATGGTGCTACTCAGTGAATTGTGACTAATGCCGAAGTTTGACTACATAGCAGCAGTCAACAGTCAGCAGAAACGCCGCAAGAGAAGTAGTGGGAGGTTGCAGGTCAGCAAACCTTGGAGTAAAAAAAAATGCGACCCCTTTTGCCCAGCCGGCGCGTATTGAAACGCGGGGCGGGAAAAACTTAAAATGTGAGCAGGGGGAACGAGAAATGCGGCGTCATCAGATGGGAAATCGAAAGCGGAACCTCGCGGAGCAAAAAGGACAAAAGAGCAGAGGCCTGATAGAACATAATTTTCTATCACGTTCAAATTGAGTTTTCATATCAATTATTTCTCCTCAGATAAGTTTTCTCTTTATTTTTCCAGTACTACAAATTTGTGTTATTTTGTTTGTGTGACATTAACGGAATAAATGTATTTTATATGATGTTGAAATCAGCGTTGTGTTTGATTTTACTTTTGCCAGTCTTTCTGATACATTGATTCTGCACAATAATTACTTAAACTGTTATATATATATATATATATATATATATATATATATATATATATATATTGCTTATAATTACCCTAGGGTCATCCCTTAAAAACCAACCCGGGAAATTGGACGAATTATAAATTTTAATCCGTTTGCGTTACTTCATCGCCGACTCGTCCGGGAAACTGAATAACAAGTTATGGAATCTTGTCCGGAATACTGATAACAAATTACGGGGTTCGTCCCGGGAAATAACTATTTATCAGGGATATCGTCCGGAATCGAGAGAAGAAATGTAACGGAGGAAACTAAAAATATCAAGATAGCTAAAGTTACTCGATAGTTAACAAGATTGTCTCAATGACGAATTTCCTTAATCCAATGAGTTTGACCCTCACTGGGTACCCCATTACTTTGACTTTACGCAGCGAAGACGAACCACAAAAAATTAGTCTTCAGACTATGATCAAAGCTAAGCTTTTGTCGTTGGATTTTGAGAGGACGCGAAAAAATGAGTTTAGTCTGAAGTTGACACCTGCGTGAGACTGCACAATCAGACTGGTGTCATTTTTTGTCCTCACGAATGCCTCACCACTCGCTAAACAGACCATGTGCCACATACTACAGCTAAGCTATATATATATATATAGAGAGAGAGAGAGAGAGAAAGAGAGGGGGGTGAATTCATGCTATCTTGTCCACCTCATAGCACAAAAAATCATTGAAGACACTGTGCTTGTATAGGGAAACAATTTGGTTTTAATAATATTTCAAAAGTTTAAAGATTATAATTATGACCTCTCATCTTATTTTAGCATAATAATCAATATTAGATAGAATTATTAATTTTGAAAAATAATACTTGAAACCATATAGCTGAGAACGAACAAATGAGCTCTGGTTCGTTTAAAAATAATGTCACCAACAGATTATTCAGATGATGAATATCAAATAGAATTATTAGAGTTAGCAATACTTGAAACTATTTAACTGTGTGCAAACAAATGAACTTTCAATCATTTAAAAACAAAGTTCTTTCTAAACTATTTGCTCACAACCAACACCTATATATATATATATATATATATATATATAAATAAGATTTGATGTTAAATAACCTTCAAGATTTAATATGACATTAAGCCAAATAATTTAAGTTAACCTATTCATAAACATATCAAACCAGATTATCATTATCATATATATATATATATATATGTGTGCGTGTGTGTGTGTGTGTGTGTGATCTCAGGACTATCCTAAACATCATATAGCAGTCCCTAACAACAAACACCATTGTTCTTCAGTGAGCTAAAATTTTCAGTATTGAAATGTGTCTCATACTCAATTAGATACGTTGGGCTGAGTTCCTTTCAAGGATGTAGGATCTTAGGATACCCAAAATGTCCGAAACATAAACCAATTTTTTTTTTTTAAGAATGTCGTCTAAAATAACCTTGGGGCCTTTAGTGTAGATATTGAAGACTGTTAACAGATGACTAAAAATCAATCAGTTCGGAAAAAGTGATCTATGATTATAAAGCAACTGAATACGAATAATTGAACACTTCATATTGAAATAAGCCCTCTGGAAACAGGACTTGACCACATGTTTGTGCCATCTGCAGAAAGTTCTGTTTGTCTAAAGCCAGACTTGCTATTTTGCTCGGTCGCTAACAGCAAATAATCACAGCTTGATTTTACACAAGTCCTTCTGTAATGCTATGACACCAAATAGACACTTGTACCACCACAGGACCCAATAGCCGTTTGTTACACTATGGCATCACATAGACATTTATACCATCACGGTTCTAACGGGTCTATAAGTGTAGCACTATATCTAAAGTTCCAGTCGGAAGCCGTTGTAACCTTGTCGTAAGAAAAAATGACGAACACACAAAATTCTATCCGTTGGTTCGCTGATACAAAAGTTTATTTGCTACTACCCCTCTTCGTAGTCGCTGAAGAGAGAGAAAACGGAGTATGTAATGAGTCGACTGCTTGAGATAGATAGAAATAAATAAACCGTCGCAGAGCTAGAGAGGCAGACATAGACCTTGATATTATCTTTCACGTTTTCTTTTGTAGTTTTCGCACGTTACTTTTCGGGGTCTCGTCTTCACATCTTCACGGTGGATGTGGGACCCTTCGCAGAACTCACCCGAAATCGGTGCAGTAATTTTCGGCCCATCTTTAAATCTTCGTGTCTAGTCTCCGACTAACTTTACTTGTTTTCGATTCCACTTGCACTTCAACTGTCACTCTGCCCAAGTTTCTTTCAGCCAATCACAGCCAGCAGCCGATTTGCCACTGATACATTTCTATTTTTAACTTGGTTGCCTTCTGCTATGATGATCTGGATCTCGTGAACCTACCTTTCACTTTCTCATTTGTTTTTCTCTTATCATCGTGTCCCCCCCCTCTCTCTCTCTCTTTCTATCTCTCTCTCTCTCTCTCTCTTACTACCCTTTCTTTTCTATGGTCCTCTGGTTGACTTCTGATCTAGCCAGAAAACAACTTAAGACTAAGACAATCAGCTGAAGTCCCAAATTATATTACTCTTCCTCGCAAAATACAAGTAATTCATGCCACTTCTGCTTGTGGAACAGCAGCATGTCTGAGAATCCATATGAGAGTGCACGTTTTTAATGTCAACACCAAAAACAAACATTATTCGTCACATATGCACCCGAGTTTGCAAGGGTGAAATTGACCAGAGGAGCCACCTGCGGCCACTTTTTACGGAATTGAAGAGAAATGCTTGTAACAGATATGTTGAACAAGTTATATATATATATAGTAAAAACATAATAACTTCCTGATTACTTCAGGCTCACTCTATAGATATTGCTGCAATTATGATAAACATTTTGTTTGAAAAAAAACCCAAACAAGACAACTTAATTCAACCTGCGACTTGTAAGCAATTAAAATACGTTAGTTCTTTTTATTCGTATTGAATACACACACGTGCATACATGAAAATATGTAAACATACATATAGATAACTAGGGGAAAATTGTATGTTCGTATAAATCAATACGAATAATATTCGTTCGAAGGAAAGTAGGGTTAAGATTTCCATGAATACGATATAAGCATTTGCGTATGTACTCGTCATTTCAAAATGTTTAATGTGTTTTCTTCTTATTTACTGATTCAAGTCTTTTCTTTTGGAAGTTACCCAAAGAGGCCATATACAAATCTTAGAATTATTTTAATTCTAAAGTCGGCGAAAATCCCTTCACACACACACACACACACGCACACACACACACACACACACACACACACACACACACACACACACACACATATATATATAGAGAGAGGGATAATACACACACACACACACACACACACACACACACATATACATATATACGCATGTATTTACCGAACGCTTCTGCATGAGCAACATGTGACACAAAGAAAACTTTTAAGCACAGTTTAGCAGGTTCGAATTCAGAATTCCAACGAGTGTCCTGCATATGACACTAAACAATCTGATGGTGAGGCTCCAGCAATGCTGGTGCTTTGGAGAATGCGAGCACCTCTTTATTGTCATTACTCCAACGTCCACTTTGACCCAGAGTAGTAGCACCTGATAGAGTCCTATCAATAGGTCAAGTAGAACAAAACTGTGTACTTATGCTAAACCAAGTTTGAAATAGAGCTGTTTTTGACATGTAAACTGCGTACTATGCGAAACTGAATTGTTTGAAATAGACCTGTTTTATCATTCAACTGTGTGTAAACAAGAAAAACTGTATTTATGCAAACTAAATTGTTTGAAATAGAACTGTTTTTATGTATAAAAATGGATCTGGCATTAGATAACCTACAATGGTTGATGTGCCATAAATCAAACCAAACCAAACCTATCGGCTGTATTTGCCTTGTCAGAAAAGAATAATGAATAAAGCGTAAATTTTCGGCAAAGTCGTCTCGTCAGCATACACCAAATTACATATTTCATCTAATAGAGTAAAAGAAGTAAAAGATTACAGTCAAAGGGAAGAGCTAAGAGAAATTCGGATAAACTATTTTACGAGAAAGGAGAAAGAGAGCTGATCAAATTGAGACTTTCAAAATAATGAATGGAATTTCTAATTATGGTAGACATTTTTTCAAAAAATATTTCTTCTCGAACAGGAAATTTACTGTCAAAACAGATTTTAAAAACTAAGTCAACAATCCAATTGGATTTGCTTTTTGTTGAGAGAGTAATGTATTTTTGAAGCAAATTGTCTAATTAGATCATAAACAGCAATAATGCAAAAAATTTCAAAGATTAAATTGGATGATTTCAGAAATCATTAAAAAACAAATTAAGAAGGAATTTTTTTAGACCTTTCGCATGAATTACTTAACAGTATTTGATCAGTCTATAGATATTGTATTACTAATATGTTCTATGCAAAAATACTTTTTTAAAGGTCGATGAGATAAGATGGTAAAAAGGGGAGATATTCAATGATACATATGGGACTTGACTCGAAAGACAGGTGGATACTAAGGTAAAACATGCCACGAATTTTTAAGTTTCTCTTCGATCATATGCTGAGATTGTTACTTATTCTTAAACAATTGAAAAAAAAATCTCTGTCGTACTATTGAAGTAAAATTTAATGTTTTCTTTTGAATCTTTATATGTATGTATTGAGATAAAAATAACGGGAAAATTTAAGAATTAGGACAGAGAACTTTTAGTAGTCTGGTTTGGTTTGGTTTAATGATATATCCACCATTGTAGGTTATTTAATGCCAAATTCATTTTTATATACATAAGCAGTTTAATTTCAAAAATTTTAGTTCGGCATAAGTACATGGTTTAAATGTCAAGAACAGTTCTATTTAAAACAATTCAGTTTAGTATGAGTACAGTTTTGGTTTATCCTCAATTAAACTAAAAAAACAGTTCTATTTCAAACAATTCATTTTAGTATAAGTACACAGTTTAGTTCTATTTAACCAATAGATAGGTCCCTCTCAGGTGCTACCACTCAGGGCCAAAGTAGACCTGGGAGCGATGGCAATAAAGAGGAATTCCGCATTCCCCAAAACTTCAGTTTTACTGGAGCCTCACCATCAGATTGTTTAGTGTCATATGCAGGACACTCGTTGGGAGGAGTCTTACCCTTCTGCAGAGATGCTGTCGGTGTATTCTGCAGCTCCAGCTGACTGGGCCAAATTTTAGCAATAGTCGTAGTTTCCTCTTCCCCTCCCCAAGTCACATGACTGAAACTTTTTTTAGAAATAGCCGTTAAACAAAAAGAAAAGATAAACAAATTATTACTGAATATTTCAACGGACAACATCACTAAACTAAACGAGCTATTTTATGAGGTAGCGAAACTAGTCTGTAATATTATCGGTGTTTCCCTAAGGAACTCGAACAGATATACAAAAACTGGATGGGAAATTAGACTGGAAGGACAGATAAAGAAATTTCGACCACGAGAGAGAGAGAGAGAGAGAGTGAGAGAGAGAGAGTGAGAGAGAGCACTAAAAAAAGGAAAAACGCGTGAGGATACGTTCAAACAAAAAGACAAAAACAAATCAGCAAACGATCTGACAATGTAACTTGAAGAGATAAATCAAAATAAATTGGCGAAAGAAGAGAGACTTAAAAGATAACGAGACAGTGCCAAGCAATACAAACAAAATAGGACATTCCAAAATAACGAAATATAATTCTACCAACAAGTAAGTGGAGAATGCTCGCAACTGAATGCAAAGGAAGCAAATCAATTTTGGAGTAAGATATGGGAACAGAAAGGACGTAACAGAAAAGCTTAACGGCAAAGAATTAAAAGGACTCAAAATACATTTAGAATTGCTCAGAACAACATTAAAAAATGTACTGAATTGGAAAACGCCAGTCTATCATAAATGGATTTTGGTTAAAAAAAATTCACGTCTATTCACGACAGACTGCTTTTTCAACAGAGTAGATGCCTTGAAGAAGCAAATATATCCAATGAGGCTATCCTTATCCAGAAAGACCCCCAAAAAGGAACCATCCCCTGCATTTATAGACCAATAACGTGTCTACCTATGACGTGGGAAATCCTAATAGCACATTTTAGGGTGTAGATTTAAAACTCGATTGTATACCGCGGACTGTTTCATGAAGAACGCAAATGATACCATTGTGGAATAAGAGGAATAGGTGATTTACTGTACGTAGATCCTCCGGGAGAGCAAAGCGAAGCAGAAAAATCTAGCCAGCGCGTAGTTTGATAACAAAAAGACCTATGATATGGCCCCGCAAACCTGGATAATAGATTGTCTGAAAATGTACGAAATATCCAATAAAGTTATAAAATTCCTACCGCAAGACATGAAAAACTGGAAAATGGAATTAACAAGGGAGGAAAAACTTCAGTAAGAGTGAAAGTCTAGAGGGGAATCTTCTAAGGAGATGCTCACTCGGCATTTCTATTAGTAATGGCAATGATGCCACTCGATTACATACTTTAGGAAGTGCACTGGGGGCAACAATTTACAAAATCACAAGAAAAGCTGAATAACCTAATGTACAAGGACGACATCAAGTTTCAAAAAATGAAAAAAATAAACCGGAGACGTTGATAAAAAACAAAACTGATACTCAGCCAGGATATAAGAATGAAATTTGGCATCGAAAATGTGCCATACTCATAATGAAAAGGAGGAAAAAAGAGAAATAACGGAAAGAATAAAACTGTCAATCAAAAAAAAGAATCAGAACGCTGGGAGAAAAGGAAAACAACAAGCACTTGGAAATATAGGATTGAGACACCTCAGAAGAATAAGAAACCTTCTCGAAATCAAGCCCTACAGCAGAAATCTTATCAAAAGCATAAACACCTAGGTAGTCCGCTTGTAAAATACTGGGAACCATTGTTAAAATGGACAAAGGAGGAAAGTTGATGATGACGATGCACAAGTCATTATCCGAGAGACGACATACAAATTAGGATTTTGAGATAAAAACTGATCACTTAATCCCGGCCTGGAGACTATCTCAAGGGACTATTTTTAAAAAAGAGTTAAAATCAAAGAAAGCGAAAAAAGTGACAAGTACTTCGACCTTGCCAGAAAACTAAGAAAATTGTGCAATATGTGGCTTACGGTGACAGCGATTGTAATTGGAGCGCTTGAATCAGTCCCTAAAAGACAGAAAAGAGGACAGAAAGAGTTGGAAATCAGAGGACGAATCGTAACCATAAAGATTGTAAGATTATTAAGGTCGACCTGAATACTGAGAAGAGTCCATGAGAACTGAGAAGACTTGCTGACACTCAGACAAAGCCAAGAAAGATAAATTACAGCTGTCAATAACAACAGTATCTACATAAGAACAAACAGAAAAACAACAAGAACAGAAATTGAATGAAAACAACTGGATACGTCAAGCGAAGAAGACTTGGACACGAATGATGCCATAAGGACGAATTAAAGAAAAAACTGATAATATGTAACCAAATAGTAAGTGCAGATGATATGGAGACCAAGGTGAAATAGGTAATCACATTATAAACGAATGCAGCAAACTACCAGAAAAGGAGTACAAGACTTGACATGACTGGGGGAGAAAGGTGATCCACTTGGAATTGTGCAAGAGATTAAAATCTGACCATCTTACTAAATGGTATATGCAGGAAGTAGAATCTGTCCTTGAGAATAAGACACACCAAATTCTCTGGGATTTTGAGACTAGAAACGGATCAAGCAATCTCAACCAGAAGACTTGTCCTAACATGAAGACAATAACTTACTAACGAGTGGATTTTACCATTCCGGTTGACCACAGATTAGAAATAAAAGAAAGCGAAAACATCGACAAATAGTTGAACCTTGCCAGAGAACTAAAAACAAACTGTAGATCATGAAGGTGATGATGATACAAATTACAGTTGATGGGCTTGGAATGGATCTCAAAAGTCGGCTGGGGCTGTAGAATGCACCGACTGCATCTCAGCTGAGGGGTAAGACCCCTCAATGAGTACCCTGCATATGACACTAAACAATCTGATGATGAGGTCCCAGTAATGCTGGAGCTTTGGGGAATGCTCCCAGGTCCACTCTGACCTAGAGTGGTAGCATCTGATATGGTCTTATCTATTGGTCAAATAAAACTAAACTGTGCACATATGCTAAACTGAATCGCTTGGAATAGAACTGTTTTGACATTTAATTGCGCTATTATGAGGCGTTTTAGAAATAATAACAAATTCTACTTCCCATCCAAATATTGGTTCGCTTAATACTACTATTGAGGAGGAATTAGATAAAATGTCGAAAGAATTTATTTTGAAGGCATGCAAATTGTTTCGAAGGTGTGCAGATACAATAATTATTCTGCGTTTATCTTCTTATTTTGAAGTTTATTTTTTAAAACTAATGTTAATCTTGTTTTATAACTGGGTCGTTAATTATTACACTGGAATGTTCCTAATTTTGTTTCCGCACCATGTAAAGAATCAAAAAGCACAAGGACCGATCAATTAAAAACGCCGGTAAACAAAAACCCATACATTGACAAAGAATTAAAAGTACCGATATAGATATAGTATAAACTAATCGATAGCTGAACTGAAGGTGGATACAGAGGGGTTAGTAACAGCAGCACTGGATCAGAACCTTGTATCTATCTGGCTAACATTATAAAAAAACCCGAATCGAACCCGTTACGTAGATTGTGCGAACAAAAAACTGAGTCATTTAGTGTCTAGAAGCCCAATCCTTTCATCGATAGAATATAAAGAATGGTACGATAAAATAGGACAATATGTTTATTGGAAGATATGCAGATTTTGTAGAATTCTGAACTTTGAAAAATTCTTGGAACACAAACCAGGACCATAAACAGAAACCAAAAAAGCTACTATTCTCAGGACATTGGAATCTAAAATAATAGAAAAAGAAAGAGCAGTAGACCAAACGTCTTGGTTAAGGACAATAAAAAAACATGTCTTTTAATAGACTCACCTATGACCAGAATAATGTACTTACCCAAAGAGAATATCAACCAAGAACTGAGCTGGTAGAGCGGAGGGCAGCAGCAGCAACTGTAGTAAGCACCTTGCCTATCTTCGTGTACGTTGAACTAAGGAAACCCTCATTAGAGACTTTTGGATACATTTGTGTGGCACCTCATATCTCCGTGTTGAGTTATTTATTTATTGACCCTTAATAATCGGTCATAACACTATGTAAGTGCTAATAGATAACGAAATACCCGTTAAAGAGTAAAATAAAATAAGTAAATACAAAAACCTGGAAATACAAATTGAAAAATGTGGCCTTGAGTATTATCAAGAAAGGGGTACATACATTAACAAGATACTTGGCTGTCCCAGTATATATGAAATACAAAAAAATGTACTTTGTGGAACTGCTCATCTCCTGAGGAGAGTAATATCGATGTGATTGGAAAAGTAACCCCCAAAAGAGATTCCCAAAAATATAAGTTCATAGAATATATGTAATCACTATTTTCCATCACCCTAGGACTTGGATTAAAACCCGGTGATGGATTGTAAGAAACCGACAAGAAATTTGAAAATTAGATAACAATAATTATAACAATAATAGAGTGCCCGCGGTGTAATGGTTATCGTCGTAGGAAATGGACACGCCGACACGAGTTCAAATCTTGGACGAGACTAATTGCATTTCACATAGCACTAATACCCTTGGGAAAGGTATGAATCCAATTATTCTCCCTCCAGCTATGGGTAAATAGTAGGGCAGACTGATTTCTTCAGCCTTGGTGAGGTAACTAGTCTAGTAGAAGGAAAACTCTGAATTCAAACCTGTTAAACACCGCTAAACAATTGACCTTGTGTCATATCCTGCCCGAGCGGAGGGGTTGCTAAATATGATAATAGAGTATAAGACTAGACATAACTGGATAGGCAAGGTGATCCCTTTGAAATCGTGCAAGAAAATTTAGATTTGAACATACGAACAAATAGTATGGCTGAAACTCAGAATCCGTGCTGGACGTTTTTAATTCTCTGGAATTTTAAGATACAAAGAGATCATCTAATCTCGGCCAGACGAGCAGACCTAGTGATAGTCTAAACAAAAAAAAGAGAACCTGCCGAATAGTGGACTTTGCCGTTCCGTCTGACCTCAAGATAAAACTGAAGAAAGACAAAAAGAGAGATAAATACCGGGACCTTGCTATAAAACTGAAAAAACTATAGAACATGAAAGTGACGGTGATACGAATAGTAATTGGCACACTCGGTAAAGTCACCAAAGGATTGGTACTGGGACTGGGGAACTTGGAAATAAGAGGATGAGTAGAGACCATCTAAACTACAGCATGCCGAAAAGAGTCCTGGAGACTTGAGGAAACTTGCAGTAACTCAAACTCCAGCTGATGTGAAGAACTCCAAAATTAGTAAAATAATAAAACAACGCCATGAGGACTAATTATCGATTACGCAATTGAATAGCAAGCGTAGAAAGAGATGAAACTATTAATTATAGAGTAAACGAATACAGCAAACTGACTTAAAAAGAGTAAAAGCCTAAACAAGACTGGGTAGGAAAGGGGATCCACTGGGAATTCTGCAAAAGATTGAATTTTGACCATACTACTAAATGGTATAAGCACAAACTAAAATCCATCGTAGAGAATGATACGCATAACATTTTCTGGGATTTTGAGATACAAAAAGATCACCAAATCTCAGCCAGACGACCAGACCTAATGTTAATTAATAAAAAAAGAGAACATGTGGTCTAGTGGATTTTGCCATTCTGGTGGACCGCTGAGTAAAAATAAAAGAAATAAAAAAGAGAGACAGATACTTAGACCTTGCCAGAGAACTAAAAAACAAACTGTGCAACATGAGGGTGACGGTGACACGAATTATATTTGGTGCGCTTGGAATCGTCCCCAACAGTTTGGAAAGGGGATTGGAACATTTGGAAAAATCCAGATCACAGCAATGTTGAAATCGGCCAGAATACTGAGAAGAGTCCGGGAGAACTCAGGAGACTTACAGTCGCTCAGATTCCAGAGAAAGCCCATCAACTAACCTTTGTTTCAAAAACTCGTAAGGAGTAAAATAATAGAATCGTAGTAAGCGAATTCGTACTCCAGTTGTGCTATTACTGTTTACTTTCGGACAAATACCCTTGGGAAAGGTATGAACCCCTTTATCCTCCCAGCTATGGGTTAAATAGTACCACTACTGTTCTTCAAGGAGAATAGATTTGGCATTAAATAACCGACAAAGGTTGATATGCCATTAAGCAAAGAAAGTGAACCAAACCAAGCAAACAGTAAAATAACAATTTTGATGTTACAGAAAACTGTAGAGAAAACAAAAAAAAAAAGAAATCGAAAAGAATGAAAAATACATCGAACAGAGAGATGAAAAAGCTGTCAAGCATGAAAATGATGGTGATATTAATTGTAGTTCGCGCGCTTTGAAGGTTCTTAAATAACTGGAAAGAGACTGAGGTAACCAGAGATCAGGGGAAGAATTGAAATCATTCAGTCCACAGTACACTTAAAATCAGTTAGAATTCTCAGTGAGTCTGGGAAACCAGAGACTTGCCGTCACTCAGACTTCAGTGGAAAAAAATACCTGTTAAAACTGGTGTGAAAAACTCATCAAGAATAGAATGATAACGTTCGAAAATATTCATGATCTCAGACAAAATCGTGAGCTTCATCATTTGAGTTACGGAAAACTGAAGAGTTGAATGAGCAGCAGGACAAATCCTATCAGAACCAGATAGACAAAAAAGGGATCGTCCAGGAAGACTCATTATAGCCACAATTATTTGTTAAAGCAATCATGGCACTCAGTTACATAAAAAGAAAATGTATAGAAGGCTACAAATTTACAGTTCACGAGAAAAGATAAGCCATCTAATGTATATTGGAGGTGCCCGTGGTGTAATGGTATCGTCGTAGGAAATGGACACGCCGACACGAGTTCAAATCCTGGACGAGACTGACTGCATTTCACATAGCACTAATACCCTTGGGAAAAGTATGAATCCAATTATTCTCCCTCCAGCTATGGGTAAATAGTAGGGCAGACTAGGTTCTTCAGCCTTGGTGAGGCAACTAGTCTAGGAGAAGGAAAACTCTGAATTCAAACCTGCTAAACTCCGCTTAAAAAATTGACCTTGTGTCATATCCTGCCCGAGCGGAGGGGTTGGTAAATATGAATGTATATCACCATCATCATCGTCATCGTTGCTACCACAGATTTCCCTCTCTCTCTCTCTCTCTCTCTCTGTCTCTCTCGCCATTCGTCTCTATCATCCATCGCTTTCGACGGGTCTTCTAAATTACATCCTTTGTCCGTAGAGAGATGTTGTTGATAAGTTCTCGTTGGCCAATACCTTCACGTCTGTGTGGAGGGGTCCATGGGAGAACGTCACTCATGAGTTCATCCTTACTTCTCCAGTAGTATCCCACATGTCTTGTTCGTCTTATATGGATGGCTTTAGAGATGGGAGGTAGGTAGCCGTACAGAGAACTTACAGCCAAAATATAGGAATGGAATTTAGCAAGGAAAAATGTGCTATGAAAAAATGGAAAAGAGAAACAATAGTGAGAATAGAACGACTACATTAGGTAATCATCAGAACAATTGGAGAAAAAGAAAACTGTCAATAGCTTGATATATTAAAAGCAGACACCCTCAGGAAAACGGTGTTGAAAGAAAAATAAGAAAGGAATACATCAGAAAAAGAAAACTTCTCGAAAAGAATCTCAGTCGCAGAAACCTTATCAGAAGAAGAAAGATCTGGGCAGACTACTTTGTAATATTCTTCGTACGATTCTTTAAACAGACAAGAGAAAAACTAAGACAGATGACGAGTTTGATGACGATACATAAGGCCTTACAACTGAGAGATTACATAGACTGTATATATCTCGAAAATAAGAGTGATGACAACTCCCCAGCATCGGGGATTGCATCATCATCATCATCATGTCGTGCCGCTAGCACAGATATCCCTGACCCTCTCTCGCCTCTTCTCCCTATCGTTCATCGCCTCTGGCAAGTTTTCAGGGCTACATCCCGTATCATCACATAGATGCTGTATGTATGTTCTAGCTGGTCGTCCTGCTTTTGCACGGCTATATGTTGGGTTCCATAGGAGTACATCACTTATGAGCTCGTGCCTTCTTCTCCAGCAGTGTCCTGCATGTCTGGTTCGTCTACCATGGATAGTTTTCGTGATGGGAGGCATGTGGCCGTATAGTTGGTGCCTTGTGGGGTGTTGCTGCCAGGACTTGTTCAATATTACTCGCAACACTCATGTGTAATTGCCGTCTAGCTTCTTCTCCAGCCGTTTTGTTAACGTCCAAGTAGTGCATTCATACAACAATATAGACACGACCGCTGCCTGGAAGAAATTTCGTTTCGTTTTATCGGTCAGGTCAAATTTCCATATGATCGATAGCCTATCGATAGCTGTCCATGCCTTCGTTACCCGTTTGCCGATGTCTTTTTAGGTTGATGAGACACTGCCTCATAGGTAGGTGAATTTGTCTACCTGTTTCAGAGAGGTACCGTCTCGTGTGGAAATGTCGCCTGTTTGATTATAGCACAATTATTCAGTTTTGTGCGCATTGACATGGAGGCCAATGCCTGCGGCGGCTCGTTCCAAACTATGCAGTAGTGTTTCGGCTTGGTTGGGTGCATTTGCCAGAATCACTATGTCATCGGCGTAGTCGGCGTAAGTAATTGCTTTTGCAGGGTACATTCTGCTTCTTTTCTTTGTCAGCTCGAAGCCGTTTTCTCAGATTTTATCAATCGATGTTCTAAGCACGTAGTCTAGACAGATGATAAAGAAGTAAGGGGCTAGCGTGTCCCCTTGTAGTACTCCTGCTACAATGTCGAAGTATTCTGTATCTCCATCCAGTGAACGTACTTTTACTTTGGTGTTTCTATAGAGAATCGTTATTGCTGCTACGGTTTCTTTTGGTAGGCCGTATGCTAGTAGGATTTGTTCCATCTTCCCTCTGTGAATGGAATCGAAGGCCTTAGTGAAGTCGACAAATAGTAATGTCGTCTGTCGGGGTTTTTTTTCCGTACGCCTTCAAGGATTCTACAGATGGTCAATATTTGTGAGGTCGTGGATCTATTTCTTCAGAAGCCATTTTGGTTTTTCCTAAGTATGTTGTCGATTTTGGGTTCTATGCGGTTTCGTAGTAGGGCATTGTAAATTTTGGCTGCTATGGATGTAAGTGTTATACCTCGGTAGTTTTTGGCTAATCCAAGGTCACCCATTTTTAGGGAAGGGGAGGATGCATCCCTTCATCCATCTGTCTATCGGATTTTGATTATAGACTGGGTTGCAGTGTCGGAGCAGTATGTCGTCGAATTGTGTGGTCTTCCATACTTCAGGGGGAATCTCGTCAATCCCTGCGGCTTTCCTATTTTTAATTTTTCTGAGAACCGAGTCGAGTCCTTTTGAGTGAATGGTCCTAGTTTAATGTCCAATTGCTTACTAATAATTCTGGTGATTGGTTCCTGCGTAACTTTCGGTGGGTTTCCTAACAGATTTTCGAAATGCTGTTTCCACAGTTTTATTCTTTCTTGTTGGCTTGCAGCTTTCAATTTTGCTTTGGCTGTGCTCTTCCTTCTACTCAATTCGTTTATTGTTTGCCAGGCTATCCTAGATTGCCTATCTTCCACTGAGTCTCTAATCTTATCTATCTGATTTTGTATGTATTCTCTCTGTTCTTTTAGATATATTCCTGCTAATTGATATTGTGCTTTTTTTTTAGTTTTAGGGCATTTGTGTTTGTTGGATTTTTTCCTATAGCTTTTGGAGGCAGTTTTCAAGTGTGTACGTTTTTCTTTAACCGCTAACGTTTCCCATGGGACTCTATATTTAGTTCTAGGTTTTGTTGGAATACACTTCGCTGCCGCCTCGTGGTGCGCGTTGACGAAATTCTCATATTCGTCATTTGGGGTACCTTTTTCTGTCTTCTCTTGTAGTGTCTCGAATCTGTTTCTCAATTTTAATACATATTTATCACTAATATCTCTGTTGATATGAAGGGCCCAGTCATAGTGTTTGGTGGTCGCTGTTCGTGTGGAGTTTTTTCGTAGGCTTAGTCGTATTTTTGCCGTGACTATTCGGTGATCGGAGGACACACCCTCGAAAAAGGAGTATGCCTCGCAATTCATTGCGCTATTTTTCCATTTCTTGTTTATAAAGACGTAGTCTATCTGTGCTTTACTACTGTTCGCGTATGTTTAGGTCCATAATTCCCCCCCCTTTTTTGATAGTTTGTATTGAGGCATGTTAATCTATTTTGTATCATTAAATCTGTTAGATGTTGTCAATCCCTATTTGGCGTGTTGTGTAGGCTGTATTTGTTGTTTCCGTTTTTTCCGATTTGGGCATTCATATCTCCGCCAATGAATAGCACGTTGTGTTTCGGAATGCTCTGCACTAGAGAGGATAACTCATCGTAGAAGGTGACTAGTTCAGTTTCTTCACTAACATGGGTAGGGTTGTAGCAGGAGATGATTATTGCTCTGGGATTGCCATTAAACGTAGCTGACATCATCCTAGGTTGTATTCTCTCAATGTTATTAAGTGTTTTTAACGCTCTTGGTCCTATAAGCATTCCTACACCTCCTACTTTGGCATTGACAGAGTTTTTAGCAACAATTCAGGGACTTGTGGAATAGCATTATAAACAGAAATAACTTAAGTACAGATGGAAAAATAACCATCACAAAATCTATTAATTCATTAATGTAGGAAAAACAGCACGATGAATACTGCAAGTAACAAACTAGAGGGG
The DNA here is from genome assembly GCA_963585895.1 of Sepioteuthis lessoniana. Taxonomy (NCBI): domain Eukaryota; kingdom Metazoa; phylum Mollusca; class Cephalopoda; order Myopsida; family Loliginidae; genus Sepioteuthis; species Sepioteuthis lessoniana. The sequence goes on from OY757915.1 coordinate 99,953,709, forward strand.
TTGTATACGAGATGGCCTTGATAATGGCTAAGAAGAGGAAAGCTGAAGAAAGAAACCGATTCTCTTTCTATAAAAAACACAAACTAATAGCATATGAAGTAACATAAAAAAAACTGATAATATACAGAAGAATATCTAGTGTAGTTTATGTGATGAAAGAAATTAAATACTTAATCTCAAAATAAGCGAATGCAGCAAACTGGAACAAAGGGAATACAAGACTAAGCTTGACTGGGTGGGAAAGGTCATCCACTGGAAATTGTGCAAGGGATTGAAATTTGACCATACAAACAAACTGCACAAATGAGAATCCGTCCTGGAAAATGAGACTCATAAAATTTACTGGGACTTTGAGATACTAATGGTTTATCTAATCCCGGCCAGAAAACAAGATACAGTGTCATTTAACACGAAAAAAAAAAATGGTCAACTGCTGGATTTTGCCGCTTCATTGGAAAATAGATTAAAAATAAAACGGAAAAGATTGACAAATATTTCGATCACGTCAGACAGCTGAAAAAGCTGTTGAACATAAAGACAGAGACGATACCAATTATACTTGGTGACCTTGGAACAGTTTCCAAAGGCGGTCAAGAGATTGGAAGAACTGGAGAACAAAGGAAAAACAGAAATCATCCCGACCACAGTACTGTTAAAATCATCTAGAATACTTATAAGAGTTTTGGAGACCTGAGGAGAATTATTGCTACTCAAACTTCAGTGAAAATAAAAGATGAATTCATGTAATGTTCTCATTTTGGGACTGCAACATATTCATGTTTTCTATCACCAAGTTTCAACGATGAATATATTGGTGATAAATACTACCTAATAATAATCGTTTCGATTGAATCCTTTTTATCAGAAAAGAATATATGGTATCTTTGAAGGGGCTCATGGGGCAATGGTTACGATCGTTAAAATGAACATAACTACTCGAGTTCCAATCCTGAAGGAAGCTGTTTGTATTTCATATAGCGCTAAAATCCTTGGGAAAGGTATGAATCCAACCATTCTCCCTTCAGGTAAATAGTAGGGCAGACTGATATCTTTAACCTTTGTATGACTACTGGTCTAGGAGAAGATAAACTTGGACTTCAAACCTGTTAAACTCCGTTAAAAACTTTTACCTTCTGTCACATCTTGGTCGTACAAGGTGAGGGGTAAATATATATATATATATATATATTGCCTTTGGTTTATAATAAAGATATCTTTTCATAAAAATTTTGGGGGGTATTTTAATTTATGAACAAAATTGTGTATATGCAGAGATCCTATTTAGAACTTTTTGTGCTGCTGTTTTTTTAAATTCCGACACCGCTATAACGAAATAAAATTTATGTATCCAGCAGGACACATAGCGTAGCGGTTTTAGGCGTTGGTTCCCTAAGCCTCAAAAGAAACAATAATCTGGGGGTTGCTGGTTCCATCCTGACTGCAGGCGAGTAACAATACAGGAATACTTAACGCTTGTACCCGGTTATGGCTAACGGAATCAGAACAGGCGACCCCTGTGGATTCAATAAAGGACGTAAGTCGAAGTTCTGTGAAGGTTCCCAAGTTCGACAAACACCTGAAGAAGGCCGGGGGACATATCAGCCGAAGCGTCGTGGAAAAAACTATGAAGATAAAGACAATAGTTTGAAAACCCTAAATGATAAAAATCATCAAGCTTCGTCTCAGAAATTTAGACGACCAAAATTTAGATTTGTTTACGTCTGATGGAAAGTATGACCATTTCATTACAGAACACAAACTTCCTAGCTTATTTCATCATATTTGACCTTGTTTCCAATTTATCTAAGTAAAAGGTATCAATATACGAGGTGCATACGATGAGTTTCCAGACTTTTTTCGTATGGTTATTTAAAATTGTCGTAGACTCTTGAAAATTCAGTATGTTATTGCTATACATCTTATGAGATAACTGACCAATTTTTAGGATTTCAGGTTCAAATGAATAGCTACAGCAGCAATTGAAATACACCCTGCTAAAGCCTGATTGTCACAGCAGGTGAATTTCAAAAATGAGATCTGGACGTGAGGACACTTTAGAAGAACAATATGCAATAAAATTCTGTTTTAAACTTGGAAAAAAAGGCCTCAGAAACGTATGGAATGCTTCAGACTGCTTTTCGACCATCTTGCATGAATCGAGCATCGGTTTTTGAGTGGCATAAGAGATTCAAGGAAGGCATGGAGTCTGTGAGGGGTGATGAGAGGTGTGGGAGGAGTAAGAGAGTCAATACACTAGAGTTGATTAGCCAAAGGGTTAGGGTTAGGGTTACTATGTTGAGGTTTTAAGGGAGTCAGGAAGAGATTCATTGGGAAGAGGCCAGCACTCTTCTAGTTAGTGGCATTTCCACCAGGACAATGCACCAGTCTACAACTCCATCCTTGTCAGAGACTATTTGACCAAGACGGGCATCAAGACAGTTCCTCACCCTTGCCCCCTGTGACTTTTGGTTATTCCCTAAGCTCAGAGGCTGTCATTATGAGACATTTGAGGAGATGAAAGAGGCTGTGACGAAGGTCATTGACACTCTTACACAAGAGGACTTCCATGGGGCCTTCCAGAAGTTGTTGGAACGGTACAAGTGCATTGCAGCCGGAGGAGATTCCTTTGAAGGGGACTAGAGTTTCATGTGTGTACTATCAATAAAAGTGCCCATACGAAAAAAGGATGACAAAAAGATGACAAAAAGAACATTTGACATCTTCGGAAATTGAACTATCAAGTAAATTACGCTTATAGTCGCAAGAACGCAAGCAACAACTCCTCAGAAAAAAGTCAACATTTTGGATGAGAATAAGAATCATGACATCGCAAAATATCGCATTGGTTGGCTGGTGCCTTTGTGAATAAGCTAAACATTATCGACTTTGATTGAAAGGATCAAGTACATGACCTTTCCTTAGAAGTCAGAGTTTGTCCGTGACAAAACCGTACAAAGAAATGTCTACAAATTGCCACGATGTGGCAATAAACGAATGAAACCTGAAAATATCATGACAAAAGGCTTTTCGACAGATATTATGGGTTGGAAAAATGGATCAATTGTCTAAAGGCCACAACAAAATTACATGTCAAGATTGTAGAAGAACAAAAAATAGCTCTTTTGCACCAGGCCATAATAAAGATGTCAGCAAAAAAGATGAAAAAAAAACCCAGCGATTTTGGGAATATTAAAGTATGAATTGACGTCCCACAAGGTAAATTAAACGAACGTCATTTTTGTTCTCACATTTTTCTACTCCTCATCATTATCGGCATACTTGGAATAGTTCCGAAGAATCTTTAAAAGAAGTTGGTAAAACTTAAAACTAGAGTAAAAAATCGAAAAGACAGCATAACAAATAAATCTAGAATACCGATTTAAATAAATCTAGGTTCTACAGATGATTTGCTGTCACTTGATTCCCTGTGAAACTCACTAATTACTGCTCGTCTGAATACGGTAAACTGGTTTATAAGTAATACCAAAAAAGTATAATTGAGTGGGGATAGTAACTCATGGATAATTGTGCCAGGGATTCTGGTTCTTTCATGATTATTATTATTATGGTATGAAGAATACTATTTGGTTTGGTTTGGTTTGGTTTGGTTTGTTTTATGGCATATCAACCTTTGTAGGTTATTTAACGCCAAATCCATTTTTATGTAAATAATCAGTTCTATTTCAAACAATTCAGTTTAGCATGAGTACACAGTTTGTCAAAAACATTTCTATTTCAAACAATTCTGTTATTAGTTATATAACAATTCAGTTTAGTGTAAGTACAGTTTCAGTGTAAAAAACAGTTCAACTTCAAATAATTCAGTTTAGCATAAGCACTCAGTTTAAATGTAAGTACAGTTTAATTGTAAAAAAAACATTTCCATTTCCAGCTACTCAGTTTAATCAAGCAGTTCTTATTCAGCTAATTCAGTTTAGTATAAGTACTGATCCCGTGTCAAATCAGTTCTATGTTAAACAATTCAGTTTAGTGAAAATACAGTTTCAGTGTCAAAAACAGTTCTATTTCAAATAATTCAGTTTAGCATAAGAAACAATTCCGTTTGGCATAAATATGCAGGCAGCATAAATCATTCCATTTACTTTTCCTCATTTGTTTGCACACAGTTAAATTATTACAAGAGTTTCTATGTAACAATAAGAATTTAAAATCAGTCATTTGTTATCACACATTTAAATAGATATGTATGATATGTAAGAGATTAACAATTCAAAAAAAGTGACTGAGCTTATAAGTTTGCCAACAGTTAAGTGGTTTCAAGTATTGTTGTTTTTTATTATTTCTTCAAGATTACGGCTGGCAACTTGGCGGTCTGTGTCGCTATCCATACTCTCTATACTATACGTCCTTTGTAGGGGTTTAGTTGGTTGTTGAGAATTGAATGGTTTGGTTGTTATAGGCGACTTTGTTGTTGAGGGTATTTTGAATGTACTTCCTTGTCTTTCCTTATTCACTTTGATGTTCATTTGTATTTTCGTAGTTTGGCTAATGGGGAGTTGTGATTTTTGTTTCAGTTGTTCAGGTCTTATGGGAGACAGGTTTTTTAGTCTATCTTTAATGATTTTTGGTGGACGGATTGGTGACTTATGTAACGGCTGTTTTGATGGAGATTTTGCACTTTTAGGAGTAGTTCTTGTTGGAGTGATAGATCCCACGTGTGTTTTTGTTTGGACTACAACATTGGATCTCTCACCATTCGCAACTAGTTGCTGAGCTGGCTCTTGGTAAAATTCAGCCGAGTGTAGTTTTTTCAGGTGCTCCTGAAACTCTGGCCAATCATTGACTTCCAGCTTGATCAATTTCTCCACAAGTGTTCTATATTTGGTGTCGTCATTGATTCTATCCACCCTCCGTGCAACGGATGCGTAGCTGCTTTCTCCCATATAGCTTCCTACAATTCTCCTAGCTTCCAGGAAGGAAACATTCTTCTTGTGTTTAACCTCAATTATTTCTTTTTCTTTTTGGTAAACAGTACAAGTTTTTGTGTAAGCCGGATGATCTTGTTGGCAGTTTGCATATCGAATTTCTTTCAAGCAATCTTCCTCTGCATGGTCCGGGTCCTTTTCACCGCATTTGGCACATGTCTGTCGTCCTCTACAGGCTTCCCTGTGGTGTCCAAATTTTTGACATTTGATGTGCCTCAGGGGAGCTGGGACGTATTGCTCAACTCTCTCAAGACAATAGCCGATCTTCATCTCTTTTGGAGTTTGGGGCTTATTAAATGTTAGGATGTAATGTTGGTTTGGATTCGTTGTTCACCTTTTCTGATGGAGATTTTCTTTATATTTGTAACTCCCGGTTTTCCCTGGGCTGACTCTATCTCGTCTTCTGTAGCCAATGCCAACTCTCTACTCCTGATAAATCCCTTGGAAGTGTTGAGTTTCTCATGTGGATACGCTCTGCATTTGGTCGTATGAAACGTTTTTATTTTTGATATGTTTTCTGCCTGTCTCCGGCTGTCTACCTCGACAAGCAAGTTGCCATTCCTTGTTTTCTTAACAATTTTCGGACTAGCTCTAGTAGATATTACTTTTTCTATGAGGAAAGGTGAGAATTTTGCTAGGCATATCTCCTCCAAAAATTCAATAACAATGAATCTGGGGAAGTCTGCTGCCTCGTTCTCCGAGTCTGATTCTGAGAGGTTTCGTTTTGATTTTTTGTTTGAAGACGCCATGTATGCTATATATTTTTCACAGGCCCTGCGCTCATCCACCCACCACGGAGTCCAACTTGTGTTAGGAATGAACTAAGGGGGTAACCCATTCGCCTTGGTTGAGACGGGAGATACGCGGCCAGTATACTCGAGTTGAGAGTAGGCTTCCGAGCCGTTGCCAATTTCAAATCTTCAGCACTGGTCAAATTCCTATTCTCAACACAATTGACCCTCAGCCACCGCCTTCTAGCAACTAACAGATAAGGGTTGGGAACTTGCAGCAAGTGCAGATTTAAAAGTACAGTCGGGATAAAATATATAGGTTCTAGGGCTTGACATGACCAACCGATTGATCGGATCGGGCCCAATCCGACTGCCCGTCAGACAAAGTAAGGGCCAAAGTGGTGTGTTGCAAGCCATTGACAACTCAGTCGCCGGATCAATGACTGCACAACCACCAGGGATCCGTCCTAGCGCCTTACAGGTCGCCACCCACGGCCAACAGGTGGCTTCATTGGGGAAGTCTTACCCCTCTGCTGAGGTGCAGTCGGCGTATTCTACAGCTTCAGCCGACAGGGCGGGAAGAATACTATAGCATTCTAGACAAATAAAGATCCATACCTAAAAACATGAAATATAAAACAGACAGTTCTATTTTTCCCTAGAATATTTAGATCCATTTCGAATCCACTTCCAAAAATAGAAAATCCAATTTTTTGATATGCTGTTTCTTTTTTTCTCTTTTTCTTTTCAGATTTTAGAATAACCAGTTTTTTGTTTTTTTAGAAATGGGTGTTAATTTGGAATGCGAGAATTAGAATAAAATACTATTTAAGCAGATGTTTTGTTGTCATTTGATTCCTCATGAAACCTGCTAGTTACAACTGGTCTGAACGCAGTAAACCGACCTACAAGGAATATTGAAAAGGCATAATTCAGTGGGGGACGGTAACTCATGGGTAATTGTGCAAGAGAATCTAGTTCTGTCATGCAAACAAATGATATAGGCACACCCCAGAGGGTCCTTGGGAAGTAAACAAAAATACAAAAAAAAAAACACTTTGTGACAATAACATTTAAACAAACGACACATTTCAGTTAATGACTATACTCCTAGTACAAGAATATTAATCAATTATCGATTATTATAGAATATAATTATCAACTCAGTAAAAGGTCAAAAATTGATTGGAAAGATCAAGTACATGACTTTTCCAAAGTATAATCCAAGTGGTTTATGAGCCAACTGTACAAAGAAATGTGTTGATTGATTGACTGATTTTAACGGCTATTCAACCCGTATGGAGCTATTTTATGTCTAGAATTTAAGAAATTGAACATCATACTTACATTTTTAGTGTATTTTGCATACGTTTATATGATATCAAGTATTCCTATAAGATACAAATAATGTGCATACTGATCTGTTTGACTGATAGATGGGAACATAACAGATACTACTACGCCGAATCACGGTGGACCTGGGAGTAATGACAACGCATGAATATTCCTTATTCTCCAGATCTTCAGAATTAGAAATTCACCGCTAGAATACACTGACTAAATCTCCTGCAGAAGGTTTTTACCCCCTCTACAAAGGGGGGGGGGGTTCCTGAGTAGGACACTTAACTATATCTGATAGCAAGGCTTCATTTCTGAAAATTTTAGGAGTGTGGAGTACTCCTTCATTGTCATTGATCCCAGGTCCACTCTGACCAGGAGTGGAAGTACCTGTTGGGATTCCATGTATAGGTCAAATAGAACTGGTTAAAAATGTTCGAATCGATACTTTCAATGTATGCGTTTCCTTAACCTATGGGCATAAAATAACCTTAGACCAGTTGACATGTCGTTAAAAACAATCTCTCAAATACAAAAATAAATGTACACGAAGATGCAGAATTATTTACTATATGAAAACTCAGTTGGGCGCCTCGCGTTATGTACTGCGAGTTTGGCGAGTGGATCATTGTTTGTGAGTCTCACGGGGTGCACCATATTTATGGCCGAGTGCTAAACTAAGCTGACCTTAATAAATGACAACTACATCGATAAAGAAATTCAAAATCACATTTATATCTCTGACTTTATCGATTGATACATTTAAGCATTTCTTGATATTATACATCCTTTTTTTCAGAGTAATATCATCATCATCATCATCATCATCAAGCCGAGCTGAGAGCATGGAGTTCCCTGACACACACACACACACACTCTCTCTCTCTCTCTCTCTCTCTCTCTCTCTCTCTCTCTCCATTTGTCCCTATCGTTCATCCCTCTTGACAGGTCTTCTGAACTGTATCCAGTATGGAGGTGCCCGTAGTGTAATAGTTATTGTCGTAGGAAATGGACACGGTGACACGAGTTCAAATCCTGGACGTGACTGATTGCATTGCACATAGCACTAATATCCTTGGGAAAGGTATGAATCCAATCATTTTCCCTCCAGGTATGGGTAAATAGTCTGTGACAAGGATGGAGATGTAGACTGGTACATTGTCCTGGTGGAAATGCCACTGACCCGATTTGAAGAGTGCTGGCCTCTTCCCAACGAATCTCTTCCGGAACTATCTTAAAACCTCAACATAGTAACCCTAACCTTAACCCTTTGGCCAATCAACTCTGGTGTATTGACTTCCTGACTCCTCCAACACCTCTCATCACCCCTCACAGACTCCCTGCCTTCCTTGAATCTCTTATGCCACTCAAAAACTGATGCTCGATTCATGCAAAATGGTCGAAAAGCAGTCTGAAGCATTCCATACGTTTCTGTGGCCTTTTTCCAAGTTTAAAACAGAATTTTATTGCATATCGTTCTTCTAAAGTGTCCTCACGTCCTGATTGCATTTTTGAAATTCATCAGCTGTGACAATGAGGCTTTAGTAGGGTGTATTCCAATTCGTGCTGTAGCTGTTGATTTGAAGCTGAAATCATAAAAATTGGTCAGTCATCTCATAAGATGTATACCAATAACATACTGAATTTTCAAGGGTCTGCGACAATTTTAAACGCCTGTACAAAAAAGTCTGGAAACTTATTGAAAGTACCACGTAGATGAATAGATAGATAGATAGATAGATAGATAGATAGATAGATATTGATTTTCAAAATAGGGTATGAGTGATTAATAAAATAGAGCAAAAATATATGCTCACGTTGAATAAAAACACCAAACTAAATCACCTAAAATACTTTTTGTTGTGGCTTTGCAGACTTAAGTAGCGTAACCACCAATACACATTTTCGTACGTGTACACATAAGAGTCAAAATATCAATTACACGGTCAGGAGAGATATAAATATATACATGATAGAGGTACTGAAAAGTGTTTATTCAAAATTTAAAGAAACTTAAGTGTTGTGGCCCCGGAAAGGGTCACTAATGAAAACACAAACACGGATATTAGATAACAGATTATATTACACAAGAAAGATAGAGTCACATAGAAAAGGTAAGAAGTCTCGTACTGTTCGGATAACACCGATATTGATCTGCGGTATTTGTTGCTTGCCTCACCTAACGGGCAACAGTGGCAAAAGGCCTTTTTTTAAGTGGGTCCGGGCACAAGACCGGAGCCCACACGCACCCGGTATTTCCAAAAATGCCTACGGCACCGTCGACATCCCCTATCAGGGGCGCCTCAGTCACCGGGCGATGAACCCAACTCGCCCGAAGGGAGTAAAGGCCTTGGGGAAGGCCCCTTGAGGCCGAAGGAAATCTCCAGGTACCGAGACACACTCGGCCAGATCCGTGCCGCAGATAACACGGCCGGCCGAAGTGCTACCCGGCAGCTGGAGAGGTTCAGACCGATATTGATCTACGGTATTTGATGCACGCCCCACCTTACGGGCATGTATGGCACAAGGCCTTTTTTGGGTGGGACCGGGCGCAGGGCCGTAGCCCACACGCGCCCGGAGTTTGCCAAAAATGCCCTCGGCCCCGTCGGCATTCCCCTCGTTAGGGGCGCCTCAGGCGCCGGGCAATGAACCCAACCCCCCTCGAAAGGGGGTAAAAGCCTGGGGGGAAGGCCCCCTGAGGCCGAAGGAAATCTCCAGGTACCGAGACACACTCGGCCAGATCCGTGCCGCAGATAACACGGCCGGCCGAAGTGCTACCCGGCAGCTGGAGAGGTTCAGACCGATATTGATCTACGGTATTTGATGCACGCCCCACCTTACGGGCATGTATGGCACAAGGCCTTTTTTGGGTGGGACCGGGCGCAGGGCCGTAGCCCACACGCGCCCGGAGTTTGCCAAAAATGCCCTCGGCCCCGTCGGCATTCCCCTCGTTAGGGGCGCCTCAGGCGCCGGGCAATGAACCCAACCCCCCTCGAAAGGGGGTAAAAGCCTGGGGGGAAGGCCCCCTGAGGCCGAAGGAAATCTCCAGGTACCGAGACACACTCGGCCAGATCCGTGCCGCAGATAACACGGCCGGCCGAAGTGCTACCCGGCAGCTGGAGAGGTTCAGACCGATATTGATCTACGGTATTTGATGCACGCCCCACCTTACGGGCATGTATGGCACAAGGCCTTTTTTGGGTGGGACCGGGCGCAGGGCCGTAGCCCACACGCGCCCGGAGTTTGCCAAAAATGCCCTCGGCCCCGTCGGCATTCCCCTCGTTAGGGGCGCCTCAGGCGCCGGGCAATGAACCCAACCCCCCTCGAAAGGGGGTAAAAGCCTGGGGGGAAGGCCCCCTGAGGCCGAAGGAAATCTCCAGGTACCGAGACACACTCGGCCAGATCCGTGCCGCAGATAACACGGCCGGCCTAAGTGCTACTCGGCAGCTGGAGAGGTTCAGACCGATATTGATCTACCCGTCTGGCAGCGAAATCTCTCCGTACAAATAACGGTGAGAAGAGTCCATTTTGGTGAGATGGGTAAGGCTCCCACAATATTAAGAAATGGTGTTAAACAGCAAAATACGTGATACGACCCTTGAGAATTCCATTCTTGACCAAACACAGTTCTGTTAGTTGGGACTCAGAATGTGCCGACTATCTTCTGCAGAAAGGTAACCCCTTCAAAAAAAGGTGTTCTGTGTATGACACTATATTGCATCTAATGATGAGACTTTAGTTTTGGGGATCTGGGTGTGTGTGGAATATTCCTTCATTGCTATTACTTCCAGTTTCACTCTGACCCGGAGTTGTAGCACCTGTTAGAGTTTCATTCATTGGTCAAGTGAATCTGTTTAAAACTACTCATATTCGATAGAACCATATATAAAAAAAAGTCTTAAGCAACAACAACAACAAAAATGTAAATATGAACGTACAATGTAAGCAATTCACTAACATGGTGGGATGTCATGCCCTTAAAACCAATCAATCTATAAATTCTCGATTGGATTGAGGACTTTTAAGCAGCACTTGACATATGATAAGCAAGTCCGCTAAAAATTCATTCAGCCCAGAAGGCAGAGGCTCTAGATATGCCGACTGTATCTCTGAAGGGAAATGGTGTAAGACCTCCTCCCAACGAGTGTCCTGGATATGATATTAAACTACCGAATGGCGAGGCTCCAGTTCTGGAGCTTTGGAAAATGTGGAGTATCCCTTTATAGCCCTTACTCCAAGATCAATTCTGACCTGGAGTGATAGTACCTGTTAGGGTCCTATCTATGGGTCAAATAGAATTGTTTGATCATTTACCGAACTTGAAACTATTTTACTGTGTACGAACAATTAATTGGTATCAGCTTGAAGTATTAGAATGAGACAGCAATGCTTGAAACTATTTAACTGTGCGCAAACAAAAAATAGCAATACTTGAAACCATTTCACTGAGTGCAAACAAATGAGATCTGGTTCGTTTAAAAAATAATGTTACCTACAAACTATTCACCTACAAATCTTATATATATATATATATATATATTACAACAGTATATGGTTGTCACTATCTCACTTGGTGTATTAGTGTCAGATCAAATGTGGTATATTTTGGAGAGTGCTCAATATCTGTGATAGAACTATTATATAATATAGTTATAAATAAATATATATTAGTTTTCATATATATTTAATACGTATTTAATAGTATCCATGCTATTAAATAAATATAAGAATATATTAAATATATTGAATATATAAAATATGTATAAAAACTAATATGTTTTATTTATCACACACACACACACACACACACATATATATATATATATATATATATATATGTATAAACAGCATTTGGAATTAAATGACTGATAAAGGTTGATATACTATAAAACACAACTAAACCAAAAGTAAACCTAACAATCCATTTTCATTTGAGTTCAATCTTCTCTAAATCCCTCTGTTGTATATTGACCTCCGACCCGACCGGGCTGTCAAAATAGGAAATGCACCTGTGTAAATAACAGGTGCATCCGGTCGAGGAATATCAGAATATAACCTTGACCGTGGATGGGTTGAATGAGTGTGATTTGTGACGCCCACAAGAAGAAGGTGGTTGTCGAACTATTATATTACTCTGTGCACAGGAAGTTCAATCAGTTGGAGATAAGATGCGGTAGAGAAAACCAGCACCCAGAGAGGCTGGGCCTCCAGGCCCCCGGTTGAGCACCCCAGGAGAACGGGAAAGAAACACTGTTATGGCTATAAGAGTGGGGATCAATATGTTGCAGTTCTGTTCGGTCTCCAACTCCCTCTCACAGTAAAACCTTTAGTAACCCTTTCGAACCCTTTCAAATAAAGTGAGAGGTATATTTTTCTAAAGAACTGTGTCGCTCGTCTTTAATGTGTCGTCGTTATGATTCTGCATGCATATGTGTTTGTATAGTTGGTCATGGCAATACAACACCCTCACTACTGGTCCTGTACCAATTTTATCCAAGTTAATATTTTAAAAGGAGACGTTCTACTGTCGTCTAAAAGTTAACTAAGAAAACCTAGCAGATTATTGCTACAGTAGTGATTTCATTATATCAGTAATACATACACTTATAAATATCCGTTTTAGCTCACACACTTGAATGTACTTTCATATTACCACACAAGCGTAAAATCACGCACTTGTCTTGGTATATACTAAGCTGTTCTGTAGATGATTATAAGAGGGTCACAAAGTAAGAACAGCTTAGTATATCCCAATGTAAGTGTCTAATTTTATGTTGGTGCGGCAATATAAAAGAACATTCAAGTATGTAAGCTAAAATGGTTATTTAGAAGGTATAGTGTTCGCCAATGGCCCGGGAGACCTGGGTTCAATCCTACGTCGCGTCATACCAAAGACTTTTAAAATGGTACGTGATACCTACTTGCTTAATACTCAGCAATATATGTTACATATCAAGGGTAAAGTGGATCCAAGGAAAGAAGTAGTGCCCTCCCCTATACCTCGGTGTAGTAGCTATCGAAAAGGGAGCCTTCTGGTCGCCCTCGACTATTGTCGCCAAATTTACTTATCATATTTATATGCTTATATGTGTTGGTATATTTATGCTGTTGGGTGAATACATTGATGAAAGTTCAGTTTTGTGTGTGTTAATATATAATTAACAAAGTGATTGTAATTACAAGTTTATGATCAATTTAATTCGCTGGTCTTTTTTTTAGTTCTTGAGAGTCAGGTATTTCTGTTTCAGTTTTCATATTTAACCGTTCGAACCCTAAGTTTTCCATGACCATAGATCTCTTACCTTGGACACCTGGTTAGAAAAATCGCGGAGAATATAGAATGTTGTAATCTGTTAGTTAACCACTTTACAGACCGTTAAGAACAGAGTACAACATTCTATAAACAATTAAGATACATAAAAAAAAACAATAAAATTATAAGTAAATTATAAAATCGGAGAAGCTTATTAGTTATAGCGATGTAGAAATGGGGAATCTACAGCCGAAATTAGAGGTTCAAATATTAGTTGCTTAGATTCAAAATATTAATATTATCTTGAATATATATTATTAAATTCTTATTGATAAGGTGACGTATCAGTCTACACCAGATAAAAAGTCAATACTTGAATCATAGATACAGTGATGAAAAACTTTGGTATTTCTAAAAAAAATAATAAATAAAAATAAAGATAATGAATCTTTTTTTTTTTTCACAGATAGAAATAAAGTAAAAATTGGCAAAAGTTATTCTGAAACAAAATATATTTTCTGGTTTTCTTCAAGGATAAGTACGGGTACCATTATTGTTTTCAATATTCCCAAATGATTCTACTTATGATCTAAAATCAGAAATGAAATTATTTACTAGTGATGTTAAACAACTTGTTATATCATCATCAAAAGAAATAGCAGACGGATCTAAATAAATTGTCTATTTGGGAAGATATTTGGAAATTCAAATTTAACATAGAAAAATGTAAAGTATTACATATTGAATCCATTACAGTTGAATATAAAGCAAACAACGGGAAAATCAAAAAGTAGATGGGGAATGCAATCTAGGGGTTGGTTCTGAAGATACATTTAAAGCTGACTATCATATTTTGTCTATTGTATTGAGAACAAATGGGATGATTGGCTGGATGTTCAGAAATCAAATTCAGAATTCATAAAAAACTAAGATCTTATATAAAATATTGTACTCTACGCTCCAGTGTCTAGATATGGAAATTGGAGTGTAATATTGAGATTGGATGGTATACAAAGAAGAGAGACAAAAATAATAAAAAAGAACATAAGAATACAGTTACAGGGACAGATTGAAGAAATTAAGATTAACAACTTTACTAAAAAGAAGAATCAGAGGTTATTTAACTGAAAATTTCAGGATAATTAATGAAATTTCTAATTATGGTAGACATTTTTTTTTTAATTTCTCCTCTAACAGGAAATTTACTGTTCAGACAGATTTCAAAAACCAAGTCTTTTGACTAATTGAATATTTTTGCTAATAGAATAATATATTCTTGGAACAAATTACCAAATCAGATCAAAAACAGCAATTGTGTAAAAAAATTCTAAGATTAAATTGGATGATTTTAGAAATACTGGTAAGAAAAAGAATCTAAGACCGCATTTTGGGGAAATTTTGGATGAAATACTGAAAAGAATTTAATCTGTATATATAGATATTGTATTACTAGTGTATATGTTAAGCTCAGAAATTCTTTTTTAAGGTTGAGGTGAGAAGATCAGCCTGAAAAATAGATAGTAAAAAAAGGGGATTGGGGAAGGGGATCCACTGGGAATTGTGCAAGAAGTTTAAATTTGACCATATGAACAAATGGCATATCCACAACCCAGAATCCGTCCTGGAAAATGAGACAAACAACATTCTTTGGGATTTTGAGATACTAACGGATTACCTAATCTCGGCCAGATGACCAAACCGTGTGATGGTCTACAAAAAAAGAGAACCTGCCGAACTGTAGACTGGCCACAGGGTAAAATTGAAAGAAGGAAAAAAAGAGATAAATACCTAGACCTAGCTAGAGTACTGAAAAAACTATGGAACATGAAAGCGACAGTGATACAAATAGTAACTGGCGCACTCGGTACAGTCACCAAAGGATTGGTTCATAGACTGGAGGACTTGGAAATAAGAGGACGAGAGACCATCCAGACTATAGCATTGTTAAAATCGGTCAGAATACTAAGAAGAGTCCTGGAAACTTGAGAAGATTTGCTGTCACTCCCATTCCATTGGAAAACCATTACCTAATACTGGTGTGAAAAACCCTCAAAAGAGTAAAATAATAATAATAGGTTTCATAAGAGAAACTGAATCTCTTCTAATAGCAGAACAAAATGATGCCATAAGGATGAATTATGTCAAAGCGAAAAAAGACGCAACTGGATAGCAAGTGTTGGTTATGTGGTGATAGAGACGAAACCTCCACATAAGAGAATGCGGCAAACTAGCGCAAAGAGAGTACAAAGCTAGGCACGACTGAGTAGGGAAAGTGATCCACTGGGAATTATGCAAGAAATTAAAATCTCACCAATCCACCATATGGTATTTGCACAAACCAGAATCCGTCCTGGACAATGAGACACACAAAATTTTCTGGGATTTTGAAATGCGAACAGATCAACTAATCCAAGCCAGAAGACCTGCCCTTGTGATTGATAACATGAAAAAAAAAAAAAAACTAGCCGAATAGTGGACTTTCCCGTTCGAGTGGACCATAGAGTGAAAATCAAAGAAAATCAAAGAGAGACAAGTACTTGGACTTTGCCAGCAAAATAATTGTCAGCAAGCTGAACAAGGATTCTTGCTGACTATTATTTATTGTTTGAACTTACTGTCCCGATAAGGGACAAAAATATGTTAAAACCTTTCCTGGGCTGCATACCAAATTTGGTAGGTCTACGTGAAACCATTTGACCATCTACAGACAGCAGACAAATAAATTCTTCCTAATTATCAATATAAAATTTTCTACTATTATTCTTTTAGTCTTATTTTTGTTGTTTTGTATTGGAGGTTATTTATTTATTTTATGTTACTTCTGACTGTAATGTAATTTATTACCACTAGCATTCTTTGTCCATTAGTTACATTCACAAAATAAAAATAAAGTATACGCTTTCGGTGAGATTTGAACTCGTATACATTGCTTGAGTTGTTTGTTTGCTTGCTAGCTAATTTGGGTTTTATGGCATATCAACCTTTGTAGGTTATTTAATGCCAAACCCATTTTTATACAAATAAAGAGTTCTATTTCAAACAAATCAGTTTAGTATAAGTATAGTTTTTATTTACACACATTAAATGTCAAAAACAGTTCTATTTCAAACAATTCAGTTTTGCATTAGTACGTTGTTTAGTTCTATTTGACCTATCGATAGGACCCTATAAGGTGCTACCACTCCGGGCCTGGGTGGATCTGGGAGCGATAGCAATGAACGGGTACTCCACATTCACCAAAGCTCCAGCATTACGGGAACCTCACCATCAGATTGATTAGTGTCATATCCTGGGTACTCGTTGATGGGGGACATCTTACCCCTATTCTGAGAAACAGTTGGTGTATTCTGCAACCCCAGCCGACTGGCCAATACATTACTTGTATAAAATTTTAAAAATCCTGCTGCAAGACGGTAATAGAAAACTTTATTTATCTTTTCCCTCAATATCAGAAAACGAGACGAAAGCTGATAAAGGATTGCTTAAAAAACAATGAAGCATTTATTTTCTGTATCTGTCCGCTAAAGAATTGATGCATCCTGTCAGTGGCGGAGGGGTTGGGTAAATACATACATTTTTCACATTTTAAATTGGGTTCGGATAAAAACAGTTATAACAAAAATGCACAAGAAATATATTTCTATCCAACACTGATAGACGGGCGTCCTCATCTTAATTGTAATATTTACAGCGTTTCGGTCGCTGCATTCTTCAGCCTTCATCTGGGGTATTTTAGAGTTGTCGGTAACCTTGATTGAGTCATAAGCTTTCATTTGTTCTACTTAATGGATTTGTTTAGTTGTCTTTCTTAAACAGTTATCTAGGAATTGTAGATCTCCATATCCCTCACCCAGGAAATAATTTTACAGATGAAATAAAGGTCATTTCAGAATATTAACGACTACGACACAAGCCTGAAAAATATTTGAAAAGTACAACGACCGTAATGTCATCAC
>OY757915.1:99975932-100038432 GCA_963585895.1 Sepioteuthis lessoniana
ATTATATACATATATATATATATATATAAATGTGCACAAGATTCATAAATATGAACACTTTAAGATAAAACAGTCTTCGTCCTCAGAAGAAAAACTAGATATAGTCATGCACCTCTATGTTTAGACATTCCGAAACAAAACAAAAAAACAATTCTTAAAGCCACACACACACACGCATATATATATATATATATATATAGCGGGTGTTTAACCAACACCTCTGCATGACCAGGATACGATACAAGGTCAATTTTTTAAGTGAAATTTAACAGGTTTGAAATCAGATTTTTCCTTCTTCTACACTGGTTGTCATTGCAAGGTTAAAGAGCTCAATCTGTCCCATAGCTACAAAGAGAATTGTTGAATTCATACCTTTCCCAAGGATATTAGCGCTATGTAAAATGCAAAAAAATTTGTCAACGATTTGAACTCAGGTCACTGTGTCCATTTCCTATGACGGTAAACATTATATATATATATATATATATATATATATATATGCAATCACATTTTAGAGACAAAGGATTGATTTTGAGACGGAAGTTTTCTCTTTGCAATTTCCCCATTTTCTAAACTTTTGTTTGGTTTGGCGTTTTTTTTTTTTTTTTTTTTTTTTTTTACAGTAATATTTTTTTTACTGCAAATACTTTGGTGCTGTCGTTTGCAATCAGAGCTACTCGCAGTAGAGTAAGACATTTACAAGCTTATCTTAGTTGAGAACAAGGACAGAAGTACGGGAGGAAACAGTGGGAATCGAACTCAATGACAATGGACTTCTCCTCTTGCTCGTTAATATTACATAAAGCCAGGCGCCCACACGCAAAACAGGAGGGGATGAATGCTGGAATCCTAAACACCCAAGCTCCTCACGCAATTAATTTTACGAAGAATTGCAAAAATTGTTATCAATTACAAAAAGCCTCGGATTTACTTCTTTATGCACGCACGCACGCACGCGCGTGAAGCTGCCCTCCCCTGCGCACACTCGCACACACACACACACACGCATACAGACATATATATATATATATATATATATATATATATATATGACGACCAGCACGAACATAAATTCAGCAACTATGTGAGGATACAGGATGTTGTCCAGAAGACCTGCCTGAGGCGATGAACGATAGGGGAAAGTGGCGAGAGAGGGTCAGGGATATCCGTGCTTCCAGCACGACATGATGATGATGATGATATATATATATATATATATATGTGTGTGTGTGTGTGTGTGTGTGTGTGTGTGTGTGTATGTGTGTGTGTGTATGTGTGTGCATTTGCGTTACAATGTCTATGAACATGCGATCATCTAAATTTACAAATAATCAAAGAAAATTTTTTAAACCATCTTGTAGACATATATAGGCTATCAATCTATCTATTCATTTTTAACTATCTATCTATCTATCAATCTATCTCTTCATATCAGTCTATCTCAGTTTCTTCATTTCTATCAATATATATATTCATTTGTGTGTGTGTGTGTGTGTGTGTGTGTGTGTGTGTGTGTGTGTGTGTGTGTGTGTGTGTGTGTGTGTGTATGTGTGTGTGTGTGTGTGTGTGTCTGCATATATGTATATGTATGATTGTGTGTGTCCATGTATATCTATTTGTGCATATATGTACATATGGATATATCCTTAGTCGGACACAATGAGAAAATTATGAGTTTCAATATGAATATATTCACAAGCGTGTGTGAATGTTTGTATGAGTGTGTGTTTGTCTAAGTGTTTGTGCCTGTGACTCTTCGTGTATCTGCATTTGCGCGAGCCTATATGGCTTACATTCGCAGTTCTATTAAATCATATTACTTAAAATAAGTGACATAAGCACATTTAAAAACTAAAACCTTCATTATTCACACACCCACACACACACACACACACACACGCACATACACACGCAGAGACACACTCAAGCATGTGTGGATATATATCTATATCTATATTTATATATATATTGTGAGAGAGTGATAGGAATTCATCAGTATATATAGGAACATATATGGATGTGCATGTTTTACATATAGACATTTATCAATACATATATTGCATATATTGGTGTGCATATAAGCATATCTTTTTTACTTGCTCCTTAAGCAATGTATATATATATATATATATATATATATATATATATATCTTTTTACTTACTCCTTAAGCAATATATATATATATATATGGGCCAAAATAGCCCTTAGCTATGTGAATATATACATATATATATATATATATATATATATATATATATATATATATATATATATATTATCTGTGTTTACCAACCTTTCTGCAAGGGCAGGATGTGACACAAGATCAATTTTTGACCGGAGTTTAACTGGTTTTCCTTCTCCTAGACTAGTCGCCAAACCAAGGCTAAAGAACCCAGTCTTCCCAAGTATTTAATCATAGCGGTAGGGAGAATAATTGGATTCATTCCTTTCCAAATGGTACTAGTGCTATGTGAAATGATATCAGCTTCGTCCAGGATTTGAACTCGTTTCACCGAGTCCATTTACTACGACGATAACCACGAGCAATTTCTCTCTCTCCCTCTCTCTCTCTCTCTCTCTATATATATATATATATATATAGATTGATAGATCAATTAAATACAATTTAGTTTGAAGCAAAGCCATATAGGCGTGAATAAGGAGGATTGCGTCGTACAAGTGAGTGGCTGCTAGGTTTGATAATCTGTATTTGATCCGAACCAAGTGCCACACTATTTTATTTCTCTGTTTGATTTAGCTAAGTATATAGATAGGCTTAGCTACATCAACATGACAGCAGCTTAATAATGATTGCACAAAAACTATTTATATTTTTAGCATAATCTTCTCCCCTGTCAATGCACTTAATTGAGTCATGAATAATTATCAGATAGTTCGTACATTGTAAAGTGAAAATTTTAGATCAAAAGAATTATCTAGTGAGTACAGGTTAGGCCACAGATCTATTGATACTTTGATGCGCGTTCGTACATATATATATATATATATATATATATATATTGGTTGACCTGACGCATTAATGAATGAAGGTATATTTTACGCCCACAAAAATTTAGGGTAAATAACAGACATACATATGTTAAAAACGAGCGTGTTGGTCATACTTTGACAAATATATAAACATGTATATTTCCACAGGTGTTGGAATGCAGACCCCACATGCGCATCTCTACACAGATTCCCATCAGTAAATATTAGCATCATACGACCGGTAAATTTTGTTAAAGGGACCTTCGTCATTCGAAGTAATCTCTTATCAAGTCGAATAAAGATTTGAGTAAAAACTAATAAACGAAACAGTAACACATGAATAGATACATACCTTTAATGAACATTGATTAGTGTCAGTCTTTTAAGGTGTTTAGTGATTATTGTCCGTGGTGCCGAGGACGCTGAATGAGTGGTCAGCAAGCCCACATCTGGTGGCTGGACGGACTTACGTTGGCTGACCACTTGTCTATTCTTTTACACCTTGACCAATTCGTAAAATCTTTTTGTCCGCGCGTTCCGTGTGATATTTTTCACCTCGTTGTTACGATGTTTCAATATCGACCAACCCTCTCTCTCTCTCTCTCTCTCTCTCTCTCTCTCTCTCACTTTTCTTCTTTCTCTTTTCAAACAGCTATCTCTCGATTTCTTTCTTTATCACCTCTTATCTTCAACAATTTTTCTATTTCTTTTTCCTTTTTTTTCCCCTTTTTTTCCTGTTTATATACTTTCCTTATTTTTATCTTCTTTCTGTATTCTGTTTCTTTATCTATTCATTTTTTCTAGCTATTTTCCCCCAATAAAATTGCAGTATTCCTAAACGTAAACAAGGGTTGCGAATACAAAAAAAAAAAATGACTTAGCTTTGCTATTTATTTTTACATTTTCACAATTACCGTTTGCTTTATATTTTCGTTAGCAACAGGCTCACTAACCCGTTAATCTTTTGCAATTTTCTCTTTTTTTTTTCTCTCTCTCTCTCTTTTTTTCCTTCTTTTTAATCCTCTGTGTTATTGTAATTTTAACTGACCACCCCAAGAAATTAGCGAAATGTAACTGAAAGCAGACGTGATGTGTCGGTGTGGTTATATAAAATTGATCACCCTCGTCAGGATGACAATAGTCGCTAACACAACGTAAGGGTACCTGTCACATCTGTTGACATGACAATCCGGGTTGCAAAAGGAAGAAAAGAGATAGAGCTGATGACAGCAATGTAGATCTCTCTCTCTCTCTCTCTCTCTCTCTCTCTCTCTCTCTCTCTCTCTCTTTCTCACTTTGTCTCCCAGTAGCGGTCGAAGCAGCTCGGAGTAGCTCCGCTGCAGTCACAGTTGATTGTTAACATGAACAACATTGGTTGAAGAAGTAGTTGTAAAAATAATTAGTTTTAGAGAAGGCACGACTACAATCACTACTATTACTCCAGAGTAATTGAGAACAATAAACAAAAACAGATGTTATATGAATGAACGTCGCAGTAGGAGTAGTAATAATTCTATGTTTCAGACGCTGAACCATTAGCTGTAATAAAAATACTAACGACAGTAGTAGTAAAATATGAGCATTAGTTGTAGTAGAGCAGTAGTAGTAATAGTAGTAGTAGTAGTTGTTGTAAGTCTGCGACTGGACTTAAGTTAGTGTACCAAAATTTGTGTACCTAAAGTGACAGTAATCGTAGAAAATAATTTCTATAATCATGTCTACTGTAATAGATTGTGGGTGGCTGTTCTTTTAGGGTCTTTTTTATAAAAAATGCAAATCACTTATTTATTTATTTATTTATGGCGAAATATTAAGCTGCTAAAACCTGGTTCGATACCAACGCAGACCATCAACATCCACAAATAATACGCAACATAAGATTTCAACGCGTAAGTCAGTCATTA
The DNA here is from genome assembly GCA_963585895.1 of Sepioteuthis lessoniana. Lineage (NCBI taxonomy): Eukaryota > Metazoa > Mollusca > Cephalopoda > Myopsida > Loliginidae > Sepioteuthis > Sepioteuthis lessoniana. The sequence goes on from OY757915.1 coordinate 99,980,829, forward strand.
CACATAAGTGCACTTCTTTATCTATCTATCTATCTATCTATCTATCAAACAATCTATCTATCTATCTATCACACACACACACACACACACACACAAACACACTCACACATAATCATGCTCACACATACGTACACGCCTGTCCACACTGATACATACATGCATCCAAATAAACACACAGAAGTGCATACATTTATCTGAATGGATTTATATAAATTGTGGACATTTTTGACTATATATATATATGTGTGTGTGTGTGTGTGTGTGTGTGTGTGTGTGTGTGTGAATGTTACAAGTGCACTCTCTTCTTTTTCCATAGGAATTGGATGCATATAAGAAACTGATTAGTAAGCCATTCTCACATTCGATAAGAATTAAGTAACGAGTTCAATACTCACTGGGTGCCCTATGCTTGCGGCCTTAGATAAAAATTTTACCACACATTGCAACTGAATGAAGTCTGTGTGCAAACAGAACCTTATTTTCTTAAAGTCTGAAAGTCTTCAAAATTCTCGATATCATCGAGATTACTATGAACTTAACAGTTCAGAGGTCAACTAATATATATATATATATATATATATATATATATATATATATATATATATATATATATGCGTGTGTGCGTGCGTGCTAACGCACGTGAGCACTCACACGCCGTTGTGTCACAGATGAAGTTGTCAAAGGCGAATGCTCACTTTCGCGCTTTCTTCTTCGTCAATTGTTGTGACATGCTAATGACAGGACATTTTCTTTAGGCTTCTGCAATTGAATGTAGGTTCGTTTCTCACAAGGCACTGTAGAAATATTTATGCAGCTAATATCCACTATCTCTATCTTTCTATCAGTCTCTCTCTCTCTCTCTCTCTCTCTATATATATATATATATATAGTTTCTTCAGCTTTGGTGAGGCAACAAGCCTAGGAGAAGGAAAACTTTGAATTCAAACCTGTTAAACTCCGCTTAAAAGATTGACCTTGTGTCATATCCTGCCCGAGTGGAGGGGTTGGTATATATATATATATATATATGGGGGGGTACCTCTAGAGGTGTAATGGTGAGCAAACTAGACTAGCAAACCTACATGAGTGAGTTCGAGTCTCATTGAGTGTCCCATTCATTCGGCATTGTGCCACATCGAAGCAAAGAGATTCGTAAATTAATATATATATATATATATATGTGTGTGTGTGTGTGTGTGTGTGTGTGTGTGTGTGTGTGTGTGTGTGCATTTATGAATTTTAGTTTAATGGTGCAAATCGGCAAATCGGAAAAACAGTGAATGAAGATTTTGTGCATACAGGCCTTCCGTATGAAAAAGCCTTCCTGCTCAGAAAATCAACATGACAATTTCACTCAATAAGTAAAAAATACATCTTTACACACTAGTGGATATTACATACAGTTGATAAATAGATAGATATGATTAGACTTCGGGGACCGTTCCAAGTGCACTAACTACAACTGGTATCATTGTCACTCCAATGTTCCACAGCTTTTCAATTCTCTGGCAAGATCCAACTATATATGTATATATTTAGGGGAAGAAAGTCCACGTGGTGTACTGGCTGACGTGCTGGGCTGTGGTACTATTGGGGGTTCATACCTTTCCAAAAGCATGTTAGTCAAAAAGTGAATGCAGTAGCGTAACTGAAGTTCGAAATCGTTTACTATGATGCCACAGTCCAACACGTCAACCAATACGCCTCAGCGATTCCCCTCCAAATATATACCCAAATACTTGGACCTTGCTAGAGAACTAAAAACCCGTGGAACATGAAGGTAACAATGATACCAACTGGTGCGCTTGGAACGGTTTCCAAAGGCTTGGAAGAAAGACTGGAGGAATTGGAAATAAGAGGAAGAATCGAAACATTACAAAACAGCATTGTTGAGATCGGCTAGAATACTGAGAAGCGAAATCCTAACAGCAAATGTTGGCATGAAAAACTCTCAAGGAGTGTAATAATAATAATAATAATAATAATAATAATAATAATAATAACCCGGCTGACCACAGAATAAAACTGAAAGAATGTTAAAAGAAGGATAAGTACCTCGACCTTGCTAGAGAACTGAAAAAGCTGTGGAACATGAAAGTGACGATTGTACCAATTGTGATTGGAGTTTTTGGCACAATAACTAAAGGATTATTAAAAGGCCTGGAGGATTTGGAAGTTGGTGGACGGGTAGAGACTATCCAAATGACAGCATTACTGAGAACGGCCAGAATACTGAGAAGAGTCCTGGAGACTTGGGGAGACTTGCTATCACTCAAACAACCGTGGAAAACCATCAGCTAACACTGATGTGAAAAACTTTAAAAGAGTAAATTATAATAATAATAATAATAATAATGAATCTCTTCTAATAGGAGCACAAAACAACACCGAAAAGATTAACAATGTCAAAGCAAGAATAGACAAGACGCAAGAAAAGAGCAGATGTAGGTCATGTGGTGACAGAAACGAAATGATCAATCACATAATAAGCAAATGCAATAAATAAGAACAAAGAGAGTAAATGACTAGTCACGATTGGGTGGGGAAGGTGATCCTCTGGGAATTGTGCAAGAAGTTTAAATTTGATCATACCAACAAGTGATATATGCTCAACCAAGAATCCGTCCAAGAAAATGAGACACAAAAACTTCTCTGGGATTTTAAGATACAAATGGATCATCTAATATTGGCCAGATGACCTGACCAAGTGATTTTCTACAAAAAAGAGAACTTGCCGTTCAGGTTGACCACAGGGTAAAACTGAAAGAAAGCGAAAAGAGATATGGTACCTGTACCTTGCTAGAGAACTGAAAAAACTGTGGAACATGAAAGTGACGGTGATCCTATTTACCAACCCCTCCGCTCTGGCAAGATATGACACAAGGTCAATTTTTCAAGCGGAGTTTAACAGGTTTGAATTCAGAGTTTTCCTTCTCCTAGACTAGTTGCCTCACCTAGGTTGAAGAACTCAGTCTGTCTTACTATTTACCCATAGCTGGAGGAAGAATAATTGGATTCATACCTTTCCCAAGGGTATTAGTGCTATGTGAAATGCAATCAGCCTAGTCCAGGATTTGAACTCGTGTCGCCGTGTCCATTTCCTACGACGATAACCATTACACCACGGGCACCTTCATAAAAGTGACGGTGATAACAATTGTAATTGGCGTCCTCGGTACAGTCACCTAGGCCTTAGTACAGGGACTGGTTGACTTGGAAATAAGACGACGAGTGGAGACCATCAAAACTACAGCATTGTTGAGCTCGGACAGAATACTGAGAAGAGTCGCAGAGACTCGAGAAAACTTTCTGTCTCTCGGACTCCAGTGAAAAACTATCTGCTAACGCTGGCATGAAAAACTCAAATGAGTAAAATAATAATAATAAATATCTAACTGGCAACATCACTGAACCAAACGAGCTAATTTTTGCTGGAGCGAAACTAGTTTGTGATAAAATCAGTATTCTTCAAAGAAACTCAAATAGAAATTGAAAATCTGGATGGAAATTAGGCTAGAAGAACAGGTAAAATAATTACGAGCAAAATCGAAAATGCTAATGATGGAAAAACACGTGAGTATTTGTTGGAACGAAAAGACCAAAACAAATCAGCAAACAATATGAAAATATAAATCAAAATAAATTGGTGAAAGAAGGGAGACTTAATAGATATCGAGACAGTGTCAAGCAATACAAACAAAATAGGACATTCCAAAATAACGAAATATAATTCAACCAACAAGTTAGTGGAGAATGCTCGCCACTGAATGCAAAGGAAGCAAAACAATTTTGGAGTAAGATATGGGAACAGAAAGATAGCACAAAGGGCAAATTGATTAATAACATAAAAATTAATTACAAGGACTCGAAGAAGGCCTTGAGACAGACATACTCCTGGAATAGCTCAGGGCAACATTCAAAAATTTAACAAATTAGAAAATGCCAGGCCATCATGGCTTAAATGAGCCCTGGTTTTAAAAATTCATGTCTATCCATGATAAACTGGCTCTTCAATTGAGAAGAAGCCTAGAAGTAGCAAGAATACCCGAATGGATAACTAAGAAGACTACCCTCGTCCAGAAATACCCCCTCTAAAGGAACCATCTCCAGCAACTATAGACCGATAACATGCCGACCCATGATATGGCAATTCCTAATAGCACTGGATCGGGAGGAAGTCTATTACTCACTTGTAAACTGCAAACTGTTTCTGGAAGAATGGAAAAGTTGCCACAGGGAAACAAGAGAAAAAAGGTATCTTCCGAGGAGATGCGCTCTCGCTATTGATCGACACATCTTCAAGGAGATCAAAGCAAGGCTGAAAAATCAAACCAGGACGTGGATTGACTACAAAAAGACTTATGATATGGTTCCGCAATCCTGGATAGTAGATTGTTAGAAAATGTACTAGATATCCGATAAAGTCATATAATTCGTTACAGAAGCCATAAACAACTGGAAAATTATATTAACAATAGGAGAGAAAACTTCAGCAAAAGTGAAAATCCACAGAGGTATCTTCCGGGGAGATGCGCTTTTGCTATTACTATTTGTAATAACAATAATACCACTCACTCACGTACTTATGAAGTTCACTGGGGTTTACACATTTACAAAACAAGATTAATCACCTTTAGTACAGGGACAACATCAAGTTGTTCGAAAAAAGAATGAAAAAGAACAAGAGACTCTAATACAATAAGAATATACAGCCAAGATATAGGAATGGGATTTGGCATTGAAAAATGTTCATGACGAAAAGTGGAAAAAGAGGAATAACGAGGGAAAAGAATAGCTAAACTAACAAAGAATCAGAACATTTGGAGAAAAGGAATAATACAAGTACTTGGTAATATTGGAAGAGGGCATCATCGAAAAAGCGGAGATGAAGCGAAAATAACAAAGGGCTGTCTCAGACGAACGAAAAAGTTTCTCAAAACCAAGTTCTGCTACGGAAATATATATCTTCAAAGGGATAAACAACTGGACAATCCCCATCGTAAGATACTCGGGACCAACCTTAAAATAGACCAGGGGAAAACTCAAAGGTACCAGAAGATAAGAAAGTTGATGACGATGAACAAAGCATTACATCCTAGGGATGACATAGGTAGACTATATGTGTCAAGAAAAGAAGTGAGAAGAGGACTTGCCAGCATTGAGGGTGGCGTTGATGGATCAACACAAGGACTCCATTAAAAAGAGCAAAGAAAGATTGATTACAGCAGCCAATAACAGCATTGGCAATATAAATACTAATTGAAAAACAAATAAAAACTAAGTAACCGAAATGGGAAGAAAACAACTGTAAAGATATTTCAAGAGACAAACTAACGACATTACACACAAGAAGACATGTACGTGGCTACAAAAGAGAAACCTTAAAGGAGACAATGAATCTCTTCTAAAAGCTACACACAACAACACCATCAGAACAAATTAAATTAAAAATCGAAAATCGATAATATGCCATAAAATAGCGTGTGTCGATTATGTGGTCATAGCCAAACGATTAATCATATCGTAAGCGAATATAGTAAACTAACGTAAAGGAAGTATAAGACTTGACATGACTGGGTGGGAAAGGTGATTCACAAGGAATCTACCAAATGGTACATGAACAAACCAGAATCTATCCTGGAGAATGAGACGCATAAAATTCTCTGGGGTTTCGAAATACAAACAGATAATCTAATCCCGGCTAGAAGACCAAACTCAGTGATAATTAACAAAAAAAAAAAGAACGACAACATGCCGTATAGTGGACTTGGCCGTCCCAGTTGACCACAGAGTAAAAATCAAAGAAAACGAAAAGGGAGATAAATATTTATACCCAACCAGAGAACTAAGAAAGCTGTGGAACATGAGGGTAACAATGATACCAATTGTAATTTGCACTCTTGGAACGGTCCCCAAACGCTTGAAAAGGTGGCTGGAAAAGTTGTAAATTAGAGGACAAATGCAGACCATGCAAACTACAGCATTATCCAGAAGATTTCAGAAGATTTCTAGAAATCTGAGGAGATTTGCTGTCACTCAGACTCCAGTGAAAGATCATCTCCTAACGCTGATGTGAAAAACTCACAAGAAGAAGAATAATTGTAATAATGATATTTGTAATAATAACAATAACAATAATAATAATTGTAATAATAATGATAATTGTAATATGATAATAATAATAATAATAATAATAATTGTAATAATAATAATTGCAATAATAATTGTAATAATAATAATAATCGTAATAATTGTAATAATAATAATTGAAATAATAATAATTCTAATGATAATAATAATAATAATAATTGTAATAATAATAATAATAATCGTAATATGCAGGTGACAATAATACCAATTGTAATTGGTGCGTTTGGAACAGTAACTAAAGGATTACGCTAGGGACTGGAGGACTTGGACGTTGGTAGACGATTGGAGACCATCCAAACTACTACATTATTGAGAACGGCCAGAATACTGAAAAGTGTCCTGGAGACTTGAGGAGACTTGCTGTCACTCAGACTCCAGTGAAAAGCCATCAGCTAACGCTGATGTGAAAAACTCTAATGAGTAACTAACTAACTAATAATAATAATAATAATAATTGTAATAATAAAAATTGTAATAATAATTGTAATAATAATAAATCAACAAAAAAAAAAAGAAAATCTGCAAGATTGTTGATTTTGCTGTCCAGGCAGACCACAGAATAAAACTAAAAGAATGTGAAAAGAGAGATAAGTACCTCGACCTTGCTAGAGAATTGAAAAAACTATGGAACACGAAGGTGACAATTATACCAATTGGGATTGGTGCCTTTGGCATGGTAACTAAAGGATTATTAAAGGCCTGGAAGATTTGGAAGTTGCCGACCGAGTGGAGACCATCCAAACAACAGCATTATTGAAAACTGCCAGAATACTGAGAAGAGTCCTGGAGACTTGAGGAGACTTGCTGTCACTCAATCTCCAGATGTGAAAACTCTAATGAGTAAATAATAATAATTGTAATAATGATAATTGTAATAACGATAATTATTGGAAAAGAAACCGGATGAACTTGAGATTCGTGGAAAACCAAGACCATCCAAACCATTGCGCTGTTAAAATCAACTAGAATACTAAGAAGAATTCTGGAAATCCGTGGATACTTGCTCAGAGTTCAGTGAAAAATCACCTGTTAATATTAGTGTAAAAACTCACATATTGGGAAAATGATAAAATAATAAATGAAACATTTAATCACATAATAAAGAAATGCGGCAAACTGACATAAAAATAGTACAGGAACATGTACGAGGTGCTTTCAATAAGTTGGGCACTTTTATTGATAGTACACACATGAAACTCTAGTCCTCTTCGAAGTAATCTCCTCCGGCTGCAATGCACTTGTTGTACCGTTCCAACAATTTCTAGAAAGCCCCATGGAAGTCCTCTAGTGTGAGCGTGTCAATGAGCTTCGTCACAGCCTCTTTCATCTCCTCAATTGTCTCATAACAACAGCCTCTGAGCTTAGGGAATAACCAAAAGTAACAGGATCAAAGGTCTGGACTTTAGGGAGGCTGAGGAACAGTTTTGATGTCTATCTTGGTCAAATAGTCTGTGACAAGCATGGAGTTGTGGACTGGTGCATTGTCCTGGCGGAAATGCCACTGACCTGATTTGAAGAGTGCTGGCCTCTTCCGACGCAATCCCTTGCTGAACTCCCTTAAAACCTCAACATAGTATTCCTTGTTGACTGTCTGTCCAGTGGGAACCCAGTGCCTGTAGATCATGCCAGTGCTGTCAAAAAAAGGGATCATCAAAAGTTTGTGGGGGGATTTGCTCTGTCTGGCCTTCTTGGGTCTGGGAGAGCCAGCATGCTTCCACTGGAAACTCTGTGTCTTGGTCTCTGGGTCATAGAAGTAGATCAAACTTTCATCGCATTGCATTTTTTCCAAGTTTAAAACAGGATCTTATTTCATATCGTTCTTTTAAAGAATCCTCAAGTCCAGATTGCATTTTTGAAATTCACCAGCTGTGACAATCAGGCTTTAGCAGAGATTATTCCAATTGCTGCTGTAGCTGTTCATTTGAACCTGAAATCCTAAAAATTGGTCAGTCATCTCATAAGATGTATAGAAATAACTCACTGAATTTTCAAGAGTCTACGACAATTTTAAATGCTTGTACAAAATAAGTCAGGAAACTTATTGAAGGCACATCGTATAAATGGATGGAAAATGGTCCGGTGGAAATTGTGTAAGAGACTGAAATTAGAATATAGAGACAAATGGTATATGCCCAAACTAGTTGATTGGTGAGTTGGTTGTATTGTTTTACGACCTATCAACCCTTTTCGGGTCATTCAACGCCGAATTAAGTCAGTTTGATAAAAGTTTTTTTTTATGGCATATCAACCATTGAAGGTTATTTAATGCCAAGTCCATTTTTATACAGATAAACGATTTTATTTCAAACAATTCAGTTCAGCATAAGTATAGTTTTTTGTTAAATGTCAAGCAAGGAGTACTGTCTCGAAAGTAATGACAGCATTTGAAAAAGAAGAAAAAACCTCTTCGTCGAAGCAAAACGACGGAAAAAAGCGAAAGTTGTTTAATAGGGATCGTTGGACTCTTACGCAGATTGATAGGAAGGATCACCAGAATATTGCTCCGAAAATTATGATCATCTTTATGGACCTTCCTCAAAAACTGTAAGAAGGGAGCTGCACAGACCCGGGAGAACTGTAATCAGAAAACTTATATTGCAAAGCGTTTAGAGTGGAGTAGAAACCTACAGAACTGGTCCATAGAACAGAGGAAGAATGTTGCTTTTTCAGACGAGTCAACCTTTATCTTATTTCCGACATCTGGTCGAGTATACGCGTGAAGATACCTTAAAGAAATGTCTGGAAACTTATTGAAGGCACCTCGTATTTCAAACAATTCAGGTTAGCATAAGTACGCAGTTTAATGTCAAAACAGTTCTATTTCAAACTATTTAGTTTAGCGTAAATATATAGTTTAAATGTCAAAATAGTTCTATTTCAAACTATTCAGTTTAGCGTAAATATATAGTCTAAATGTCAAAACAGTTCTATTTCAAACAATTCAGGTTAGCATAAGTACGCAGTTTAATATCAAAACAGTTCTAGTTCAAACTATTCAGTTTAGCGTAAATATACAGTTTAAATGTCAAAAGAGTTCTATTTCAAACAATTCCGTTTAGTATATGTACTCAGTTTAGTTCTATTTGGCCCATAGTTAGGACCCTATCAGGTGCTCCCACACCGGGCCTTAGTGGATCTGGGAGTGATGGCAATGAAGGGACACTCCACATTCCCCAAAGCTCCAGTATTACTGGAACCTCACTATCAGATTGTTTAGTGTCATATGCAGGATACTTTTGGGGCGAGTCGTACTCCTCTGCAGAGATGCAATCAGTGTATTCTGCAGGCCCAGCCGACTGGGCCAATCTGTGCTAAAACATAAGACGCATAAAATGCACAAGGATTTTGAGATAGAAATAGATCACATAATCCAAGTAAAAAAAAGAAAAAAAAAAGAAAAGGAAACAGAACGATTCTTAAGGAACGAGAAGAGAATTTATCACTTATTGATTCTGTTGTTCCATCAGAACACAGAGGGAAAGTGAAAAACAGGAGAAATATCTGGTTCTTGAAAGAGAGCTGAAGAAGTTTTGGAACTGGAAAGTGATAGTGATACTGAGCATAAGATGATGCTCTTAACACAGTATTAAAAAACCTGGGGAAAGACATGAAATCAGAGGAAGAAACGAGACCATCCAGACCACAGTACTGCTGAGATTGGCAACAATATATAAACAACTCCTTGTTGGCTGAAGACTATAACTTCGGTGAAAATAACCAGTTATAATAATAAATTGCTATTGGCTCGCTCGGTACGGTTCCCAAAAACTGGTACAGGAACAGGAGGATTTGGAAATCGGAGGACGATTGGAGACCATCAAAACTACAGCATTGTTGAGATCGGCCAGAATACTAAGAAGAGTCCTGGAGACTAGAGGAGACTTTGCTATCACTCAAACTCCGGTGAGAACCCCTCTGCTAACAACGGTGTGAAAAAATCGAAAAAGAGTAACAATAATAATACGAGTGGAGACCACCTAAATTACAGCTTGGTTGATATCGGCCAGAATACTGAGAAGAGTCCTGGAGACTTGAGAAGACTTACTGTCACTTCAGTGGAAACCAGTCAGCTAAATCTGATATGAAAAACTCTTAAAAGAGTAAAATAACTATAATATGGCCCTGCAAATTTGGATTATAGAATGTCTGAAAATATTTAAAATATCCGACAAAGTCGTAAATCTAATCCCGACAGCCATGGAAAATTAAAATGTGGAATTAACAACTGGAGGACAAGCCACAGAAGAGGTTAAAATCTAAAGTGGCATCTTCATGGGAAACTCATTATCTCTACGACTATTTGTTATAGCAATCATCATCATTATGTCGCGTTGCTCGCATGGGTTTACCCGACTCTCTCTCTCTCTCTCTCTCTCTCCATTTCTTTCTACCTTCCATCGCTTTCGGCAGATCTTCACCACAATATTCTGTGTCCGCACAGAGCTGTTGTTGATAAGTTCTTGTTGGTTGGGCATTGGGAAGCACTTGCATATCCGTGTGAAAGCATCCATAGGAGAACGTCGCTTATGAGTTCGTCCTTACTGCTCCAGCAGTGTCCCACAATGATGTCATTCAGTTATATACTTAGGAAATGCAAAAAAGGCTACAAATTTACAAAGTCACAGGAAAAGACAACCCATCTTATATATATGGATGATATAAAAATATTTGCTTAAAATGAAAAAGAATTAGAAACCCTTATACAAACTATCGGAATATACAGCCAGGATGTAAGAATGGAATTTGACATTGAAAAAGTCTGCTATGCTCATAATGACAAAGAAAAATAACAGAACTCGAACTAACAAACCAGGAATGCATTAAAACACAGGAAGAAAAGGAAACTTACAGGTACTTGAGAACACTGAATGTAGATACCATCAGAGATGAAAGTACAAAATAAAAACAGAAGAACAAGAAAACCTCTCGAAACCAAACTCTATAGCATAAATCTCATCAAAGGGATAAAAAACTGAGTAGTCCCGCTTGTAAGATACTCGGGACTATTCTTAAAATTGACGCGGAAAGTACTCAGACAAATGAACTAAATGACATGAAAATTATTGACGATGCACAAGGCCTTACACCGAAGAGATGATAAGCGGACCATATGAGTCAAGAAAAAGAGGAAGAGGACTTACTAGTGTGGTGGATTGCGTAGATGCAACAATTAAAGGACTCGAGTAATACACAAAAGGATTTTTTTTTTCAAATTACAGCAGCCAGTAACAGCTGTGGTAGTATAATAATAAACAGAGAAACAAAGAAATCTTGAAAAATAAAAGTGAAAAGAAAAACAGATATATGGAGATTTTAAGCAACAAACTGTCGAGAATGTACACGAGATAACAAGGACATGGCTACGCAAAGGAAACCTCAAGAGAGAAACTGAATCTCTTTTCAAAGCAGCATAAAATAATGAGATAAGGACAAATTATGTCTTTGTAAAAATTGATAATATGCAATAGAATAGCTGGCGTAAGTTATGTGAAGACAGATGAAACATCTAATTACATTGTAAGTGAATGCTTCAAACTGACACAAAAGGATTACCAAGACTAGATATGACTGGGCGGGAAAGGTGAATCATTTGGAATTGTACAAGAGATTTAAATTTGACGATACTACCAAAAGGTATATGCACAAACTAGAACCTGTCTTAGAAAATGAGACTCTTAAAATTCTCTGGGATTTTAGGATACAAACGGATCGTTCAATCCCGACTAGAAGGCCTGAGTTAAATAACTGGAAAAACTTTTAATTTCGTGGATTTTGTTGTTCTAGTGGATTATAGATTGAAAATGAAAGAAAGCGAAAAAATCGACAAATTCTTGGATCTTTCAATAGAATCGAAAAAAAAGCTGTTGAACGTGATGATGACAATTCTACCACTTGTAGTTGGCGCGCTTGGAAAAGAGACTGGAGCAATTAAAGATCCGAGGAACAATGAAAGCATCCCGATCCCAGCATTTAAAACCAGTCACGGTCGAAGACCATTGAAGAATATGAAAGAAACTGGGAGACTCGATAAACCAGAGAATGGAGGAAGAATCGAAACTATCCAGACGACACAAGTTTTAAAATCAGTTAAAATACTGAGATGACTCCTGGAGGACTTGCTGTCACTTAGACTCCATTGAAAAATCATCAGTTAGAACTGGTGGAAAAAAAACCCGAACGGAACAAAGTAATAATAATATTTCTGTACTGTTGTTGGTGGGATAAATATATCAATTCAATTAGCCAATTTTTTTTTTTAAATTTACGTGGCTTTAAATAGTTAATTACTTTAGATAACCTCACATTTATGAACGTGACAGTAATATAAAGAACGGAAACATTCTTTTATATTACAGTAGTCGTAAAAGTGGTAATAATAGTAGTTCAAACACTATCACTTCATTATCATTCATTGATTTTACAAAGCATTTGTAACTAATGATTTTCACAGAAGATTTAATGAGAATTCTCTAAACACAATCCCTCGAGCAAGTTTATTTATTTATTTGCACTTTGTGAGTTTTTCATACCAGAACAAACCAGTGGTCTTTCATTGGAGTTTGAGGAACAGCAAGTCTCTTCAGGTCTCCGGATTTCTTCTTAGTATTCTTGCCGATCACAACAAGGCTGTGGTCTAAATGGTCGCAATTTTTTCTCTGATTTCCAATTCCTCAGGTTCCCTTTTCCAAGCCTTTTGGTACCGTTGCAAGCGCACCAATTACAATTTGTATCATTGTCACTCTCATGTTCTTCATTTTTTTTAGTTCTCTGGCAAGGTCCAAGTATTTGTTTATATTTTCCTCGTTTCTTTTATTTTCACTCTGTGGTCTCACCAGAACGGCAAAATCCAATAAATGACTGATTATTTTTTCTTGTTAATCAACATTAAATCTAATCTTCAGGTTGGAATGAGGTAATCCGTTTGTATTTCAAAATTCTAGAGATTTCTATGGGCTTCATTTTCTAGGATGGTATCTGGTTTGTGCATGTACGATTTAGTAGGTAAGTAAAGTTGGCGACCGTAGTCGAGGGTGACCCAAAGGCTCTCTTTTTGATAGCCACTACACCAATGCATAGGGGAAGGTGCTACTCCTTTCCCTGGATTGCTCCACTTTACCCTTGACCCTTACTTTATAATACTGAGTGTTAAGCAAGGTAGCATCAAGTACCATTTTTTGAGTCTTTGATAAATTTTAATCTTTTGCACAATTCCCAGTGGATCAACTTTCCATCCTGTCGCAGCGAATTTAGCACTCCATTTATGCTAGTTTGCTGCATGCACTTATGTGGTTAACTGTGTCATCACACCCTCCACATGTCTTACACTTGCTGTTCTGTTGTATATGAATTTTTGCTTTACTACACTTGGTCGTTATTGAGTTCTTTCTGCTACTATTAAAAGAAATTCAGTTTCTCTTTTAAGGTGTCCCTTTCGTAGCCATATCCATGTCTTCTTCGTGTGCACTCTCAACGGTTTGTCGCTTGAAATATCCATTGAGTTGTTTTTCTTCTATTTATATTTCGTTGTTTTTGTTATTTTTCTGTTTGTTTTGTTATGTTGTCAAGGTTGTTATTGGCTACTGTAATTAGTCTTTCTTTTCTCTTTGTCATTTATTTCTCGAATCGTTTTATTAATGCATTTATGCAGTCCCCAATATTGGCGAGTCCTCTTCCTCCTTCTTTTCGTGCTACATATAGTCTACGTCATGTCTTAGATGTATTGCCTTGTGTATAGTCATCAATTTCCCTGTCCTTGTGGCCCATTTGTCTGAGTTCCTCCCTTGCTGACTTAAAGAATTGTTCTGATTATCTTACAAGCGGGACTATCTACTTGTTTATTCCTTTGATAATATTTCTGCAGCAGAGTTTGTTTATTGATTAAACCTATCAATGATCATATATATTGATTGATGCCGCAACCCTCTAATTCCAAACATGTCGCCTAGAACCCTTGGTCTAATCGTATTTCTCGTCGACGCACAGCTTAGCTCGGTTACCGTTCTGAAATCTCCATCTCTGCACAGTTGTTGGAATGGTCAGGTGTTTATGATTCGAAACTGTCCAGTTGGCACAATCGTTGCTCGTCTAACCTGAAATTTTCTAAAAGTGTTGCGATTCTTATATATTAAAAAAACGGTTGTTTTCTCAATCCATTAGCAAGTTTTTTTGGTGACGAGTGTTCTGAACAGGATGTGTCAATCTCTTTTCCAGGAAAATCAATAGAACCAGTTGTTTTTTTTAAATATAAACTGTTTATTTACATTATTCTAAGTAAAATACTATCAACTATTGTATGGCATATACAGATATACAAAACAGAATTTGCCCAGTCAGCTGGGGCTGTAGAATACACTAACTGCACCTCGGCAGAGGGGTAAGACCCCCTCCCCAATGAGTGTCCTGGATATGGCACTAAACAGTCTGATGGTGAGGTGCCAGTAATGCTGGGGCCTTGGGGAATACGGAGCATCCCTTCATTGCCATTTTTCCCAGGTCCACTCTGACCCGGCGTGGTAGCACTTGATAGGACCCTATCTATGGGTTAAATGGAACTAACGGCATACTTATGCTAAACTGAATTGTTTGAATAAACTGAATAGCTTGAGATAGAAATGTTTTTGACAATTAAACCGTACTTACATTCAAACTGCGTGCTTATGCTAAACTGAATTATTTGAAATAAAACTGTTTTTTGACATTGAAACTGTATTTACACTAAACTGAATTGTTTAACAGAACTGTTTCGACATTCAACTGTGTGTAAACAAAGTCTGTAATTATACTAAACTGAATTAGCTGAATTAAAACTGCTTAACTAAACTGAATAGCTCGAAATAGAAATGTTTTTCACAATTAAACTGTACTTTTAAACCGCGTGCTTATGCTAAACTGAATTATTTGAAATTGAACTGTTTTTGACCTTGAAACTGTACTTACACTAAACTGAATTGTTATATATAACTGCTTGAATAAACTGAATAGTGTGAAATAGAAGTGTTTTTGAGAAACTGTGTACTTATGCTAAACTGAATTGTTTGAAATAGAACTGATTATTTACATAAAAATGTATTTGGCGTTAAATAACCTTCGAAGGTTGAAATGCCATAAAACCAAACAAAACCAAACAAAACAGAATACAGCGTCTAGACTGGTCACGTGTGTCGGGTTTAAGTTAACTCAGCAACGGAGTGAACTGCTTGAGTCATTTACTTATGAGTGCTTAAGTATGTGAGTCAGCTGGTTGATGCTTATATAAGGATAGAGTTCTATCTGGCCTGACTGCAATCAAAATTGCGTGTTTTGCTCTGTGTCTTTCTCAATATGAGTTGATCCGCCTGCTTTACAGCCCAAACACCAACTAACTAATGACATCAAAATCAAACCATTATATACACATCTAATTCTAAATCTATTCCTTCACTGAAAATACATCTCAAATCAGCCATTGTTTAAGTTAAATTCAAAGGATCATTTTCTTTGCTTACAAGAATTCCATTTTATACCTGGGTCGTACTCACTAACCCAAAGCAATATTTCCGATATTTTCAGCCCATATTTAGCTGTCCTATTTCTAACCAGCTTCAAAATCAACAATATAGATTAACCTCTCGCTATACAGGATCACAGTTGTGTCGTTTCAACAATCAACTTGTTCGCGGGGCAAATTATAAAAATCTGATTTTTAACATTAATCCGATCCATACAGCTGTGAAGAAAATTATAACAATATTCTCAAAAACAAATTTACCTTGTTACATAAAACCGGTTAACATCGTTTCATGGCTTTGAAATGTTATCTCGTTCTTCTGGTGTACTCTTTTCTTACTTTTTTCTTTCATTTCTGTTTGATAGTGTATTATTATATTCTCCTTGAAAGTTTTGATATCAGTTTTAACAGATGATTTCTCACAAAATTCAGAGTCACAACACTTCATTAAAAATTCTTCCTATTTAAATTCTTGTGATATATTTTAAATGTTAAGGTAATTTCAGTATTGAAGGAAATCAGTGAAATTACTTTATGGAAAAACATTGTTTATCATGATATTTTAAATAAGTAAAAAAATAGTTTTGTCAACTTTTTTTATTTATTCAATTAAATTTTGTAATTATTGTTTCGGTTTTTTTGTTTAATGGCATATAAACATGGATCGTTTAAAGCCAAGGTCATCTTTGTAGAGGGACAATAATAGTATTACTTAACCAATAGCTGGGGGTGGGGATAAAGAGGTTTATGCCTTTCCCGGAGGTAATAGTCTGAAAGTGAACATTATGGAACGCCTGGTGTTTGAACGTCTTTACTATTATGTCGCAGTCCTGCACGTTTGCTACAATGCCACAGGGATTTCCACCTCCCCTCCAACTAAATATTATATAATATTATTTGCACCAGAGCCCAAGTGATAGTGTTCATGACTCTTTTCAGTATTCAAACCGATCTTTACAGTGCTGTCGTCAATATGGTTTCAATCTTTCCTTGGATATCCAATTCCACCAGCCTCAATGGTCCGGCAAAATACACTACTAGATGACAAGTTCTTTTTTCTTTTTAATTTAAACTCGTTTTCTGGCAGGGATTGTTTGATTCGTTCATATCTATCTAAAAGTCGCATAGAATCTTATGCGTTCCATTTTCACGGACAGATTCTGGTTTGTACACATACTATTTTTCAACATGGCAAAACTTTAGGTTCTTGTACAATTTCAAGTGAACCCCTTTTACTGCCCAGTCGTGCCTAGTTATTCTTTTTTTGTCTTTCGTGTCAGTTTGCTGTATCTGTTTATCATGTGATTAACTGTTTCGTCTCAGTAACCCAATAACCTACACTTGTTTTCGTCCGTGTATTATTACTATTAGTATTATGACAGTAGAGTCTTTCATGTCAGCATTAGCTGATGGTCTTTCACTGGAGTTTGAGTGACAGCAAGTCTCCTCAAGTCTCCAAGACACTTTTCAGTATTCTGGCCGTTCTCAACAATGTAGTTGCTTGGATGGTCTCCACTCGTCTGCCAACTTCCAAGTCCTCCAGTCCCTTTAGTAATCCTTTAGTTACTGTTCCAAAGGCACCAATTACAATTGGTATAATTGTCACCTGCATGTTCCATAGTTTTTTCAATTCCCTAGCAAAGTCGAGGTACTTATCCTTCTTTCCACATTCTTTCAGTTTTATTCTGTGGTCAGCCAGGACAGCAAAGTCGACAATTTTGCAAGTTCTCTTTTTGTTGTTGTTGTTGTTGTTGATTATTATTAGGTCTGGTCTTCTGGCCAAGATTAGGTGATCCGTTTGTATGTCAAAGTCCCATAGGAGTTTATGTGTGTCATTTTCTAAGACAGATGCTGGGTTTATTAATATTATTTACTCATTAGAGTTTTTCACATCAGCGTTAGCTGATGGACTTTCATAGGAGATCGAGTGACAGCACGCCTCCTCGAGTCTTCAGGACTCTTCTCAGTATTCTGGCCGTCTTCAATACTGCAGTTGTTTGGATGGTCTCCACTCGGCCGCCAACTTCCAAATCCTCCAGGCCCTTTAATATTCCCTTAGTTACCGTGCCAAAAGCACCAATCACAATTGGTAAAATTGTCACCTTCATGTCCCATAGTTTTTTTAAATTCTCTAGCAAGGTCGACCTACATATCTCTCTTTTCACTTCTTTCGGTTTTATTCTGTGGTCAGCTGGGACAGCAAAGTCGCCAATTTTGCAGTTTTGCAATTTTTTTGGTTGATTATTATAAGGTCTGGTCTTCTGGCCGAGATTAGGTGATCCGTTTGTATGTCAAAGTCCCATAGGAGTTTGTGTGTGTCATTTTCTAAGACAGGTGCTGGGTTGTGCATATACCATTTGTTGGCATGGTCAAATTTAAATTTCTTGCACATTTCCAAGTAGATCACATTGCCCCCCCCCGTACTCCTTCTGTGCCAATTTGCTGTATTCGCTTATGTGATTGTTGGTTTCATTTCTGTCACCGCATAGCCTACATTTGCAATTTTGTTGCGTCTGATCTATCCTCATTATTATTATTATTATTATTATCATTATTTACAAAACTTGATATTTCTTGCTCTCTTGAATTCTTCTTACAATTTAATGTGTGTTTGATATGACATTAAACTGCATCTGATGGTAAGACTCTAGTCCTGGACTTTGGAAAATTTTAAGTACTCTCTAATTATCATTACTCTCAGCTACACTCTGACCCATAATGGTAGCATCTGTTATAGTCCCATCTGTGTGTCAGATAGAACTGTTTAATCTTTTACTAAGGATTATTATTATAATTATTATTATTGAAACAATACAGCAGTGTCCAAATTGTTCTTATTTGATAGGAATACTTGACAAATAGAATTACTAATATTCAATAGCGATACTTGAAACTTTTAAACTGTGCGTAAAAAATGATTAATAATAAATTGAATAATTAGAGTTTGATAGTAATATTTGAAAGTGTTTAACAGTATGTAAACAAATGAATTCTAACTCGTTTAAAGAAAAACTTACCTCCTAACTATTCATTTACAAATCAAATATATATATATATATATATATATATATATATATATATATATATATATATATAGTTGTAAATAATCCACAAGGGTTAATATACCAAAAACGAATAACCAACCGCATTTAATAACAGTTTTTAATAATAATGAAAAACGATTTGAAAATCTGAAGAAAATCATTAACCTCCAGATTTCTAGTTCCGCCAATATTTTCAGAATGGGAAAATTCCAACAACCACAACAACAACAGCAACAGCAAACGTGGAATATATAAAGTTGACCAAAAATATCTAAGAACAAGTCAACCCATTTAAAGTATAAATATAGACATGACTGAGTGGAAAGTGCGATCCATTGGGAACTATACGACTACGATTCGACCATACCAACCCATGGTATATGCACGAACCAATATCTGCCTTAAAGAAAAAATAAAAAATCCTTTGAAATTTTCCGATTCAACTCCGGCCAGAAGAACAGATTAAATTATAGAGAACAAGGAGAAACATTTGACTGTGGATTTCTGCGTTCCAGTAAACAACAAATTAAATTTGAAAGAAAGTTTAAATCTGGATAAGTTTATGGACATTGTTGTATCGTAATAACTTTACTTTAATACCATTAAGAGTAAAAAAAAAAAACATAAGATTTTCGGAAATTGAACGATAAAATAGATTCTGCTTATGATCACAAGAACGCAAGTAATAATTCCTCAGAGAACAAAAGTAATTTGGAAGAGAATAGAAATCATGACATCGCAAAATATCGCATTGGTTGGCTGGTGCCTTTGTGAATAAGCTAAACATTATCGACTTTGATTGAAAGGATCAAGTACATGACCTTTCCTTAGAAGTCAGAGTTTGTCCGTGACAAAACCGTACAAAGAAATGTCTACAAGATGTGGCAATAAACGAATGAAACCTGAAAATATCATGACAAAAGGCTTTTCGACAGATATTATGGGTTGGAAAAATGGATCAATTGTCTAAAGGTCACAACAAAATTACATGTCAAGATTGTAGAAGAACAAAAAATAGCTCTTTTGCACTAGGCCATAATAAAGATGTCAGCAAAAAAGATGAAAAAAAACCCAGCGATTTTGTGAATACTAAAGTATGAATTGACGTCCCACAAGGTAAATTAAACGAACGTCATTTTTGTTCTCACATTTTCTTCTCCTCATCATTATCGGCATACTTGGAATAGTTCCGAAGAATCTTTAAAAGAAGTTGGTAAAACTTAAAACTCGAGTAAAAATTCAAAAAGACAGCATAACAAATAAATCTAGAATACCGATTTAAATAAATCTAGGTTATACAGATGATTTGCTGTCACTTGATTCCCTGTGAAACTCACTAATTACTGCTCGTCTGAATACGGTAAACTGGTTTATAAGTAATACCAAAAAAGTACAATTGAGTGGGGATTGTAACTCATGGGTAATTGTGCCAGGGATTCTGGTTTTTTCATGATTATTATTATGGTACGAAGAATACTATAGCATTATAGACAAATAAAGATTCATACCTAAAAACATGAGATATAAAAACAGATAGTTCTACTTTTTCCCCAAAATATTTAGATCCATTTCGAAAATATTAGAATCCACTTCCAAAAATAGAAAATCCAATTTTTTGATATGCTGTTTCTTTTTTTTTTTTTTTTTTTCTTTTCAGATTTTAGAATAAACGGTGTTTGTTTTTTTAGAAATGGGTCTTAATTTGATTGGAATGCGATAATTAAAATGAAATACTATTTAAGCAGATGTTTTGTTGTCATTTGATTCCTCATGAAACCTGCTAGTTACAACTGGTCTGAATGCAGTAAACCGACCTACAAGGAATATCGAAAAGGCATAATTCAGTGGGGGACGGTAACTCATGGGTAATTGTGTAAGAGAATCTGGTTCTGTCATGCAAACAAATGGTATTGGAACACCCGAGAGGGTCCTTGGGAAGTAAACAAAAATCCAAAAAACAAACTCACTTTGTGACTATGACATTCAAACAAACGACACATTTCAGTTAATGATTATACTCCTAGTATAAGAATATTAATCAATTATCGATTATTATAGAATATAATTATCAACTCAGTGAAGTATCAGTAAAAGGTTAAAAATTGATTGGAAAGATCGAGTACATGACCTTTCCAAAGTATAATCCAAGTGGTTTATGAACCAACTGTACACACAAATGGGTTGATTAATTGTACCAATGTATGATAATCATCATCATCATCATGACGTGCCATCAGCTCGGATATCCCAGACACTCTCTCGCCACCCCTCCCGATCGTCCATTGCTTCCGGCAGGTCTTCAGGGCTACATCCCGTATCTACACAGAACTGCTGTATGTAGGTTCTTGCTGGTCGTCCTCTCTTTGCTCGGCCATGTGAAGAGGTCCACAGGAGTACATCACTTATGAGCTCATCCTTAATTCTCCAGCGGTATCCCTCATGTCTGGTTCGTTTAATTTTGATAGTTTTCGTGAAGGGTGGTTGGTGGCAATACAGCTGCTGCTTTGTGGGGTGCTGCCTCCAGGATTTGTTCAATATTGCTCGCAGCATTCTTGGGTAGTTGCCGTCAAGCATAATGTTATAAAACCTGGAAAATTCCTAAGAAAGTAAGTCTTTCAGCAGAAATTGTAGGTTGGAAAATTGGATCAAATAATTAATTACTACCATAAAAATAGACTGATTGATTATTATTATAGTACACATCATAGGA
This sequence comes from Sepioteuthis lessoniana, assembly GCA_963585895.1. NCBI lineage: Eukaryota > Metazoa > Mollusca > Cephalopoda > Myopsida > Loliginidae > Sepioteuthis > Sepioteuthis lessoniana. The sequence continues at coordinate 100,002,220 of OY757915.1, forward strand.
TTATTAACAAGATAAAGCTTTCATCTTCGTCGCTAAAAGAGTCAAATATAAATCCAGAAAAAAAATTTAATCCTTTTTATGAAGATTTGCAGAAGTTTTGTAGAAAAATATTTTTAGTTTGTAGGTGGAGGTAACCTGTATTTAGTATTTAAGTTCCCCACAATTTTATGTTGAAGTTTGATATAGAGTGTTTAGAAAAAAGGTAGAATAGGCATAATATAGGTATATGGGAAAAGTAGTTAATGAAGGAAGATATGCAACAAATGAGTAAAAGATATGAAACAAATGAGTAAAAGATATGAAACAAATAACGGTTGTAAAACGGCGCGGACAAAAAGAACATTTAAAACAAGGCGACGAACAAAACAAATTTATATACTATAACAATAAAACTTACATTGATACATAAAAGATATTGCTAATTCTACTAACGAAATAATAGTGTGTGTGTGTGTGTTTATGTGGGTGTGTGTGTGTGTCTAACACAACTAAACTACAAAAGGATTACATGTTTAAAATGTCTTTCTTTTTATGGTTGGAAACAGGCAGTTTCTCTGAGACTGGAAAGAGACTCATAGTCAATGTATATTTTGAATGTCTACGAGGCCCATCCATGTTGTTGCTTTTCACTCCTGTTGATTCACACTGGAGAGAGTGTGTTGCCGCTGCGAAGAAATTGGGTAAAAGAGAGAGGGTGTTTTAAAACGACGTATTCATAGAAAATACGCGTCTTGTAAGTGGCTCCAAACGCAGGACTAAATTTACGCACGGACGTAGTTCTAAGCAGGTCACGTGGTTCTCCTGGCCAATGGTTTTCCGAGACTGAATATGTAAGCGTCCGCCATCTTTGTGGGAACAAGTGGCATACCGCCCAAAATAATTTATAGGAGTGTAAAGTCCTATAAGTTCGATTTAACCACACTTAAAAGATTTCTTGAAACATTTATGTTTTCTTGTTTTTCAGGGTGGTTAATACTAACTACCCATAATGCTATGTAACTATTTACATTTCCTGTTTGAAGAACTACCTATGAGCCTAATCATTATTGTCTAATTAAATAAAAATAATTATTTTAACTGTGAAAAATATTTAATTTTGAAATTTAAAAAACTTTGAGTTCTGTACTCTTTGTCATATCATGCATCAGCATAGCTTTTTGCTGATTATTATCGATTAGTTGGGACTTCCTCTCGATAAACACCTGTAACCTTCTAGGTGTCACGTTGTACCGTGGATAACAGGTTGATTGTTCATTGTGTAGCCTCGGGCCCTAGAAGATTCGTTGTTGGATAATCAGGGGAGTGTGTTCTGTTTAGTAAGCATTGGACTGCTATGTCTTGGAGTGAAGCACAGCTCAAGTCTTCAATTGTCCTTTCTATGAAGGGTGGTCAAATTCTAGTTCTTTTCTTATTTTTATTTTTATTTATTTATTTTTTTTTTTGAAAAGTAATCAGGTTCCTGACTCTTTTCCGGGTGGAAGGCTTTTTTCGTGTAACGTTAAAACTGATACGAACACAGAATTTCAATATTTTTGCTATCTTTTATTGTTTGTCTATCTATAGCCAGTCGAAATACAATAGACTTTAGAGAGAGAGAGAGAGAGAGAGAGAGAGAGAGAGAGAGAGAGAGAGAGAAGCTGACATGTTGTTCTCAAGCCTCACTATTGATAGACTTCGATTTATGAGATCAAAACTTCGTCAGTCGAATCCTTTCTGTCAACTTCGGCGGTCAAATACTATCTCATAGTATCGGGATTCGCTCGAGTGTGTATATATATATATATATATATATATAAGCAACTCAAATAATCAAAAGCTCACATATAATAATTGTCCCTTTTTCTAATCTCTCGTTTCCATCTACATGAACGTCAAAGAATCTCTCTGAAGTCGCCAATATCCTATTTCTAATGAAGCACTGAGGCGAATTTTTTCATCAGATTCAAAATATTATTATAAACTTTTGAATTGAGGGATCCCATTACCAGTAAAAATCCCTCAGACTTAATATAACCAGATCGTCTGGTTGACTTCAAAAGACCCGCTTGGGAGTTGCCAAGCATTCTAGGATTTTATTTATTTACTCAATCTCGGTGCGAACTGACCGCTAATTTAATTTGTTTATCCATTCATTTCTTCGTCGACCCGCACTTAGTATATTTCAGTTTGACCGAGTCATTCTTTTATTTATTTCTTCACCAAAAATAAATCTTAAACCAAACTGTATCATTCCCACGAACATAATGCAACAACTCACTGTTACCTTGAGGAACAAAATCTTTAAGGTCTTATTAGCAGTAAGTCTGCATATCAGATTTAGTTTGATTTACTTGTTTTTATGGCATATCAACCTTTGAAGGTTATTTAATGCTAAATCGATCCTTCTATAAGAACAGTAGTGGTACTATTTAACCCATAGCTGGGAGGATTAGGGTTTTTAAAACTTTTTCCAAGGGTATTTGTCCGAAAGTGAACGTAATAGTGCGACTGGAGTTCGAACTCACTTATTACGATTCCGCAGTCCACCTCTTTAACCATTACACCATAAAGACACTCTCAAATCAGATTTAGTAGTTCTTGATGTGACTGTTTTGCCGTCTATGGAGTAATAACAAACAAATACTTCCCAATTTTTAATAAATATTGCTATATTGTGGTATATGCAAAAACCAAAATATGTCCAAGAAAATCAGACAAAATTCTCTGGGATTTTGGGAAACTAACATATAACCCAATCTCGACCAAAAGGCAAAACACGGTATTAATTACTAAGAAGATAAGAATTTGTTGGCTTGTGAGTTTTGGCATTCAGCAGACCATGGAGTAAAAAGAAAAGAAAACGAAACAATAAACAAATACTTAGCCCTTGCTAGAGAACTGAAAAATATGAGTGCGACGATGATACCAATTTTTGTTAGAATCCTTGAAATGCTCCCTACAAATGCTTGGAAAAGAAAATGGAGGAACTGGAGATCATATAGAATAATTGAGTCCATCCAGACCAAAGCATTGTTAGAATCAGCTAGAATACTCAGAAGAGTCATGGAGACCTGAGGAGACTTGCTGTCACTCTGACTTTAGTAAAAATAAATAAATTAAAAAGTGTTAAAACTGGTTTGAACAACTTACATAGAGTGAAAATAATAATAATGATACATGAAGGTGACGGTGATACCAAATGTAATTGGTGCACTCGGAACGATCCCCAAAAGCTTGATAAGGGGGCTGAAAGAATTGAAAATTTGAAGACTAGCCTATACCATAAACATAACAGCATTATTAAGAATGTGAAAATTGTGAAAATTCTTGGTGACTTGAAAAGAATTGCTGTCAGTGGAAGACCATCAGCTAACGTTGGTTTGAAAAACTCGATAATAATAATAATAACATTTGCAAAAAATCAAAAAGAATTAGTGACATTGATACAAACAATATGAATATACAGCCAGGATATCGGAATGGAATTTGGCATTGAAAAATGCGTCATGCCCATAATGCAAAGTGGAAAAAGCTAAATAACGGAAGGAAGAGAACTGCTAAATTGCACACAAGAAGATATGGACACAGCTAAGAAAGGAAAATCTAAAACATGAAACAAGGACATAAAGACGAACTATGTTAAAGCGAAAATTGATAAGACACAACAAATAGCGAGTGTAGATAATGTATAGAAAAAGGTGACTCAGTTAATCACACTGTAAGCGAATGCAGCCAAATAGCACAAAAGGCGTAAAAGAGAAGGATCGTTTGAGTGGGAAAGGTGATCTAATTGGAATTGTGTCAGAGATTGAATTTTGACCGTACTAATAAATGGTATATGCACATACCTAAATCCGAACAAGAAAATTTGATGCATATTATTCCCAGAGATTCGGAGATACAAATGGATCACCTAATCCTGTTCAAAAAAAAAAAAGAAAAAAGAATTTATCGTCAAATGGATTTTACAGATGTGGACCACTAAGGGAAAATAACGAAAATGTACACAAATACTTGGACCTTTGCCAGTGACTTGAAAAAGCTGTAGATACCGATTGTAATTGGCACTGTTGGAACGGTCCCAAAAAGACTGGATGAATCGGAGATCAGAGGAAGAATCAAGATCATCCTGACTACAGCATTGTTTAGATCGGCCAGAATACTGAGAAGAGTCCTGGAGGCCCTAAAGATACTTGCAGTCACTCAGACCCCAGTGAAATATCATTAGATAACAATGGCGCGAAAAACTTGAATAATAATAATGAAATACAAACGGATTACCGAATCTCGGTCAGCAAGCTAGACTTACTGTTTATTAACAAGACGAAAAGGACGTCAGCTTGTGGATTTTGCTGTTCCAGTGGACCACAAAGTGAAAGTAAGCGAAAAGATCGACAAATACTTGGATTTTTCCAGAGGATAGAAAAAAACTGTCGAACATGAGGTTGATGGTATTACCAATTGTAGTTGGTGCGTTGGCACCGTCACCAAGATCTTGGAATAAAACCCGGAAAGAATAAGAAGTTAGTGTAAGAATAGTATGAATGCAGAACACATCACTGTTGAGATCGGCCAGAATACTGAGAAGAGTCCTGAACACCCAAGGAAACTTGCTGTCACTCAGACTCCGGTGAAAGACCATCAGCTAACGCTGGTGTGAAAAACTCGCCATGAGACTATAATAATGATAATTAAACAAATAATATGTGGCTCAGTTAGCTAAGGCTGTAAAATACACCTACTGCTTCTCTGCAGAAGGTTAAGAGTCCTCCAACGAGTGTCCAAGATATGAAACTAAATACTGATCGTGAGGCTACAGTAATGCTGGAGCTTTGGGGAATGCAGACTACCCCTTCACTGCCATGGCTCCAAGGTCTACTCTGGCCCGAAGTGGTAGCACCTGATTGTGTCCTATCTATGAGTCAAATAGAACTAAACAATGTACTTATACTGAACTGAATTGCTTGAAATAGATCTGTCTTTAGATTTAACTGTTTGTAAACAAAAAACCTGTACTTATGCTAAACTGAATTATTTGAAATAGAACTATTTGATCATTTAACTGGGTGTAAACAAATGACTGGTGTTTAATTGGATTGTTAGTGATACATAGCAATACTTAGAACCATTTAACTTTGTTGACATGCTAAACGGAATTGTTTGAGATAGAACTGTTTGATCGTTCGACTGTTTGTAAATAAAAAGTATGTACAAAAGCTGAACTGAATTGTTTGAAATAGAACTGTTTGTAAATTTAACTGCACGTAAATAAAAAACTGTATCTAAACAAATGACTATGTGTAAACAGAAGACTGTATTTATGCTAAACTGAATTGTTGGAAATTAAGTGAAACCAAACCATATAATATGGAAAGACAAGTAATCTCAGAAAGAAAAAAGAAAATATTGTATAAACATTGAGTCAACTTGGTGTACTAACCTAAATAAGAAAACCCCAAACAATTCTTTTATAAAAAGTCATTTTATTCTAAACCGAAAATCATCATCATCATCATCATCAAGGCGTGTTGGCGGCACAAATTTGCTTGACTCTCTCTCTCTCTCTCTCTCTCTCTCTCTCTCTCTCTCTCTTTCTCTCTGGTGCGCGCGCTATCTATCTCTTTCACCATCAGTCTCTATCAGACATCACTCTTTGTAGGTCCACCAAGCAGTATCCAGTGTCCACACAGAGTTGATGAATGTAAATTTTTACTGGTCAACTTACACTGGTTTGTCAATGGGTAGGAGTCCGGAGGAAAACATCGTTTATGAGTTCTTTCTTACTTCTCCAGAAGTGCCCCGTTTCCTGCTCGTCTTACTTGGTTGGTTCGCAAGATGGGAAGTAAGTGGCCACACAGCTTCTGTTTTGTAGGGCGCTGCTTCTATTATTTGATCAAAACAGCACGTAGCATCCTTGCGTAGTTTCCATCTAGCTAATCTTTCATGCGTTTTGTTTGGATCTAAGTGGTGCAACCATACAGTAGTGCTTACATGGCAACAGCTAGGAAAATTCCCGTTTTATTTCATCAAAGAGATCAGACTAGGATTTTATTATTTCTAGTGAAACATTTTAGTGCATATTTTAAAAAAAAACATAATTATTTGATAAAATAGTTATATTATAACAGTTTATAGTTGTCAGAAGCTAAGAATAACGAATCAAGAATTCGACTTTAAACTCATTAGATAAAGATCATCCACACACGTCCAAGTTACATTTCGTTTTAGTATTTACATTAATTCTTGTAGTGGAAATAATAGGCTTATTAATAGCATTACTACATGGCAGTTTAGATCGTAAAACTGACGGTAATAGTAGTATTTATAGATATTATTATCACGGTCGTTTGAAGACGTATTTTTTCTTTATTTTAAAGCAGTAGATGTATTAGTTATTAGAGCTTCGAAGAAAGTAGCCCTGTTCGTAACATGAGAATACGTAACAGTAATATTACCAATAATAGTCACAGCAGTAGGATTTTTTCAGTGTTGTCTTAAGACCCGCCACTACAGTTACTATCGGTACAAAAACAGGTAGAATGCATATTTATTGACTTTCGAGTTGTAATTCATGTAACAAAAGTACACATGCACACACCTACACATCCACATACACAAATATACATCCATACACACATATAGTTATATAGTAATCTGAGGTTAAATGTGACACAAGGTCATAAATATGGAATGTCCAGAGAGAATGGAACTCAGTAATATTGGTTTACTAGCATAACTGGCTAAGCAATACACCACCTAGGCGCTCTGAAAAACGAAGTGTAGTTCAGGTTTGGTATAAGGTCGCAACTATAGAGTGCGTAATGATAAGTAGCAATTCGTTAATAAGAATAGCTTATTAGCATTACATCAGAAGTGTAGCCTAGCTTTGTCATAGGGTGACAGGTAATGGCACCCAATGAAAATCAAACTTATTAACAATGGTCTAAGAGATTAGCTTTTTAACCATAACTCTTCAATTAGACACTCCAAAGTAAACATAAACACACACACACACACACATATATATATATATATATATATATATATATATTGGAGGGGGTTTACCCAACCCCTCCGCCTAGAGTAGGATACGACACTAGGTTAATTTTTAAATAAAGTTATGCTGGTTTCAATTCAGATTTTTCCTTCGCCTAGACTGGTTGCCTTACCAAAGGTAAAAAAAAAAATCCAATCTGCCCTATTTTTATCCTTAACTGGCAAAGAAGATATGGATCCATACATTTCCGAAGTTGATTTGCGCAAAGTGAAACGCAAACCACGTCCAGGATTAGAACTCAGATCGCCAATTTCCATTGGTGATAACCCTTATACTAAACAATTATCAATCAATACCTATATATCAATGGACATACGTACATCTAGTCTGTAGGTGACGGATAACAATGCATTTATTTTTACACAACTAATACTTTTAAAGATCTTTTTCATTTTTCAACGCTCTTAATTCAATGCTAAATATTAATTACATAGATCGAACATTATATAGAATACTCGAAACCTTAAAAAATAAAATAAAAATTTTTTGCATTTAATGAATATAAAATAGGGTGCGGAAGCAAAATTAGGAACATTCTAGTATAATAATAAACGACTTTATCATAAAACAAGATTAATTTTAATTTTAATAGATAAACAACAAAATAAAAAAAATAGATACAAAACAGTAGATTTACTCAATATGGCTGCCATTTCTTTTTCTTTTTTTTTTTTTTTTCAATTATTGCATCAACATGCCTTCGGAATAATCTACATGTCTTCGAAATAAATTCATCAGACATTTTATTCCATTTCTCCACAATAGCAGTCTTATGAGAACCAGTATTTGGATTGGAAGTTGCATTTGTTTTGTTTTCTAAAACGCCTCAAATAGCGTAATCAAGGGGGTTTAAGATCTAGGCTTGATGGAGACCATAAAGAAATTCCAAATATTTCGGATTTTTTTTTTTTTTTTTTTGGCTTGGTTTCGGCGTTACAGATGCTTTGTCGTTTTTCTTGCTCACTCATATTGGGCTAAATTTTAAGGAATAAGTGCCTGAATAATAAAGTTAACCATGAAAATTTACACTGATCGGGTTTTTTTTCAGAAAATGGACTAATCAGACCAAAAAAAAAAAACGTTTTTAAAAATTATTTCATATTTTGCTTCCGCACCCTGTACAACGTAAATGATTGAATGGGGTTTTTGATCCGTTGCCTACTATTCCTACGCCATTTTACTTTCCACAATTCTTTTACCAATTTATTTTAAGAGGCAATCTTCTGCAATTAGTTGACCAGTTCCCATACCTCGGCAGTAATATCTCATCTACAGAAAGTGATGTCAAAATATGCATTGGGAAGGTATTGACTGCTATTGACAGGTTGTCGATCATATGGAAATCTGATCTCTCTGATAAAATAAAATGGAATTTCTTCCACGCTGCCGCTATATTGGTACTATTGTATGGTTGCACCACTTGGACTCATGGAATGCATGGAGAAAAAGCAAGTTAGGAACTACACAATGATGCTACGTGCTGTTTTGAACAAATCCAGAGAGCGACGTCCCACAAAACAGTGGCTGTACGGTCACTTGACTACCATCACACAAATCATCCAAGTGAGAAGACATGCTTAGCATTGCTGAAGAAGTCATGATGAACTCATAAACGATGTTCCACTATGGACTCCTACACATGGCACACCTGTGATGGCTGGCCAGCAAAAAATTACATACAACAGCTCTATGAGGACACTTAATGTAGTCTCGAGGACCTGCCGAGAAGGCCAATAGGGACGGATGAAAGAAGATAATCAAGGGACTCTATGCTATCAGAACGACTTGAAGATGATAATGATGATGATATAATCTCTGATAATGTCAAAATCTTTATTTAATCCTGAAATGTGTCTTTTTAGATTTAGGTTGACAGAAATGTTCTGCTATAGTGCTTGAAAGGAGAAAACCCCTGAGACCAGTCGATCAATATATCATCTACCCAACACGGAAAGAGAGAATTTCACTATTTAAATAAATAAATGTATTGACTTCCGTGGTCATAAGTTATTAATGAATAATCATCAACTCGCAGAACTTACCCATATTACATACGGGTTGTAAGATAATCATTAAAAATAAAGGATGTAGAGTCACGTTTATTAAACTTTGATATAACAATTCATATTTAAAAGAATCTTTTTATTTGATTTTACTGTTTATTTTCTAGGGATATTATCGAAGTTAACTCGTGTTTAGCGCTTGAAAAATGTTTCCGCTGAATTCAGGAATCACAGATACTCTCGATGATCCTTAAAAATTAGTAAATACTTTGTATAAACATTTTATTATTTTTCCAAATTCGAGGAATAATATTAACTTAAAAAAAAGAGGAGAAAAGTAGTTTAGCATTTTTCGGGCGGACCACTGTTGGGGCGATATAAATTTCTTCTCGACTCGTGACCGCACCAGGCAGGGTCTTTGCCCAGTAGGCTGGGACTGTAGAATAGACGGACTGCTTCTCTGCAGATGGATAAGACCTCCTTCTAACGAATGTCCTGTGGCCAGTCTTTTGGGGTTGTAGAATACACCGACTGCATCACTGCAGAGACATAAGACCCCCACAACGAGTGTCCTAAATATGAAACAAAACAATCTGATGGTGAGGTTCCAGTAATGCTAGAGCTTTGGGAAATGAAGATTACCCCTTCATTCCCTTTGCTCCCAGGTCACCCCTGGCCCGGTAACACTTGATACGGTCCTATCTATTGGTCAAATAGAACTAATGTGTATTTAGGCTAAACAGAATTGCTTGAAATAGAACTGTTTTGACATTTAAACTGCGTAATTATGCTAAACTGAATTGTTCGAAAAGGGGCTGTTTTAGTATGCTAAATTGAATTCCTTGAAATAGAACTGTTTTGACATTATACTGTGTGTAAAAGTATACTTATATTAAACTGAATTGTTTGAAATAGAACTATTTGACGAAACTGAATAGCTTGAAATAGAAATGTTTTTAACAATTAAACTATGTACTTATGCTAAACTGAATTGTTTGATATAGAATTGATATAAAAATGGAATAAGCATTAAATAACATACAATGGTTGATATACCACAAAACTCAAACAAACAAACAGGCAGGGTCTAAGCATATTCGGAGTGAGAGGAAATCATTTGCATCACATAAAGAATACCAAGAGACCATGGGTAGTACCCGTAATGTAGTAGCTATAATGCTGGACTGTGACCTCGAAGTAAACGAGATCGAATCTCAGTCGCGCTATTTCGTTCACTTTTCGACTAATATCCTTTGGAAAGATATGAACCACCTTATTTCCCAACAAGCTATGGGTTAAATAGAATCACTGTTGTTCTACGAGGAATGATTTGTCATTAGATAACTCACGAAAGTTGATATGCGATTAAAAAAAAAAAAACAAGAAAGAGAGAGAGGGGGGAAGAATCAAAGGAAACAGAGCTGTCGGCACGCCTTGATTATGATGATGATGAAAGCATTTGGCACGATATGTGAATACAACTAATTCTAGGCGTTCAGGGTAGTTCCTTACTATTGATATCATTACATCCCAGAAAAACCTGTCGTATATGATTTAAGAAGGAGGTGAGAAGGGATAAGTAACCCCTCGTTGCTCTTAGAAAACGTAAAAGAGAATTCTTCGGCATGACAATACCCTATGGGACATCTCCACTTCTAGTGAGCATCTGCAGCAGATATTTGACTGGATCTTTAAGAAAGGGAAGAAAGCCGAAAATAATTTCAAAGATTTTAAGATGCAAGTGAAATGCATTTCAATAAATTATAGCAGTGATAGAAGAAAAATTGGAAGAACGTTCATTCTTCAGGCATTGACGACAGCATCGAGGAGTTTGAATGAAAATTAATGACTTTACGCTTGAGTGATTTCTGAGGGAATAAATAGGACACATCGAACTCATCTATACTTGAAACTGATTGGAAAAGAGCTGGACCTTCTAAATCAATATATTTTGATGAAATCCTTTTCACACAATGGAATAATTGAAAATAGATTTCTAGTTTATTCGTGAAAAGACAGAAGAACAAAATATATATTAGATTTATATATTCAATGCTATGGAAGTTTATCTGCTACCTTTGGTTTCATGTAACCAAAGGTCGCAGACAAACTTCCCTGGCATTAATAGATAAATCTAATATATATTTATTAATTATTATGTAATAGCTCTATATCAGATATTGAGCACCCTCCAAATTATATCGCATTTGGTTCGCCACAAACCTACAAAGTGAATAAGTGACAACCAACACTGTTGCAATATATATATATATATATATATATATATATATATATATGTGTGTGTGTGTGTGTGTGTGTGTGTGTGGGTCCACAAATTATTTCAAATTTGGTATATGTCAAATTTGAAATCATTTGCCGACCTAAAATGAAATAAAATTATATATATATATATATATATAGAGAGAGAGAGAGATATCCCTGACTCCCTCTGTCTCTCTCTCTCTCTCTCTCTCTTCAATCGTCCCTATCATCCATCGCTCCTGGCTGGTCTTCGAGTCTACATACTGTGTCCATACAGAGCTGTTGTGGGTATGTTCTTCTTCCAACATTGGCACGCCCATGTGAAGGGGTCCATAAAAGAATGTCACAGATGATTTCGTTCTTGCTTCTCCAACAGTATCCCGCATGCTTAATAATAATAATAATAATAATAATAATAAATATATATATTCGATATATATATCTAATTCCATGGAATTTAGACTGCGACCCCTGGGTTTCATGGAGTTTTTTACTGCACTTGGTTCGACACATACCCACAAAGTGATTTAATGACAACCAACACTGTTATATATATATATATATATATATATATAGAGAGAGAGAGAGAGAGAGAAAGAGAGAGAAATAGAAAAACAAACTATTATAAATTTGATAAAATCATTATGATGGAAAGTCAATGTTAAACGTTTCTGTGCATATATATATATATATATATATATATATATATATATATATATATTTCTATATGCTACAGATTATATATATATATATATATATATATATATATATATATCTTATATATATTTATATATTCTGTAGCATATAGAATTATATATATATATGCTACAGATTATATATATATTTTATTATACATATATGTATATATTCTGTAGTTGTATATATATATATATACCATTCCCTAGAGATACTGGTTATACATGCAAATGGAAAAATTCACGCCGAAATACTCCCTGAAGAACATACCATTCCCTGGGAAACACGAATTTGTCCTATCCTTAACGGATAAAATAGTGGACTTTATCAAGAGGATGCGATGGAAGGCCCACTTTCATCTCAACCCTGCAGCCACAAAAGAGGAACAAAAACCCGGCGCAAGAAGATTGAAGTCGCAGGGGACACCACCAAGCAACAGCGGACTGGACCAGTTCGAGAGTGACCTATTCGGCATAATTCGGAAGATTGAATTCTTGAACTCTAAAAATTCATTCCAGGCGAAATTGAGAGAGGACATAGAGCGAATTAGGAAATCAAGGAAAATCTGGGTCAGATCTGACAAGTCTAACAACATATACCAGGTCAGTCCACATGAATATGAGAGAATCCTTAATGATAAAATCACGGAATCATATAAACTAGACCATAGCGACACAACTACTCAAATCAACAGGGACACAGCTAAGTTTGCTCAGAAAGTAAATATGATAGATAGAGTTGGGAAATTGAAAGAAAGAAGTGCCTATATTTTATTTAAGGATCACAAAAAAAACTTCCCAGATAAAAAGCAGACTAGATTAATTAACCCCACAAAAACCGAACTAGGCCTTGTATCTAAAGATGTAATACAGAAGATTACGTCTAGAGTGATGAGTAGCCACAAATATAACTTGTGGAAAAACTCTATGGATACTATCGATTGGTTTAAGAAAATTAAGGATAAAAAGAGATCCACTTTCGTACAATTCGACATCATAGAGTTCTACCCTTCCATCACTAAAGAATTATTAGTGAGGAGCCTTAACCACGCTAGAGAATATACAGAGATCACAGAAGAAGAAATAGAAATTATCCTAGCAAGTAGAAAAACCATCCTATCCGATAACCGCAGATCCTGGGTAAAAAGTCACGTAGACAATTTCGACGTCCCCATGGGGGCCTACGATTCGGCTCAGGTAGCAGACTTAGTGGGGATCTATATCCTAGATACGCTAGGTCGTATTGTCAACTCGCAACAAGTTGGACTTTACCGAGATGACGGGATTATTTATATCCCAGACAGTAACGGTCCGAAGACCGCTAGTATACAAAAGAAAATTATTAGGGCCTTCAAACTACTAGGGTTTAGAATTCAAATAGCCTCAAATTTAAAAATAGTAGACTTTCTGGACGTCACATTGAATTTAAATAATGGTACGTTCAAACCCTTTAGTAAGAACGATTCCACCCCTAGATACGTAAATATCTCCTCAAACCACCCAAGATCGGTACTGAGACAGATACCCAATGCGGTGAACCAAAGAATTAACAGGCTGTCCTCAGGTAAGAAAATGTTCGAAGAAAACAAAAGTAGATATGATGACGCCCTGAAGGACAGTGGATTCCAAGGTAGACTGGAATACTTAACCCCGGTGGACCTCAATTCGAGAGCTAGGAAGAATAATAGTGGGGGCCACACACCCCTCAAGGTAGGTGAGACTGTTAATAATAGTAGTCACGGAAATAAACGAGGAAAGAATAGAAATAGAAAAGTAGTCTGGTTCAATCCGCCATTTTGTAAGCTCACAAACATTAACATAGGTAGACACTTTCTACACCTACTAGATAAACATTTTAATAGAGGCAACCCATTGAGTAGGATTTTTAACAGAAATACAGTGAAAATTAGCTACTCCTGCACAAAAAACATGTACAATATACTAAGCAACCATAATAGGAGGCTACTCAATGAGCTTACCACGAGAGATAGGAACCCAAAAGGGGAGTCTTGTAACTGTAGGAATAAGGAAGAATGCCCCTTGGGCGGACGCTGCACCACGAGGAATGTCGTATACCAAGCATGCATTTCTCCTATGGAACAGCAAAGGGACGGGGAAAGAATCTATATTGGGATCTCCGCGGGAAACTGGAAGCAAAGATGGTACAGCCATAGACACTCATTTTCCAACCCGAAACTTAGGTACCAGACTGCTTTATCGAAATACTTCTGGGGCCTGAAGGATCAGGGGCTATCTCCACAAATTAAGTGGAAAATATTAAGGCACTCATCTGCCGCCAACAGCTTCAACGGTAGATGTAACCTATGCTTAGACGAAAAAATTAGCATAATCAATTTCAAGAATAGAAAACTTTTATTGAACAAGAGAAATGAACTTGTGTTTAAATGTAGACATAGAGGAAAATTTAAATTATCTTAAATAATAAAGAAACATTAGTAAATAGTAGAGATCAACGCAACAGCAGATATCACCGAGACAAGGAAAGACAAAAGTAGATAAGGGCCAGATGAACAAGGAAGATTAATCCAAAATAAGGCCTGGGATTCTAGAGTGGTTTATTCCCCTTGACCAATTTTAGGGTAATTTTTTTAAAGAAATACACTTGACGACTATAATGAATGTCCCCACCTTATCTGGTTCATGTATCTCGATCCTAATTGAAACTAGAGAAACACCTAAGATGACAACAGCTGGGCTGATTAACAGACATATCAGAAATAAAAATATATATCATATATGAGATAGCCATTAGTTAAACGATCTGAGTCTGTTTAGAATAGCACACCTGCCAAGTAGTAGAACACACAGGCAGAACATAGAATCAAAGAGACTGACCAGTAGATTAATTCCACTCCTGTTTCTTAATCGTTCTAACATATAATATGTTCACACCCTCTGCTCGCGCCTAGGAACGAATGGTTTTTTGTTTTTTATTTTTATGTTTTTTATTTTTGTTTTATTCTTATCTCTATCCTTGTTTTTTGATTTTTAATTTATTTTTAATTTCTTTAATTTTCCTATTTATCTTCTGAATACGAACTGTAACTCCTCATTCGCATCATATCTCTGGGACAATACAGAGCATGTAAAGAGTCATCCGACGAGACGGAGAATATACCAACTATATTCTCCGCCGAAATAAATTTATTATGACGGCTTAACCGAGTTTGAGTCTCCATTTAATTGTACTATATATATATATATATATATTGATCTGCTTGAATATAATTTATTTGTTCTCTTGCTTTAACTTTGGCTCGTAAATCTTCAGCTTGTGAATTTTTAAATCTGTTTCTGCATTTGCGTTTCGTTTTTACATATTATTAGACTAAAATTCTTGAAAGTAAAAAAAAATATAGCAAATTTTATTCAGAAAAAAAATGTAAACAATTGTTTAACAAAGAAAATTGGGCAGACAGTAACGATTACTGATTCTTGATTTCTACTGAAATGCATGTATCAAAGAATTCAACGAAATTGCTTTACATTTAGATTCTTTGTTTCTATAAATTTTATAGGAGATTATTTGGTTTGGTTTGTACAAAAGTTGCTAGTCGCCTCTTCTGAAAACTCGGGGTTGAATAATGGTGTCAGTTGTAAGTCTCGCTAGATTTGAGCCTGGGTCTCTGTTGTAAGTTGTAAGTCTTGCTAGATTTGAGCCTGGGTCTCTGTTGTAAGTTGTAAGTCTCGCTAGATTTGAGCCTGGGTCTCCGTTGTAAGTTGTAAGTCTCGCTAGATTTGACCCTGAGTCTCTGTTATATGAAAGATCAGCGGTTATCTATGCAGCAGATTTGCTCTCTCTATAAAATCAGTGTTGATTAAGAAAGTGCAATAGCCTCTACAGCTTCTAGAATGAAGTCGAACTACCTTAGAGTCTCCAGTTCTTGGTTTGAAATTAAGAATATACCTTCTCTTAGACTGGTTGCCCAACTATTTATAACTATAGTTGGATAAAAAGAGATAAATGTTTGTCTCTTTAGGAGGCTTTAGTGCCAACAGACGAGGCTGGAATTCGAACTCGGCCCGCCGATTATATTTTCTTCTCCGATAACCTTAATATTTAAGCACCTGCGTATATGACTAATCTTATGAGACAGTAGAAAATCATTTTTACATATATAAATGCTGGAAACTTTTCTACATACCTAATAAATAGAAACATATACCAAATTTCATTAAAACATCATCTTTATCACCCTGTTGACCGAGCTAAGGCTACACTTGAATCCCCTGCCGAGGAATAACGATCTCCTTACCAAAAATGAATGTCCTACGCAGGACATTAAACCACATCAGGTGGGGAAGTTCTAGTTCTGAACGATTCGTGAAATAATGATAATAAAGATAACATTTCGTCATCTTTTTTCTTCTCTCGTCTCACCTCATCTACTGAGAATCTGTCGTGAAGAGATGAAATTATCGTTAGTTTTCTCGTCCAATCACTGGCCTCCTAATCCTGTTGCAGCTGGTTTTGATTTCAGCATTGTCCTTCTCCTAGATTGTTTGCCCACAATGGCTTGATCTTACTGTCTCCTCTCATATTCTAACCAAAGATCAAACAAATTCATATGCAATTTTTGCATACATCTGTATTTTTTTTCTTTATCTATCAAAAATATTTAGCTTGATAACTAAAGCTAATCTTGAATATGGTAGAGTATGTACTTACCTAATCCCTCCACCACCAACAGGAGTCGAGTTTTTCTTTTCCAAGACTGGTTGCCACACCAAGGTTGAGGAGGTCAGTCTGCCCTACTATTCACCCATTGCTAGGAGAAAAACAGATGGATTCATACACAGTCCAAAGGAATTAGTGCAAAGTGAAACGCAATTAACTTCTTACAGGAATTGAACTCGTGCCGTCGATTCCATTTCCTACGACGATAACCGTTACGCTAAGCGCACCAACAAATAGTAATGGCAGAGTAGCATTAAAAGTAGTGAGTGGCAATAAGAACAGCCGAAACCTTTTAAATGTAACTGGCACAACAATACAAGTACTTAACATTTTCTCTCAGCTGTTTCAATCTTTCTTTTATCGACAGAATTTGATGTGTTATAGATAATAGCAAACTTAGGTGAGTAAACCGGAACTAGCTGTTCATTGGCAGTAGCGCCATAGCACGCATGTATATATTAAATTGCTATTGCCAGTTAGTTGCCTGAGACAGAAGCAGAAGCCTGTAAACTGCTGCCGCCGGGTTGTAAGCCGGAGCCTGATCAACACAGGCTTGGTTACTTTAGAGAGTACGTCTGATGTCAGATGACCCGAAGCCCCCGATGACCAATCTATGAAACCCATATTACATATGAGTTGTAAAATGGCCATTATTAAAAAATCATTCTTCGTATTTAAAATATGTTTAATTTGTTTTTATCATTTATTTACTCTGATTTACATCGAGTATGATGTTTGAAAAGCAGCTTCGAAAACGAAAGAAAAAAATTGATATTTCGATTGAATCATTTTTATTATTCCAAGACTTGAAGTGGTAGAATTGATCCAGCTTTGTAAAAAAATTATTCTATACATTTTTAGGCGCAGCCGACTATTGAGATTAAATAAATTCCCTCTTGGATGCTCGACACCTGCTCGTAATAGAGACGATCTAAGGGCATATATGAAGTGATAGAGACAGCGAGAAAGAGAGAAAGGGAGAGTGAAGAGGGAGGAATCTGCCTTTTCTGATCATTACCAAGAGAGTGGATAAACGTTATGAGATAGACATCCTTTTACCCCAAAGAGAGATAGTATGACAGGGAGAATTGTGTTCTCATTCTAAATTGGAGAAAGATCTTATGTCAAAACTAATGTACACCAGATTGAGTATAATCTAAAATATTTCCAAGTGAGACTTTCATAGTTCCTATAGTTTTGACTGAAAGACTAAAAATATCAGAAACTTAGCTATAAATTTGAATTATAGGAAAGAAAGACTCATTATTGCCGCTAGTAACAACAACAACGTCGTAGGTAACGGACACAGTGAAACGAGTTCAAAACCTGAACGAGGCTGATTGCATTTCAGATAGCACTAATATCCTTGAGAAAGGTATGAATCCAATTATTCTCCCTCCGTCTATGAGTAAATAGTAGGGCAGGCTGATTTCTTTAGATTTGGTTTGCCAACAAGTCTAGGTGAAAAAACCCCACTGATTTCAAACCTATTAAACTCCGTCTAAGAATTGACCTTATGTCACATCCTACCTGTACGGAGAGGTTGGTAAATAATTCTCTGTCCTTGACTATATATAATACTTCTGGCAAAAATTATAGAATTATCCTACTATGAAGATGTTGACTTTAAATATTTTTTTATTTAGCAGTAAATAAACTAATAACAGATATCACGCAAAACATGTTTTATTTAGAATCTGAACATTCTGGCTTCATAAAATATCAACAGAAATAATTTAAGCACAAGCAGAAGTAACAAAAAAATCTAAAAAACAAAAGTGGGAAGAAAAACAACTGTACGGCGACTTCAAGCAGCGAATAAAGTAAATTGCATACGAGATTACCTGTACAGGACTAAAAAGGGTGAATCTGAAAAGAGAAACTAAATTTCTATGAATAGCAGCACAAAATAATACCATAAAGACTAATGATGTCAAAGCAAAAATTGATAATATGGGGAAGAATGGCTGTTATGTTATAGAGATGAAACATTAGTTGTCTAAATTTCTGAGGCGAAGCTTGGTGATTTTTATCATTAAGGGTTTTCGGACTATTGTCTTCATCTTTATTGTTATTTCCAAAACGTTACGGCCGATATATCCTCCTGCCTTCTTCAGGTATTTGTCGAACTCGGGAACCTTCACAGAACTTTATTGAATCCACGGGGGTCACTTGTTCTGATTCCGTAAGCCATAACCGGGTACAAGTGTTAAGCATTCCTGTATTGTTACTCGCCTGCAGTCAGGATTGAACCAGCAACCTCCAGATGATTGCCTCCTTAGAAGCTAACGGAACCAACGACTATAACCGTTACGCCATGTGTCCTGCTGGACAATTCAGAATGAATTTTTGGGACTTATAAACTTAATGTTCTTATTTGACTAGAATTACTACTATTTTGTAGAATTACTACTATTTTTTCCTGTGCTCATATTCAGATTTTTTTTATCTAGCCTTCTTAATTATCGGTTCCCATATTGTATTCAACTCTATACTTGGTCTACTCAGCAGGTCATTGTAGCCCAACATATGTGTTGATTCCTTAAGGCGTCTAATCCTCCAATGTTCAGCCCAATCAATTATATCAACTTTATCCTATAAGAGCAGATGGTTTCCCTTTTCCTTCCATATATGGTCTGCCATACCCGACTTTTCAATCTCACCTCGTACTACTGCCTTCCGATGTTCTTCTAGCCTTACTTTTAGTGGGTGACCTGTCTCACCTTAGTGAGTGTAAATACAATATAAAACTAAAAACGACTGGGTTAGTAAAATGATCCACTAGGAATTGTGCAAGAAGTTTAAATTTGACTATACGAACAAATGGTATATGCATAACCAAGAATCCGTCCTAGAAAATGAGACACACAAAATTCTTTGGAATTTTGAGATACAAACGGATCATCTAATCTCGGCCAGACGACCAGACCTAGCGATAGTCAACAACAAAAAGAGAATCTGCCTAATAACTACAGGCTGAACACGGTGTAAAATTGAAGGAAAGCGAAAAGAGAGATAAATAACCTTACCTTGCTACAGAACTGGAAAAAAACGTGGAACATTAAAGCGACGGTAATTGGCGTGCTCGATAGTCACTAAAGGATTGGTAAAGGGACTGGAGAACTTGGAAATAAGAGGACGAGTAGAGACCATCCAAACTACAACATTATTAAGATCGGCCAGAATACTACGAAGAGTCCTGGAAACTTAAGGAAACTTGCTGTCTCTCAAACTCCTGTGAGAATCCATCAGTTAACGCTGGTGTGAAAAACTCTCAAATGAGTAAAATGATAAAAAACAGATCACCAAATCCTCCCCAGAAAATCCAGTCTAGTGATAATTACTTTTAAAAAAGAAGAGAGAAAATTTACCCTATAATGACCTTGATGTGCCAGCAGACTACAGAGTAAAAAGCAAAGAAATACAAAAGAGAGACAAGTATCTCGACATTGCAAAGAACTATACTCCGGTGATATAAATTATAATTGAGAAACTTGGAAAATTCTGTTTGCTTTAAAAGGGGACTGAAAGAGTTGAAAATCGGAGGACGAATCGAGACTATCCAGACTACAACATTAGGATCGGCTAGAATACTGAGAAGAGTCCTGGGGACCTGAGGAGACTTGCTGTTAGACAGACCCCAGTGAAATACCATCAGCTAACGCTTGTTTGAAGCATTCGCAAGGAGTGAAATAATACGAAAACAGAATAGCAAGTGCAGGTTATATGGGGACTTAGATGAAACGGTTAATCACATAACGAACGAAAACAACTAACTAGCACAAAAGGAGTACATGATTAGGCATGACAGGATGAGAAATTCGGGGTCCACTGGAAATAGAACAAGAAAAAATTTGATCATGCTAGCAAATCGTATATGAAAAAAAAAAAAAAGAACAGAATCCGTCCGAGAAAATGAGACTTATAAAATTCCCTGGGATTTTTAGATACAAATATATAATCGAATGCCGGCCAAAAGACTAGACGAAGTGTTAATTTACACCCCCCCCCAAAAAAAAACCCAACCGAACTGTCATTTTGTGGATTTCACTGTTCCTTCAAACCTTTGAGTGAAAAGGAAAGAAAGCGAGAAGATCGTCAAATACTTCGATCTGAAGAAGCTGTGGAACATAAAAGTGACAGTGATATCAATTGTAGTTGGTGCACTTGGAACAGTCCCTAAAGGCTGAGAAAATAGACTGGTGAAATTTGAGATCAAAGGAATGAGTAAGGCCATACAGATCATTGTTCAGATCGGACAGAATACTCAGAAGAGTCATGCAGACCTGAAGAGACTCTAGTAAAAGACCCACAGTTAACGCTGGTGTGAATAACTCACAAGGAATGAAATAATAATAATAATAATAATAATAATTAGAAGAAGAAGAAGAGATAATTTCTTATATTCTCGTAGGGTTCGTCGCAGTGCTATAATGGTTCAGGTGTGCTTTGGAGACGATAACGATCTTGAGAATGACAAGCTGACCTCGAAATTTAAAAAAAAATCTATATATGGAATTTCTGGAGTTGAAAACATAATTGGGATCGATTTCTATAACATTCTACAATAAATATAATATAAATAAACATTGTGTATGGCTCTATTTTTGAAAAAGAAAAGAAAAAGAAACAAAAAAAGAAAATGCTGATATAAAAAGGAATAAATTAGACGTCTGGTCATAGTGTAGCATAGCCATGATATGGCTTCGTGAAACGTACATAGAATGTTCATAACATATATACATAGAACATAGGAATCCCGAAATACGAAAAACACGTAACGACTTCTTAGTTCAGGTACGAAACCTTTTATTACTTTTGAGTTAAAGGTTTCGGCATAAGGAGAGAGGCACAGTCTTTCTATGCTGACTTTTTCACCTCCCCCCCCCCCAACACGTGTGGCACCCGCGACAAGGCCACTGCAAGCTCGCGAAAGTCAACCGTCTTCTCCCGAGGCAGAACTCAACTCAACTAACTGACTTTTTCAAAATCCCCAAAATCCCCCCCCCGTGCGCTTCCGGTGCATGACGTCATTCACATCCACTGGTCAACCTTTCGATCAGGCATTTTTATTTTGACATCTGTGAACGACACATCCTCCCCTCACGCGCGTCAACACCTGCGCTTAAGTTTGTACCTAACTAACCCATGCACAGAGCCGAAAGGTTCTCAGCCTAACTAAACCCAAAGGCAACATATATCTTATATATATATATATATATATAAAATGAAATCCCTCAGCCATTATATTACAATAGGATTAAAGCTAAATCAGCTCCTCTCGGAGACCATTACAATGCATGAAAACTGTATCGCAAGTTCGATTCTCCTTGGGTTCTGCACGAATAAGATCGACTTGATAAGCATTCATAAAATTACTTTTTGTATTTGCTTCTTCTTTCAATCAATCATGCCGTTTGTAATTTTATCCAATTATGTTAACAGGTATATATTTTTTGCTAATATAGGGCGTCCTAAAAGAGATGTATATGAATTCTGTTTTGATACAAAACGACCGGTTGATCTGTTGGGTTTTCATGATAACACCGGTTCATGATGATACTGATGCCTCTCTAACGAAAGAATGAATAATTCTCTTTAGCATTTCATAATTATCTCCGTTATATCAAGAATTTGTTCAATCAAAAACTATGTTCAGTCCAAACGCTGATCAGACAAAATTATCATTCGTTTGCAAATAGTAATAAAAGCTATTTTATTCTCTAATATATATATATATATATATATATATATATATATATATAATGGACTTACCCGTCGATCTTGACGTATTGGGGCCCGAGATTTCGGTATCCAGTACCCATATATATATATATAAGTTATCGTAAGACCAATTGGCTATGGCTATAGAATACATCAACTGCAAAGGAGTGAGACTCCTTCCAACGACTGTCCTGATGTGATACGATAATGAACATTCATGTATATATATATATATATATATATATAGAGAGAGAGAGAGAGAGAGAGAGAGAGATGTGTGTGTTCGTGGATGGGTAGCCAAAGAAGGGATCTTATCTTCGGCATCCTTGACCGGCATCAGTGTCTAGAGGCACCCCTTTGTCTACTTTGGCGCGAAGACCACACGAAGAGCTGTGCCCGCGAAAACCAGCGAGACCGGAAGAGAAGGATGAAGAGAGTGGGTCATTTAGGGGGTGAGACTGTGAAGTAGTCAGTCCGAAGTAGAAAAGCAGTCAGTCCGAAGCGGAGGGTCAGTTAGGAATGAGACTCCGAAGTGGTCAGTTGGGAGTGAGATTCTGAAGCATGGAGTCAAGACAGAGAAGTAAAGACGATGAAGAGATGAGTCAGCATATTTGGTAGCTGAATAGTATTTTCGCGATGGCTACAAGGGTGCCCATTTAACTTTCCTGTGTCTGCAGTTTTAAATCCGTGTTTGTCTATTCTTCCTTCCATCATCTGTTGTTTGTTGTTTCTTAAAGAATTTGTGCAGCCAATGAAATACCCATACGGCCATGCCAACAAAACCCGCCGTTCGGGTATTATTTAACACTGGGTATGACACTAAAAAATCTGATGACGAGGCTTCTCTCCAAGAGCTTTGGAAAATGTGTAGTACCCCTTCTTTGCCATTACTCCCAGGTCCACTCTAATCCGGGGAGTGGTAATAACTGTTAGGGTCCCATCTATGGATCAAATTGAACTGTTTACTCATTCGCAGTTCAATAGTTTCAAGTATTGTTATGTAAAACTAACAATTCAAATTTACACCAGTCATTTGTTCATATACAGTAAAATAGTTAATACTGAATAGAATTATTTTTGTAATGTTATGACTGATTATTAAGGGTCAATAAATAAATAATTCAACACGGAGATATGAGGTGCCACACAAATGTATCAAAGTCTCTGAGGAGGGTTTCCTTGGTTCAACGTACACAAACACAGGCAAGGTGCTTACTTCAGCTGATGCTCGGAATTTGTTACACGCCCCATCGAACGTGCAAATATGGCACAAGGCCTTTTTTGGTGGGTCTGACGCAGGGCCGGAGCCCACACGCGCCCGGCATGGCTAAAAATACCTTCGGCCCCGTCGGCATTCCCCTTATTATGGGCGCCTCAGGTTCTAGGCAATAAACCTAACCCCCCAAAGGGGGTGAAAGCCTGAGGGGACGGCTCTCTGAGGCCGGAGGAAATCTTCAGCTGCCTGGACACACTCGGCCAGATCCGTGCTGCAACAAGCACGGCCGGCCGAAGTGCGACCCAACAACTGGAGAAGCGCAGTGTTACTACAGCTGCTGCTGACCCCTACCAGCTTAGTTCTTGATTGATATATTCTTTGAGTGAGTCACCTACAACATGTTAAATAGCAATATTTGGAACCATTTAACTGTACGCAAATAAAACTATTTGTTTTAGATAGCAATGTTGTAAGCCATATATCTGTGGGCAAGCAAATGATGAATATAAAAAAGAATTATTAGTAGTGGATAGAAATGCTTGAAATAGTTTAACTGTGTGAAAAAGTTCCAGCGTGATAGAAATGTTAACTACAAATTATTCTTTTTAAAATCATATACGTGGTGAATTCAATAGGTTTCCAGACTTTTTTGTAAAGGCATTTAAAATTATCGTAGAATCTTGAAAATTCAGTATGTTATTGCTATACATCTTATGAGATGACTGACCAATTTTTATGATTTCACGTTCAAAGGAACAGCTACAGGAGCA
The DNA here is from genome assembly GCA_963585895.1 of Sepioteuthis lessoniana. Lineage (NCBI taxonomy): Eukaryota > Metazoa > Mollusca > Cephalopoda > Myopsida > Loliginidae > Sepioteuthis > Sepioteuthis lessoniana. Next base: position 100,026,625 of record OY757915.1, read on the forward strand.
ATTGGAATACACCCTACTAAAGCCTGATTGTTACAGCTGATGAATTTTAAAAATGCAATCTGGATGTGACTGTTTTAAACTTGGAAAAAAATGCCACAGAAACGTATGGAATGCTTCTGACTGCTTTTCGACCTTCTTGCATGAATCGAGCATCGGTTTTTGAGTGGCATAAGAGATTCAAGGAAGGCAGGGAGTCTGTGAGGGATGATGAGAGGTGTGAGAGGAGTAAGGAAGTCAATACATCAGAGTTAATTGGCCAAAGGGTTAGGGTTAGGTTTGCTATGCTGAGGTTTTAAGGGAGTTCAGGAAGAGATTCCGTCGGGAGGGACCAGCACTCTTCAAATCGGGTTAGTGGCATTTCTACCAGGACATTGCACCAGTTCACAACTCCATCATTGTCACAGACTATTTAACCAAGATGGGCATCAAGACAGTTCCTCACCGTCCCTATAGTCCAGATCTTGCTCCCTGAGACTTTTGCTTATTCCCTATGCTCAGAGGCTGTCGTTATGAGACAATTGAGGATATGAAAGATGCTGTGACGAAGGTCATTGACACGCTCACACAAGAGGACTTCCATGGGGCCTTCCAGAAGTTGTTGGAACGATATAATAAGTGCATTGCAGCCGAAGGAGATTACTTTGAAGGAGACTAGAGTTTCATGCGTGTACTCTCAACAAAAGTCCCCATACGAAAAAAATCTGGAAACTTATTAATGATCCTCGTATATTCGATATATATGTGGCGGATAAATGTGTAAATGATTGAATTAAAAAACAATCTCTAAATTTGATGAATTTTTATTCTTTAATTTGAGTGAAAAGTTCGTTAAAAAAAGTTTGAAAGTCTTTTCTTGGAAGGCGAAATAATATTACCAAGAGCTTAAATATTCTCCAAAATTTACATTACGAGAAAAAAGTTCTTACATTCAGTGTAGCAGATTGTGTTGTTTGAATCTATTTTTTGTGTTTAAAAGATCTTTGCAAGTATGTCACTATGTTAGAGAGAAAGTATATTTATACGCTAATATATAAACACATGCCGTTAAAAATTCATTTACAAATGAAGACTGAAATGGCTGTGTTAACAAAATTTTTTAGTTCAATTTAAGATAATTAAGCGATGTTGAAATTAGATGCTTACTTGAAAAAACAGAATGTTAGATTTTCATTCAAAAGAAATAAAGTCAAAAGTTTTTAGTAGATTTACGGAATGAATCTCTAAATCTACTAAAGGTTTATCTATTTCATTGTTTATTTAAAGATTGAGATAAGCTTGAAATTAGATTTTAAAAGTTGATTTATCAATGATTTTAATGGTTTAAAAATATTTTTTACAATCTAAGAGAGAAAAGATTTCTTATATTATTTTGGGTTTTGATCCTTGAAATTTTTCGCAGCAAGTTAGATATTATAGACAGCGGAATCTCAAAGAAATTTTCGAAAGAGCAAGTAAGCGCTGATTGGTCAATAATTCAAAAATACGGATACAAAAATTACAACTTCTCGTGTCTATCTTTAGATAATGATTAATGCTTTTTAGCATGGAAACCACCTAATATATATATATATATATATATATATATATATATATATATATATATATATAAAGGATTACGCATTAGATAACCTACAAGGTTGATATTCCATAAAACCTAGCCAACTAACCAACTAGTTATGGTCACTGAGTAGATTTTTTTAATAATTGATAAATGTTGAACTTTACAAAAAAATATTAAGCAAAATGTTAAAATGGCATTTTATTGTATGTATTTACTAACCTCTCTACGTGAGCAGGATGTGACACAAAGTCAATTTTTAAGCATTAAACATGTTTTAATTCAAAGTTTTCCTTTTCTTAAACTGGTTGCCTAACCAGGGCTATTATTTACCCATAGCTAGAAGGAGAATAATTGAATTCAATCTTTTCCCAAGGATAATAGTGCAATATGAAATGCAATCAGTCTCGTCCAGGATTTGAACACGTGTCGCTGTGTCCATTTCGAATGACGGTAACCATTACACCACGGCCACTTTATTGTAAATGCTCAAAATCTTCCGACAAAAAAGAATGGATATAAAATAATAAAATGTATGTAAATTTTGAACTTACAATCTTTTTCGGTCGAATATAATTATGGTTGCTTGTTTGGTTGGTTTGTTGTTTGGTTTGTCAACTTTTCTCGTGTCATTTAATGACAATTTCTCTTTTCAAGTTATTAGATGGTATCAACCTATTAATAATAATCTTTGTATATCAATCATCATCAGCAGCAGCAGCACGGATATTTCTGACCCTCTCTCGCCACCCCTCCCCATCGTCGATTGCTTTTGGCAGGTCTTCCGGGCTACATCCAGTATCGGCACAGAGCTGCTGTATGTAGGTTCTGTTATGTTTTGACCTTCGACCCGGCCCAAAAAAATGCTTTTCCAAGGTGATGCACCGGAAGGAAGTGACACATTCCAATGGCCAGTAATCGAAAGAGATCGCGTGGGCGGATTAAGGCTTATAATATGGGACAAGGTGAAGGTCCCACTATGCCAATACAGACTGATGCACCGGAAGAGAGTGACCTCTGAACTGCATGACAGTTATTTCCGCTTGATGGCGATTAAACATTCGATTTCAAAGATCCAGTGGGCGATCGTGTGGGCGTTGAATTATTATTTAACTCAGTTGAGTTCGAGTCCAAGAGCAGTTGCCTGTAGAATTCCAGACAGCTAGAGACCAGATGTGGTAAGGAAAGCCACACCCGACCGAGTGGGCCCTCGGAAACCCCGATGGAGTGGGCCCCAGCATCAGGAGAACAAGAAAGACACAACGTGACGGTCATAACAGTGGGGTCAAAATATGAAGTTTATGTTCGGTCTCCAGCACCCTCTCACATGCAAACCTTGAACAACCCTTTCGAACCCTTGCAATAAAGTGAGAGGTAAAATATTGTTAAAGAAGTCTTCCTGCGTCTTCCTTCTTGCGTCTGTTATCATCGCGTCTGTCTTAATTATTGTGTCGTTATGATACGGCACATGACTATATAACAGTTCGAGCTATACGTCCTGCCTTTGCCCGTCCCTGTGAAGGGGTCCACAGGAGTACATCACTTACGAGCTCGTCCCTACTTCTCCAGCAGTGTCCTGCATGTCTGGTTTGTCTAATTTTGATAGTTTTCGTGGCGGGTAGTAGGTGGCCGTACAGTTGCTGTTTTGTGGGGGTGCTGTCTCCAGGACTTGTTCAATATTGCTCGCAGAATATCAATCATAACTTCAAGTAACTATTGTTAATAGAAATACTTTGCACAGTTATATGGTTCCAAGAATTCCAATCTGATACGAACAATTTTTAAGACAGATCTATTTTGGGCCCAATGCACTAACTGGCACTACAATTCCGGACCAGAGTGGACGACCGCGTAATAGCAAAAAAAAAAAAAAAGAGGTGACTTCACCCTGTCAGTGTTTTTATGTGTTCATGTTATGTAAAATAGTGTAATCACAATAATTGCGATTTACGTCAAAGAATTTTTTTCTTTTCATATCACACATAATTTATGGATATTATTAGCATTCGGTTGGAGGATTTTTCCTATATGGGGAAAATTTGAAAATTCAGATTTTAAAATAAAATTATGAAAAAAATTCGTTTTTTATTACTTTCGAATCTTTTATTTGATAAAACTTGAGCGATTATTTTGGTGATAAAATTTCTGGCGTTATGGAGAAATCAGCAAATAACCAGCGATTGTTGACCCAAAATCGGCTTAAAAAAATTTCGGATCAGTATGTTATGCATTGAAAATTAATGTATGTACGAGGATCATTAAATAAGTTTCCAGACTTTTTCACTACGGGCACTTTTGTTGATAGTACACACATGAAACTCTAGTCCCCTTCGAAGTAATCTCCTCCGGCTACAATGCTCTTGTTGTACCGTTCGAATAACTTCTGGAAGGCCCGATGGAAGTCCTCTTGTGTGAGCGTGTCAATGACCTTCGTCACAGTCTCTTTCATATCCTCAATTCTCTCATAACCACAGCCTCTGAGCTTAGGGAATAGCCAAAAGTCACAGGGAGCAAGGTATTGACTATAGGGACGGTGAGGAACTGTCTTGATGCCCATCTTGGTCAAATAGGCTGTGACAAAGATGGAGTTGTGGACTGGTGCATTGTCCTGGTGAAAATGTCACTGACCCGATTTGAAGAGTGCTGGTCTCTTCCGACAGAATGTCTTCCTGAGCTCCCTTAAAACCTCAACATTGTAACCCTAACCCTAATTCTTTGGCCTATCAACTCTGGTGTATTGACTTCCTTACTCTTCTCACACCTCTCATCATCCCTCAGAGAATCCCTGCCTTCCTTGAATCTCTTATGTCACTCAAAAACTGACACTCGATTCATGCAAGATAGTCCAAAAGCAGTCTGAGCATTCCATACGTTTCTGTAGCATTTTTTCCAAGTTTAAAACAGAATTTTATTGCATATCGTTCTTTTATGTCTCCTCATTGCATTTTTGAAATTCGCCAGCAGTGACAATCAGAATTTAGTAGGGTGTATTCCAATTGCTGTTGTAGCTGTTCATTTGAACCAGAAATCATAAAAATTGGTCAGTCATCTCATAAGATGTATAGCAATAACATAATAAATATTCAAAAGTCTACAGCAGTTTTAAATGCCTGAACAAAAAAGTCTGGAAACTTATTGAATTCACCACGTATTTACCGAACATTTTATGCATTTTCCGTTGTATATATATATATATATTGTTCAGATCGGCATTGTTATAAACCACAAAATACTTTTTTTAATCATCTTCATGTTAAGATGTTCAAGTCTTCTGTTTCTTTTCGTATGTCAGGATCCACATGGTGGAGAAAGTGGCCCATATTTACCCAAGCGCTTTCAACAATGTCTCTGGGCGTCCTCAGGGGAACTATTCAATTTGGTTTTTTGTTTGAACAATGACTTGCTTCCAAATTATGTGATATATATATTCATATTTATACTGGATACAGGAGTGAGTTCAAGTCTCATTGAGTACCCCATTTAAAAGGCCTTGTGCCACACATGTTCTCTGACGAAAGCTTATTTTATCTATGTCTATATATATATAACATTATGTACGATGATTCGCTGGTGGTGATTTATTAATGGAATGGCACGGTTTTTTAGAAAATAAGAATTGCAAGAAAATAAGAATGATACAAAATTCAACTGGAAAGATCAGGATGATTGCAGGTGTGGATGAAATCAACTTGCAAGAAATGTTTTGAAATCCACTTCCTTTTTACTAAGGGATATTGCTAAAATCAATTGGTAAGAAATTTCTTTTGAAACCAATTTCCAGTCATAGAAATACTTTTGTTCAATAAAAAGTTGCACCGGAATTGAGAGGTCAGATCTATTGAAACTCTTCCCAAAAAGCGTGTCTGAGGAGCCTTAATTAACCAAGCCCCTATAGTGTGGCTTGTGTGTGTAACCACTGAAGATCTGATGCGTAGGAGGGTACCCTACCCGCAGGTGGATTGAAATTGTGATTGGTTTGTCAATCAAAATTGCTTGTTTCCGGAGAAACCCTCTATAAAGTGTCCAGCGTGAATGAGAAGAATTCTCTCTAAGATGCTAAAACCCATAATCACAAAGTTCCGGAATGCAATTATCACCACAGATAACTACAGAAAATGGTAGCAGTCGTTGTACATAAATCTGTGCGGCTTCCGAACACATGGAATGAAACAAAGCACAACGTGTCGGCGCACTAACATGACCTGCCTTATTTACTTGATACATGTACCATAAACCAGTATGTACCCAAATATTGCAAACCTTTTCGCTCAACCTTGTATTTTCAGAATCTTAACGGATTTGATGACTTGTAATAACCACTGTCCTCTCTCTTCAAAAACAAAAGTGATATATTTTTTGTTGCCCAAATGTGTTTCAATAATTATTTGTTATTATAAATGGAGAGTTTTTCTTGTCTTTTGAGTTGCCAACACCTGGCAACTTATTTCGACCTATGGCTGACCAATCCAACAAGAAAGCTCTGACGAAGTTGCGTCAGTTACATGTACTGGTAATTTACTAAGATTTTTGCTTAGATGTGGCACAAGGTCATATGAAAGGGGCACCCAATGAGACTCGAACTCACTCGTGTAGGTTTGCTAGTCCAGCTTGCTAACCATTACACCACCAGAGGCATCAGTTACATGTACTGTAGATCTTTGAAAACACAACGTGGGTACAAAACCATTGACCGAACAACAAGCCGGAGACACATGTGGTAGTCACGGAACTAAGTTATCTCATCAAGTGACTCGCACAGGACAGCACACAAACACACACACACACACACAGACACATATATATATATATATATATATATATATATATATATATATATATATATGTGTGTGTGTGTGTGTGTGTGTGTGTGTGTGCACGCTTCACGAGTTTTTTACACTAGTTTTAACTGATGTTGTTTCACTGAAGTCTAAATGAAAGCAAGTCTCCTCTGGTCACTAGAACTCTTCAAAGTATTCCAACTGATCTTAACAATAATTTGGTATGTATTTTCTCTGTTGTTCCCTTGATTTCAAATTCCTCCATTCTTTTCTCAAAGCCTTTAGGAACAGTTCTAAGCACGTCAACCACAATTTGTTTCACGGTTACTTTCATGCTTCCCAGATTCTTCAGCTTTCTGACAAAATCCAAGTAATTTTTTTTATTTTTTCGCTTTTTTTCATTGTCAGTTCATGGTGTGCTGGAAGAGCAAAATCCAGTTAATATCCTTTTTACGGGGTGGGGAGGGAGGGATCACCATCATCATCATCATCTTCTTTTTCTACACTGTCAGACTCTTTCTCTCCATCTGTGTTAATATGTTTATGTATATGCGTGTGTCTACATATATATATAAATATATATATATATATTCATATGGGGGTGGGTAGAATATCCGATCATCATAGTCTCCTCTAAAGTTCTTAGCTTATATTTATATATGTATGTATATATGCAGTATATATTTATCTATCTGTAACTCACACAGACACATACCCATACTCTCTCTCTCTCTCTCTCTCTCTCTCTCTCTCTCTCCACACACACACACACACACACAAACAAACACACATATATATATATATATATATATATATATTTATATATTTATATGGGGGCTAGATTATCTGATCATCGTCGTCTCCTCTAAAGTTCTTAGCTTATATATATATATAGTATATATTTATCTATCTGTGACTCACACACACACACACACACACACACACACTATCTCTCTCTCTCTCTCTCTCTCCACCGCCATATATATATATATATATATAGTACTCGTCAAAAGCATTTGGCCAGCCTTGAAATTTTTTATTTCTCATTCTAAAAGGATTACTTTTAATGAAGCAAGTTAAATACTTTTTTTTTATTTATTATATTAAATAAACCTCCTCCTCAGTTACTCTGACTTTAATATATCCAGATATCTTTTGAAATATTGATTTGAAGACGTTTTTCATTATTACCAAAAATTTAAATTCCCAGAACTCCAATGGATTATACTGTTAAGAGACATCAGGAAATGGGACAAAGCAAGATCAAAAGTAAATCTAGTAGACCAAAAGCAACGAGAGCAACGGACAATTTCATCAGAGTCACCTGCTTTCATGACAAAAGGCTGACAGCTCCAAACATTACTGCACAACTGAACTGAACAAAATGTCAACAACGACTCTGAGGAGAAGACTGTGAAGCTGGCCTATATGGCAGAATTGCTGTCAAGAAACCACTGCTGAGGAAGCAAAACAATGTCAAGAGGCTCCAGTGAGCCAAGGTGCACAAAGACTGGCAATAGAGCAGTGGAATAAAGTTCTTTGGACTACCGAATGAAAGTTCGAAAATTTTGGCTCGAATAGGAGGGTCTTTGGCCTAATGAGTTCAGTGTTCGCCAATGATCCGACACACCGGGGTTCAATCCTAGGTCAAGTCATACTAAAGACTCAAAAATGGTACTTGATGCCGCCTTGCTTAGTACTCAGCACTAAAAGGTAAGAATCAAGAGTAAAGTGGAGCAATCCAGGGAATGAAGTAGCGCCTTCCCCTACACCTCGGTGCAGTAGCTATTGAAAAGAGAGCCTTCGGGTCACCCTTGACTAAGGTCGCCAACTTTCCTTTTTTTTACTTAGGAGGGTCTATCTGCGGTCAAGTGTTGGTGAAAGAACTGCAACTCCTGTATTACACCAACTGTAAACATAAAAGAGGCTCTGCTATAGTATGTGGGGCTTTTACCAATTGTAAAATCGGGAATTTACACCAGGGGAAGGGCAATTTGAATCAGACCGGCTATCACAGCATACTGCAGCATCACGCAATCCCATCAGGAACGCGGATTTGTACTCATGTCAGATAATGACTCAAAGCATAGAAGTAAACTCTGCCATTAAAAGCAAAGAAGAACAGCACGTCCTTTAACTGATGTCTTGGTTAGTGCAATCAGCGGACTTAAATCTCATTGATCTAGTGTAGAATGAACTTAAGCTAAAAGTCAGAGCTGAAAAAACCACAAGTATGGCTCCCCCCTGGCAACTCTAGCGGGAAAGCTAGGCTGAATTATTTTCAGTCTGCCTCCAGTTTTTAGTGGGAAGAATGTTGAGAATCTATGAAGCAATGATGGCGGCCAAAGGTCTTTATTTTAACGAATGAAAAGTTTAAGAGGTTTTTTGTGTTTTTTTGGTTTAATTTATATTCAATGTGGCTCAGGAAGTATAGTATTTAGTTTAATAAAGAAAACCATTGTAGTACTTAACTTGTTTCATTAAAAATAAGTCTTTTTGGATTGGAAATGAAAATTGGGGGGGGGGCAAATATTTTGACTGGTAGTGTATATATATATATATATATATACTTCAAATGAATTGGTCCACAACGAGATATATTTTCTTAGTTTGTTCTTTTTTTCAATACGTGTTTCTAGAGTATATCACTTTCTTCAGGAAGATTATAATGTTTGATGGTGGCATTGTCTTTGATTTATATAGTGGTGACTGTTTTGATTAGTATATTTTTTTTAATTCCAGGATTTGTGTCTGAGTATTTTCAGGTTGCGTTAATGCGTTAATTGTCCGTGACAAATTTTCGTTCTTGCAGGTGTAGTTTCTCTCTCTCTCCTTTTTTCTTTCTTATTTTTCTTTTCACTAGAGTGTGTTCTGTGTGTCTACGTAGGTGTCCATGTATGAGTACATTTTGTTTATTTTTTGTTTTTTTGTTTTTCTTTTATTATTTTTCTTCCACCTAAATAATCTATGATAGTTGATATACCGTAAAGTTTATTTTCCTCACTGGATTACTGTGTATGTATGTGTGTGTATGTGTGATGTGCCAAAAAATTCAACTGACTTCTATCTCTTGTTCCTCTGTGTGTGTGTGTGTGTGTGTGTGTGTGTGTGTGTGTGTGTGTGTGTGTGTGTGTGTGTGTGTGTGTGTGTGTGTGTGTGTCTTTCTTTCTGTCAGTCTGTGTGCATAATTGCGTTCTGTTTAATCTTTTCTATGAATTTTTTTTTCTTTTACTTGGTGTAATATGTAGTCGTCAGTCTGATATATTGGTATTATTTAAAACAATCCATCGCTGTATTCATATACGTGTTTTGAAACATAGTTTTCTGTTTTCTGGTAACTTAATATTACTTTGTGAAGGGATATTCTAGTATTAAGTGCTTTTATCGAATCTATGGATATTTTTTACATTTGCTACATTCGATCGTGAACAAGGTTTTCTTTTATTAGTGCAGCTTGAATTTTTATTCACTACGAATGTCTTTTTTGGGTTTTCGAAGGTATAAGATTTTCCTTCTTTGATTATATTACATACTTCGTATATTTTATCCTTTCATTTTGCGAATCCATTCGTTGTGTTCCGCAAATGTAAAAAAAAAGTGAGTATTTTAGAAATATTTTTTGGGTTGTCGCTGGATTTTCTATTACTTCTAGTGTGTCTTTGATTTTGTCATTTTTTTTAAGTTCGTCGAGAATTTTTATTATTTCAGTGAATATTCCTGGTTTGTTTTATAGTAAGTTGAGACGTATGCTAAGGTTTCTTCGTTGCTATGTTTTTTGGTGTTCATAGTTCTTTTAATGGTATTTTTCTATTAATTGGAATCGTTTATCTATTAGTGTTTTGGGGGATCCACTTCGGTGTAGGGCACACCTCCACACAAACAGGATGTGACAAAGGTCAATTTTAAGTGGAGTTTAACAGGTCTGAATTCAGAGTTTTCCTAGACCGGTTGCCATACTAAGGTTAAAGAGCCCATTCTGTCCGATTATTTACCCATAGCTGAAGGGAGACTAGTTGAATTCAACGCCTTCATGATCGTTATATGTATAGACTCAAGTGGGTGGAGCGAAATAGAATCTGATATAGATAATGAATAGATTGAGAGAAAGATAAGAACTAAAATAGAGTGATCTGATGATCAAACTAAGATAGAAAGAAAGATAAATCAGGCTGTAGACCAGGGTTTGCAATCAAGATTCGATGACCATTTCATGTACAGGGTATTAGAATATTATTGAACTTCTCACATCTTAGACCTTATACAATACCAGCCTGAGTGATAAATCGATATGGAAAGAATGAAGCACACACACACACACACACACACACATATATATATATATATATATATATATATATATATATATATATATAATGTGTATCAGCCTTGAGGCGTTTTAGGAAGAATTTTTCTGCCTTGAATTCGACTTTATTTGTATGCATTGACTGAGTTTATTACATTCTCTACTTACCTGTGAATTCCTCTAATCTCTACTTGTCCTGTCAGCTGTCTTGGCTTAGCTTGGTCGGGTTTTATGGCACAATAACCATTGTAGGTTATTTAATTCCAAACCCTTTTTATACATATATATTAAATATATATGATTTGTTTTGGTTTGGTTTTATGTCATATCAACTATTGTCGGTTATTTATAGCCAAATCTTCTTTATACATATATATTAAATATATGGGATTTGTATTGGTTTGGTTTTATGGCAGATCAACCATTGTTGTTTATTATAGCCAAATCTTCTTTATACATGTATATTAAATATGACTTCTAAACACATTTTGTAAATAACATTTCTAAATAAGTCTGAGCTCATTTTCTTCACACAGTTAAATGATTTCACTTACTTTTATCTAATACGGATAATTTTATTTACTATTAATCATTTATTTGCACACAGTTTAATGTTTTCAAGTATTGTTATATATCACTCACAATTCAATTGAAACAACAGTCATTTGTTTACACACAGTTGAATGATTAAACAGTTCTATTTTAAATAATTCAATTTAGCATAAGTCATTTGTTTTCACTCAGTTTAAATGCCAAACAGTTCTATTTGACCCCTTGATAGGACCATATCAGGTGCTATCACCCCAGACTAGTGTGGGTCTGAGAGCGATGGCAGTAAAGAGGTACTCCACATTCCCCAAAGCTCCAGCATTACTGACGCCTCACTATCAAATTGCTTAGTGTCATATCCAGAACACTCGTTGGGGGAGTCTTATCCCAACCGTATTCTTCAAATTGTTTTTGCGGCAAAAAAGTATCCAACCCGATCTTATTTTAGAGGTGCTTGAAGATGATGGCTGAGGGTCAGTTGCACTGAGATAGCGATACTTGAAACTCATTGACTCTTTGCAAACAAATGATTAATATCAAATTGAATTGTGTTAAATATATATACTTGAAACCATTTAACTGTGTTCCAACAAAAGGTTAATATCAAATAGAATTATAAG
>OY757915.1:100043432-100048432 GCA_963585895.1 Sepioteuthis lessoniana
AAAACCTAGGGAAAATTTGTATAACAAGAAAAAGATGGCCGTTTAATTAGTGAATCAACATTTGTTGTTTTAGATCACGTCATTTGATTTATTAGGAATATTGTGTAGAATTTATGTTACGTTTATTGTTTATCGAAAAAGATTTCGAATCAAAAGGAAGAAAAAGAAATACAAAAAGATAAAGAAAGCATAAAATTATTATATATGTGGAATATATTAACTAAAAATGAAATATATTGTAGCTATTTTAAAATGGATTTGCTGAAGTACGAAGAAATATTATAGATATTTTATATATATATATATCTATTGTCATCCACAGACAGATCTGTTTCGTTCTATCAGAACTCATCAGTGTGGCTAGACAGTATCTCCCCGTAGCTGGGATCGAAACCCGATTGACTGAAACACCAAGCCGAGCTTCTAACGATTTAGCTACAAGGAGAAATTAGCTACGAAGTACATTTTTAAACGGTTATGAATCACAATTAGTATTGTTTACATACATCCGTTCAAACGGCCGCCGAGATCTCAATTCAAATACGAAGAGACTTGCAAAGGCGCTAATGGCAACACGAATACTTCTTCGCTAGAGAACTCAACCCTATATATATATATATATATATATATATATATATATATATATATATATATATATATATATATATATAAATCCATTGCTCAAACAGTTGCTTAATCAAACTGACCATCTCTCTTATAAAACAAAATATCTTTTGAAAGCTGTTACTATTCACTGCATCTGTCTCTTGAAAATGCCAAACAGATAGGCTTTTGTCGGTCTTTCCTACAACCTTGACAAGTTACTATTTTTATCTAATAATAATCATGATTTTCCAGCAGTTATATATTTTCAATTAGCTATTCCTATCTCATATTTACCATTTACATATCTCTTTCCGACTTTAAGAAAATTTTACTATCTTATTCTAATAATACTTTCACAACGATATCGTTTTAATCATTCTTGTCAAACACAAATGAACTTTTCACAATCACTTGGTTTCAATTATTTCTCTATAATACTAATAATATTTTCACTATTATATAATTTCAATTACTTCTAATACAAATAATCTTTTCATAGAAAATTAGTTTCAGTTATTTCTAGGTAATACTAATAATTTTCAAGCATTTTAAACAACTAAACAATTTATTCTTAGATTTTATTTCGATATTTAACGAGCCAAAATATCAATAATGATCACAATCATTTAAAATGATATCTCAAACAGATCTATTCGGCCAATGGATGGGTTCTAACGGGTACTACCACTCCCGGTCAGAGTAGACGTTGGAGTAATGCCATTGAGAGGTGAGTTTACACTCTCCAGAACTCCAGAATTGTAGCCACATTCCTAGATGCAGTTTGATGTGGTACTCAGGACAATTTAAAGTAGATAATCCTTTGTCCTCCTCAGCATTATTAGCAGCTGTTGATATCTTTCCCGGATAAATACCCTCTACAAATAAACGCGAGCAGTATTTGAAAAGTGGCGATTTCTGTGTTCACTGACTATGAGAGACGGGATTTGTCTGACATCTCACCGTGTCAGATGTGGCACAAGGCCGTTTTATGGTGGAGGCCGCGCACGAACCGAGACTCATGCGATGCAGGTGAAAAAAATTCTTGACCCTGTTGGCATTCCTCTAAAGGGGCGCCCCAGACCCCAAGCAATAAACTTAGTCCCACCGAAGAAGGCAATATCCTGGGGGGGACGGTCTCCTGGGGTCAAGGTGTCGTACACATAGCCACCCGTTACGACAATCCCACTCCTAAACTCTCTTTGACGAGATAAAAGTTTTATGCAAAATTATTCTAATTCTAATAAAAGTATATTAGTATATTTTAACTTGATTAGTTCTACTCATTAGGCCATTAGCCTAACGAGCTGAGTGTTCGCTAATTGTCCAGGAGACCCGAGTTCAATCGCTGGTCAAGTCATACCAATGACTCAAAAATTGGTACTTGGTGTCTCCTTGCTTAACACTAAGCATTATAAGGTAAGGATCAAGGGTAAAGTGGAGCAATCCTGGGGATGGGATGGTGCCTTCCTCTACACTATGGTGTAGTACCTATTGAAAAGGGAGCCTTCGCGTCACTCTCGACTAAGGTCGCCAACTCTAGTTCTTTTGGTTTTGTTTAATGGCTTATCAACCCTAGTGTGTTATTTCCTGCCAAATCTTTTATATATATATATATATATATATATATATATATATATATATATATATATATATATCTGAAAACTAATATTTTGAAGGTAACATTTTTTTCAAACGAGCAAGAGCTCATTTTTTTTGCTCACAGTTAAATGGTTGCAAGTATAGTAAATGATTAGATAGTTCTATTTGACTCCGAGTCAGAGTGGACCTGGGAGTAATGGCAATGAACATGTACGCTACGAAAGCTCCAGGACTGGAGTCTTACAATCAAATTCTTTAGTGTCATACTCAGTACTCAGGTTGGGGGGGTCTTACTTGTGCAGCATGGGCGCAGTCGTCATATTCTACAGTCCCATCTGTTACTTGAAGAAAAATTCTTTTCTGACGGATACACAATTAAATGTACATGATGCTACGAATCAATTAGGATGAAAAAATATTGTCACAAAGATGCTGGGAAATTTCGCATCATTCTTATAAGAAAAATGAATAGATCGAAGTCGATCTATTGAGATTCTTATTCTATTAGGTTGTCCAGAAATAAATATCAATATGGGACTGCAAGTAATGGAAAAAGATTTAATCAAATTGACTCGTTCAATTCACTTATCTTTCCAATTCCACACAGATCGATGGCAATATTTCATTTGCTTACATCAAGCTTTTCAGCAAGCTCACTTAATGTTGCTCAAGGCTCGATTTTAAACAGTAATCCTTAATCCAAAGCTGACTTCTTCCGCCATATTACTTACATCGCCCTCTTTCGAAACTCTTTCGAACTACGTGTATATTAACAAAAGAATAGACAGTCGAATAGTTGGTTGAAGTATTATATATATATATATATATATATATATGTTTGATTAAATAATAAAAACAGATTTTGTCTATAAAACAGAAAAAGCGGTACATCATAACAAGTTTTCTATTGGAGCAACATACTCAAAATGCTCAAAATAAATAATTTTCCTTTCAATTTTGCATCTGCTACAACATAAATATATTGTTTTAAAATATGTACATTCGAGCAATATTAGAATAATATATATATATATATATATATATTGGTAGAAGAATTTACTAAAATTGTCCCGAGCGCTTTCGGACCTTTCATAGGCCATCATCTGGAGTTGCTTGCATCTGTAAATATTATTTTTTAAGAGTTTACACATGTAAAACAACCCCTGATGATGGCCTATGAGAGGTCCGAAAGCACTCGGGATAATTTTGATAAATTCATCCACCAATTCCAACCCGAAACCAAGACACTTATCAGGAAACTTGAAAGGATCTTAATAAAATTATATAGACAAAATCTTTCTTTGTTATTTAATCAAACATGCTTAAATAAAAGACTGCTGCCCAACCACACACACACACACACACACACACACACATACGTATATATATATATATATATATTGCTCTAATGTTACTCTAATGTACATATTTTAAAACAACATATTTATGTTGTAGCAGATATAAAATTGAAATGAAAATTATTTATTCTCTAAGATCATTTTGAGTATGTTGCTCCTCTAGAAAACTCGTTATGATGTGCCGTTTTTTCTGTTTTACAGCTACATACATACATACAATGTTGTGAAAAAGTCATTCGTAACTTTAACTTATTGTAAATTTCTACTAAATGCCAACTTATAAGTGGATATTTTGCATTTCGTTTTTTTTATGGATGGAACAACAGCTCAGATAGGGTCATTTTCATACCTAATCATTATATTTTGTTGTAGTGGTTCTAGAAGAAAAGAGAAGATGCGAAACCACCGTAGAAATGGCTGTTTCCGGCCACTTCACATAAATTAATCAAGATACATTGTTTTAAAATAGAAAAATAGAATAAGCAAGTATAACATGGAAGATAATGCGACAGAGACCTGAAGCGAGAGAAATCTGAGAATGATTTTAAAAGTAGAAAAATAATCGGCATGGATTTTAGAAGAATAAATTCAGTTCATTAATTTTAGAAGTATGATACAATACCTTGTCAAAATGGAAAAGCCAGAAATATTGTTTAATTTTTGGTTGGGCAGAAAACGAAAAATATGGAATCATTTTTTTTAACCAGAAACAGAAAAGGAAGAGGAAAGTTACAAATATATATATTTCGAAGTGTACTAAAAGTGTCATAGGAAACAGCGTAGCCAAGTTGGACTGAAGTGGTGAGATGAAGAGACCAATCACGACCTAGGTACGGATATGAATTTTCTTGGAAAATTTTCAAACCCTAAGTCCTCGTTCAGAGTTTTTCTCTCAGGCATATAAGAACTGGCATATTATGTGAGGGATCAATTTAGGGCTAGACTGACCGCCGCTGGCAAGGGGTTCCAAATTTCACACTATCCACACACCCACCAGGTCGCTTTCCTTCCTCCCTCTACACAATGGAAGATATGGACCTCTAGGTTGAGACGTAATAATATTATATTGTAGTAGTCGGCAACTCCGGTTTCCCGTGTGATATTTTAAAGGAATTAATAGGACAATTCTAAGCAAGATAACATAAGGCGAATAGAAGCTGAAAAGGAAGCATGAAGTAACAAACTCGTAGAAGACACTGCAAATAACAACTTAGATTACGTGGTAACAATAAAATACATGAATATTTTATTACAATTATATACACCTTCAAAGTGTCAAATATATAATAATTGAACAGTCCATGAACATAAATGTCTTTGTTCTTTTCTGTTCTTTCGTGTTTCTTCAAATTGAGAGAGAGAGAGAGAGTGGTATATAAAATTTGGGTATAAGAAGAAATAGTCCCAAAGTTACTTATCTTATTTTTCGACGGGGTT
>OY757915.1:100053432-100090932 GCA_963585895.1 Sepioteuthis lessoniana
CAGAAAAGCCAAATTTATCGTTGAGTACACAAATTTCAACTTACAGGGCCAGTAAACAATTTCAACAAGAAAGCAGAAAAATTTCAGATCTGGCAGGAAGTTGACTGCAAGATGTCCTGACAATGTGGATGCTGTAAGAGAATCTGTCGGAAGGAGTCTGAAAAAGCATCTCCGAAGACGTTCCCAAGAACTTGGTCTTTCACGGGCACTGTGTTGAATAAAGTCAATCAATTTCTGCCCTTGTCATCTGGTTTGACTTTTCTAAAGTGATATGATTGCTTTTTGTAATACTCAGATGAAAGATGACTTGATGCAATATGAATTATCGTATTAATGGGTTGTATCTATAGTAAGTAAATAAAGTTGACGACCGTAGTCGAGGGCGACCAGAAGGCTCCCTTTTCAATCGGTACTACACCGAGGTGTAGGGGAGGGTGCTACTCCTTTCCCTGGATTGCTCCACTTTACCCTTAATACATACCTTATATTGCTGAGTGTTAAGTAAGGATGTATCAAGTACCATTTTTAAAGTCTTTGGTATGACGCAACGTAGGATTGAACCCAGGTCTCCCGGACAATTGGCGAACACTCTACCCACCTTGTATTTAGAACAGTTACTTGAAGCTATAGATTTTTTTTTACTAAGGATGATTATTAGTTTCCAGAAACCATATAAGTGTGTCCAAACAAATAGCCATCATTAAAGAGAAATAGTTCGTAATAATTCGTTATAAATAATTAATAATTAAACCATGTAATTATTTGTATCAGTTATGAATACTTGGTATCCTAAAACTGTGTGCAAATTATTTGTATTAGATAGGAATACTTGGAACCATACAAGTGTGTGCAAATTATTTGTATTAGATAAGAATACTTAAAACCACACGACTAAGTGGAAATTATTTGTATTAGATAGGAGTACTTGATATCATATAACTGTGTGCAAAAACTCTTAAGAAACAACAACACTATAAATGTAAAAATTAATGTACAATGAACGTAATTCCCAAACTTTTACGCATAAAATAACCCTGGACGGGATGCCATCAAAATCAATCGAAACCCTTGAAACCTTCCTACTTTTTTTATTTAACGAGAAACCCTCATTGTATCTTAAAATTTACCTGTATCTTTCCAAGACGCCATTTTTATGTTTAAAATATTTCTTTTAGCTGTTTCATTCTATTAATGTATAGATACTTGTACATTCAGAAATGCAGGTTGATTAGTTATTCCTGTTGGCTGTACAAAAATAAAATGGTTACAGGCTATACAAAAGAAACAGTATACAGATGAAAGAACACAAAATATAAAAGAATATATTTCTTTTACAGAGGAAAAATGTAACAAGATAGGGCGTCAAAGGAAGCAATCATGTAGGTAAATGTTGTGATCTATTATTAGTGGGAGGTCAAATTAAAAGTTGAGGCTTCTGAGGAATAGGAAAACTAAATTAAAACGACCGGGAAGAAGACAATTTATTTTATTTGTACTTTAAGTTATCATATGTATAATTTTATGTCAGACATCAAACAAATTTATTTTAGCAGCAAATTTGAAAATAAATCTTTGATAATTATATCAAGCAACAATGTACATCTAAGAAGGAAAAGAATAATTATTTATATATTACTAAAATTCTCATTATGTTTGTATATACGCAAATAGGTATATATGCAAATAAATACACATACGAGGTTATATAAATAAACAAGGAGAATTTTTTGAAAGAAGCAAAATGATGGTTTTTCCCAGAATTTTTCCCATGATTTTTTTGAATATTTTTTATAGAGAAAATAATTTTAATCACGCAAAAATATTTGCTCTAAGGCGATTCAAAATGGCGGAAGATCAGTGTGTTTCAGGCGTGAATAGGGGTTTGTCATCAATTTTTTGCTGGCTGAAAAATGAAGACCATGC
This sequence comes from Sepioteuthis lessoniana, assembly GCA_963585895.1. Classification (NCBI taxonomy): domain Eukaryota; kingdom Metazoa; phylum Mollusca; class Cephalopoda; order Myopsida; family Loliginidae; genus Sepioteuthis; species Sepioteuthis lessoniana. The sequence goes on from OY757915.1 coordinate 100,055,356, forward strand.
GGAATTTTCAGCAGCATGGTGATATGTACTGATGAATATATTTTAATCTAAAAAAATGTTTTCTAATCAGCTAAACCCTGGGGGGCTCCGCTGAGCATGATGCTTGAATTGTAACAGTTTTCCAATTGGTGATTGCCAAAATTCCTCGGTCGGACAATCTCAAAGATAGTACCGCCTTAACCGCAGGGCTTTGAATAAGCTGACTGTATCCCCTGCGGTGGATTAAGACCCCGAAGTAAGGTGTCTTTGGTATATCACTAAACTTCATCTGATTGCGAGGTTCCGGTTGTAGAGATCTGAACAGTGTGGAGTATCCCTTCATTGCCATTACTTCCACTGAATCTCGGAGTGGTTGTACCTGTTTGGGTTCCATTTATGAGTCAAATAAATCTGTTTCAAAATCATTCATAATCGTAATACTCGATGTCATTTAATAGTAAATTATTTGTATTAAGAATGGTTACCTGAATAGTTAAGAATAGTTATGATTATTTACCAAGGATTATTGTAACCAGCTCAGTGGTTAGAGTGTTCGGAAATGGCCCGGTAGACCTGGGTTCAATCCTAGGTCGAGTCATATCAAAGACTCAAAAAATGGAACTTGATGCCACCAAGCTTAACACTCAGCATTATAAGGTACCTATCAAGGGTAAAATGGAGCAATCCAGGGAAAGGAGTGGCGCCCTCCTCTACACGACGGTGTAGTAGCTACTGAAAATGGAACCTTCGAGTCACCCTCGACTACAATCGCCAACAACTTTTTATTATTATTAGTTATTCAAAACCATATAACTGTGAGCAAAGAAATGATTATTATTAACTAGAAACAATTAAATGGAACTCTATAATTCTTAGATAGCAATACTTAACTCTATGTAAATTAATATTTGTCATTAATTCTTAAAATCATACAATTCTATATAAAATAATATTTATTATTAATTCTTAAAATCATACAACTCTATATAAATTAATATTTATTATTAATTCATAAAATCATACAATTCTATATAAATTAATATTTGTTATTAATTCTTAAAATCATACAACTCTATATGAATTAATATTTATCATTAATTCTTAAAATCATACAACTCTATATAAATTAATATTTATTATTAATTCTTAAAATCATACAATTCTATATAAAATAATATTTATTATTAATTCTTAAAATCATACAACTCTATATAAATTAATATTTATTATTAATTCTTAAAATCATACAACTCTATATAAATTAATATTTGTTATTAATTCTTAAAATCATACAACTCTATATGAATTAATATTTATTATTAATTCTTAAAATTATACAATTCTATATAAATCAATATTTGCTATTAATTCTTAAAATCATAAAACTCTATATGAATTAATATTTATCATTAATTCTTAAAATTATACAATTCTATATAAATCAATATTTGTTATTAATTCTTAAAATCATACAACTCTATATGAATTAATATTTATCATTAATTCTTAAAATCATACAACTCTATATAAATTAATATTTATCATTAATTCTTAAAATCATACAATTCTTTGCAAATTATTAATATAAGATAGATATACGTGATATATAACTATGTTAAAAAAGCAAAGAAAAGAATAAGCAGAAACTATAAATATGAATCTACAATGAACACAATTCCCTAATTTGTATGCATAAAATTACCCTAGATGGGTTTACATGCCATTAAAACCAATCAATCAACTTTGAACTGTTTCCCACGTCATGGAAACTTGGGTAATAATATTTTTCTTCTATAAACACTTGAACAAATATATTTCATTCTATTTTATTCAATATCTTATTTTAATATCAAAGAAAAAGCTTAAAGAGTTTCGCAGAAATATTCTTTCGTAGAAAGAAAAGAAGGGAAACCTCTTAATAGTTTGAGAGAGAATACAATATTAGGATTCAAGTTTCAATATCATGAACACTATTTCAAAGTTGACCTTGTATCATCTTTTAATCCCCCAAAGTCTTCATATAACAGAGATTACTATAAAATGTTTCTCTCCTTTCAAAATAGAAGCATCAATACTATCATGAACTACTGTTAAGACAAGAACGCTGTATGTTCTCGGATCATCTGGTTACGTTGTTAGCAATTGACCCTCTGACACTTAACACTAAAAATGCATAATTAATAACTAAGACTCAACATTAGATAACCGACAGAAGTAATTGGTGGAAAGAAATCGAAGATAAATTACTACGATATTTAAGGCTGTTAATTTCTGCTGCGTCTTAATATCCGTTTTCATTGCAGAGGCAGCCATCAATTTTCTTTAATGTTCACCAAGGAATGAAGCCAAAAGATTACTTGAACCGGATATGTTTTTGAAAAAAAGAAATCAATATTTTGATTGAGCAATGAGATGTTCTCAGTCCATTTTCATTCATTGCTAAAATGCGTAATTACTGTCTACGCCGAAGAAGGGATTAAATTATCAGAAGGGGTTCATATAATTGACATACCTCTTCCTCTACGAATCATTCATTGAGAACAAAATAGGTATTAAAAGATCTTTCATTTTTTCCTTCTCTGTCTCGCTTTTCTCTCTTTTCTTTCATTCACTCTATCTTCCTTCCTCTCTCTTTAACTCCCTCTCTTTATATATATATATATATATATATATATATATATATATATATATATATATATTGTTTTTAAAAGAGTGTGTTAAAAAGTGCTCAAAGTTTTTAAAGTGAAGCTAATAAATGAACGGTGGGATTAGACATTTTATGTCTACATATTTTCTTTTGGATCCGTTCGAATTCCCGTATTACTTTTATTGTATTCTGGGGGAATTGATTTATGTATTGTCCATAGTTGCATGTATCCCTAGTACTTTCTGCCCGACTTTGGGCCATCATCAGGGGAGGATCTACTATAAAAGTGATGTAACTTTTGTTTTAGCATATTACAACTGTGTAAGGGCGTCTTTGCCGTTGAAGGTTTTGGCGTTTGTTTTTGAATGTGATTCTATATTTAGTGCCAGTAGCTAAAGACATTTAAGTACATTAGCACTGGTTTGAAAATTAATTCTATTAAGTGTTGGCTGCAGGTTTCTGATATGTAATGCTTCGAGAATCTGAAGTTTTTGTTTATTATTTTGATGTTCTAATATTGTTGTGTTGTCGGTGAGAATTTTCCGTAGCTGTGCCGTTGGGCATGAATGTTTTTTTAAATGCTGAGCTATTGAACTTGTGTCTGAAAGGTGCATTGTAAGTCTCCTCGACAGGGTAGTTGAGGTTAAACCAACATATATATTATTATTATCAGAGATACAATGTCCTAAAGGACATTTAAATTTATATATAACGTTGGTTTTTTGCAAAACTCCAATCGAGGGAGAGGAATTATTTCTAATGACTAGATTCGAGGTTTTAAACTTATTATAATATATAACGAGTTTTATTTTTTTATTAGGATCAGTGGGGAGTATGTTTTCAAGATTTTTTCATCGGATTTGTAATTGTAGTGCATTTGGTTACGATAAAAAAGATAAAAAAGATTTCCTCAACTTAGGACCCAACTGCCATTTATTCCAAGGATATACCAGCATCAACAAGAATACAGAAATTGAAATTTTATACCAAAACATTTTAAAACTCCGGGATAATAAGGTAATCTCAGTCAAACCCGAATTCCGTGATCTCCTTAAGGCTGAAGCCATCAAAAATAGATACAATAAAAATACAATCTACATTATTAACACATCAACTAAAAACTGCTGCTAAAGAATTACGCAACCACCCTAACATCACCATAAAAAAAGCTGATAAAACAAACATTTTTGTAGTACTCAATAAAACAGATTACCATTCAAAACTACAAAATATCCTCGATGACCATACAAAATTCAAAAAATTAAATAAGAATCCCACCAACCAACTAAAATCAAAAATTAATAAACTAATCACTGCTAATAATGCCGAACTTAATAGCATAAAACTACCCAAAATAATTGGGGATTATAAACCCGGCTATCTTTACGGGACCGTAAAGATACATAAACCTAATCATCCTCTACGCCCTATTATATCACAAATACCTACACCAATTTATCAACTCACAAAAACAATAAAACAGCTTATTTTACCATACTTACCTAGCAAATACAACATAAAATCTACACATGAATTAATTCAAGTTCTTCATACAATTAAACCCAATAATGGTATATTAGCCTCACTCGATGTAGAAAATTTATTTACTAATGTACCTGTTAATGAAACAATTGATATTATTATAAATAATATTTATAATAACCCATCTCTTCCTCCTCTTAAAATCAACTCTAATATACTTCGAAAACTACTCTTAACATGCACTACTGAAGTTCCATTTTATGACCATCTTGGAAATATTTACGTTCAGACTGATGGCGTATCTATGGGGTCTGTCCTAGGCCCAATTTTCAGTAATTTCTACATGTCCGATCTCGAAAATAGAATTTTTAATAGCACAAAAAAACCTCCAATATACCTAAGATATGTTGATGACATCCTTATTCTAACTAATAATATTAACGAAATCAACATACTACAAGACACCTTCCAAAACAATTCAGTCCTTAACTTTACTCATGAAGTAAACAAAAACAATAAAATTTCCTTTTTAGATGTTCTTATTGATGCTAACAACAATAATAACTTCACTACCTCCACTTACAAAAAACCCTCTAGTAACAACTCCTGTACCCTTAACTTTAAAAGTGAATGCCCCTTCAGATATAAAAAAGCAATTATTCATAATCTAATATCCCGTGCCAAACTAATCTCCTCCTCCAAAACAATATTTTATAAAGAGGTAGAAAACATAAAACAGGCTCTCATCAACAATGGGTTTCCTAACTATATTGTTGATGAACAAATTAAACGTATGATCAAAAATGTTAACCAACAAAATAAACAGTGTACTACTCCATCCAGCCAACAAACATATATCAAACTTTTTTATCGTAACCAAATGCACTACAATTACAAATCCGATGAAAAAATCTTGAAAACATTGATTCACAAAAACATACTCCCCACTGATCCTAATAAAAAAATAAAACTCGTTATATATTATAATAAGTTTAAAACCTCGAATCTAGTCATTAGAAATAATTCCTCTCCCTCGATTGGAGTTTTGCAAACATATATAATAATATATATGTTGGTTTAACCTCAACTACCCTGTCGAGGAGACTTACAATGCACCTTTCAGACACAAGTTCAATAGCTCAGCATTTAAAAAAACATTCATGCCCAACGGCACAGCTACGGAAAATTCTCACCGACAACACAACAATATTAGAACATCAAAATAATAAACAAAAACTTCAGATTCTCGAAGCATTACATATCAGAAACCTGCAGCCAACACTTAATAGAATTAATTTTCAAACCAGTGCTAATGTACTTAAATGTCTTTAGCTACTGGCACTAAATATAGAATCACATTCAAAAACAAACACCAAAACCTTCAACGGCAAAGACGCCCTTACACAGTTGTAATATGCTAAAACAAAAGTTACATCACTTTTGTAGTAGATCCTCCCCTGATGATGGCCCAAAGTCGGGCAGAAAGTACTAGGGATACATGCAACTATGGACAATACATAAATCAATTCCCTCAGAATACAATAAAAGTAATACGGGAATTCGAACGGATCCAAAAGAAAGTATGTAGACATAAAATGTCTATTATGTTTAATGAAATTTGCATAAACGAAGAAATGCTGCCTAGATATACATATATATAATTGTGTATGTGTGTGTACGTTTGCTTGCACATGAAAGAAAAAATTAAGTATATATATATATATAAGAGAAGGAAAACTCTGATTTTAGAGCTGTCAAATTCCGCTTAAAATTGACCTGGTATCGTATCATGCTCATATGAAGGAGTACACACACACACACACACATATATATATATATAGTGGAACTCACATTTTCTTATATGTGAAAAAGAAAATTATATATATATATATATATTCCTGCTTTAATTGATTATTTTCCACATATATCAGAATTTCTCCATTATCCCTTAGCCACAATGTCTCTCATTCTTCCGTTTCTTTTCTTTTCTCTTCCTTCCTTTCCTTCTTCTTTCTCGTCCTTTCTCCTTGGAGAACAAATAGAACAAATAAATACTACTAAATTTTCCTAAACAGTTATGTGACATATTTTAAACTCAACGCTGATTTATTGATTAAACGCTTACTACTTTCCCCTGTATATATAGTATTTCCTCCTTTTTTTCTTTTTTTTTTTTGTATTTTATTAAACATGCATTCAACATCATTAGATATCATCCTTCTTTGTCCTAATGATGGTTCATTTAAACCGAAACGTTAAAACGTCGACTGACTTTCTTTCACTTTGAATTCTTCTACTTCTTGGATTACCTGGTTTCTCTCTCGCTCTCTCTCTCTCTCTCTCTCTCTCTCGCAATATATATATATATATATATATATATATACGATAGACATTCCAATCTCGACATATAAAGGCACAACAGTTCAGTCTAAGATGTGAATCGTTGCACCAACTACGTAGATTATTTCTTTATTGTAATGAAGCCCTGTGTAGGACCAACCATACTTTTTCAACAAACTGATAATAAAATCTGTACCCCTCTGTACAACTGATTCTCTCGAACCACACTCCCCATGCTGTGAACACAGTTTTTTTTTCCTTTTCCTCGACTGATTGCCTTTCCAAAGCTAAAGAACCCAGTCTGCCACCCATCACACACACACACACGCGCGCGTGTGTGTGTGCTTGTGTAATTGTGTGATGATTGCCAGATCTAATCTTAGTATGATCATCACGTGATATCATTTTGTAAAAGAATTATTCATCACGCCATGAACGGGTGTAGCTTTTTAAGCCAGCAAGAAATTTAAAGTCCCTGGCTCAAAAATGGTTCTCAAGAAATGCAGTCTCAAGAAAAACTGCTGTTAAACAATTTTTGTGCATTTTTAATTTTGTTTGTAAGCCCTCCAAATGAATTACATTCTTTTACAAATGTGTGATTGGTATTATTGCAAGTGGAATTATAAAATTATATACGTAATGTGTGTGTGTGTGTGTGCGTGCGCGTGCACGTTTGCTTATATGTGAAAGAGGAAATTATATATATATGTGTGTGTGTGTATGTGTGTGTGCGTGCACGTTTGCTTATATGTGAAAGAGGAAATTTTATATATATATATATATGTGTGTGTGTGTGTGTGTGTGTGTGTGTGTGTGTGTGTGTGTGTGTGTGTGCACGTTTGCTTATATCTGAAAGAGGAAATTATATATATATATATATATATATATATGTGTGTGTGTGTGTGTGTGTGTGTGTGTGTGTTTAGGCACCTCGGATGTTGTAATAGTTAGCAAACTAGAATAGCAAACTTACATGAATGAGTTCATGTCTCATCGGGTGGTCCATTTATACAACTTTGTGCCACATCTCAGCAAAAAGCTTAGTAAATTACCACGTACGTACGTATGTATGTATGTATGTATGTATGTAATGATCAATGATATTGAAAGTAAAGCTAACAGAGGGAGAGCAGTTCGAATCTTTAATAAAATAAATTTGATAATCCACCTGTATATACACGATGGCATCACTGAGGACCTACCTTGATGCATCTAGAATGTATGATTGAAATGTGAACGCTGGTAACAACAATGACGACTGGGAACAGACCAGTTGGCAACCAGGGAATAGACCCGGTGACGGTTGGAGAGACAACTGGCAGCCCAGAAAGACGGGTAGTGGGGCAAGATGGGTTAGCTACCCCAATTGCATACTCCGTGAGGAGCAACTAAGAAAGATGCTACGACGAACCTAAATGCACAATACCCCCAGGGGATCCCGAGACGGGGGGGTGGAAGAGATCCCCAACAAGATGGATTTAACGGAAGCGAACAGGAATGCCCAACCAACTTTGAGCAGATGCATTTGTGGTAAGACGTGCAAGAACCAAAGAGGCTTGAAGATACATCAAAGCCGGATGAAATGCCTGGAGGGGGTAACCGGGAGCAACGTAAAGGTGCAACCCCTGGTAAAACGGAGGAGGTGCAGGGACAGGAGTATCCAGTCCCTCCAAGCCTCAGTTCCTCTAATTCTGGGCAAGGAGTCCCGTAAGAAGATAAAATGGCCCCCAGGGAACAACAAGGGAGCCTGGCAGGACTTCGACAATGAGATTTGTGAGATAATCCAGTCAGCTACAAAGGGGGACGTGGAGAGGCGGCTAAGTTTCATGACGACAATAATAACTAGCTTGGCGTCAGAGCGATTTGGTTGCGTCGAGCCCCGGCAGCCAATCGTAGAATTAAATGAAAGACTTAAGGAGAGAAATAAGAGCCCTTTAGAAGCTTTATAAAAGGGCAAGTATAGAAGAGCGTCAACTCCTCGAGGAGCTCCGAGGAACACTCAGAGGGGAATTAAAAACTTTACGGCGAGCGGAGTTACACAGGAGGAGGAGGAAAGAAAGATCAAGGAAGCGGGCAAATTTCCTGTCTAATCCCTTCGGCTTTGCAAGAATATAGCTAGGGGAGAGGCGAAATGGGAATTTGGAGGCATCGGAGGAAGAAATTAACAACTATCTTTGAGATACAATGAGTGACCCTGCAAAAGAGCAAGAAATGGGTATAAACACCCGCTTAATTCATCAGAAGCCACCAGTTATCGAATATAACACCCGCTTGCCAACCTGGAAGGAAATGCAAGAAGTTGTGAGAGCCATAAGATCCGCCTCAGCACCAGGACCAAGTGGGGTACCTTACATTGTGTACAAGCGGTGTAAAGAGATTCTACAAATTCTGTGAAAGATATTGAGAGTCATTTGGAGGAGAGGCAAGATCGTGGAACAATGGAGATTCGCTGAGGGGGTATGGATCTCGAAGGAGGAAGGTTCGAAGTCATTGGACCAATTCCGAATAATTTCCTTATTAAACACTGAAAGTAAGATCTTTTTCGGTTTATCGTCAAGGCGCTTGTCAGATTTCATTCTAGGTAATGGCTACATTGATACACCAGAAGGGCGGGATCGCCGGTATGCCAAGGTGCCTTGAACATACAGGAGTCCTGACACAGCTCCTGAGAGAGGCAAAGGAAAGCAAAGAGGACTTGATTGTATTATGGTTGGATCTCGCTAGCGCCTACGGGTCCACGCCACACAAACTGGTGGAAGAAGCCCTAAAGAGATATCACGTACCGCCATCAGTATGCGATCTCATTGCAGACTATTATAAGAATTTCCGGCTGAGAGCATGTTCAAGTACAGTAACATCAGAGTGGCAGGCCCTGGAAAAGGGTATCATTACAGGGTGTACTATGTCTGCCGTGCTATTCTCATTGACCATGAACATGCTTGTAAAGGCGGCAGAGGTGGAATGCCGAGACCCTTTGTCTAGATCAGGAGTCCACCAATCACCAATAAGGGCTTACATCGATGATTTAACCGTGACGATGACATCTGTCATGGGAGGTAGATGGCTCTTAAAGGGTCTCGAGAGAAATATGACCTGGGCTAGAATGTATTTCAAGCCAGCAAAATCCAGGTCACTAGTATTAAAAAAAGCAAGGTCATGGAGAAAGTCCGATTTACAGTCGCAGGAGAAACGATTCCTACTCTGAGCGAAAAGCCAATTAAGAGCTGGGGCAAGACTTTCAACAGTAGTCTGAAGGATACAGCCGCAAAACAGAAGACTATAAAAGATCTTGAGGAGTGGCCAACGAAGATCGACAAATCTGGATTGCCTGGTCAATTTAAGGCATGGTTATTCCAGCATGCAGTTTTGCCCCAGATATTGTGGCCATTGCTCGTCTATGATATTCCGATTACCACCGTGGAATCATTAGAAAGAGCAATTAGTAATCGGTTGAGAAGGTGGCTGGGCTTGCCGAGATGATTAAGTGGTGCGGCTCTCTACGGGAACAGCAACACGTTGCGCCTCCCCTGCAGCAGTCTCGTGGAAGAATTCAAAATCACGAAAACAAGAGACGGCTGCAGTATGCAGAGTCTGAAGTTCCAAAGGTGGCGGCAGCAGGAATTCAGATAAGATCTGGCAGGAAGTGGAGTGCGAAGAGAGAGTTGCAAGTGGCGGAGGAGAGGCTTAGGCATAAAGCTATCTTAGGGTCGATAGCTAAAGGCAGAGCGGGATTGGGGTTTTTTACCCTCTGCACATACCAACAGTGCAAAAGGCAAAGAAAGACGCCAACTCATATAATAAGTCTCTGAGGGCGTAGAAGAAGTGCGTTACTGTAAAATGGTCGGTCTGAGTCAGCAAGGAGCCTGGACAAGATGGGAGGATGTAGAGAAAAAAAGGATTACATGGTCAGATTGCTGGCGGCCGGACTTTAGCGAGATTCAATTTCTCATTAAATCAGTGTATGATGTGTTACCGAGCCCAACGAACCTGCACATATGGGGGAAGAGAGAGACCCCCAATTGTCAACTATGTGCTAGGAAAGGATCTTTACAACATATCCTTAGGAGTTGCCCAAAAGCTTTGGGTGATGTAAGGTACCGTTGGCGTCACGAGCACTCATGGCAATTGCGAATGAGGTGACTAAAGCTATGAGGGCTAGTAAACATCAACCAGGAAAGAAATTGAAGCAGATCAACTTCGTAAAAGCAGGAGAGAAGATACAGAGAAAGAGGAGAGAGAAAACGAACCTGTTATCTTCCGTGGATGATTGGCAGTTGATAGTGGATCTGGAGACTCAGCTGAAGTTCCCCAGACACATAGCTGTAACATCACTTAGACCGGACCTGATATTGCACTCTGATAACACAAAGCAGTGCATCATTTGGGAACTGACTGTGTCATGGGGGGAATATATTACTCTTGCTAATGAGAGGAAGAGATCCAAATACCAAGAACTGGTCGAACAAAGTCAACAAAAGTCATGGAAAATACATTATGATCCCGTAGAAGTTGGTTGTAGGGGCTTTGCTGGACAGTCTTTGGGCAGAGCCCTAGCAAAAATTGGTATAGTCGGGGCAGCTAGAGTGGGGGCGCTGAAGGACATTACCAACACAGTTCTGAAGGCGTCAAAGTGGATTTGGCTTAAGAAATCAGAGCCATGGAAGAAATAAAGAGGACGATGGAGGAGCCTAAGAATTAAGATTAGGAGACATATTACACATTATAAGAGTATATTGAGATAATATCAAGTTAGGGTAGTCGGAATGTCAGGGGGAGGGGTTGAGAATCATTGGCGTTTGGATGGATATTTAATTATCCGTTTTTGTTTTTGTTTTTTTGCTTTTGTTTTTGTTTTTTTTTGTCCTCGTATGCTGTCTACGGTTCGCTACTAATTTATGGTTTTTAATAAGTTTATTTGCCAGCGCCCACTAGTAGTTTTAGTTAATTGATTGAAACCTAATTGCAAATAGTTTATGGGAGGAAGGGGGGAGTAGGAGATAGGCTCGCAGTAGTAATAAGTTGGAATGTAAGGAGTTGAATAGAGTAGCGTGTTTTTTTTCTGTTTGTTTTTTTTTTTGAGAAATATGCATTAGATTGGTAATATGAGTATAGATTATTGACAAACGGGGAGGGAGATCTAGGCAAATAAGTATGAGTTAATCTGTAGCAAATGATTTTGTGAGTCAAAATAAATGGGAGTTTTTCCTTTTTTTTCTGGCTTCGAATAAGGGTATAAGATAAGAGTTAAAAACTGACTGAATAGTTAGAGTAGGGGCTTATTTCATGTTAGTTTGGAAGTGTTAGTATAGGATAGATTTAGGGTGGGATACGTGTAAGTCTTGTTAAAGTGTAAATCATGGACGTGGACGAGTATTAAAAATGCCATCTTACCTCGGTACCGAATCCGGAAGTGGTCAGCCGAAACCGGATGAAGTAAAGATGGTATTATATAGTAGAGGAGTGTGAAATGCCCTGTTTTTCATTGGCTGTTACTGAAGGACAGATGTCTGTAAGAACGGCCGAAGTCCGGGCTTCTATTTTATTGCTTTGGTAGAGGCACGTCGCGATCAAAGAGGCGGCTTGGCTCTTCCAGAGTCATGCCGGGGTTGCTGTCGGAGCCGATATGATGCAAAAAAAACGAAATCGGCGATGAAGATAGTGCATCACTGAGGACCCACTTTAATGCATTTAGGATGTATGATTGAAATGGCATGCTGAAAAGGTCATGGCTCGATCAAGAAACACGAAACGCGCATGTTATTCCACCTACTCATGGGTCAACCCCAGCTGTGAAACGCCTTCTGTGTCAGACTGTGGTCTTGAAGTAAGCGAGTTCGAATTCCAGTGGCGCAATGGCGTTCACTTTCGGATTAATACCTATGAGAAAGGCATGAACCACCTTATTCTTCTAGCTATGGATTAATTAGTATCACTGCTGCTCTTCTACCAGGATGGCTTTGGTATTAAATAACCCACAAAAATTGATATGCTATTAAACAAAGAAACCAAACCACTGATTCACACGTTATTCCTTCTATTCTGCTTAGAAGAATGCCGACAGGATCGAGTATTTTTTGTGATGGCCAAGCTTGGGTCTCGATTTGTATTTGCCCCGTCCCACTATGAAATGACTACATGTGAATTTCTGACTTTACGGGAAACCGGATAAATCCCTTCTGCTTATTCCTTCTACAGTTTGGCACCTTCGGTATATAGTTTCTCAAGTTTCTAAAACCCTTCCAAAAAATTCATGTCCGAATCTGCAGGACGGAGCACGGACAGGGCTTCCATGATCATCAACAACAGAAGACAGCAGTGTGCGCATTGAAGCTTTACTCCATTGGTCAAGGAAATCGTCCATGAGAAATTGGGATATCGGAAAGTGTCATCTCGGGTCTCAAAGCAATTGAATGAAATACACAGGTTCATGGATATATATGATTGGGATGCTTTACCAATACCTCTGACATCGTCCTGACATGGTTCCGTCAGATAATCATTTGTATGGACCCCTCAAACGACATTTATATAAGAAGCAGTACCATATAGGGAACACACTTGTTGTAGAGGTTGCCAATCCACAATATTCACTGAGACGTTGCAAGATCTCTAAATTATACCGTTTAGAAACAGTTTGATTTTCAGGAATATGTTCATCATGAGCTACACCATAATTTAATTTTTTATCAAGAAAGAGTGAGAGCACCACTTTGCTCAGGCTCCGAGTTTTTCGGCTTCTGCACCCCGAAGCAAATCACTGTGATCATCCGAAATTCATTCCTCTCTGACATCAGATAATGAGGAAGAAACGCGGCTTCAACTCGCAGTCTCTCCAATCTTTCAGTAAAAATGACATCATATAGCCCAACGGAGGAAGAGACCTCTGGTGGTGTAACGGTTAGCAAGTTAGACTAGCAAACCTACACGAGTGTGTTCGAGTCTCATTGGGCATCCCATTCATTCGGCCTTGTGCCATATCGAAGCAAACAGCTTTGTAAATTACTATAGCCCAAAGGAGGTGCCCCTCACAGAACTCTAGTAGTCAATCTTCTCTCCGCTTTCACCAGACTTCACACCTCAACTGCATCAGGATTTCTGCTTCTGAAAGTCTTTCTTTGATACTCATCATCTTAAATTGATGTTCTGTCTTCCTTGAAGCAGAAACTGTAATCAAAAACTCAGGCGGAGCTCATGGCATTTTATCTATTAATTTCTTTTAGCTTTTTAAAGGCTTAAGAACCAATTTTGTCCAGTGTCTGTCAAAAATATATGCTGACTCATTGTACCGAATTTTCTGCCATGAAAAACTTCAACACGTTAAAAAAAAAGTTAATGAATAAGTCTGTAAAACTGAGTGACATAAATTATCGCCATAGAGTTATGAGTATGTGTTTAGGCACTAAATATGTTTTAATTCACCACACACACACACACACACACACACACAGATAGATAGATAGATAGATCTTAGTAAAAATAATGAAGACACAGAATAAACAGCAGTTCGTTAGCGTCTACGTGGTGCTTCCATAATTCAGTTTGTCCCTATTACTGTATGGAAGCATCACTTAGACGCTAACGAAACGCATAGAGAAAAGACTTGATGTGAACTACACAAGAATGTAACGTGCTGTTTTGAACAAATCCCTGAAGTAACGTTTCACTAAACAGCAGCTGTATAGCCACTTACGTCCCATCTCACAATCCATCCGAGTAAGACGAACAAGACATGCAGGACCTCGCTGGAGAAGTAAGGACCAACTCTTAAGCAACGTTTTCTTATGGACTCCGAGACAGGGACGCGCCAGTATTGACCGACAAGCAATAAGTTACTTATATCAACTTTGTGTAGACACTGGATGCACACTAAAAGATCTAACAAGAGCGATAGATGATAGAGACAGATGACGAGAAATAGTCAGAGAACCCCATACTATCATGGCAACTTGATGACGATGAAATATACTGGGCATAGCTGAGCAATTTAAAATTACTGCCGTAGAGGAATTAGTACGTGTTTAGTAATTGAGTATGTTTTTGTCAACACACACACACACACACACACTTATAGATAGATAGATAGATAGAAAGAGAGAGAGAGAGAGAGAGAGAGAGAGAGAGATGCATATAGTGAGCTGTTGAGCAAATGATATCGTGTCTAGATGCCTACACTTCGTCTAGTCGTGTCAGTGCCAATTTTTGATAACATTTGATTAGCAAATCTTATCAAAATAAAAGACGATACAAGAGAACTCTCATCATACTCATCAGACTTTCCTTCGCGCGATATTTTTTTTTTTTTTTGCTTGTTTTTATCTTGAAAATTCATCCTAGAGGTGAGATAATATCGAGACGAGTCAGTAATGATTTGAAAGAAAATTACGAAGACAGTCTCGGTACTTTTTGAATGTACCTCGTTGTATAATATAATATTGTACATTTTGAAATCAAATAGATCTTAAATTTCTTTTTATATGTTTATATATTGTGTTTGTATATTAACCAATCACAATATGAGTGTCACAAGTCCATATATAAACACACACACACACTCCACACACGTACATATATATATATATATATATATATATATATATATATATATATATATATATATATATATATATATATATATATATATATATATATATATATATATATATAAAAGTAAGGTTTGGAATTAAATCCAAGGTTATTAAAAGAGAAAATTGAAAAAAAAAAAAAAAAATTGTCCAGCAGGACACATAGCGTAACGGTTATAGGCGTTGGTTCCCTAAGCTTTTAGGAGACGATCATCTGGAGGCTGCAGGTTCAATCCTGACTGCAGGCGAGTAACAATACAGGAAGACATAACACTTGTACCCGGTTATGGCTAACGGAATCAGAACAGACGACCCCCGTGGATTCAATAAAGGGCGTAGTTCGAAGTTCCGTGAAGATTCCCGGAGGACATATCGGCCGAAACGTTCTGGAAAGATGAAGACAATAGTCCGAAAACCCTTAATGATAAAAAAAACAAGTCAGATTGTAAAATCAGATTAACATGTTTCGCCATAGAAATAGGGTACTTCGAATTTTGATGGCACTATCTCTGTAGCGATACATTTTAATCATAAAAAACGATTGGCTGTAACTGTTGTGAATTGAATCTTTATTTGAAATTTTTACAGTATACTGTTTTATTTCATAAATGAATAAAAAACATTGGATCAAGTGCCTTTACAAGGAAGTTTTACTGGGGTTCAAATATCGACTTCCCAAGTTTGTTGTAGCTAAGTTTACACAGATGTAATTCTTTCAGCCTGTCATTATCTGTTTTCATTTTCTCAGTTTCTATCCATCAATCTATTTCAGTCTATTCATTTTCCGTCTTATCAAGAATAGATCTATTTATCTACTTCATTTCTTTTAGTTCGTAAATTTCAATTAATTTTATTCTATTTGTGACTTTGCATCTCGCTAGAAACTAACTTAATGGGTTCAATTGTATTAGCTTAGCCTTCAGCCTCGGTTCTCGTTTGCCAGTCTTGTTCACATAGCGATTTTGAAACTATAAGACAGACGGTTATTGGTGGAATATGTGTCGTTATCTCCCTTTGCTTTTCGCAATCAGTGAATAGCTGAGCATAATCTCGCGTCTCCGGAAGTCGTTAAATCTCCCCACTCAGTCTTCCATCAGTCTATTTTAATAGTGATAGTGTGTCGAGTGGAAACATTAACGCTTATTAACTCTCAGTTTCTCGCCGGTGTGATCATCAAGTGGCTCCCACGTGTTGGGTATCCATCTATATACTGTTGTATATGAGAGGAAGGGTAATCTAATTTGTGGTGCATTCTGAAAACGGTGGTTTAGTGATTCGTTTATTTATTTACTCTATCATATTCAGTTAATTATTTTTTTATGTTTCTATTCAATATAATTCTCTTTTCCGAGTTTTTCACACCATAGTTAGCCGATAGTTTCTCACGGGAGTTTGAATGACTGCAATTCTCCTCAAGTCTCCAGGACTCTTCTCAGTATTCTGGCCGATCTTAACAATGCTGTAGTTTTGATGGTCTCATCTTGTCTTCTTATTTTCAATTCTTCCAATCCTTTGGAGATTGTTCCGACCAGTTATAATTGGTATCACCGTCACCTACAATTTCTACAGATTTTTTTAGTTCTCTAGTAAGGTCTAAGTACTTATCTCTCTTTTCGATTTCTTTCAATTTTCCTCTGTGGTCTGCTGGGATGGCAAAGTTCATTAATCGGCAGGCTCTCTTTTTTCGTGTAGACTTTCTCTAGGTCTGATCTTCTGGCCGAGATTAGATGACCCGTTTGTATCTCAAAATCCAGAGAAGTTTGTGTGCCTCATTCTTCAAGGAAGATTCTGCGTTGTACTTATACCACATGTTTGAATTTCTTTCGCAGCTTACTGTGGGTCACCTTCCCTACTCAGTCGTGTCTAGTCTTATACTCGTTTTGTGCTAATTTGCTGCATTCGGTTATTATGTGATTGATCGTTTTGTCTCTATAACCACACAACCGATATTTGCTATTTTCTTGCGTCTTATCTATTTTGCTTTAACATAATAGGTCCTTATGTCCTTATTTTGTGCTGCTTTTAAAAGAGATTCAGTTTCTCTTTTAAGGTTTCTCTCGCTTTACTACGTCTAAGTCTTCTCGTGTAAGATTTTGCTTGTTTGTCGCTTGAAATATCATGACAGTTGTTTTTCTTTCAATTTCTGTTTCCTAGATATTACTTTTCTTTTGATTATTAAGCTGCTTGAGTCGTTTCTGATCGCTGTAATTATTATTATTATTATCATTATTTTGCTTATTTGAAAGATTTTAACATCAGCGCTAACTGGTGGCTTTCCACTAGAGTTTGAGTGACAGCAAATCTTCTCAAGTCTTCGGGACTTTTCTTAGTATCCCAGCCGATCAAAAAAATATTCCGGAGTTTGGATGGTCTCCACTCGTTCTTTTATTTCCAAGTCCTCCAGTCCCTATACCAATCCTTAGGTGACTGTACCAAGCGTGCCAATTTATATTACTAACAAGGTCCAGGTACTTATCACTCTTTTCACTTTTTTTTCAGTTTTACTCTGTGGTCGGCCAGAACGGCAAAGTCTACTATTCGGCAGGTTCTCTTTTTTTTCTTCTTTTTTTTTTTTTGGGGAGTAAAAATAGGTCTGGTTGTCTAGCCGAGATTAGATGATCCGTTTGTATCTCAAAATACTTCGGTCCTTCTCAGAATCATTCTAAATCTTTTCCCATATTGCTTATCACTCGGTTTTTCTGATATATTCTCATCGTTGTCATATTTTGCTCCAAAATTGTTTTTTTTTCCTTCTTGTCAGGTCGTTGGTTTGTGTTGCTGCATTCCCCCCCCCTACTTGCTGGTAGAATTTTTTTTTTTTGTTCTGTTTTGTCTATATTATTTTATCCTGTCTCGATAACTTTTAGTCTTCCATCTTTCTCTAGTACTTTCTGGTTTTATTCCTTGAGTTGTATCGTTTGTTTTACTTGTTAGGTCGCTTTTTCTTTTCGTCCCAGCATATTCCAGCGTTCCTCCTCTGTCTCATCATTTTTGTCGTAGATTTCTTATCTGGGTTTCCAGTCGAATCTCACATCCAGGTTTTGAGTTTCTGATCATGTTCTTTGGGAACACTGATTTTATCACTGACTAGTTTCGCTCCTGCATAGATAGGTTCGTTTAATTCCGTGATGTTTTTTGCTGAGATGTGTGTTGATGATTCGTTTATTTTTTCCGTTTCTACTTGGACTGCTTTCCAGTTTTGGTTTCTTAACGATAGTAATCTAGTCTTCTTTTCAGACATAATTCTCTTTGGATTTTCTATAATCATTTTTTTCTTCTTGTGTTTGTTCTTTGGTTGGAGCGTGTGTTGTTTCGATTGTTATTACGTTGCTGTTCATTTCGGTCTGGAGGTTCTTGTTTTTCAGTATTTGGTGTGTCGATTATTGTATTAGGGCCTTGTTGCCTTAATTCCCTATCTATTTATTGGTGTATTTCTAGTATTTCAAGGTCAGAAAAACCAACCTTTTTAATGATCGTCCTAACTTTGGCTTGCGGTCTAAAATTTAGCGCATTCTTCCCGGAATTCTATCATTTTTTCCTATACCCTCTTTGTGTCTAGTTGCTCCTAAAATAGCAGTGAAGTGCAAGTTTGTTGTCATCGTACGTCCAATTTCTGTGCTGGTATCTCTGGTTACATAGATCGTCGTCCGTGTACCTGAAAAAAGAATAGCAGGATGCTAACGGATCCCCTATATTAGCAATCAGGGAGCACCTGCCTATCATGACACCCAGACCTGTTGTCTGAGTCCCACGTTGTGTTATGTTTCGATTTGACTTTTTTTCACGGGTTGGGTATTGTGGCTATACTAGACCTAGGGGTTGTTTAAAATCTGCGCACCTGTCACAGATTTGAGCAAGTACTCTTTAAGAAAACTCATAAGCAGGTTACCAAAAGAAAGAAAAAAATCTATAGTTTAGTTGTTTTTCCCTCATCAATAGACACCACACTTATCGAAGGGTATCAGTTGTTCTCTGACTTAACTATTTGACCCTGGCCGTTAAACTCTGAAGTTCCTCCTCACAGTATCTGGTGAAGCTCATCGTTGACCGAACTTTGGATTTATTCGCCTTACTTCACATCCACCATACTCCTTCCCATGGTTTTGAGTGGGTAATTTTTAAAAAAGTGTTAACTTAGTTAAAGTCCATCTAAGCATTATTTTATTTAATTTTTCAGCCCAACACCAATTAGTTGTTGAGAGTTATAACTTTTAGCTTTTCCATATCATTTTAAAGTGATTATTGGTTTTAAAAGGAACATCTCAAACATGAAATTACTCGTATCTAAGCAGGCAAGATTTGGAGACGAGGAGAAACATCCAAAATTCTACGACGAGCAGAAAAGCAAATCACAAATTTAAAAAAGAATTTTACATTTAAACATAAGCATTGACAATCTTCCACTACTACCTCCTCCTTAGTCGACTTAATTGCAGTTTCAGGCTTTTTGTTGTTGTTGTTGTTGTTGGGAAACAGCAAAAATAACATATGACTATATACTAAGCAACTCACAAAATTAAAAAACCAATTTAAGCTCGGACAAAATTCTTCGGAAGAGTAGACCGTCGTATTTATCTTGTTCTTTCTTTGCTTCTTATCTGCTGTCGTTTCAAAGAGTTTTTGGAAGGGACACACCTTATAACGAACTTTTTCCTTTTTTCAAATTAAATATATAAATTGACAACCTCCCACTACTACCCTTTCTTTCTGTTAACTGCTAACTTAATAGGAGTTTCACATCTTTGGGTTTTTTTTGTTTTGTTTATTATTATTTTTATTATTATTACATTTCTAATTAAATAATAATGTGCACACTGTACTGTAAGGAATATCTACCACGTAGAAACCTCTGGCTCAGGTGATCTCATACGCTAGAAACTGACAATTACTAAACGCCGTTGTGTCCGTTCAAACTTTATATATATATATATATATTTACTTGTCATCCACAGACAGACTGTTTCGTTGTATCACTACTCTTCAGTGTGGCTAGACACGTAGGACGCTTGAAGCTGGGATAAGAAACCCGCTCACCTTTATGTTACACTTAGTATCAGACCTCTTGGCCAACAAGCGCACCACGTCAGCTAGAGAATTATAAGATATTAAGTCGCCACTTCATACCTTACCGGATACCAGAGTGCTCAATTCGTTCGAACAGCTTTGCATTATGCGAGTGGCAGCCGAAAATTCCTTCGCCAGAGTGCTCTCTCTCTCTATATATATATATTAAAATGAGTAGGTCGATGAAGAGATTTGTATTTTTTAGGATTTAGATAAAAATAGATTAATAAATAAATAAAAAAAATACAAATCTTTTAGTGGACCTACTCATTTAAAAATATTTCCTCTCTTTGGACCTACAACAAAAAAATTATATATATATACATTCACCAACCCCTTCGCAGGAACAAGATGTAACACTAAGTAAATTCTTTGAGCGAAGTTTAACAAGTTTGAGTTCAAAGTTTTCTTCTCCTAGACTAGTTACCATACCAAGGCTAAAGAGCCTATTCTGCCCTATTATTTACTCACACCTGGAAGGAGAATTGTTGGATTCCTTCCTCAAAGTTATCAGCGCTATGTTAAAAGCAAGCAGCATCATCCTGAGGATTTGAACTCAGGTCACCGTCTTCATTTCCTACAACAATAACCATTACACAACAAGCACCTCTCGCCCTCTCTCTCTCTCTATATATATATATATACTGGAACTTTTGTAAAGTGGCCATTTATTTAGCTTAAGACAAGGCCAGAAATATCGAGTACACATTGAGGATCGAAATCACGAACAAGAGTCTGATCACGTAGCTCGCTAACCATGATACTGCATGAAACGCCTATGAACACCAAGTTGATTAAAAAGTGAAATACATTTGAAATAAAAAGAAAATTATGTAATTTATGCAACATTAGTGTGTATGGAAGAATCTGACATGATACATTTGCGAAAAGAAGGGAAAGGGATGGGGATATGGAACATTAGTAGAGTAAGTAATAAAAACACTCCATTTAATACGTTTCCGGACGAGCTGCTGCGGGCACACCATTTGAGATTTTGTAGCATTACAAAAAAAGGGAGATTTTGTAGGATTCCAAAGAGAATATAAGTGTAATGTTACCCTTTAAACGTGGCACGGAATGAGTCTGTTGGTTTCTTGATATGAAAGTTTATTTGTAGTCTGCAACATTCACAGCAGACGCGAAAAGTAAGAGATCGAGTAAGAATGTGTCAACTGATTTAGATATACAGAGAAAAATAAGACGTAGGAGATAGAGAAACTTTTTCGCTGAGCTGGTCGATTAAGCTGTTGTTCTGCGTGCATGCCTTTCTCACGTTCTCGTCTGATCTTTCCGTCTTTTCCGGCTCCAAGTGACCCTGCGTATTCTAAACCTTTTTATATATCTAATTCTAATTATTCTCTGTAACTAATCTGTTAATAACACGTAATCATAAAAACTTTCCAGTAACATGTCTTACAGCTGATTTCAAAACAGATCTATTTAAACTTTATTTTTGACATCTGGTGTGACACGTGGACTCAAGCAAGGTTTACCCACTTTTGTCCTTTCCAATTAAAAACATACAACTTCAAAATCAAAGTTTTTTCCTAGCACACAACCCATCCCTAAAAAAATAATTAGCTAAAATAATTAATTTGGATCCCTTATCATATTACAATTTATTGTTAATCTTTTAACTCGGATACATTTTGGTGAATAGATGCGCGAGGAATAACGGTTATCTTCTCAGGAAATGGACCTGACTAGCCGAGTTTGGATTCAAGACGAGGTAGTCTACATTTCACGTAGCTCTAATACCCTTGGAAAAGGTATGGATCCAACTATTCTACACACACCCAGCTATGAGCAAATCGGAGGGCCGACTGGGTTCTTTAACCTTGGTATGGCAACCGTTCTAGTTGAAAGAAACTCTGAATTCAAACCCGTTTTCATCATCGTCATCATCATCATGTCGTGCCGCTAGCACGGATATCCCTGACCCTCTCTCGCCACTTCTCCCTATCATTCATCATTTCTGGCAGGTCTACAGGGCTACATCCCGTATCCTCACATATCTGCTGTATGTATGTTCGAGCTGGTCGTCCTGCTTTTGATTGGCCATATGCGGGGGTCCATAGGAGTACATCACGGATGAGTTCGTCTTTGCTTCTCCAGCGGTGTCCTGCGTGTCTGGTGCGTCTAACTTGTATAGTTTTCGAGACGGGAGGCAGGTGGCCGTATAGTTGGTGCCTTGTGGGGTGTTGCCACCAGGACTTGTTCAATATTGCTCGCAGCATTCTTGTGTAATTTCCGTCTAGCTTCTTCTTCAGCCGTTTAGTTAGCGTCCAAGTAGTGCATCCATATAGCAGTATCGATACGATCGCTGCCTGGAAGAAACTGCCTTTCATTTTATCGGTCAAGTCTGATTTCCATATCATCGAGAGCTCATGCTTTCGTTAGCCGCGTGTCGATGTCTTTTTCGGTTGATGAGACGCTGTTTCCTAGGTTGGTGAATTTGTCTACTAGTTTCAGAGAGGTTCCCTCTCGTGTGGAAATGTCGCCTGTTTGGTTATAACACATATATTCAGTTTTGTGAGCATTGACATGGAGTCCAATGCCTGCGGCGGCTCCTGTCCATGGTAGAGGGTTTGAATAAATACATACTTTTGTTTGAACAAATACATCAGGATACATATTATAAATTGAGGCTTAAATGTTTGTTCTAAGCAGCTATGGATACTGAGTTCAATTCACTGGATACCACAGGAATTTGGTCATATGTTGGATTAGTCTAAGAAATATTTTCAATGCAAACACAAAAAGTTGGTTCTTTAGTTGAATACTGTTATTCAGTTATTTATTGCTTTGAACTACCAGAAGTGGTTCTGTTCAAAAATCATTTTTTTCAATTTGTCAATAAGTTTATTTGCGTCACAATATGAAAAAAATTGTGAGTTTCTAATTTCGTATACAAATTTCTTAAATTCTTTAGACACGTATAGATCTCTTGGGTAAAGCTGGAACAAGAGAGAGAGAGAGAGAGAGAGAGAGAGAGAGAGAGAGAGTGTGTGTGTGTGTGTGTGTGTGTGTGTGTGTGTGTAAAATATAGAGAAAGAGAGAAACGGAAGAGAGACAATAAGAAGAAAGAAAAGAGAAAATGAGTCGAATGAAAGAGAGAATTTAATGAGGAAGAAAAAGTGAATAGGATCCGTGAGTAGAGAACGGAGAGAGAGACAGACAGACAGACAGAAAGACAGAGAGGTTGACTGACAGACAGATAGATAGGCAGATAGAATGACAGACAAAGAAACGAGGTTGACGGAAGAAGAAAGATGAGAACGCTGACTACTTATATTAAAGTTAATTTAATCTAGCAAATATAATTTTATGGATTGTTGTAGTTGCGTGTATTCAACATGTGTCAGTTCGAGCCAAGACACGAATTAGGATTTTGAAAGCTCATTTTTAAAGCGAGTTGACTTTCTATTAAAAAGATTGGCATATTACAAACTTTATATCTGTAATTTCTCCCATTTTTGTCGTTCATCTCACTTTAATGAGGTTATCTTGCAGTGCATGTTAACAGACAAACCAAAGCATAATATTGGTAATACTAGCAAGTATTTAAGTTTTAATTTTGTAAAAACATTATTTTAAATTAGTTAGAATAACTAAATTAAATAAGAACACATATGAAAAGATGACACTTATTTTTATTTTATTTTGATTGATTTCTCTATAAAGATATAAATAGAATTGCTTTAAATACGTTTGAACATAAAACAATAATATTAGAAATTAATAACACCAAATAATTATTTATTCAATCTGATTTTGTTAAAACCAGTATGCAAATTATCCACACCATACATTATGTAAACCTTTATTTCTTAGTGATACGAGGATCATTAAATAAGTTGCCAGACTTTTTTCGTATGGGCACTTTTATTGGTGGTACAAACATAAAACTCTTGTCCCCTTCGAAGTAATCTTCTCCGGCTCCATGGCACTTGTACCGTTACAACAGCTTCTGGAAAGCCCCATCGAGGTCCTCTTGTGTGAGCGTGTCAATGACCTTCGTCACAGCCTCTTTCATCTCCTCACTTGTCTCATAATGACAACCTCTGAGCTTAGGGAATAAGCAAAAGTCACAGGGAGCAAGGTCTGGACTATAGGGCGGCTGAAGAACAGTCTTGATGCCCATCTAGGTCGAATAGTCTGTAGGATGGAGTTGTGGACTGGTGCATTGTCCTGGTGAAAATGCCACTACCCGATTTGAAGAGTGCCAGCCTCTTCTGGCAGAATCTCTTCCTGAACTCCCTTAAAACCTCAACATAGTATTCCTTGTTGACTGTCTATCCAGTAAGAGCCCAGTGCGTGTAGATCATGCCAGTGCTGTCAAAAAAAAGGGATCAT
The DNA here is from genome assembly GCA_963585895.1 of Sepioteuthis lessoniana. Taxonomy (NCBI): domain Eukaryota; kingdom Metazoa; phylum Mollusca; class Cephalopoda; order Myopsida; family Loliginidae; genus Sepioteuthis; species Sepioteuthis lessoniana. The sequence continues at coordinate 100,079,806 of OY757915.1, forward strand.
CAAAAGTTTGTAGGTGGATTTGCTCTGTCTGGCCTCCTTGGCTCTGGGAGAGCCAGCATGCTTCCACTGGGAACTCTGTCTCTTGGTCTCTGGGTCATAGCAGTAGATCCAGTTTTCATCGCAGGTCACCAGAGTATCAAGAACTGCGGGATCTGAATTGATCAGCTCGACCATCTCCCTGCTGTCATGACAACTTCTTTTTTTCCGATCTTCTCTGAGCACCCTTGGGACAAACTTCGCGCAAATCCTCCGCATCTTCAGTTCCTCGCTAATAATTGTGTGTACAGTTCCCACACTGATATCAAACTGTGCACTTATTGTCTCTATAGACACACGACGGTCCTTATCCATGAAATTCTTTATTTGGCAAATCAACTCTGATATTCTGACTTCCTTACTCTTCCCACACCTCTCATCATTCCTCACAGACTCCCTGCTTTCCTTGAATCTCTTATGCCACTCAGAAACTGATGCTCGATTCATGCATATACTCCAAAAGCAGTCTGATGCATTCCATACGTTTATGTAGCATTATTTCCAAGTTTAAAACATAATTTTATTGCATATCGTTCTTCTAAAGTGTGCTCACGTCCAGATTGCATATTTGAAATTCATCAGCTGTGACAGTCAGTAAGGTGTATTCCAATTTCTGCTGTAGCTGTTCATTTAAACCTGAAATCATAAAAATTGGTTAGTCATCGCATAAGATGTATAGCAATACTGAATTTTCAAGTGTCTACGATAATTTTAAATGCCTGAACAAAATTTTAAATGCCTGAAACTTATTGAAGGCACCACGTATATAAGACTATTGTACGATTTTAAACGCATTAATTACTTGAGCTGTTTTGAGACGATTCTTACTCAACTAGACTTTTATATATGATATCGTTACCAAATAAGATGCCAATTAAGATTAAATAATGATTCAATTGTAATCACCAATAAAATAAAACGGAATTTCTTCCAAGCAGCGCTTGTGTCAATGCTACTGTACGGATGCACCACGTGGACGCTGATAAAATGCATAGAGAAAAAGCTAACCGAAAACTGTACAAGAATGCAACGAGCTATATTGAACAAATCCCGGAAGCAACACCCCACAAAACAATAGCTGTAAGGCCACTTACCACCCATATTATAAACTATCCAAGTAAGACGAACAAGACACGTGGGACATGTTGGACGAACGCATAGTGACGTTCTTCGATGGACCCCTACCCATGGACATGCCAGTGTTGGCTGACCAGCAAAAACCTTGCCCACAATAGCTCTGCGCGGGCACAGGATGCAGTTTTGAAGACCTGCCGGGAGCGATGGATGATAGGGGCGTACAGCGTGAGGAAGAGTCTGGGAAATTCGAGCTGGTAGAGCAACTTGATCATAATGATGATTGTAACATTAATAGTGACATTGTAACTTACTGACCCCGGCCAAGCTGTCAAAATAGGAAATGCACCTGTGTAAATAACAGGTGCATCCGGTCGAGGAATATCAGGATATTACCTTGACCGTGGACAGGGTGAATTGAGTGCGAAATTATGACGCTCACAGGAAGAAGAGTGGACGTCAAATTATTATATAACTCGGTGCACAGGAAATTCAATCGGTTGGAGAGAAGATGCTGGAATGAAGAACATGTCCCAGAGAGGCTGGGCCCCAGGCCCCCGGTTGAGCAGCCCAGGAGAACGGGAAAAAAACGCTGTTATGGCCATAAGAGTGGGGGTTGCAGTTCTGTTCAGCCTCCAACTCACCTATCACACAGTAAAACCTTTAGTAACCCTTTCGAACCCTTTCAAATAAAGTGAGAGGTGTATTTTTCTAAAGAACTGTGTCGCTCGTCTTTATTGTGTCGTTGTTATGTTTCTGCATGCATCTGCATGTGTGTTTGTATAGTGGTCATGGCTATACAACAACGTTACAGAAAGATATATGATCTAAATTATAATAGTATAATAAAATAGTAATATCATTTGAAGAAAATTTTCTTTTCAATGAATCGTAGAAGGAAAAGCTTATAAGCAATTTTTTACAAAATGTGACTAAATAATAAATTTTCTTTATCATAGTTATGTGTGCATCCATGAAAGCATGTCGATGAAACGTATGTCTATGTGTGTATGTACATAGCAACGTTCCTGGTCATACGTATGTGTGTATGCATGAAAATATTCTAATAATCTATGTGCATATATTTATCCCACCTATTCACTATAGGATGTGACACAAAGCCAATTTTTGAACGGAGTGCATCTGGTTTTAATTCAAAGTGTTTCTTCTCCAAGACTGGTTGCCATATCAAGGCAAAAAGAAACCAGTCTGTCCAACTATTTACTCATAGATGTGTGGAGAAGAAATGGATTCATTCCTTTTACAAGGGGATTAGTACGAAGTGAAACGCATCTACCTAGTCTAGGATTTGACTCTGGTCATCGATCCCACGTACTACGACCATAACCGTTTCGCCAAGATATGCATGGATGTACGCAGTGACCTTCTTGATTATACATAAGGCCTTACGCATGTATGTTGATGGTTTGTTTTACAGCATGTCAACTCTTATTGCCTTAAGTGTAAATTACATACATTTTTTATCATGAAACTTAACTGTATAATCTTTTTTAATTCGTTTATATATTTCACACAAGTGAAAGAGGCTTATTTATCGATTCATTTATCGATTTATTTTTCTATATTTCAATATTTGATTTTTAACAAATGATAACAAAAAAGGAAAAAAGAAAGAAAAACTTAATTTTCCATTTTGTACGCACGGAGTTTCCAGTTCTAATGTCTATCTTCCAACGTTTATTTTAACCGTTGATTTTTTTTTTATAGCTGATTATATTCTATCATTTATCACTAAACAGGTGTTATGATTATCCGGGTCTTTTTAAAACAGATCACTAAAGGAGAGTTTTTGCGATGTAATGGCAAAAGTGCTGGACTGAAGCCTTGAAATGAGCGAGTGCGAACTCTGATCATGCTATAAAGTTCTCTTACTGATTGATACTTTGGGGAAAGGTATAAACCTCCTAATACTTCCAGCTATTGGTTAAATAGTACCACTGCTGTTCTTCAACAAGGGCGTGTTATATAGCCACAATACAACTACACGAGTACATATGCAAATATACACTTACATGCGGAAACATCCTTAACCGTTAATCACGACTTCAATAACGAACGAGTACACTTCTTGATAAAAATATAAATCTTTCACACTTTATTTTCGAAAGGGTGATGTTTGTTGTGTGTGAGAAATGAGTGGAGACAAGGACGGACTGCAATATTGACCCAAGTTCTTCTTCGACCATAGCAGCACTTCTTTCTCATCTTGGCTGGGGTTGCTCAGCCGTGGGTCACTGAGGGCCGCAAGCCCTCAGTCTGCAAGCTGGTTCTCACTTCGACTGACTCGAACCGCCCTGGGCACCTGGTTATGTTATTGTCTAATGTCCACCTGCTTCCGCTGTTCTTCTGCTTATTTAAACAGGTGCATCTCTTGAGTGACGGCTCGGTCGAGGGTCAATATATTACAATGGCTTTGCTATTAAATAACCGATGATGTTTGATACACCGTTAAAAACAAAGAAAAAATGCACCAAATCTCAACCGGAAGATCAGAGTTAATGTTAATTGATCAGAAGAAAAAAACTTGTCATGGTTTTCCATTCCAGCAGACGACAGTAAAAATAAAAAAGACAAAAAATAGATAAATACCTGGGTCTTGCTAGAGAACTGAGAAAGCTGTAGAACATGAAGGTGACAGTGATACCAATTGCAAAAATGTTCGAAAGTCCCCAAAATGCCTGGAAAAAAGACTGGAGAAAATAGATTAAAGGAAGAATCGAGACTAACCAGACCACGGTGCTGTTAAGATCAGCTAAGATATTTAGAAGAATTCTGGAGACCAGATGAAACTTGTTATTAAAAATTCAGTGAATAAATAGTAGTTAAAACTGGTGTGAAAACTTGCAAGGAATATAATAAAGATTCTAGATACTATCAAAAATATATAAATTAAGGGAAAAATCGGAAAAAAAGTGCTTCAAAAGGGCGAGAAAACGACTTGAAATCAAACTCTACAACAGGAAGTTAAAGAAATAAATACTTGGGTGTTTTTCTTGTAAGACCCTTCTCAAACTGAACAAGAGAAGAATTCAGAAATATAGAACCCTGAACATAAAAATTGATTTGAATACATAATGTCTTATGTTCGAGCCATTATGTGGACAGACTACATGTTAATAAAAAAAAAATGGAAGTGAAAAACTCGCATAGAGTGAAAATAATAATCAGAACACACCATTTATGAGGGTGGCTAAAAAAAACTCTGATAACACACTTCTACAATGGCAAATAATCAAACAAGGTCTTAGCGAATGTCGATAAGAACCGCTACCCTCAATGGGAGACCAAGCTGAAATCGACAAGTCTATAACTGGAAGAAACCCAACATGCGAATAAGGATCACAGCGCTGTTGATGTCCATCACAGAAGCTCTCGATTTACGCCATTAGTAAACTGAACAAAGCCAATAAGAATTAAATAGTTCAGAGGAAAATACAAAAACAAGATGGAAGCCTATTTCAAAACAATGGTAAATCCAACATTGGTTACAATAGACGTGTAGAACATCTGGTGGGGGAGTGTCAGTGGCGTAATGGCTTAAGTTCTGGATAACACTCGAAAGTCGATATGCAAAAAAAAACAAAGAATCCAAATCTAACATATTGACCTTTGACAGACTGTTTACAGATTTCAAAAGAAGGATCTTAAGGTAAACAAAAGATAGCGGAAATGCCACGTGAATTGCGTAGGAAGTGTGTGTTGGCATCCGAAAAATATATAACGACGGAAGTTTTCAACACCAAGCAGTCAGTCAGCATTCAGCAGAGTTAGCGATAAGCAGTAAGCAATGACACTAGACGTCAAGCAGTCTGGGTATTGACTCAGAGGGGGCCAGACGGACCAGAGTCGAAAAGTAAAGAAAGTCTAAATGTAAAAGACTCGCTAATGTCAGAAGTGAGCATGATCCCAGAATGAAGAAGAAACGAAGATGGTTATACGAGGTGCCTTCAATAAGTTTCCAGATTTTTTTTTGTACAAGCATTTAAAATTGTAGTAGACTCTTGAAAATTCAGTGTGTTATTGCTATACATCTTATGAGATGACTGACATATTTTTATGATTTCAGGTTCAAATTAACAGCAACAGCAGAAATTGGAATACACCCTACTAAAGCCTGATTGTCACAGCTGGTAAATTTCAAATATGCAATGTGGACGTGAGGACACTTTAGAAGATTGATATGCAATAAAATTCTGTTTTAAACTTGGAAATAATGCCACAGAAACTTATGGAATGCATCAGACTGCTTTTCGACCATCTTGCATGAATCGAGCATCAGTTCTTCAGTGGCATAAGAGATACAAGGAAAGCAGGGAGTCTGTGAAGGATGATGAGAGGTGAGGAAGGAGTAATGAAGTCAGAATATCAGAGTTGATTAGCCAAATAAAGAATTTCATGGATAAGGACCGTCGTGTGTCTATAGAGACAATAAGTGCACAGTTTGATGTCAGTGTGGGTACTGTACACACAATTATTCGCGAGGAACTGAAGATGCGGAAGATTTGTGCGAAGTTTGTCCCAAGGGTGCTCAGAGAAGATCGGAAAAAAGGACGTTGTCATGACAGCAGGAAGATGGTCGAGCTGATCAATTCAGATCCCGCAGTTCTTGATACTCTGGTGACCTGCGATGAAAACTGGATCTACTGCTATGACCCAGAGACCAAGAGACAGAGTTCCCAGTGGAAGCATGCTGGCTCTCCCAGAGCCAAGGAGGCCAGACAGAGCAAATCCACCCACAAACTTTTGATGATCCCTTTTTTTTTTTTGACAGCACTGGCATGATCTACATGCACTGGGTTCCTACTGGACAGACAGTCAACAAGGAATACTATGTTGAGGTTTTAAGGGGGTTCAGGAAGAGATTCCGTCAGAAGAGGCCAGTACTCTTCCAATTGGGTCAGTGGCATTTCCAGCAGGACAATGCACCAGTCCACAACTCCATCCTTGTCACAGACTATTTGACCAAGATGGGTATCAAGGCAGATCGTCACCCTACCAATAGTCCAGACCTTGCTCCCTGTGACTTTTGCTTATTCCCTAAGCTCAAGGAAAAACTTAGAGGTTGTCGTTATGATACAACTGAGATGAAAGAGGCTGTGACGAAGGTCATTGACACGCTCACACAAGAGGACTTCCATTGGGCCTTCCAGAAGTTGTTGGAACGGTACAACAAGTGCATTGCAGCCGGAGGAGATTACTTCGAAGGGGACTTCAGTTTCATGTATATACTATCAATAAAAGTGCCCATACGAAAAAAGTCTGGAAACTTATTTAATGAGCCTAGTATATTTTTAACTTGACCTTGTGCCGGCCTAGTGGAATCTGAGCGAATAAGTAAGGCTCATTGAAGATATTTCATCTAGCGTTTCCCTCTCTATCCAAGTCTTTTTCTTCGACAACCGTTTCGACCTTTCGTAATAAAGAAAAGAGTATATTTTTATACTACAAGTATTATTGTTACATTTCTTCTTGGTATACAATACAAATAAGAAAAATCTTCCCCCACAACCCATATACATTGATCCACCATCATCTCTCCTAAACAGCAATGACTATACTTACAAGACCGGTAACTCTGACATCAACAATTTGTTCTACATAGACGATCTGAAAACCCACTCTCAAAACTACGACAAGCAGAAAGGCCGACACACCATCGTTAAAACCTTTTGTGACGACTTCAGAATGAAGTTCGGCCTTGACAAATGTGTCAAAGCCACTTTCAAAAGCGACAAACTCACAAAAGCTGAAAGCAACGACATTGACATCTGTACTATCAATACAAGTTTTGCAAGAAGAAGGCACATACAAATATTTAGGTGTGAATGAATGGAATACAACACGCAAAGATGAAAGAGAAATTTCTAAAAGAGTTCTACAAACGAACACGACTGGTGTTTAAATCAAAACTGAAAGCCACTAACAGAACAGATACAGTAAAAACCCTTTCAATCACATTCGTCACCAGCAGCTTTAAACTATAACTAAAGAAAATGGATCGCAAAACAAGAAAACTGCTAAAAAAATGTAACACACTAAAGCAGACTTGATTTGGCTTAATTTGGTTTTATGACATATCAACCATTGTAGGCTAGTTCATGCCAAATCCATTTTATACATATAAACAGTTCTATTTCAAACAATTCAGTTTAGCATAAGTACACTGTTTAGTTATATTTGACCCATAGATAGGACCCTATCAGGTCCTACCACTCCGAGCCAGAATAGACCTGGGAGCGATTGCAATGAAGGGGTACTCTGCATTGCCCAAAGCTCTAGCATCACTGAGACCTCACTATCAGGATACTCGTTGGGGGAGTCTTACCCCTCCGTAGAGATGCAGTCGGTGTATTCTGCAGCTTCAGCCGACTGGACCAAAAACAGATATGAATAGGCTTTAACTTGCAAGAACATCAGGTGGAAAAGGTCTTATCCAAATCGAGACGACATACAAAACAACCATCATTGGTCTTGACTCACACTTGATAATCAAAGAGAACAGTCTGCTAAAGACCATGAAAGAAAAAGGAAATATGATGCAGCAGGAGCAGCCAAAGTTAAAGGAGAGTTCAACATACCAGAAATTGAAACATTGGAAAAGGAGCAAGCGATCAGCTATGTCCGAAGAACTGATGGCTACATATCAAGCCCTTGAACTTTAAAAGAACAAATGGATAGAAAAACCTCGACATTAGCAACACACAAAATAGGTCAACGATAAAGATCTCGATCAAACCCAAACAAACCGATGGCTAAGAAAAGCTAGCCTAAAATCTGATACCAAAGGGTTTATTCGTATTGGTCAAAACCGGTGCATTAAGACCAATTACCAGAAGAACACCTTGAAAGAGGGAACCAACCCGCTATGCAGAATATGCCACGAAACACCACGAGACAATAAACCATATACTTTTTGACTGCTGAGAATTGGCCAAAACAGAATATATACAAAAGAACAACTGGATAACTGCATCGCTCCATTGCGCGATCTATGATTCCACAGAATCAAAGTCAAAGACAAATAATACAAACATGAGCAATCAGTTGTAACAGAAAACCATGAAGCTACAACACTCTGAGACATACCAATCGAAATTGCTAAAGATATTTGGCCAACAGATCTGATATAATACAGAAGCACAAGAAAAAGATAACTTACCCTCTCATCGACATGTCTGTCTCTATCGAAAGAAATAAGTTGGCCGACCGCGACCCGAAGGGTCCCTTTTCAATAGCTACTACACAGAGGTGTAGGAGAGTGCGCCTCTCTTCTCCCTGGATTACTCCGCTTAGTTTTGATCCTTACCTTATAATGTTGAGTGTTAAGCAAAGAAGTGTCAAGTACCTTTTTTTGAGTCTTTGGTATGACTCATCCTGGATTGAACCCCGGTCTCCAGGACCATTAGTGAACACACCAACCATTATGCCAAGAAATAGCACCCTGAAAAAGAGAGAAAAAACTCACCAAATATAAAGAACTAGAAATAGAAATTGAATGTCAGGTATGCAAACATTATTTATTGTATAAGTTGGTCAGCTACGTACATGTGGTTAAGTTTTGAATTCTTGAATGAAACAAAATTTACATCTTCATGCTTGATACGTTTTGATCAAACGTTTTAATTTACGAGAACGTTCTAAAAAGTTATCGATCCAACCAAGAAGTGAATGACATTATCTAAGGTCTATGGAAACTTTTTGGAAATGTTTAAAAAATTTGAAAAGCAATGTGTCCAGTATACTGAATTGCTGGATTATAACGCAAAATATGTTTCGTGACTCGACATCATTCCCTTCTTAGTCGGACCAAGAACTAATCAGTTCGTCCTCATATTGACAAGCATTTCATCACATTGAAATAATTTCTAATATTTGCTCAGCAAATAAATGGAGAAATGATATGTGTTCATGTCAAGTTTTCGTCGAGCAATGAGTCTTGAAAACTAATATCTAATTTTCGCCTTTGAATGAATATTGTGTGGAAATATTCAATCAGTTAACCAATAAATATTTCCACCAATGTTTCATTTGTGACGTGCTTGTGCGTGCACGAAAGCTATGAACTCAAAGCAAATATGAAATTAAACTTGTCGAAATAACAAATTAATCATTTCCTTATATATATATATATATATATATATATATATATATATATATATATATATATATATGAATTGCAGCTTAAAAAGTTAGGGTTAAAATTGTATTTATTCCTATACAATGCTTCACTCTTCATCAAACGACCATTTTTAAACACAACTGGAAAAGTCTTGAAAAAGAAAAAGAAACTTTCGTTATATTTTATATGTGGACGTGTCTTGATGTTATGTGCATTTGGTGTGACATTAAGAGTTTTCGTGAGATATTTTCTATCTGAAATTTACAGTCTGGTTCCCAAGTTTATTAATGTATCAATTCGGCCAGCTTCATGAGTTTCAAAACCATCTTTCATTAGGGAGAGTAGACTTCTGTATACACTAAAATTTACATCAAAGAACCCAAAAAGGAGCTACCAAAGAGTTACCCTTACCCTCTAAAAAAGGCATATGTCCACCTTGTAGTTCTCCAGATATCTGACTCCCTTAAACTCAAAACGAGAAAATTATATATATTCAAAAATAGAATCGGGATAAATCATGTTTTATTTAAAATTTTCGTTCTTATTTTTCCAAATAATCTGTTCTCTCTCTCTCACTCTCTCTCTCTCTCTCTCTATATATATATATATATATATATATATATATATATGTATTTCTATCTCTTCTTTTCAAATTATTTCCCTGAAAACTTTTATAATTATTACGTTATCGACCTTGACTTGGTCAAAAACAAATGGGAAATTATTTTTCTTTTACGAAAAGCGTAAATGCTGCTTTTTTTAGTTTTTACCAATTTATTTTGAAATCTAACTTTTATTATTATTGATTTTTAACATATTTATTATGTTTTCGGTAAATTCTTTTTTTTTTTTTGTTTTTGGTTTTTTTTTATCCTCACAAACTTTCGTACAAATGTTGAATTCACCACTTCTTAATTGTCTTTTTTTAGCTTAAGGTAAAATTGTAAATATTTCAGTTTATATTTCTAATTAATAAACCCACTATATTTACGCACACACACACACATATATATATATATATATATATATATATATATAAAAGTAAAAGCATTGTATTCTTAAGAAAACATTTTTGTTTCTTACGTTGTTCCACTTCCCTAGCAATGTCTGGGTACTTATCTCTCTTTTCACTTTACTTCACTTTGGTCAGCAGGAAAGGTAAAATCCACTATTCAACATGTTTTTTTACGATCAATTGGTTTGTTCGACTGGCCGAGATTAGATGACCTGTTTGTATCTCAAAATCCAAAAGAATTCTGTATGTCTCATTTTCTTGGACGGATTCTGGGTTGTGCACATACCATTTTTAATATAGTCAGATTATTATTATTATTATTATTGTTTACGCATTGCAGACCGCTATACTCATCTTGCTCAGTTATTGGTTTGTTGTCCTTCTACAAGGAAAGCTTTGTCATCAAATAACACACGATGGTTGATGTGCTATAAAACAAAGAAACCAAACAAAAAACTATTCTCATCTTGTTTGATATTCTAACAACGTTTCGGCCATCGCACTCTCCCGCTTTCAACTGATGCATTCTGTCGTACTCAGTAACATTCCTGGAATTCCGATCTCAATCCTTTATTTCAATCCAGACGGTAGTCTGTTTTCATTCCATATGCCGTCTATTTCTTGGGGTATCTCAATAGCTGTGCAAAAAGCGAAAAAGTAGCTGCTGCGAGATACTCCAAAGGATTGGGCGCCAGAATGAGAACATATTAACCCCGTGATTCATATAGTAAACTTATCCCAATTTTTTTTATTCATCAATGCATTTATTTATTTAGAAGCGCTTGGGCTGTAATGGTTATCGTTATAGAAAATGGACACAGCGAACCGTATTCAAATTTTGAACGAGACTGTTTTTATTTCA
>OY757915.1:100093432-100260725 GCA_963585895.1 Sepioteuthis lessoniana
TATATATATATATATATATATATATATATATATATATATGAACGGATGTATGTGAACAATATTAATTGTGATTCATAACCGTTTAAAATTTACTTCGCAGCTAATATCTCCTCGTGGCTGAATGGTTAGAAGCTTGGACTTGGCGTTTGAATCAACCGGGTTTCGATCCCAGCTACGGGAAGATACTGTCTAGCCACACTGATGAGTTCTGATAGAACGAAACAGATCTGTCTGTGGATGACTATTAAGATATATATATATATATGTGTGTGTGTGTGTGTGGCTGAGTGTGTATGTATCTTGGCGTCATGATTACCATCCTTGAGAATGGATACGGAGACCCAAATTCAAATCTTAAACGAGGTTTGCATCTCATATAGAACTAATACCTTTGGGAAAATTATGAATCCAATTGTTTTCCCTTCAGTTATGGGTAAATAGTAGAGCAGGCTGGGCACTCTAATATATATATATATATATATATGTATGTATGTATGTATGTATATATCTTCGTCCAGGTAGTGGTCATATCGATACTGCTGTATGGATGCACTACTTGGACGCTAACTAAACGGCTGGAGAAGAAACTGGACGGCAATTACACAAGAATGTTTCGAGCAATATTGAACAAGTCCTGGCGGCAACTCCCCACAAGGCACCAACTATACGGCCACCTGCCTCCCATCACGAAAACTATCCAAGTTAGACGAACCAGACATGCAGGACACTGCTGGAGAAACAAGGACGAGCTCATAAGTGATGTACTCCAATGTACCCCCACATATGGCCGGGCAAAAGCAGGACGACCAGCTCGAATATACATTCAGCAGCTATGTGAAGATACCGGATGTAGCCTTGAAGACCTGGCAGAGGCGATGAACGATAAGGAGAAGTGGCGAGAGAGGGCCAGGGATATCCGTGCTAGCGGCACGACATGATGATGATGATATGTGTGTGTGTGTGTGCGTGTGTGTGTGTGTGTGTGTGGTTTGATCCTATTGCATATCAACCATTGTTGGTTATTTAATGCCAAATCCATTTTTATACATTTCAACAGTTTTATTTCAAGCAATTCAGTTTAGCATAAGTAAACGGTTTAAATGTCAAAAACAGTTCCATTTCAAACAATTCAGTTAAGCAGTTTATTTCTTTTTAACCCATAAATACGACCCTATCAGATGCTGCCACTTCAGAGCAGGGTGGACATGGGTGTGATGGCAAAAAAGGAGTACTCCGCATTCCCCAAAGCTCCAGCATTACTGGAGCCTCACCATCAGATTGTTTTGTGTCATATCTAGGACACTCTAGGAGACTCTAGGAAGTCTTACCCCACTGCAGAGGTGTTGTCAGTACATTCTGCAACCCCAGCCGACTGGGCCAATGTGTGTGTGTGTGTGTGATACAGAGAGAGTGAGAGAGAGAGTTTATCGTATAGAATATGATTTACGAAATATGATATAATTAATCATTAAAAAACAGTTATACGATTTAAAGAATTTAGTGTTTTAATTCAAAAACTAATTTCTGCTATCGATTTTAAAATCAGGGTGGAAACAATATTTCATAACTTTGTATAGCGCTCTTTTTATAAGTTCTGAATAACTGTATTCATTTTGTTAACAGTGTATTTGACTTTATTCCTGTCTTTTCAAGATTCTTTACTTTCTCTTTCATTTTACAACTCATTTACACTCTCTTCTCGATTGTCCTTTAAAATACAACATCAAACGCTGTTTCACAAGGCAAATTAGCGATTTTAATATCCTATTTTCTAATCAATAGATTCGCTATTGATGAGAAGGTTGTATAATTGCAAGTAACGTTTTAATGATTCTGCAATCGGCCATTGTTTGACATCAAATCATATATTTTTTAAAATTAGCACTAATAATTATTTTGTAATAAACGTTAACTAATTAGTTTATAACTTAAGTCGAATAACCGTCATAAAATAACAGGGCCTCACCAATTGGCAAATTAAATTACTCGGTTCAACTAAATCGTAGAGAGATAGTTAGCAATGTAGCCTCACTAACTACTGGTAGTTTAGTGAGTTCGATCTTCACAATGGATACTATTAAGTATGGACGAACTTAGTATGTATCTACTGTAGGAAAATGTACTGAGGAAAAAACACAAATCCTTCAGAGGAAGATTTTATCTATTGAAATATTTGCCAATATTGAGCATTTGGGTTTTTAGACTAGCAGAAAGAAGTTCCTATCTTTGTTTGGCGTGTAATTTACTTTGACCATTATGGTTGTCACATATTCTCACCCAATGAGGGTGATTTGTCCCATTCTGTCCGGATGACTTTCCCGGGCAATTTCAAAGGTGAAAGCACGCCAATCTCTCTCATCCTGAGAATCCTTCGAGCTGGACGGACGTATTTTCTGTCCTCTCTCTTCATAGCAGCAGAATCTCAACACCATGAGGAAAGTCATCTAATTTATGGATCTTTGAGTCTACCCTCCTAGACCAAAGGTTCCCACTTGAATATAAATTAGATGTATTTATTCCGACACTTACAAGAACACTTTTATGTCGCTGCTAACCTTTGCTATGTCTACAGCGAAGCGAAATTTCGCTCAGATATTGAGCTATTTCTTTCCTGTTCAACTCTTTAGGAGATCCTCATTCCTCTCTCCTACAGCGCAGGACCACAACTTATCGCTGACTACATCATTCCTGTCCTTAATCAGCAACACGACTTTTGCTATAACTGTAGCGATGCAAATATCGCACAAACACCTAGCTGCCTTCTTCCATCTCTGTTCTGCTTATCTATTTTGGAGACATTTATTCCTCACTCCAAGATCCAGAACTACTGGCTGAACGCCAAATGCCTACTCATCCTTTTTTTCTTCTCACTGTGACTTTCAGCACAAAGGCTTCCTTTTCAACTCAAGCCGGTATTAAACTTCTAAATTGAAAACCTTCAATATCTTCGTTCGACTCCTTTTAATATAATGAGGAGGTAAACTTAATTACCTTTTTCGTTATAAGACCTTCATCAAGGCGTGTAAGTTATTAAATAAAAAGAAAAAGATGAAAGATGAAAGATGAAGTTTTAAAACTTTCTATTTCCGCTGGTAGGTAACGTCCTGTTTTAAATTTGAGTGATGTAATCAGCGTTCCAAAATTAAAAAAAAAAAAAATACAAATCATATCTAACTATCGATCCATCTATCTGCTAATATTCATATTGTTTAGTTCATATCTACCTATTGTAAATATTCCATAATATATCTATCCGTCTTTATCAGCGTTAACCTTTTTTCTATCTCTGTTTAATTCGACTATCTCTTTATCTATCAAGCTTTTGATATATATAAACGATGAAGCCGAAATATTTTAAATAAGGTATTTTGAAACTTTTCAGCATATGCACATAATAAAAAAAACGCCGGAAATTCGTTGAATCTAGTATCATTTCAATCCACAATACTATAGTTTTTTCTGATACATTCTCCAGCGTTCCAATTGTCATCAAGTCCTTAAAATATGCTTAATGTATCCCCTGAATGGTGTAATTCTACCCGCTCAAAATAGGATGTCCTGGGTATGAGACTATACTGTATTTGATTGCGGAGATCCAATTCTGAAGGTCTGGGAAAAGTAGGGTACCTCTTTCTTTGCCATTATTCCCAGGTTCACTCTAACCCGGAGTAGTAGTACCCATCAACGGGTAAAATAGATTTGTCTGCTTTATTGGTTAAGATTAGAATACACTGTATACCCTGCAGAGGTATAAGAGCTATCAATTGGTCAAAGTGATCTGTTTAAAAATCATTCATATTCGAGAGGAATACTTGATAACATATAAGTGTAAATTATTTTGATTAAGAATACGTACCTAAAGCTATGATTGCTAACTAAGGAATGAAGACAAATTATTATGATCAAATAGAAATAATTGCTTGAAACCATATAATTATTAGTATTTGATAGAAATACTTGAAACCATACAACTGAGCGTAAATTATTAGTATAAGATAGGAATATTGTTCGCAGAAATCGCTTAAGAAACAACTACTCACAAATGTATATACAAAAGTACAATGTGCGCAATTCCCTAACCATTAGGCATAAAATAACTGTAGACAGGTTGTCATGCTATTAAATTCAATCAATCAATTAATCAATCCAGTTGTTATCGGAGAGTAAATTGCAATTTTTCGGAGCATTCACACTAGTATCGCTTATCACTCAATGAACAGCCATTAACCTCTAAAAGTCATTGAGTTCTTTTAGTAGCAAGTCCATTCTCTGAAGATATTGATATTTTTGTAATAATTATATTGCTTACTAACAAAATTACACTTGGAAACTTATAACATATTAGTGTTAGGCGAATGGAAAGAATCGTTAGAATTGGCCGAAAACATTTAAAAATACAAACAAAACGTATGAATGTATAAACTCGAAAAGAGTTAACAAAAATATTGTCAATAATCTTTGAACAAAAAGACATCCAAAATAAACTTGATATAAGAACTCAGAAATGAAAGAAATTATATATATATATATATATATATATATATATATATATATATATATATATATATTCAAGTACTATTTCACGGAAAATAGTTCAGTAGACATGTTTTTCTTTCACAGATTCTTGATATGGTTACGGAGGAACATGTTTCAATAAATATTTGACGACTCCAAGGAAAGAAGTGCAAGGAAATGAAAATTGTTCAGTAGACGTGTTTTTCTTTTATAGACACTTAATATGAATGCAGAGGAACATATTTCAATAAATATTTGATGACTCCAAGGAAAGAAGTGCAAGGAAATGAAAATTGTTCAGTAGACGTGTTTTTCTTTTACAGACACTTAATATGAATACAGAGGAACATGTTTCAATAAATATTTGATGACTCCAAGGAAAGAAGTGCAAGAAAATGAAAAATAAGTTTGAAAGGTAATTCAGCAAAACAGGATCAACACATACAACAATACGTAAACAAATAAGTAAATTTCAATAAACGGTTTCTGTAAAGAGAAGAAGTCGATGACGTCAGAAAATAATGTAAATGATGTGAGTCAAATCATCTTCATGCAGCAGCAAACAGACTCAATTTCTTAATTTTCAAAATAATGATGAACGACTTGAGGTATGCAGCAATACTAATGGGCATCATATAGAACCCTACGAATGATAATTCATTAATTATAACTAATATTCTATTCTGCAATTAGATTATACTAGTAAATGAATATAAGTTTTAATATGATGAAATATCATATTCTATTGGAAAGACTAATAAAACTAAGAACGCATATTTAAAACAGAAGGAATATAATCATTGCATAGAACAGCTTGAACGCTTGCTCTTCACATCACTCCCGGCTTTGACTGCCAAAGTTTCCCAAATTAACTATTTAACTAAGATAGACCGTAAAGAACAAAACTACAGTCATTCTTTTTTGTTTATGGATTTCTTTGAAGATTTTTTGGCGGGATTTTTACTCATATTTAGAAATCAATAATACCAAGCAAATATTCTTCAGAATCAAATTTTTCAGATCATGATGCAAATTAGCTTTCGTGTGTCTATACTGTAAACTGTATTAATAAATACAAATGCATGCTATAAGAATGTATCGGTTTTAGTCAAAAATAATTTCTGGTTTTTAAGAACAAGTTGTAAAGACGCATTTCAAATTTCCAAAGTTTTAAACGCAATCGAAAATTACCTGAGTAAAGAGCGCCTTCATTGGTCTTTCTTCTTTCAGTAGAGAAAGAATGTGAATCATAATTTGATCAATGGTCTTACGCCTCTAAAGTGGACAACTGAAAGTAGATATTCGGCATGTAATTCTGTGGGAGTTTAAAAAAACTGCTACAGAAACAGCAACAAAAATTTCTCGTGCTTATGGTCAATGTGTCATTACTGACCGTCAAGTCAAAACTGGTTTCAAAGTCTCGTTCGGGCAATATGTCATTGAGAAATGAACCCAGACCTGGACGCTCATCAGACCTCGATCAAAATACTTTCAGAAAATTGGTGGAATGGAATCGGCGGAAAAGTACTCAAGAATTAGAGCGTGACCTCAACACACTCCTATCCACAATCTACAGCCACTTGAAAAAGAAGTGAAAAATGAGCAAGCTGGGCGTTTGATTTCCTCATACTCTAAGAAGAATACGGAAGATCACATACCCATAACGACAAGTCTTCTTTCATAGTAGAGAAATCACCCGTTTTTGAAGAATATTATTACAGATGACAGAAAATGGGTGTTTTATGACAATGTTCAATGCAAAAGATTAAAAAAGATCAATCTTCGCAGTAAATTCTAAAAGCAGAGCTTAGTGAAAGAAAAGTTAGGCTGTATGTATGATAGGATCGCCGCGTTATAATCCATTTTGAGTTTTTAAACCACAATCAAACTGTCAATGCAGACTTAATTCTGCAACGTGTACATGACAATCTTCTTATAAAACGCCCAGCATTCGTCAACAATAGAAATGTAATGCTTCTCCATGATAACGCAAAGTCACATCCAGCAAGAATCATGCAAGAAAAAAATATTGGAGTTTGACTGGTCTATTCTACCCCATCCGCCATGTTCCACAGACCTTGGACCAAATAATTCCCAGCTTTTTCGTTTTCCACAAAATATCCTGAATATTTTCTCAAGAGGATCAGGTAAAAACGTGTGTGGAAAATTTCTTGAAGTGCAAAACCAGCTGAATGTTGCTTGAAATGAATCAACAAGCTGCCTGATAAAATGGCTAGATGGTTGTTTGGTTGGTTTGATTTTATGGCATATCAACCTTTGTAGGTTATATAACGCCAAATCCATTTTTATGCAAACAGTTCATTTTAGCATGAGTACACAGTTTAATTGTCAAAAACATTTCTATTTCAAGCTATTCAGTTTATTCAAACAGTTCTAATTCAGCCAATTCAGCTTAGTACAAGTATTGATTTTGTTTACACACAGTTAAATGTCAAAACAGTTATTTATTAAACAATTCCGTTTAGCATAAGTACGCAGTTTAAATGTAAGTACACAGTTTAATTGTCAAAAACATTTCTATTTCAAGCTATTCAGTTTAGTGAAACAGTTCTAATTCAAACAATTCAGTTTATCATAAGTATGCAGTTTAGTTATATTTAACCCCTTACATAAGACCTTATCAGGTGCTACAATTCCGAGACAGAGTAGACCTGGGAGAAATGATAATGAAGGGGTACTCTGCATTCTTCAAAGCCTCCGCATCACTGGAACCGCACCATCAGATTGTTTAGTGTCATATCCAGGACACTCGTTGATAGGGGGTCTTACTCCTCTGCATAGGTGCAGTCGGTGTATTTTACAGCCCCAGCCGACTGGGCAATACACAGAGTTAATGTCTTAACAGTATTATTTCAGATAGTTCTGTTTAGCATAAGTATACAGTTTAGATGTCAAAACAGTTCTATTTCGAGCAATTCAATTTAATAGTAGTACGCAGTTTAAATGCCAAAACAGTTCTATTTTAAACAATTCAGTTTAGCATAAGTACGCAATTTAAATGCAAAAAACAGTAACCTTAAGAAACGTCGGTTTAGTTCTATTTAACCCATAGATAGGACCCTTACCAGGTGCTACCACTCCGGGCCAGAGTGGACCAGGGAGTGATGGCAATAAAGGGGCACACTGCATTCTCCAAAGCTCCAGCATTGCTGGAACCTCACCATCAGATTGTCTTGTGTCATAAACAGGACATTCGTTGGAGGAGGGTCTTACCTCTCTTCGGAGAAGCAGTCGGTGTATTCTACAGTCCCAGCCAACTGGGCAAAAAAATAGCAAGAGGTGATTCAAAATAATGGCGAATATACAATTGATTGAAATTAACTCATTGCTAAATTATTTATGAAAAAATTACTCTTGCTAAAATAAAATTGTTAATGACTCAACCTGATAGATGAGGCCAACAGTATCAATTATATAAAACAATTTTCTTAATAATTGAATGGGGTGTCCTCGTGGTGTAATGGTTAAAAGCGATGGACTGCGGAATCGTAGTAAGCGAGTTCGTACTCCAGTCGCGCTATTGCGTTCACTTTCGGGCAAATACACATGGGAAAGGTATGAACCCCCTTATCCTCCCTGCTATGGGTTAAATAGTACCACTACTGTTCTTCTAGGAGAATGGCTTTGGCATTAAGTGACCTACAAAGGTTGATATGCCATTAAACAACGAAAATGAATTAATAATTGAAATTTTAATTAAAAAAAATAAAATCATGGAGAACGTAACTTAAATAACTAAGAGAATTGTGACGTTGGTGGTGAAGTAGTCACGGTTTTCGATGCACATGTATAATAAGATATAATTTCAATATTTCATTGAATATTACCTGCTTTTATGTCAACTCTGTATTTATATTCGTTTGTCTGAATAAATATACGAATAAAATATCCGATTGAAAGGAAGAGAAGAAGACGGGAAAAACAATTTTATATAGTGTTTATATATTTATTATAAACCGAATTCAGTCGATATGTAACTCTGCCCATGAGCATAGCATTAAAGATAATTGACATTTTTTAAAAAGAATTAATCATTCACATCGTCACATACACATCCAAAACAATTAGGAACATAATCAATAAACCAAAAAATACAACCACTTCAGAGGCAAACATTTATATCATTCTTTGTAAGAATTGTGAAAAAAGGAGGATATGTCGCTGAAACTTCATTGAATTGATTGGTTTGGTTTGGTTTGGTTTGGTGTTATGGCATATCAACCATTGTAGGTTATTAATGCCAAATCCATTTTTATACAAATAAACAGTCCTATTTCAAAGAAACAAAAAAACGAAAGTAAAAGTCTGCACATCGGATGAAGACACAGACTACTTCGACATTGTAGCAGTTGTGCTACGAGGGGACACGTTAGCTCCATACCTCTGAATCATCTGTCTAGACTACGTGCTTAGAACGTCTATAGATTTAATGAAAGGAAATGGTTTCAAGCTGGCAAGGGAAAGGAGCAGCAGATACGCCGCACAAACAATTACGGACGCGGACTACTCCGATGACATAGCCGAAACCCTGCTACATAGTCTGGAACGAGCAGCTGCTGGCATAGATCTCCATGTCAACGCAGACAAGACCGAATATATGTGCTTTAATCAAAGAGGCGATATCTCCACACTAAAGGGTGGGCCTTTAAAACTAGAGGATAAAATTACCTACTTTGGAAGCAGTGTCTCATCAACCAAGCAAGACATCAACACTTGACTAGCAAAGGTATAAACAACTATCGATAGGCTATCGGTCATATGGAAGTCAGACCGGACCGATAAAATGAAAAGCTGTTTTTCCAAGCAGCAGTCGTGTCTATACTGCTATATGAATGCACCACATAGACGATAACTAAAGTACGGAGAAAAGGCCTGACGGCAATTACACAAGAATGCTGCGAGCAGTATTGAACACGTCCTGGATGCAGCACCCCACAAAACATCAGCTGTACGGGAACCTACTACCTATCACGAAAACGTGGTGTAATGGTTATCGTCGCAGGATATGGACACGGCGACACGAGTTCAAATCCTGGACCTGACTGATTGCATTTCACATAGCACTAATACCCTTGGGAAAGGTATGAATCCAATTATTCTCCCTCCAGCTATGGGTAAATAGTAGGACAGATTAGGTTCTTCAGCCTTGGTGAGGCAACTAGTCTAGGAGAAGGAAAACTCTGAATTCAAACCTGTTAAACTTCGCTTTAAAAAATTGACCTTGTGTCATATCCTGCCTGAGCGGAGGGGTTGGGTAAATAGGATCACGAAAACCATCAAAGTTAGACGAATCAGATATCCGGAACTCTGCTGGAGAAGTAAGGACGAAGTCATAAGCGATATACTCCTGTGAACCCCTTCATATGGATGAGCAAAAGCTGGACGACGAGCTAGAACCTATGTACAACAGCTCTGTGCCGATACAGGATATAGCCTGGAAGACCTGTCGGGAGCGATGGGCAATAGAGATGAGTAGCGACAGAGGATAAGGGAGATCCGTGCTAGCAGAGTGGGATGATGATTCAATTCAGCATAGATACACAGTTTTAAAAGTCGAAACAGTTCGATTTCAAACAATTCAGTTATGCATTAGTACGGCTTTTGTTTACGCACAGTTAAATGTAAAAACAGTTCTATTTCAAACAAGAAAGCTTTGCATAAGCTGACTGTTTAATTTTATTTGTCCAATAGATAGAGCCCTATCTGGTTCCTACACTTCGAGACAGAGTGCACCTGCGAGCGATGCCACTAAGGGAGTACTCTGCATTCCCCAAAGCTCCAGCATTACCGGAGCCTCACCATTAGCATGTTAAATTGTTATGAGTGATTCTATGTCTACATAAGATAATGCATATTGTACGTTAATATTAACATTTTTGTGTTGTTTTTTGTACACATTTATAAGTTATCAAGTATTCCTATCTAATGCAAATAATTTGCAAACAGATCTATTAGTCTAGTAGATGGGACCTTAACAGGTCTTATCACTCCGGGACAGAGTGGACCTGAGAGTAATAACAAGAGCTCCAGAACAGGAGCCTCACCACCTAATACATTTTAGTGTTATACCCAGGACATCCCTTCTGGAGTGGGGAGAGAGGTCCTATCCCTCTGCAGAGGATCATCATCATCATCATCTTGTCACGCCATCAGCACGGATCTCTCTGACCCTCTCCCACCACTCTACCCTATCGTCCATCACTTCTGGTAGGTCTTCAAGACTACATCCTGTATCGGGACAGAGCTGTTGTATGTAGGTTCTAGCTGGGCGTCCTTGCTTTTGGTCGTCTCTGTGAAAAAGTTCACAGGAGTATGTCGCTTATGAGTTCGTCCCTACTTTTCCAGCAGTGTCCCGCGTGTCTGGGTAGTTTTCGTGATGCGTGGTAAGTGGCCGTACAGCTGCTGCTTTGAAGTTTGCTGCCTCCGGGACTTGTTCAATACTGCTCTCAGCATTCTTGAGTAGTTACCGTCAAGCTTTTTCTCCATGTGTTTAGCGTCCATCTAGTGCATCCATACAGCAGCATGGACACGACTGCTGCTTGAAAAAAAACTGAGTTTCATTTTATCGGTCAGGTCTGACTTCCATATGACTGATAGCCTATCGATAGCTGTCTATGCTTTTACTAATCGCGTATTGATGTCTTTCTCGGAAGATGAGACACTGCTTCGTAGGTTGGTGAACTTGTCTACTAGTTTCAGAGAACTACCGTTTTGTGTGGAGATGTCGCCTCTTTAATTAAAGCACGTGTATTCCGTCTTGTCTGAGTTGATATGGAGGCCTATGCCTACAACTGGTCGTTCCAGACAATGTTACAGGGATTCGGCTAGGGTGAGTGTATTTGCCAGAAGCGCTATGTCATCGGAGCAGTCCATGTCCGTAATTGTTTGTGAGATGTATCTTCTGCTTCTTTCCTTTGTCAGCTTGAAGCCGTTGCCTTTCATTTTATCAATAGACGTTCTAAGCACGTAGTCTAGATAGATGATAACCAGATACGGGGCTAATGTTTCTCCTTGCAGCGCACCTGCTACAATGTCGAAGTAGTCTCTGTCTCCATCTGGTGGGCTGACTTTTACTTTCTATATAGCATAATTATGGCTGTGACGGTCTCTTTGGATAGGTCGTTGTAGTAGTATTTGTTCCATATTTCCTCTGTGTATGGAGTCAAAGGCCTTAGCGAACTCGATAAATAATATCGTTGCACGTACACCTTCAAGAATTCGACTGATAGTCAAAATTTGTGACGACGTGGATCTATTTCTCCGAAAGTCATTTTGGTTCTTCCTAAATATGTTCCCAATTTTGGGTTCTATGCGGTTGCGTAGTAGAGAATTATATATCTAGGCCGCTTTGGATGTAAGGTTATACCTCGGAAGTTCTGGGCTAATCCGAGGTCGCCCTTGCAAGGGAAGGGGAAAATGCATCTCTTTGTCCATCTGTCTATTGTGCTTTGATTATATACAGCATTAAAGTGTCGGTGCAGTATGTCATCGAATTCCCTGGTCTTCTATACTTCTGGGGGGTATTTCATCAAGTCATCAAGTCCTGCTACTTTTCTACTTTTAATCTTAGTACTGAGTCGAATTCTTATTGCGTAAACTATCATAGTTTGATGTCTTATTGGTTACTGATAATTCTCGTGATTGGTTCATGTGTAACTTTCGGAGGGTTTCCGAGTAAATTCTCGAAATGTTGTTTCCATAGTTGTATTCGTTCTTGTTGGCGGGTAGCTTTCAGTTTAACTTTCGCTGTGCTCTTCCTTCGGCTCACTTCGTTTACCACTGGCCATGCTATCCTAGATTGTCTATCTTCAACCAAGTCTCTAATGATATCTATCTGATTTTGTATTCTGTTTGTTCTTTTAAGTATATGTTAGCTAATTCATTCTGTACCTTTTTAAGTTTCACGGCATTGGTATTGGTTGGGTCCTTCCTACTGCATTTGGAGGCAGTTTTCACGTCGGCACGTTTTTTTCTAACGGCTAATGTCTCCCATGGGACTCTAGGTTTAGCTCTCTGAGTAGTTGATATGCATTCTGCTGCCGCTTCTTAGTGGGCATTGACAAAATTCTCATATTCGTCATTCGGAATATGTGTTTCTGTCTTCTCCGGTAGTGCATGGAATTTGTTTTTTAGTGTTAATGTATATTTATCTCTAATATCCCTGTTATTAAGCAGAGACCAGTCATAGTGTACAGTGTTTGTTATTCGTGTTGTATTCTTTCGTAAGCTCGTATTTTTGCCGTGACAATTCGGTAATCGGAGGACGCACCCTCGAAAGAGGAATATGCCTCGCAATTTGATGCGCTATAATTCCATTTCTTATTCATAAAGACGTAGTCTTTCTGTGCTTTAGTATTGTTTGCGTAGGTGTAGGTATATAGTTTTTCCTTCCTTTTCTGAAATTTTGTATTGAGGTATGTTAATCTATTTTCTAGCGTGAAATCTGTTAGATGTTCCCCATTTCTGTTTGACGAGCTGTGTAAGCTGAATTTGTGGTTTGCGTTTTTACCAATTTGGGCATTCATGTCTCTACCGGTGACGAGAACGTTGTGTTTCAGGATGCTACGAACAAGGGAGGATAACTCATTATAGAAGGCAAGGAGGTCAGTTTCTTCACTAACATTGGTAGGGCTATAGCAGGAAATAATTGTTGCGCTGGGGTTGCCATTAAAAGTGGCATCCTATGTTGTATTTTCTCTATACTATTTAGTGATTTTAGGGGTCGTGGTCCTATAAGAATACTTACACCTCCTATCGTGGCATTAACAGAGTTTTTTCAGATGCAGTGGCTAGCGTCCATCCATTGCCGGTATCGTGATATTTAATATCCTTGCTATGAATGTATCTGTTCTTGTATGCATATTATGTCTACGTTGTGATGTATCGCCGCTGTAATCATCTCCGGTAGTTGTCCTATTCTATTTAAGGTTCTAACGTCGAATGTCGCTATTTGTATTGTGCGTTAGCATTTCAGTAAATTTTAGTTTAGTTTAAGCTCTGTAGCTGATTTTTCGAATACTGAGGCCAGGACTCCAACCTCAGCAGGACGCACCCCTTTTTGCCCGCGCGAAGAGCGATGCAGTTTGGACAGGTGGTTTGAGTGTGGGTCATGGTAATCTTTCGGTGGTTGTTTTTATTCTCATCTATAGAAGCCACCCTTATAGATGAGCAGCAGTAGTTCCCCGACCGAACTATTTGATCCTGGCCGTTGAACCGTAGGATTCATACGCCTAGGACCGGATTAGGCATTGCGTTGAAGCGTCAGAGGGCTTATCCGCTTGCATTTACGTCTACCATGATGCTTCCCATGGCTTTCGTAAAAAATAATTTTTTCTTCTTTTCCCCCTTTTTTCTTACCCTCTTCTGTCAAATTGGCTGCAGAGGATACATTCAGCTTATTTTAAGCCCCTTTCATAAAGCTAACTGAAAGTTCTATGTGTCTTAAAATCGATTATATAAAGATAATAGACAAGGCTGATTGCATTTCCCATTGTGCTAATACCCTTCGGAAAGGTATGAATCCAACTATTTTCTCACCATCTATAGATGATAAGTGGCGCAGATTGGACTCTTTATCCTTTCTATGACAACCAGTCTAGGAAAAAGAAAACATTTAATTCAATCCTGTTAAACTTCACTTAAAAAATTGGCCTTGTTTCACATTTTGCTCCTACGGAGGGGTTGGGTAAATACATATATGAAGATAATTATCTTTTAAAAGGGAGATAATTTAGAGGTAATCGTTACACATCAATTTGAAACAAACCATAATTTCAATTTAAAAGAGGCTCTCATGTTACTACATAAGCAAAATTTTTAAGAAACAAAAAACGAATAAAATCTTCTGTCATCTTTTCCTGTCTAACAATCAAACAACATCCCGAGTTTTATTATGAATCAATCTCAAGAAATAACACTACACAAAAAAATGTAAATATTAACGTGATTCCCTAACCATCTCGGCATAAAATAACCCAAGACAGTTGATACGCCTTTAAAATCAATCAATCAAAAATATGAAAGCATGATTATTTTATGTTTCAACGTAAACGCATGAATAGGGTACTTTAATACAAAAAGTCGTATCTTTTGTCGTCATTGGTGTTTCCGTATTATATAATCAATTACAGGTATCAATCAAAGAAAGTTAAAAGATATGGAAAAAATTAACAAATTCAAAGAACATTGGTAGAAGCACCTTTGGTGAGAATAGAAACAATAGCAATAGTAGTGTACAAACAAATTAGTTCTTACTCATTTAATAATGAGATTACCGACAAACTACATATCATATATATCGATTTAACTGTGTGCAAATAAATTACTGATGTTAAATAGTTACTGTTACATAGCAATACTTGAAACCATTTAACTGTGTGCAAACAAATTATGATTGTAAAAAGAATTATTGGGATTAGATAGCAGTACTTGAAACCATTTAACTATGTAAAAAAAAAAGCTCAGACTCGAATAAGAATATTATCGAGAAAATGTGCTTACAAATTATATATATATATATATATATATATATATATATATATATATATATATATATACAAGCAGTATTTGGCATTAAATAATCTATAATGGTTGATATACCATAAACCCAACCAGCAAAATATTTCCTTCTTATCCGACCGTTTTACGGATTTATATCTTCAAAGGTTAACTCGAAATATCCCGCTTCGCAGATGAGAAAAGTTAGCGTATTTCCCGTCACAGGCAGAGTATGTTATTGTTAGATAGACTTTTTACTGTTACTCTGACTTACGCTTCTAACTTCTATCTTAGTCGACGTCCATCTTCTCATCTGCTTTTTCATTCTGTTCCACATTCTTCTGACTGCCATCTTTGTTATTCTTGCCGCCTAGAATCGCATGTCCCTGTGTCTTTGTCTGTCTGTTCCAGTTCGTTGTTATTACTCGAACTGTTTTCGGTTCTTCTTTGTTTGGATAACAACCTGAGCACGAGTTATGTCTTGCGAACACATTTCTTTATTTCTGAAGGACACATTTTACCCGCACGATCTTTACGGAAAGTGGCAAACATGGTAGAAATCAACTGTTCCCTTCGAACAGTCCTCAGCAATTGATTAACAATTAAAGCCATTTTCTAAACTTCTTTAACCCCTTCAGTCACCTGATTGAGATTACCCAATCGCAGCCAAACTGATCTCACAGTCATTGCCTGTCAATTCAACTGAATTAACTCACGCCATTTTCTCATCCATTTAACGTTTTAGAACCTTCATTCGAATGCTACACTGCATGTCAATAATCTATCTTACCAATCAATTATGTAACAGTATGAGAACACCAAAGTAAAAGACACGAAATTAAAATTTCGAATGCCGAGGCTCAAGGCTAAGCTAATAAAAGCAGATATCTAATTTTATCGTCTAAAAAAAGAAGAGTGAAAACCAATTTGATGAAGTGTTTATATATTTATTATAAATCGAATTTAATAGATACGTAATCTTGCCGATAAATACTGCCTTAGAAATAACTGATTTTTTTTTTAAGAATTAATCATTCATCTTTGATCTTCTCTATCAGTAGAGCTTGGAATATGCTGACTGTATTTCCCTACAGAAGTGTAAAATCCCTCCAACATAAAAGGGTGTTCTGAGTATGACACTAATCTACATATGATAGCGGGGCTCCAGTTCTGAAGATCTGCAGAGAATGGCGAGTCTCACCATCAGATCTGGTTTGTCATATTCAGGACACCCCCTTTTTTGGAGGAATGGAGCTTACCCCACTGCAGAGGATACAGTCATCGTATTCTAAGACCAACCGACAAAGTGGGTTAACATATACAGTTAAATCTTAGACTCAGTTGCATCAAACAAGAGTTTGTCGTCGATAGTTTGTTTATAAGAATTTCTGTCGAGTCAATTGTCTATAAAACTGGCAATAGATCAGTTCACAAACTCGCATCTTTGCTTCTTGACAGTTAATGTTCTGTCGCGTCTGCTAAACCGTCCGAGATTCTGCCTACCATTCAAGGTAACTTCGTCGTCTTTGTATAACTTAATCAAAATTGGGGGAGCCGACCAAAAAGTGAGCACTAATTCGAACAGAAAGGATCGGCATTTGATGCAGGCTTTTAGACTGATTGATCGAAATCTTCGATTGAAATCGATTTATGAAAGAAAATTGCTCAAATTGCTGAATCAGTAGATTACGTTCAACTGCTGTGGTGAATTACATCTGCACTCAATATCCAAATACAATCGCACAGAAACATAAACACACTTGTATAAACCCGAACACTTGCATAATATAAAACGTATACAATAACACACAAAACAATGTGAGTTCCCGTGGTAGAGTGTCTTACATACTCGACGATGACATCGTAGTAAACAACTTTAAACTCCAGTCGTGCTATTACGTTCACTTTCGGATAAATACCTTTAGGAAAGGTTTGGTTTGTTGGGTTTTACGGCATATCAACCCTTGTAGGTTATTTAACGCCAAATCCATTTTTATGTAAATAATCTGTTCTATTTAAAACAATTCAGTTTAGCATAAGTACACAATTTAATTGTCAAAAACATTTCTATTTAAAACTATTTCAAGCAGTTATATATAACAATTCAGTTAAGTGTAAATACAGATTAAATGTCGAAAAACAGTTCTATTTCAAATAATTCAGTTAAGCATAAGCACGCAGTTTAAATGTAAGTACGGTTGAATTGTCAAAATCATTTCTATTTCAAGCTATTCAGTTTACTCAAACAATTCAGTTTAGCATAAGTATGCTGTTAGTTCTATTTAACCCATAGATAGGGCCCTATCAGGTGCTACCACCCCGGGCCAGAGTGGACCTGGGAGCAGTGGTAATGAAGGGGTACTCCGCATTCCCCAAAGCTCCAGCACTGCTGGAACCTCACCATAAGATTGTTTAGTGTCATATTCAGGACACTCGTTAGGGGAATCTTACCCCTCTGCAGAGGTGCAGTCAGTGTATTCTACAGCCCCAGCTGACTGGGCAATACACAGAGTTAAATGTCAAACAGTTTTATTTCAGATAATTCAGTTCAGCACAAGTACACAGTTTAGACGTCAAAAACAGTTCTATTTCGAGCAATTCAGTTGAGCACTAGTACGCAGTTCCAATGTCAAAACAGTTCTATTTTAAACAATTCAGTTTAGCATAAATACACAGTTTAAATACAAAAATCAGTATAGTGAAAGAAGCACGGTTTAGTTCTATTTAACCCATAGATAGGACCCTTATCAGGTGCTACCACTCCGGGCCAGAGTGAACCTGGAAGCGATGGCAATGACGGGGTACTCCGCATTCCCCAAAGCTCCAGCATTGCTGGAACCTCACCATCAGATTGTTTGTGTCATATCCAGGACACTCGTTGGGTGGGGGTTCACACCTCAGCAGAGAAGCAGTCGGTGTATTCTATAGCCCCAGCCGACTGGACAACTTTGGTAAAGGTACGAACCCCCTTAACAATGGGTTAAATAGTACCAATACTGTCCTTTGTTAATAGTGCCTCTGGTTATGGGTTAAAAAGTACCACTATTGTCCTTAGTAAATTGTACCCCTTGCTATGTTTTAAATAGTACCATTACTGTCCTTCTCAAATAGTACCCCTACTATGAGTTAAATAATAACGCTACTGTCCTTCGTAAATAGTACCCCGAGCTGTGGGTTAAATAGTACCGCTACTGTCCTTCTACAAGAATGTATTTGGCATTAAATATCTTTCGAAGGTTGATGTGCATTTAAACCGAGACACCAACCAAAATAAATACTTACTCGCTTCTCAATTAAAATGTACATATCAATATAAATGTATATAATTTTAAAATAGATGGGATTTACCCATCTTTGTCACGGTGGCAGCGTATGACACGAGAACTGTTAAATACAGGCAATCTTCAAAAAAGTGACACTTATATGTAGGCAGGAGCATAAACTGTCTAGTTCCGTCGGTATTCTCCCTTTAGAGAGCGCTGGCTGTGCCGGTTGCAAAAGAATAGAACCCCTCCCCTAAAGAAAAGGCGATGTCCTGAATATGACACTAAAATGCATCTGATAATGATGTTCCAGTTCTGAAGATCTGGAGAGTGGAGAAAACCCAATCGTTGTCATTACTTCCAGCCCAACTGTGATCCGGAGTGGTAGTACCTGTTAGGGTTCTATCTTATAAGTCAAAAAGATCTATTTAAACAGTATTCGTATTCTGTGCAAAAAATCTAAAAAAAAACAACCACAAAGATGTAAATATGAAGGTACAATGAACGCGATTCCTTAACCTGTTGGTATGAAATAACTCTATTCAGGTTGACTTACCGTTAAAATCAACCAAACGAAACGCTTGAAGAAAAAGTTAGATCGGAACTACACAAGGATGCTTCGTGTTGTTTTTTTAAAATATCCTGGAAGCAGCACCCCACCAAACTGCAGCTGTACGGTCATTTACATCTCATCTTGCGACACATTTAAAAAAATAGAGCAAACCGTGCTGGGCACGGCTGGGTAAGTAAGGACCAACTCATCAGTAATGTTCTCCTATGGATTCCTACATGCAGACCAGTAAAGACTTAAATTCATTAGCTGCGTGCAAAGACTTGGAGCTGTCTTGAGGATTTACCAAGAACAATGGTCGATATGGGCGATCGGCAATAGAAACTCAAAGGAGTCCGTGATTTCGCTTCACCTTTATGATGACATGTATAATGTAACACAAGGTCAGTTTAATTAGGGTTGCTCCGCAGAATACAAACCTTTCGCGAGGTGGTTTTAAAAACTCCGTTAGCATTTCTTTTCAGGAGTGCCTTCAGGTTCCCAGCAATACACACAGTTCTTATCCATTTTAGGCGAGGGGTAGGGTTCCGTATGCGGAAAGGCACTCTAAAACTAAGCTGTTAATTATTTTATGTGCCTCTCAAATCAAAAAGCCGAAAAAATATTATTTATTGAAAGACAGCCAGATGCACAGACAGAAATAAAGAGATAAAAACAGACATAATACCGGGATGAAATGCCCTGTGAAATATATATATTTGCACCTGTCAAGTTAATTGCACGCACTTACATACATACATACATACATACAACAACGATGACATGAGTTCAATTCCCAGACGATGCTGTTTGTATTTCATATAGCACAAATACTCTTAGCAAAGATATGAAGCCAACAACTCTCCATGTAGATATGAGCAAATAACAGGGCAGATTGAGCTTTTAAACATTGACATAGCAACCGGTCACGATAAAAGAAAACTTTAAAATCAAACCTGTTAAATTCCGCAAAAAAATTTACCTTGTGTCACATCCTGTTTGTGTGTATAGGTTGGGTAAATACATACATACATCAACCAAGACAATGTTTTACTTTTTTTTCATCATTTTAATGTTCAAATTTCTGTCTCACTCTATTTACATATTCAGGGTGGTTCAACTTGTAACAATTTAATTTCTTTGTAATATCGAAAATAGTGGTTGTAGACAAGCCAATCTGCGTTTTTGAAGATTTTCTGGGTAAGAGGGTTAAACTGTCGGGCACACAATCGATAATTTTGGCAATTAATAAAGATGGCCGGAATAAGTCGTTTTGATTTGTACACTCCCAGTCTTACACAAATTGTCGATTGAGAAGTGCATACTAGGGAAAATTCACAATACCAATTTTTATCTTACAGATATTCGTAAGATTTAAACGCTAAATATCTCCTTCCTCGGAAAATGACAGACTCAACACGACACTAAGTCATTCTCAAATGAGACTAGCGCATGATGCAGTCATTTCAACTATTAAATAGTTTCTCTGAGTACAGTGAAGCCTCGTGACTAATATTTCAGCATAAAATTTGGGTGTGCGTAAATTCTATTCTCTTATTCAGAAGACTATTTCTTTTATAAGACCTCTCTCTCTCTCTCTCTCTCTCTATTTCCTATTCAAGCTGAAAACATAGGAAATTAGTAAAAATTCGCTGCGTCTTTTTATTAAGAAAACGGTGTTCTGCTATGTATTCAGTCTTCTTGGATAAGTAGATGACGTAACGGTTTGTGTTTCCTTCGCAGTAATGAGGATAGATTAGGTCCTTTAGCCTAGGTAAGGCAACCAGTCTTGCAGAAGGAAAATTTTGAATTCAAATCAGCTATACTCCGCCTTAGAACCTAATTTTGTGTCACATACTGCTCAGAGCGGAGGTGTTAGATGAATACATACTTTGCAGTAATATTCATGAGAAAGGCATAAATCTATGTTTTCTTTCTCAGGCGATGGGTAAAATTGTTGGACGGACTGTGCCTTTTTTGCCAACTAATTTAAGAAAAGGTATATTTCACATGACTATAAAAGAAGACTAATTCAACCACGACAGACACAGTCATGGCACCAACTGGTCTTGACCCAAAGATACAATAATTCAATTTCTATTGTTTTTTAAGCGCTAGGGACACTTGTACACTAAATAATCTATTTTAAACCTGTGTGGGGAAGTTTTGCACACACCATATAATCTTTTTTAAATCAGTGCTAAGAATTTTGACACACAGCAAATCTGTTTTTAACCAGTGCCAGGAACTTTTGCACATTTTAAAAAATCTTCTTTTAAACCAGAGCTAGGAACTTTTACACACACCTAATAATATTTTTAAGTTAGTGCTGGTAACTTTTGCCCACATCTAATCTTTTTTTAATGGTGATCCTCAATGTTAAATCCGCGAAGCTTTTATAATTATTGGCTTATACTACTCCACTCCATTTCAGAATATTGTTTGAAAGGCTTCCCACCTTAAGAAACGAGACTCACAAAGTGAAGTAGCTGATACAAGGCATCTTGCAGCGTTCGTTTGCAATAACTCTGTTGGTATCCTTATAACATAATTAGTCAAAATTAATAATATTCTCTAGGATTTTAAGATATAAACGGATCACTCAATCCTGGCCTGAAGATTAGATCTACATTTAGTTCATAAAAAGAATATAAAACTGTTCCAACCGATCATAGAGTAAAAAAAGGTAAAGCGAAAACTGCATTGATACAAAGATCTTGCTAGAAAGCTATGGCACATGAAGGTGACAGTAATACCAATCATAACTGGAGCTCTCGGAACAATTCCCAAAAAACTGAAAAAAAGACAAGGGATATGGGAAATCAGAAGAAGAATCAAGTGTCCAGACCGCCTGATACAGGTTAGAATACTTCACAGAGTCCTGGAGAACTGATGAGATTCTGATCTAAGTGAAAAATACAAGTTACAACAAGTATAAAAAGCTCACAAAAAATAATGAAATCATACAAGAAAGCGAAAAAGAGATAAGTACGTAGACCTTGCCAGAAAACTAAAAAAAATATGGAACATGAAGGTGTCGGTAATACCACTTGTAATTGGTTTACTCGGAACAGTTCCCAAAAGCTTGGTAAAGGGATTGAAAGAGCAAGAAATCAGAGGACAAGTGGGCACCATGAAGACCACAGTATTATTAAGATCGGCTAGAATGCTGAGAAGAGTCCTGGAGACTTGAGGAGACTTGCTGTCATTCAAACTACAGTGAAAAACCATCAGATAACGCTAGAGTGATAAACTCTTAAAGGAGTAAAATAACTATACCTTGCCAGAGAACTGTAAAGGGCTATGGATCATAAAGATGACGGTGATACCAATTGTAATTGGTGAACTTGGAACGGTCCCCAAAAGCTTAGTAAGAGAACTGGAAGAGTTAGAAATTCGTGGACGAGCTAAGACCATCCAAACTACTGCATTATTGAGGTCGGCTAGAATACAGAGAAGACTCCTGGAGACTTGTCGTCGTTCGAATGCCTGTGAAAAACTATCAGCTAACGCTGGTGTGAAAAAAAAACTCTCAATGGAGTAAAATAATAATAGCTGGTGTTGCTTTGTTCAAATTAAAAGATTAACCCAACAGAATATGAAGTCTGCTTCTCCGCTGGACAGCAACGAAATATACTAAATAAAACCACCTTTTACTTTGTCCAGCAGAAGACGTGACATAACGGGTATAGGCTTTAGGTTAACTTCTGAATTAAATTATCTGGATATGGCAAGTTCAATCCTGACTACAGGTGAAAATAACAAGGAATATTTACTGTAGTTTACTACAAGGGGACACACTAGCCCCATACCTCTTTATCATCTGTCTAGATTACGTGCTTAGAACATCGATTGATAAAATCAGAGAAAACGGCTTCGAGCTGACAAAGGAAAGAAGCTGAAGGTACCCCACAAAAATAATTACCGACGCCGATTACGCCGATGACAGAGCAATACTGGCAAATACACCCAACCAAGTCGAAACACAACTGCATAGTTTGGAACAAGCCGCCGTATGCATTGGCCTCCATGTCAATGCGCATAAAACGGAATATATGTGCTATAATCAAACATGCGACATCTCCACACTAGACGGAACCTTTCTGAAACTAGTAGACAAATTCACCTACCTAGGAAGCAGCGTCTCATCAACCGAAAAGGACATCGACACGCGGCTAACGAAGGCGTGGACAGCTATCGATAGACTATCGATCATATGGAAATCAGACCTAACCGATAAAATGAAACGCAGTTTCTTCGAGGCAGCGGTTGTATCGATACTGCTGTATGGATGCACTACTTGGACGTTAACTAAACGGCTGGAAAAGAAGATAGGCGGCAATTACACAAGAATGCTGCGAGCAATATTGAACAAGTCCTGGCGGCAACACCCCTAAGGCACCAACTATACGGCCACCTGTCTCCCATCACGAAAACTATCCAAGTTAGACGAACCAGACATTCAGGACACTGCTAGAGAAGCAGGGAAGAGCTCATAAGTGATGTACTCCTATAGACCCCCACATATGGCCGGGCAAAATCAGGACGACCGGCTCGAACATACATTCAGCAGCTATGTGAGGATATGGGATGTAACCCTGAAGACCTGCCAGAGGCGATGACCGATAGGGAGAAGTGGCGAGAGAGGGTCAGGGATATCCGTGCTAGCGGCACGACATGATGATGATGATGATGACCCCGTGGGTTAAATGAGGGATTCCGTTCTAAAGTTCTTTATATGCTCCCGAGTTCAGCAAGGAACGTCTGAAG
This sequence comes from Sepioteuthis lessoniana, assembly GCA_963585895.1. NCBI lineage: Eukaryota > Metazoa > Mollusca > Cephalopoda > Myopsida > Loliginidae > Sepioteuthis > Sepioteuthis lessoniana. The sequence goes on from OY757915.1 coordinate 100,117,049, forward strand.
AAGGACGAATCAGTCAAACGTTGAGAACCTAACAAAAAAGATGAAGACTGTTGTTGCAATACTTTAAATGCTAAAAGTGTTACTTTATCTATTCAAGATTACATTTTTTATAGACGTTTTTGATTTTTTTTAATTTGCTTGTTGACATGAAACTTAAATGAAGGCTTTCAAAAAGAATTTTCACATTAACTTTTGTAAGAGTTGGAAGCAGAATTTGTAGAAATATCAATTAAGACAAAAAGATTTTATACCAGCCTAACGGGTATTTTATCTTCAAACTGCATTCACACAACTTTTGATATTCCTGAATATACACGCATTTATATTTTTGAAATTCATTGAAGATGCATTGTTACTAAGAATATTTTTTTCTTATTTTAATATATATACTGTTATTCACAAACAGACTGTTTCGTTGTATCACAACTCTTGGGTGTGGCTAGACACGCGAGATGCGTCAAACTGGGATCGAAACCCGGCTGACTTTACGTCCAATATATTGTATTCTCACAATCATTGAAACGGAATTGATGAATGGATAAATTTTACTTTTTAATACTTAAATCTCTCTCTCTCCCTCTCTCTCTCTCTCTCTCTCTCTCTCTCTCAATATATGTATATATATATATATTCTATACGGGAATAATTCACACCCACTGTCTTCGGACGCTGACTGGATATATATATATATATATATATATATATATATATATATATATATATATATATATATATATATATATACGAGATCATTAAATAGGTTTCCAGACTTTTTTCTTATGGGCACTTTTATTGATAGTACACACTTGAAACTCTAGTCCCCTTCGAAGTAATCTCCTCCGGCTGCAATGCACCTGTTGTAACGTTCCAGCCACTTCTGAAAGGCTCCATTGAAGTCCTCTTGTATGAGCGTATCAATGACCTTCGTCACAGCCTCTTTCATCTCCTCAATTGTCACATAACGACAGTCTGTGAGCTTAGGGAATAACGAAAAGTCACAGGGCGCAAGGTCTGGACTATAGGGAGGCTGAAGAACTGTCTAGATGCCCATCTTGGTCAAATAGTCTGTGACATAGATGGAGTTGTGGACTGGTGCATTGTCCTGGTGGAAATACCACTGACCCGGTTTAAAGAGTGCTGTCCTCTTCCCTAGGAATATCTTCCTGAACTCCCTTAAAACCTCAAGATAGTAACCCTAACCCTAACCCTTTGACCAATCAACTCCTGTGTATTGACTTCCTTACTCCTCCAACACCTCTCATCATCCCTCACAGACTCCCTGCCTTCCTTGAATCTCTTATGCCACTCAAAAGCTGATGCTCGATTCATCAGTCTGAAGCATTCCATACGTTTCTGTGGCATTTTTTCAAAGTTTAAAACTCAATTTTATTGCATATCGTTCTTCCAAAGTGTCCTCACGTCCAGATTGCATTTTTGAAATTCCCCAGCTTTGACAATCAGGTTTTAGTAGGGTGTATTCAAAATTTCTGCTGTAGCTGTTCATTGGAACCTGAAATCATAAAAATTGGTCAGTCATCTCATAAGATATATATCAATAACATAGTGAATTTTCAAGAGTCTACGACAATTTTAAATGCCTGTACAAAAAAGTCAGGAAATTTATTGAATGCACCACACACACACACACACACACACACACACATATATATATATATATATATATATATATATATATATATATATATATATATATATATATTCTATACGTGAAGTATGTATAGGCTTATCAATTTTTGATAAAATGCTAATTTTCTTTTAAAACCAAAGATATCAGAATTTCATTTATTTTTTAGACATTATATAAACAAATAAATAGTATAAGGCAATATATATTATCAAATCTACAGCATTGAAACGATAACTAAAAATACAAATAACAGTTTAAAAATAACTCCCCGCGTTATATATATTTTTGGGGAAAATTTTGTTTGGTTGCATAATTTGTGAGAATTTTATTTTGGTCGACATCTTTCAAAATTACACGCGTGCGCGTGCGCGCACACACGCACATACACACACATATTTATATATATCATATTTTTTAATTTCATGTTTTTCGTCATTGTTTAGATGAAAATATTTTCCTTGATCATCATTCTGCCAAGATTTTAACAAAGTCATTGGCATAATAAGTAGAGTGTTCGCCAATGGCTCGGGAGACCAGGTTTCAATCCCACGGGGAGTAATACAAAAGACTCAAAAATGGTACTTGATGCCGCCTTGCTTAACACACAGCATTATAAAGTAAGGATCAAGGATAACGTAGAGCAATCCAGGGAATGGAGTAGCACCCTCCCCTACGCCTCGGTGTAGTAGCTATTGAAAAGGGAGCCTTCGGGTCACTTCTGACTTGGGTCGTCAACTTTACTTACTTCATATATATATATATATATATATATATATATGATAGAAATGTGTGAAAGATTGAATAGATCAAACACTTAACTCAGATTTAGATGTGTGATATTTCGTTCGGGCTTTACCGCCCTGTAGATGAGGTCGACTCTATACTCAGCAGAGGAGTAAACCCCTTCCCTCAAAAAAGAGATAACTCAGGTATGAACCCAGTGTTAAAGCATTGCGGAGAATGTTTTGAATTACACTTGCCATTACTCCTTGGTTCATTCCGAGTCGGATAAAAAGTGCACGTTAGAATTGCCCTTATTGATCAAATAAATGACTGGTCAGATAGATTTTACAGCCCATCAATTATATATATATATATAGAGAGAGAGAGAGAGACAAGAACATTGCTGAAAGAAAATTGCGTTAATCGATACTCTTTCAAAACGAATGTACAACGAGTTTGTCCATCCAATGCTAACAATGGAACATTAACAATTTTGATTGTACGGACACTTTAAGGTGAAGGAAAGTGTGTTTAATAGTTTCTTTTGACCCGTCACATTGCAATAAAAACCAACAATGACCAGCAGGGTTAACAATAAGAGAGACCATTTCATTGATCTTGTAATAAAAATGTTGTCTTTCGCGCAAACATTTATATACTAATAAGATAAAAATGATAATAATAAAAATAATAAAAGTTACTGGACTGGCTCTTCTGTAAACGAAACGTACATTAATTCAGCATTAAAAGTTTAAGTAAATATCAAATGTAACAATAAGGAAAAATCAGACCTGTCTTATTTACTTACCACTAAATACGAAGATATTTTCTTTCTGGTCGTTAAATTACAGTATCACTCATAAATAATTACACCTTACCGATATTTTATTTTTATAAAGTTAATTCTTTTTTAAAATGCCAAGATTTTATCGTTTATGCTAGAATAATACAAAATCAAAATGAATATCATTCGGCATTATCTATTGCCAAACTCTACATATTGATAGTTTCAGTTTGAGGGTTTCAGTGTTGATGAGTTTTGTAATGAAAATACCTAATAATTATCGTTTTGAGAGTATAATGTTATATTAAAAATGATAAAATCCTAGCATCAAGAAAATTAAAACTTTTACAAAATTTACAAGGTGAGTATATATATATATATATATATATATATATATATATATATATATATATATATATAGGAGTAGTCTTGTAAAAAAAACTAATTAACTACAATAAAGAAAAAAACCCTAAATACTTCAGCACATAATGAGTGTAATAAACTTGAAAGGATCCTAATAAAATTATTTAGGCAGCTAGCGTTGTTATTATTTAATCAAATCTGTTTATATATATATATATATATATATATATATATATATATATATATATATATATAGAGAGAGAGAGAGAGAGAGAGAGAGAGAGAGAGAGAAATACGTGGAAAGTTGGATAAATCAAACACTTAAAACCGATTTAGAGGCGCGATATTTTGTTCTTTTATTTCTAGGAACTTTTCCAAACTGAGACCGTTTTCTAAGTTTTTGTATTTATATGCAGATGAGAAACATGATAAGATGATGGAGAGGATAAAAGGTGTAGCAGGAAAAAGGAGAGAGTTTAGAGTTCTTATCATGTTCTTTATTTGCTTATAAATAGAAAAACTCAGAAAATGGTCTCGGTTTGAAAAAGTTCTTAAAAATAAAACGAATATCACGCCTCTAAATCGGTTTTAAGTGTTTGGTTTGGTTTATTTGTTTAATGGCATATCAACCTTTGTAGGTTATTTAATGCCAAAGCTATTCTCCTATATGAGCAGCAGAGGTACTATTTAACTCATAGCTGGGGGAGATATGGGGGTTCATACCTTTCCCAAGGGTATTTGCCCGAAAGTGAACGTAATAGCGCGACTGGGGTACGAACCCGCTTACTACGATTCCGCAGTCCATCGCTTTAACCATTGACACCACGAGGACACCCCACCTTAAGTATTTGATTTATCCAACTTTCCACATATTTTTGTCATATTGTCAGATTCACCACAATCTATCATTTCAATATATATATATATATATATATATATATATATATATATATATATATATATATATATATATATATATATATATATATATATATATATATATATATATATATATATATATATATATATATTTGTCATATTGTCATATATATATATATATATTTGTCATATTGTCAGATTCACCACAATATATAATTTCAATATATATATATATATATATATATATATATATATATTGAAATGATAGATTGTGGTGAATCTGACATTATGACAAATATATATATATATATATATATATAAATATAAGACAAAAGAAAAAGCTCACTTTATATATATTTTTATAATTAAATTTTTTCATATAATAATATCTAATTATAATTTTACATATCTGATCTGAAGGTGGTTTTTATAAACCTTATAAATTAAATTATCAGAATTTGTAGGAGCCTGAAATAAATTTATAATGATGGCCAGAAAGTGAATATTTTTCTTTTGTCTTTATATAAAGGATTTTCTACATCAACACGTTGAGTGCTGATGTATCTTTAATCCAAAATTATTTTTATATCAATAACCTTTAGTATTGAGCACTCACATTGGATATCCCTACCCCTTAGATTTCCTCCTAGGATTAAATATATATATATATATATATATATATATATATATATATATATATATATATAATGACCACGATGTGCTGAAAAGTTATTGGACCCACCAAAGAAAGAACACATCTTTTAAAAATTTTATTCATTTTCTTTTGTATGTGTGTGTGTGTGTGTGTGTGAAGTTTCAAAGAAGGACAAAGAAACGACGTGTCAAGTGTGTTGAATGTAAGATGAGTATATTCAGTATGTTTTATGGTTCTTGGTAAATCTCTTCTTGGTCGGAGGGAAACTCTTTAGCACCTCTCTCTCTCTCTCTCTCTCACACACACACACACACATAGCTTGATAGACGGATAGATAATCTCTATGTTCACTCCACATATAGGCCAACTGTATATCAAACGTAAATGTTTTTCCAACGTACAAAATTTGATGCGTTTGATTTTTTACTATACTTTGGCAGCATTCTCATAAGAGATGGATCCCTTGATTCTGAAATAGATCTTGAGTCATCACTCTCAAAAGCAAGATTTAATGTCAATGAATCGTACGTTTTATTTGCCCCTTCATATTCTTCTGAGACTTGGACTCCATATCGTCGTGACATCATAGCTTTGGTAATATCCCCTCAAGAAGATCCTAAACATCAAATCCTCCCAGTTGGCTTTGGCTGTAGAATCCACTGACTGCGTCTCTGCAGAGGGTTAAACTCCTCCTCCTAATAAGTGTCCTAGATATAACATGAAACAATCTAATGGTGACGCTCCAGCCTTAGAGATTTGGGGAATGTGGAGTATCTTTCCACTGCCATTGCTCCCTGGTACACTCTGACACGGAGACCTGGCATCTGTTATGGTCCTATCTATAAGTCCAATAGAACAAACTGTGTGCAAACTAATTACTAATATGATTGTTACATAGGAATACTTGAAACCATTTAACTGTGTGTAAAAAAAGAGCTCAGCCTCTTTTAAGAATGTTTTCTACAAAATGTGTTTACAAATCATGTTGATATATATTTAATGTACGTGGTGAATTCGATAAGTTTCCAGACTTTTTTGTACCGGCATTTAGAATTGTACCGGCAATTTAGACTCTTGAAAATTCACTGTTATTGCTATACATCATATGGGATGACGGACCAATTTTTATGATTTTAGGTTCAAATGAACAGCTACAGCAGGAATTGGAATACACCCTACTAAAGCCTGATTGTCAAAGCTGGTGAATTTCCAAAACGCAATCTGACACTTTAGAAGAACGATATGCAATAAAATTGTGTTTTAAATTTGGAAAAAATGTCAAGCAACGAAAGCTGGACCTACTGCTATGACACAGAGCCCAAGAGACAGTTCCCAGTGGAACCATGCTGGCTCTCCCAGACCCAAGAAGGCCAGTCAGAGTAAATCCACCCACAAACTTTTGATTATCCTATTTTTTTTTTTTTTTGACAGCACTTTTTTGACATCTACATCCCTTGGGTCCCCCCTGGACAGACAGTCAACAAGGAATACTATGTTGAGGTTTTAAGGGAGTCAACGCCGTCGGAAGAGACCAGCACTCTTCAAATTGGGTCAGTGGCATTTCCACCAGGACAATGCACCATTCCATCCTTTTCACAGACTATTTGAGCAAGATGTGCATCTAGACAGTTCCTCAGCCTCCCTATAGTCCAGACCTTGCTCCTTGGGACTTTTGCTTATTTCCTAAGCTCAGAGGCTGTCGTTATGAGACAATTGAGGAGATCAAAGGGGCTGTGGCGAAGGCCGTTGACATGCTCACACAAGAGGACTTCCATGGGGTCTTCCAGAAGTTGTTGGAACGGTACAACAGGTGCATTGCAGCCGGAGGAGATTACTTCGAAGGGGACTAGAGTTTCATGTGTGTACTATCAATAAAAGAAAAAAGTCTGAAACTTATTTAATGATCCTCGTATATGTATAAAGAAGATTTGGCACTAAATAACCTACAATGGTTGATATGCCATAAAACCTAACAGAACCAAACTTAACATCAAGTAGCATTCTCTGACAGCAGACACCAGTGTTTTCAACAAACTAAAACATCTCGTTTTGAGATGCTCCAAATATCCTGTCAGATGAGCAAGACTGGGCACCTTACTAAGACTGAGAATTTTAAATTACCTTAGCGGTTACTTAACGGAGAGTTCCATCGTGGTAAATATCCGAGATATAAGCCATAGAAACGTTTTAAGTATATCATCAAAAATAAACTATGGGTTCCTAATGTATATGTTGAAGATTGGAAGCAGTCGATGGAAAATCGTTCAACTTGAATAAACTGATCTACGATGATTGTAAAGCATTTGAATCACGAAGAATCGAACACTCCATCTTGAAAGAAGCATTTCAGAAACAGGATTTGACCTCGGTTCAGGACACTTTTCAGTATAAATATATTTGTAACATCAGTTGTAGGATCTATTTGTGCTAAGCCGGAATTACAAGTTATATAAGATCTCATGTCTGCAAACTATTGCACGTTAATGATATACTGATCCTTCATTTCAATGTCAAAGAATTTGGGTCTGCTGCAAGTTTAAGAAGCCATATAGAAGTGCACGGGGTTAATGTCAAAGACAAAGATAACTATTCAGCTTGTCATTCGCGGCATGGTTGGCAAAGGCTAGTGGAGAGAAATGCATGTTCACGGTTTCTTTTTCGGAATTGAACAAATGACCATCTTCCATAAAGAAGTAGCTGTCACTATATATATATATATATATATATATATATTTATATTTTTTTTAAATTGTTTTAAAATAAATGTACTACAATGCCAACCGTAAATTTAAATTTAAAACGGAAGTGGGCTCAATGAAGAGATAACTCTTCACCCCTCTTCTATCCCCTCCCACTCTTCTATCCCCTCCCACTCTTCTATCCCCTCCCACTCTCATGTGTCTACTCTAGTTTTTTTATCTAATTGATCTGATGAAGTCCTGTTAATTTTTTTTCGTGTTTTTGAAAATTTCAAAAATGCGTAACAGGATTGAAATAAATTTATAATCCTTTGTGATTGGTTTCGTTGTTTTTTCTTAATGAAAGTATATATATATATATATATATATATATGTGTGTGTGTGTGTGTGTGAAAGGCAATGTATTGAATTAAACTAAATATACCCTAATGAATCAAAAACTATGAAAAGCTGCCTAATGTTATGTCACCATAAAACAGCACTTACCTGATCAGGCATGAAGACTAAATTACCTCTGAAGGTTTTATGTGAAAATCAGGCTCTTTATCTGCTGTAGTTTATTGTAATATATCACCTTAACCTAGGATGAACCCGACAGGTGTTGTTGACAGATACATATGGTCGTAAATAAAATCAATAAAATGGTTACCGGAAACAAGGAATGTGTGGGTGTAAGCTGTGACAAATGGAGAACAAGGATTACATAGGTGTATACCATGGCCAATCAAAAACAGGCAATGCATTGGTGTAAGCTGTACACAAATAGAAAATAATCATTGCGTGTATGTCGCGTGGAAGTTTTAAGACTATAATAGTTCGAGAATTTCAGCTGAAGTTCCAACTCCCGACTGCTCCACCGTGTGCGCGAACCCTCTCTCATTGCTATCCTGCTCCACACAAGCGTCACCGTCGACGAATAAAAGAATATAAGATTATATTTTTATATCTTTATATATACATGTTCCTGGTTGTTTTTCAAGACCCAGCGGTAGCATACTACGTTATGAGGTGAGAGTTTTATAAAACGAACCAATTGGACCATTAAATCCCCTAAGTTCTCGTTGATATTGTGATCTAGAGAGTTGATGACCAAGGCAGCAAAGTGCTGGTTTCTAAAAACAGTCCCATAAAACATATGCAGTGTGACAGAGTGGACTTTAGAAGCCTTTTGGTATGATCTTCAATGATGTCTAGACAGGTGATATAAAACAGAGTGAGTTCCATATGATTGATAGGGTCTAGTGCTTTCCAGTTGACCAAACCATTGTATTGACTTTACAGGTATATACTTTATCCACCATGCATCCTAGTGACATCATTTTTCCATTCTAACAACTCACACATACTGAACACTTCATTTATCAAGCGAATTACTAATAAATAAGTACACCCCTAACAATTTTCTACAAAAAGCTAATTTCCTTCTAAACCAAAGATAGTAAATAAATTTAGCGAACGTAGTCGAGGGCGACCAGAAGGCTCCCTTTTCGATAGCTACTACGCCAAGGTGTAGGGGAGGGCGCTACTCCTTTCTCTGGATTGCTCCACTTTACCCTTGATACGTACCTTATATTGCTGAGTGTTAAGCAAGGAGGTATCAAGTACCATTTTTAAAGTCTTTGGTATGACGCAACCTGGGATTGAACCCAGGTCTTCCGGACCTTTGGCGAATACTCTAGCAACTAAACCAATGAGTTGACAATTAAAACGATACTGTTAGGCATTATTCATCGCCACATTTTGCTTTGATGAAACTCTGTAACTGAAAATAAAATTGCAACATTTGTGTAATCAAAATTAAAACTTGATGAATACATATGCAGAGTTTGAATAGGTTTTGGACTTATCTGTCTAAATTTTTAAGATGAGGCTTGAAGTGCGATATTTTGAGTGTGATTTTTCGGACTGTTGTCCTCATCTTTATTATTGTTAGTTGCAACACAACGTTTTGACCACGGTATCCGCCGGCCTTCCTCGGGCGTCCTTTGTTCATCTGAGTATAGAAATGATTCAACCTGGGAAATCCTTTTTAAAGTTTAATCAACAGTCAAACTTTAAAAATTTTTGGATCATTCCCAGGTTGAATCATTTCTATGCCCAAGGGACCCCAGAGGAAGGTCGGAGGATACAACGGTCAAGACATTGTGTTACAACTAACAACAATAAAGATGAGGACAGCAGTCCGAAAAATCACACAATAAAAGTTTTTGGACGGCAAAATATTCATATATTTTGTTTCATTGCTGTAGACTATGGCCATAAATTTAGTAGAGTTTGGAAATGAATAATACCTAATAATTTACGTTTGGATTTTATAGGGTTTCACCAGAAATAATTGGAAATAATAAAGTCCTGTTATCTTTAGCTTATAAAAATATAACTTTTTATGTTTAAAAAATTATTGGAGTTGTATTTATTTATGAGTGGTATTATAAAATATTTATTACCAATTTCTGTATTATTGAAACGCTGTAATAAAAAATCATGATCATCATCATCAACATCATCATCAAGTCGTGCTGACTCTCTTGACTCTCTGCTGAGAATCTCTTGATTCTCCTTTACAATCCGTTCAAATCTGCTTCGGGGAGGTCCTCTAGAAAGCATCCAGTGTCCACACATAACTGATGAATGTAAGTCTTTGTAGGTCGGCTATCACTGGTGTGCCCATGAGTAAGAGCACTCGGCATCTTTGTGTAGTTCCCATCTAACTTTTTCTCCAATCGCTTCGTCAAAGTACGGCTAGTGCAGCTATACATTAGTACGTACACTTCAAATAATTCTCGTTTTATTTTATCAGAGTTTAGATTTCTATATGGTCGATGACCTTTCGATAGCAATCTATGCTTTTTCTGTGTGCGTGTTGCCATCACTTTCAGTAGATAAGATATTGCTATCAAGATATGAGAACTTGTCTACTAAATTCAGAGGCTTGTTATTTGATATGAAGATGGCATCATTTAGTTTAAAACATGTATTTATGGACTTTAAACAGTCATAAGGTATAAACCTGATGGGTAGAGTGTTTGTCAATGGTTAGAAAGACTGGGGTTCAATCCCAGGTCGAGTCATATCAAAGACTAAAAAAAATGGTACTTGATGCCTCTTAGCTTAACACTCAGCATTATAAGTTAGGGATCAAGGGTAAAGTGGAGCAATCCAGTGCCCTCCTCTACACTTCGGTGTAGTAACTATTGAAAAGGAAGCCTTCGGGTCGCCCTCGACTAAAGGGAGACAACTTTACTTTTACATATTCATAATTTTAATAATAGAATTTCAATGATGAACAATTTGTGTGCGTCCATGTGTGTGTGTGTGTGTGTGTGTGTGTGTGTGTGTATGTGTGTGTTATTTTCTACTGATGTAAAACTTTATGAAAACTTTGTTTTGTAATCAGACAAATGATGTGGACGATTTCTTTTTATTTCTATCGCTGTGCTCATTCTTACAGTGAGTATCTTCCATGTACGCATACGCTTTCAAACAGGAACTCTTACAATAATTAGCATGTTATTTTCTATTAGCTTTTTTTTTTTCTTTCATCTTTTTCTCCATTTGTTTTTTACGACACAGATGTCCAATAAATTATTACAAATAAATTGGAAATTCCATTTTTTTTTCACTACAACAAAATCAAACTAACAGCAATATTTACTCTAAGTCAGCCGTATAAATAAATCGTTTTGTTAAAAACAATTTGAAAGAACCAAACGACAAGCATAAAATGTCGACCCAAAATGGCCGTCACACTCTTTTATGTTGAAATCAAATTTTATTTCAGTTAATACGCATGCGTTTTCGAATAAGGCATAAAATAGTGAATTTTGAATGGACAAAGTTATCATGATCTTTTTGACCCAGACAATTAATGAAAACTAGAATATCTAAAGTTTTAAAAAAGCGGAAATAACTAAATATGTTTTATTAAAAGATAAATAAATAAAAACAAAAAGATTTTGAAGATCGTTCTTAATAAAAAAAAAACAAAAGTTCTTTTAAGGCCCTGGAAAATCCACTCACACACACATACACACACACTCACCAAATAAATTCTATATCTCTGAAGTCGAAGTCCAGGCTTTGCTATCGGTTATTGCTAATGCTAAAGGCGTTGCGTTATGACTTTCTCAAAGAAAGTTGGTGGAGACGAAGAAACAAAAACGAGGTGAAGAGATGAAGAGAAGAACAGTTTCTTTTTTATATCAGGAAGTCGGACACGTGGTCACAGAAAAATTCTACTCACCTATTGCCGATGTTACGACTATCTATCGGTCTAAAACAGGAAGACGTAAAGTGGTATTTTCAAGTCGATGTGAGAAAAATCTATTTCTTCACAAATCTTAGCCCACTCTTTTTGCTTATCTCTGAAATTTAGGTCGTGATTTTTCACTCACGCAGTAACTGACCGACTCTTTTTAAAAAATCCCCAAGTCTCGTGTTTGTCAATCTTTCGCACCTACAGCAAAAGATCATGTGATTGACATTTTATTGTCGGTTACAAAGCTGGGCCTTAGGATCACTGGTCGTGGGAGGTAGCCACTACATTACAGCGATTCCTTTTCGAAAAAGGTTAATTGTGAAAACTGAAAAGTTAATTTGTTTTATTTAGCAGTATGTGAAAAATTTCGATGAAGTTGTTATATCAGCTATAAAGTGAATGCGGTTTTTCTGTATCCATGTGTCTGACTTTTTCTTTCCAGATATTAGCGGTCGTAACTACAAGACACATCAGATTAAATGGTCGTGCTTTTACCATGACAAGTTAATTTGGCATCGCTTGTGTACGATGTGGACCAATAGCTCCGAGGTAGAGTTTCGGCTCTACTATGGTCGCTGGTAATGGGACCTAATAAGGTCAAAACAGCTATCCAGTAGTTCCGTATGTTGCATGCAGTGTTTGCCGGATTTTCTAGACATTGTAATTCAATTCATAATATGATTCCTCTAGTTAAAAAAATGTACTTGTTCATCAACATCACTTCGTCTTTGGATCTTCGTCTCCGTCAACTTTCTTTCAGACTCCCGCAACACAAGATCGGTTGAAGATAGAGGATAAAAGAAAATGAGAATTTCGCAAGAGACATTTCCCAGAATCTATTAAGTGACGTCTGTTAGGATCCACCGAATGGTAGCGGTAAGAGATGCCTGATCGATGGAGGCGCAGAAGTATCAGACTTGAACCGAACACAGATGTCCTGTTCGAGAGAAGCGTAAAATGGTTCACTTTAAAGTGGCAGTGAGAGGAATCTGAAGAATGGGAACACACAAGTGACAAGTAGGGAAAGCTCCCAAGGAAGAAAGGAAACTTCTTAATAGAGACGCTGGGTGTTGGGAATTTACGAAACTAATTCCCCATAAAAATAAGTCTTAGCATTTTCGGTGCTGGTATTCATCTTCATATATTCCAGGCTGGATATTTTAACTCAATCAACAAGGCAAAAACGTGAGGACGACTTTTTAAAACACGTGCGTAGTGAAGGGTTCCAGTTTTATCTAAAGATTATGAATATGGAGAAAACAGAAAAACAAAGTAATCCGAGAGTAATGAATGTACTATAATGGAAAGTCAACGTTAAAACGTTTTGGCTTTAGTTAACCTTCATCACGACTTTAAGATGGCAAAAAAAAAGTGTTGCAAGAACGTTGATGGATGTGTTTGTTTTTCTATTTTCTTCATACTGTCGGATTCATTTCCGTTATTTATTTCCATAATGAATATATAGACATTTCTTTGTAATTTGAATCCATTGAAGATTGAATTATTCCTGGGATATGAAAATCAATTTTTATTGAAATTATATTCTATTTCTCTGGCTAAAAATAGTTTTGGCTAAAAAGTCTTTTATTTCCCCCAGATTTAAAATTGCTTTTATAATTTATTCCCTTAAAAACCAGGTCACATACTATTCATGAAATTGATATTATGATTAATTGCAAATAAATTTATAAAGCTAAGTAGTTTATAATTATTTCTAAAAATTATCTCCTCATATGAATTATAATTATAAGGATAAGCTCAAACCCTTTTATTTACAAAGAGAGTAACGAAAACTAGGGGCAGATTACCTGATTTTTATTCAACCAGGGATTCGGGGCAGATAACTCTAACTTGACAATTTCTATTATCAGTAGTTCTTACAAGTACTGACTTGAGTCAATAAAAAATTTATTTCAACACTGGGTTGCTAAAGACACTATGAAGACTGCTTCTGCTTCTGCTTCTGCTGTGGCGGTGGCAGCTGCTTCTGCTGAATGAAGTCGCCGTTGGGCTCAATTGAAATTGTGTCTGAGTAAATCCCTAACGACTGAGAAAAATGAATCAACTTGAAGTCAAGAAGTTGCATTTAGAGATGAGGAGTTTTGGGAACTAATAAGTAATTCTTATTATCTTTACCTTATTGAACACTACTAATTAGACACCCACAGAGTCAGTCCTCGAAAAAGCATCGTTTCGTAGATGAGAGGATGATAGTTTTTTTTCAATATACAAACTCTTATTGGATTATTTAATTGCTCCGTGTTCCGTGCTAAGTTCTGTGCTTCTGCTCGCGTTTGGAGCTCTTCTTTTTCTTCATGCTCTACATGCACAGGGTTCTCTGTGTTCGTTCCGGGCGCCAGACATTGAGCTCCGGACTCGTATCTCGTAGGCAGTGCAGCTCTCCATGCCCAGGCATTGTGTTCGTGTTCCGAGGATCATTCGAGCTTCGGATTTGTGTTTTTGCTTGGCGAAGCTCATTATCGGACTGTACAGTGCCCGTTCAAAATCTTTTTTGCTTTTGTTTTTGTCTTTTTTTCTTTCTTTTTTTATTTTTTGGGTAAAAAAAAATCATAATATGAGCACAGGTAAAAAAATCATACATAATAGTAGTAATTCTAGTCAAGTAAGAACATTAAGTTTATAAGTCCCAAAAATTCACTCCGAATTCTCCAGCAGGACACATGCCGTAAAAGTTATAGGCGTTGGTTCTCTAAACTTCTTAGGAGACAATCATCTGGATGTTGCAGGTTCAATCCTGACTACAGGCGAGTAACAATACAGGAATACTTAATACTTGTACCCGGTTATGGCTAACGGAATCAGAACAGACGACCCTCGTGGATTCAATAAAGGACGTAGTTCGAAGTTCCGTGAAGGTTCCCGAGTTTGGCAAACTCCTGAAGAAGGCTGGAGGACATATCGGCCGAAACGTTGTGGAAATAGCAATAAAGATGAAGACAATAGTCCGAAAACCCTAAATGATAAAAATCAACAAGCTTCGTTTCAGAAATTAAGACAACTAATGATGGATAAAATAACAGGAGAAAAGAAAAAAAAATACATACAAAGAAAGATCATATAACCGTTCAATCATTCAATAAGCGTTCTTTTTTTTTTAAACTGTCACGTGATTGGCACTTGCAATGATGTTTAAATGTGTATAACTTCTCGAATATACAACGGATTGAAAGATGATAAAAACAGAAATATGCCAAAATAACTAGAGAAAAGAAAGAAGACAAGAAAGAAAGTATAAAGCAAATCCTAGGCCTATTTGAACAAATATATAAAAAGAGTGTAGTTGTTTCTGTAAGCTAGATATTGATATTTTTGGTTAGGGTTTCAATATTGTAGCGTTTGGTAATAAACAATAATATTTGTTTTCATTGTATTATGTTCCACTGGAAATATGTTGCTTTTTATCCTCCTTTCTGGTTTTGGTTTGGTTGGGTTGCTGGTTTATGGCATATCCACCATTGTTGGTTATTTTACGCCAAATCTTCTTTTTTTTTTTTGTTTCCAGTTAAATGGTTTCAAGTATTTCTATCTAACACGAATAGTCCTAGTTACAAGTAATCATTTGTTTGCACACAGTTAAATAGTTTCAGTTGTTGCTGTCCGACACGATTTTATTCAACATTAATCATTAGTTTCAGACAGTGAAGTGGTTACAAGTATTGTTATTTAAAACTAATAACTCTATTCAACATTATTCATTCGTTTGCACACTGTTAAATGGTTTCAGGTATTGCTATATATCACTAACAATTCAATTAAACATCAGTTATTTTTTTACACACAGTTAAAAGTTTAAAGAGTTCTTTTTCTAACAATTCGATTTTGTATAAGTCATTTGTTTGCACACAGTTTACATGTCAAACAATTCTATTTGACCCATCGATAGGACCCTACCAGATACTACCATTCTGGGTCCGGGTGAACCTGGGAGTAATGGCAATGAAGGGGCTCTCAACATTCCCCAAAGTTCTTGGACTGAAGACCCACCATCAGACTGTTTAGTGTCATATCCAGGATATTCGTTGGTTGGCGTGTGGGTGTCTTATTCCTCAGCAGAGATGCAATCAGTGTATTCTACAGCTCCATCCGACTGGGCTAGATTGCTGATTTCGAAGAAAATTAATATTTTTTGTAAAAAAACATCTTTAGGGCATACTTATTTATGGGCTTTACGATAGATAGATAGATAGAAATAGGCAGAGATATGTAGGAACAGATTTTGATAGATAGATAGATAGATAGATGTTCATCTTTCACTGAATGTCACGTTACTAGGTCATGTATCCTTTCTTACCAGACGGTCAATGTAAATTGACTTTTTTTCAATCACTCATTCTTTCTTTTGTTGGCAATGAATAAAACGAATTTCATTAGATCTATTTTAAAATCTAGAAACTGAATAATAGAAATATCTGAGAAATAAAAGTGAGGGAGAGAGGAGGAGGAATAAAGAACGAAAAAAATCTATTAAAAAAATGATAAAGTCTGTACAAATTGATAGACGACTACAAAAATAACTTACGATGAAAGCCAAGAAAAATTGGGTTCATTTTGTTGAAGCAAAGCACAAAAGATTCATTCATCTACTGATTCCCAGGCCAAAGGAACTAGCACAAAATGTCGCTAGTTTTGCTTTGGTTTTATCGTTATTTTAAAAAAGACTCTCCACGTTTATTTTAACCAAAGACAAAACTGAAATCAAACGACAATACAAAGAAACTTTAATAAATCCAGCTTCTAACTTTGCTCCCAGATTTTTTTTTACATAAAAAATCCACAGTGTTAGATGCCGTTTTTACTTGTCAAGTCACCCAGACAAGTTCAAAGATTTATTTCTTCGGACAGGAAGGTCTAATCATTACAGCCATTCAACCAAAATCGGCCTCTGATATCGTGAGATAACATAATAAAAAATTTTTGTAACAAGGCAAAAAATGATGGGTTATTTGCGAGAATATTCAATCCCAACTGCCATACCACCAACATCTGCCTCTAACGAGTTGAAACAACATAATTAAATAGAAGGCATTACTTTCAGAGCAAAGATCTTTACGAAAGTAGCATGCAAGCTATTGCTAATCGCTAGTAAAAATACCTTGCCGATGATGGTGACTTTGTGAAAAATCATATTTTCTAGCAGAAAACCAGCACTATCTAATGGTGCTACTGTGTTCACTGTTGTAGTTTGTATAGACCTTATCTTATTGTTGACCAATCGGAAGAGGCAATAGAATACATACACTGCATCTCTGCAGAAGGGTAAGACTCCCTCAACGAGTGTCCTGCATTGGACACTAAACAATTTGATGGTGAGGCTTCAGTATTACTGGAGCTTTAGGGAATACAGAAAACCCCTTTATTGCCATCACTCCCAGGTCCACTCTGGTCTGGAGTGGTAACACCTGATAGGGTCCTATCTATGGGTCAAATAGAACTAAACTGTGTTCTTACGCTAAACTGAATTGTTTGAAATAGAACTATTTTTAAATTTAACTGCGTATTTGTATGAGATATGAGTGAAACCATTTAAGTGTGTGAAAAACATTAGCCCAGCCTTGTTTAAAAACATTAATCATATATTTAATAAATATGTATAAAAGGGATTTTGCATTAAATAACCAAGAATGGTTGATATGCTAAAAAACCAAAGCAGACCAAATTATCTTATCTACAATCATTATTCGGTCTTTTTTGGTGGGGTGTAAAGAAGAAAATCCATTAAAAACAAACACTATGTATATATACTAATCATCATCATCATCATCATGCCCGTAGTGTAGTCGTTATCGTCGTAGGAAATGGACACGGCGACACGAGTTCAAATCCCGGACGAGAATGATTGTATTTCACATAGCACTAATACCCTTGGGGAAGGTATGAATTCAATTATTCTCCCTCCAGCTATGGGTAAATAGTAGGACAGACTAGGTTCTTCAGCCTTGGTTAGGCAACTAGTCTAGGAGAAGGAAAACTCTGAATTCAAACCTGTTAAACTCCGCTTAAAAATTGACCTTGTGTCATATCCTGCCCGAGCGGAGGGGTTGGTAAATAGTATCATCATCATCATCATGTCGTGCTGTTAGCACGGATATACGCTTCTCCCTATCGTTCATCGCCTCCGGCAGGTCTTCAAGGCTACATCCCGTATCTTCACATTGCTGCTAAATGTATGTTCGAGCGGGTCGTCTTGCTTTTGCCCGGCCAAATGTGGGGGTCTATAGGAGTACATCACTTATAAGCTCGTCCCTGCTTTCCAGCAGTGTCCTGTATGTCTGGTTCGTCTAACTTGGATAGTCTTCGTGATGGGAGGCAGGTGGCCGTATAGATGGTGCCTTGTGGGATGTTGCCGCCAGGACTTGTTCAATATTGCTCGCAGCATTCTTGTGTAATTGCCGTCTGTCTTCTTTTCCAGCCGTTTAGTTAGCGTCCATACAGCAGTATCGATACGACCGCTGCCTTGAAGAAACTGCGTTTCTGTTGCAATATATCTACCTTCTCATTCAAAATTGCGCTCACCTTATCCCCTATAGAGGAGTAAGACCCTAGCCTCCCCCAAAAGACAAAGGGTGTCCTGAATATAACACTAAGCTACATCTGATGGCGGGGCTCCACTTCTTGTGATCTGGGGTGTCTAGAATACCCCTTCATTGTCATTACTCCTAGATCCACCCTTACTTGGAGTGATTGTATCAGCTATGGGTCAAATAGAACTGTTTCAAAATCATTCATAATCGATAAGAATACTCGATACCATAAAAATTTAAATTATTTGTACTAAAATTGTCACTTGAAGCTATAATTCTTTTCGAAGAATTATTATTAGTTACTTGAAACCATAAAAATGTATGCAAATAAATTATTATCATTGACTAGAAAAATGTAAAATACAGCTTGGCTCACAATATGAGACAAGGTAAAAAAAAAATTCTCACTGTGCCGTAAAAACAGTGATGCACCGGAAGAGAATGGCCTGTGAACTGCATGATAGTTATTTCCGCTCGATGACAATCACACATGCCATTCGGAAGATTGCGGAAGTGACACATCCCAATGGCCAATAATCGAAAGAAATCGCGCAGGTGAGCTCGGCTGATAATATGGGACAAGGTAAAGGTCCCTCTTCAGAGTGATGCACCGGAAGAGAGTGACCTGTGAACTGCATGACAGTTATTTCCGCTCGATGACGATCACACAGGCCATTCCAAAGATAGCGGAAGTGACACATCCCGATCGCCAGATATCGGAAGAAATTGCGGAGGCGTGGAGGCGTGTTCATATCTCCGCGTGGGAGTTTGAAGGTAATATAAGGCCGAGGAATTGAACAGAAGGCAGTGAAAAGATTCCGCCATGCACGAAGCTCGTCGTCACTCTGTGTGCGTTGTCTCGGCCATCGTCTACTTACATCGAAGAGTTCAAGCCTCATAGACGAATGATTCTAATTCCTCTCTTGACTGCTCCTACTTCACACAAGCGTCCGTCGAGAAAATAAATATATATTGTTATATATATATATATATATTCCGTGTTGTCGTTTGTTTGACCAGAGAGCGGAACGTAACAATGAAACCATATAATTATTCAGCCCAGTCGGCAAGAGTTGTAGAATATAGTGACGGCATCACTGAAAAGGGGTAAGACCCTCACCCCCTAACGAGTGTCCTGTGTATGACACTTAACAATCTGATGGTGAAGTTTCAGCTCTGGAGCTTTGGGGAATGCGGAGTACCCCTTCATTGCCATTCCTCCCAGGTCCACTCTAACCCAGAGTGGTGGTACCTGATAGGGCCCAATCTATAGGTCGAATTGAATTGTTTGGCATTTAAACTGTGTGCAAACAATGACTTACACTAAATCAAATTGTTCGAAATAAAACTCTTTGAATTTTTAACTGCAAACAAATAACTGATGTTTAATTGAATTGTTTGTGATACATAGCAATACCTGGAACCATTTAACTGTGTGCAAACAAATGATTAATGTTAAATAGAATATTAGTGTTGAATAGCAATACTTGAAACTCTTTAACTGTGTGCCTAAATTAAATTATTGGTATTACATAGCAATAGTTAGAACTATTTGACTGTGTGCCGATGAAATTATTAGAATAATTAGCGCTAAATGTAATATAATGCCATGAATTTTCAGTTCGTTCCTAGTGACCCCGTGTGCTTTGACAAGCTGTCACGTTGTGATTAGTAAACAGGAAAGCATGAACAGGGCACTCGGGTACAACAGATGGGTAACCGGAAGGAGACCCCGTGATGAGAACCACGCAGTCAGCTTTAGACAGAGGTAGAGAATCGCAGTCAAGCGTCGGACACATAGCCGATCAGAGGCGTCTCTGACGAGCTTGCAAGGGGGTGCAATCGTTGGCGCCTTCTGGAAGAAGATATGAGAAGAAGAAGTCCTCTCTCTGAGATATGTCTCTCCATCTAGCTCTCAACTAACAACAAGCTGTTAGACCTTTAGAGAATAAAATGAGAGATATTTTTATAAAGAAGTGTTTCGTTCGTTCATTGAAGTTTGTAAATTATATCTGATTATGTTTCCGCCAGTATTTGTATTTCGGCAATACAACATAAAGAGTAATACTTGTTACTGTAGAATATTGGTTAGCTCAAGTAGAGTGGCTTCCAAAAAACTCCTCTGAGCATTTTGGTTGAGAAATAAGGAGATGAATGGATACCACTCATACAAATGTGTTGGGTAGGTCCATTCTTGTAAAGTGAACCAATCCACATGCTGCTCATGCACTCTTCAATAAAAGAGGTGAGCTTTAGCTGTCTAGCTTTTCCAAGGAGGCAGCCATGTTACTTTTGGCTTGTACAGGTGAGTGCTGTTTATTGTTATTCTATAGTTACCACTTCACTGTTCGCAAACAAATGATTAATAATGAATTGAATTTTTAGTGTTAGGTAACAATTGTTGAAAACATTTAACAGTGGAGAAACAATATAATTAATGTATAAACAAATTAGTGCAGACTTATTTGTAAATTAAATTAACAAGCAGCAATTCACTTACAAAATATATATTTATATCCATTTAAATATGTGTTGAATATTTTCTTTGAAATGCCCTGCAAAGTACAGGGTGGCAAAACAGGAGGTCCACCTGTTTCCTAAGATAAACAAAACACTGCGGAAATACCACGAGAATTGCGGAAGGAAGTTTGACTATTATGATTGCGTGGGCGTCCGGAAAGTTATATCGCCACTTAAGATTTTCGAACCTGAAAGAACGAAGGAGCCGGTGGAAGAGTCACTAGATGTTATGTCGCTCTGGGAGCTGGCCTTGCGTCAGACTGCCTAAGGTTGATAGGTAGAGAAAGGTATGAGCTGAACGAAACTTGCTAAAATGAGGAGAAAGTAAGATGATCAAATGTCTTGTGATAATGCGAGACGTGCGAAGTAGAGAAACGTGAAGAAACAGGCTCACGAAGGTGGAGGAACGCAGAGAAGCCAAGATGATTAAATGCCTCGGCATTAAAGGAGACCCGCAAAGTAAAGAAACGTGAAGAAACATACTCATGAAAGTAGAAAAACGTGAAGAAACAGACTCGCTAAAGGGAGGAGAATCCAAGATCATTCGGTGTCTTGAGAAGGCTGTAAAGAAGCGGAGATAATTAAGTGTTTTGAGTTGGCCCTGTATTAGCGTCTCAAAATCAGAACGAAGAAGAAGCGGTTCACTTAAAATACGTATCTCGCTACTGGGTATATGCAAACTAAGCCACCTTCGACCCTCTCCTTCGCTCCACTATTTCACACATTTGGCAAAAAAAGGAAAAGAAAAGAAGCAGATTATATTTTTACAAATTTGAGTTGCTGTCTGTTTCCTCTTGATATACAACATATGCATTCAAATCAGATATTAAAGTGTTACTATTACATAACAATACTTGAAATCGTTTAACTTAATGCAAACAAATGTTTGTTTGTTTGTTTGAGTTTTATGGCTTATCAACCTTTGTAGGTTATTCAATGCCCATTCCATTTTTGTACAAATAAACAGATCTTTTTATAACAATTCAGTTGAGCATAAGAAGAATTTGATTGCCAAAACCATTTCTATTTCAAGCTATTCAGTTTAGTCAAACATTTCTATTTCAAACAATTTAGTTTAGTATAAGTATAGTTTTTTGTTTACATAGTTGAATGTCAAAACAGTTCTATTTCAAAAAATTCAGTTGAGCGTAAGTACGTATTTTAAATGTCAAAAGAGTTCTATTTCAACCAATTCAGTTAAGCATAATTAGACAGTTTAGTTCTATTTAACCCAGAGACAGGACCCTATAGGTGCTATCACTCTGGGCTTCAGTGGACCTGGGAGCGATGGCAATGAGGGGTTACTCTACATTCTCATGATGGCCATCAGATTGTTTTGTGTCATATCCAGGACACTGGTAAGAGGTGGGGGTCTTACCTCTTTGCAGAGAAGCAGTCTGTATATTTTACAGCCCCAGCCGACTGGGCAATGCAAACAAATGATTAATAGTAAAAAGTGTTATTCTTATTAGATAGAAATACTTGAAACCATTTAACTGTGTGCAAAGAAATAGCTCAGGCACGTTTAAAACTGTTATCAACAAAATGTGTTCATATATCTTATATATTTGATATATATGTAGGCTGAAATCATATATATATATTCAATATATATGTATAAAGAGGATTTGGCATTAAATAACCTACAATGGTTGATATGCCATAAAACACAACCCAACCAAATCCTGTATATTTGATATATATATGTATAAAGAGGATTTGGCATTAAATAACCTACACTGGTTGGTATGCCATAAACCCCAACCCAACCAAATCCTGTATATTTAATATATATGTATAAAGAGGATTTAGCATTAAATAACCTACAATGTTTGATATGCCATAAACCCCAACCCAACCAAATCCTGTATATTTGATATATATGTATAAAGAGGATTTGGCATTAAATAACCTACACTGGTTGATATGCCATAAACCCCAACCCAACCAAATCCTGTATATTTGATATATATGTATAAAGAGGATTTGGCATTAAATAACCTACACTGGTTGATATGCCATAAAACCCAAACAAACCAAACCAAATAATCATTAGTATTAGATAGGAATTCTTAAAACCATACAAATGTTTGCAGGTTATTTTCATTTGATTGTTATACTTGATAACATATAACTATGTTTAAGAAAAACTCTAAAGAAAGAACTACTCAATAAAAGTCAATACAAATTTACACTTAACCAACGAAAAATGGCGAAAGAGATGTTAAAATACTTATACTAAGTTACAAGTTATTAATATTTCTTTCAGATAATCTTTCAGCCTTGAACATTTTCATAAGAAAGAAAGTTGTTGAAAAGATAAGAAGATAAAATCTGTAACTTTGAAATACGTTGCACAAATTCCTTTTGTTATAATTGTTTTGGCTTTGATTTTTATATTTTAGTGTTATTCAGACTTAAATTGGCAACCCTCAACAGCTGACACCCTATTTCTCTCAAAAGCAAGAATTATCTGAAATAAAATAGAATATTACTGTTTCATTATTTATTCTCTCAGAAAATCGCTGGACCTTTAAGCAATTCAGTTGCATCTTTAGCAGAATATGAAATGTACCATAGCCAGATACGGATATGCGAAATGGACATAT
The DNA here is from genome assembly GCA_963585895.1 of Sepioteuthis lessoniana. Classification (NCBI taxonomy): domain Eukaryota; kingdom Metazoa; phylum Mollusca; class Cephalopoda; order Myopsida; family Loliginidae; genus Sepioteuthis; species Sepioteuthis lessoniana. The sequence continues at coordinate 100,140,729 of OY757915.1, forward strand.
AATGTTCATATATATATATACATAGAACATAGGAATCTCGAAACACAAAAACACTTACGACTTCTTAGTTCAGGTACGAAACTTTTTATTACCTTTGAGTTTAAAGGTTCTTCGACTAAGGAGAGAGATACACATTCTTTCTATTCCGTTTTTTTTTCATCAGCCCACCCCACCCCATCTCGTGCGACACCTGCCCAAGGCCTCCGCGAGCAAGCGAAAGTCAACCGTCTTCTCCCGAGGCAGGACTCAACTCAACTAACTGACTTTTTCAAATCTCCCAAAATCCTCCGCGCACTTCCGGTGAGTGACGTCACTCGCACTCCCCAGCTCCGTTTCCCATCTCGGGCTATTGTGACATCTCTGAGTGACACGTCCGCTCCGCCTGCGTGCGTGCGTGAACACCTGCGTTAATGTTGCACCTAAGTAACCCATGCACTGAGCCGAAAGGTTCTCAGCCTAACTAAACCCAAAAGTATAAAACGAAATCCCTCTGCCATTATATTATAGAAAGATTAAAACTTCATAAGTATCATGATATTAATTCACTTGTTTGTAATTACCTACCTATCTATAGTTCGTATGTATCACGATACTGGTTATCTTCGGTATCGCCCACAAATTACTTCTCTCTAGTCCTTTGTGCATAAAAATATCACTTTTATTCTAGACCAAAGACACCAGATTTTTATCATTTCTAATGGAATGAAAACTATCAGAATGAATATTATTAGGTGTTAGCAAACTCTACAGAATTAAAACTGGATGGAAATAAATAATGGAAATCAACCCGACTGCATGGATTGTCCGTGCCAATCATGTGATTGTTTTTCGAAAAAGAACGCCGATTGAATGATTGAACGGTTATAAAATCTTTCTTTGTATATATTTTTTCTTTTCCCCCGTTATTATATCGTTGTTCTATCTACACTTGTTTTACCATCTTAATGTCCAGATGAAGGCTCATTAAAACCGAAACGTTATAACGTCGACTTTCCTTCCTAATGCATTAATCACTTTTGAATTACTTTGTTTTTCTGTTTTCTCCAGAATTAAAACTCTCTAAACAAAAACATATGTGGTAGTCCAAATATAAGTAATTAAAGTTGGCGACCGTAATCGAAGGTGACCGACGGCACCCTTTTCATACCGAGGAGTAGGAGAGGGTACTACTTCTTTCCCTAGATTGCTTCACTTTTCCCTTGATCCGTACCTTATAATGATGAGTGATAAGCAAGGCTGCATCAAGTACCTTTTTTTGAATTTTTAGTATGACTTGACTGGGGATTGAACCCTGGTCTTTCGGACCATACGCAAACATACTACTCATTAGGCCAACGGCCCAGCCATTGGCTTAATGAGTAGAGTGTTGCTTTCGGGTCACCCTAGTCTAAGGTCACCAATTTTACTTTTAAAATAAGTACACCCCCTATATATTTACTCAATTTTAAAAGAAAACCATGCAAGTTGCGACAAAGCTGGGCATATTTATTTTAGCTAACAACATATTTGTATCAACCTAAATCAATCGCTTAGATCTCTACTCAACATCTCCGTCACAGTTGGGATGCGATGCAAGGTCTAATTTTAAGAGGAGTACAGTTAGTTCAAATTCAGACACAGCTTTTTCTCAAACTGTTTGCGCTACCAAGGCTAAAGAGCCCAATCTGCCTGACAATATTTACTCATAGCTGGGAGAGGAAAAGAGAAAGATTCGTGTCTTCTAAAAAAGGCTTAGCGCGAAGAGAAACGCAAATGGTTTCGCACATGATTTCAACTCGACTCGCCGCGCAAATAAAATCCTACGCTGTTGATTCGTTTAGAAGTAATTTGATATAACGTTCTTTTTCAAATAATGTTCTATTTTTGCAATACTCATAAATTATGGTAACATGGGAACTGTTAGAAATAATTGTATTTGGTTTATTTTGTTTGGTTTTATGGCATATCAACCTTTGTAGGTTATGTAATGCCGAATCCTTTTTTATACAAATCAACAGTTCTATTTCAAACAATTTAGTTTTTCATGAGTACAGTTTTTTGTTTACACACAGGTAAATGTCAAAACAGTTCTATTTCAAACAATTCAGTGAGTCCAGTGTAAATATCAAACACTTCTTTTTGACTCATAGACAGGACCCTATGAAGTGCTATCACTCCGGGTCAGAGTGGACCTGAGAGCGATGGCAATAAAGGGGTACTCCGCATTCCCCAAAGCTACAGTATTACTGGAGCCTCACCATTAGATTGTTTTGTGTCATATCCAGGACACTTGTTGGGGGAGTCTTACCTCTCTGCAGAAATGCAGTCCGTGTATTCTGCTGCCCCAGCTGACAGGGCCATTGTATGCTGTGTACATTGGTTTGAACTTGTCTGTTAGCTGCCTAATGAGGTGTCGCATGACAATCTCAGAAACCATTCCCGATCTCTTTTGCTTCTGTTCTTTGAACAGTAGAGACAAGTCTCTTACCCTGCCAGGAAGCTGTGGAACCATATGACTATATTACCGATACTCATCAAGTAAGCCCTTTTCCATTTTTGTGTACCTTCCATATACTGCTTGTCCATGGAACAATATATACATATTTCTATTTGTTGAGAAATATTGGTGTATTCTTTCTTTTAATAGTACTTGTATCATCTGAATTCAAACATGTTGAACTCTGTTTAAAAACTGACCTTGTGTCACATCCTGCCCGCGCGAAGTGGTTAGTAAATGTATACTAAATATCATCCCTAACACCAAGCATAGTAATAGATCTATTTGACTCGTAGATGGAACCCTAACAGATACTACCCTTTTGGGTCAGACTAGACCTAGGAGTAAGAGAAATAAACGGATGACGTCATACTCTCTAGAAACCCAAGTCAATGTATTGATCTTGTTCATAGTCATTTTAAACAAAAAATACTTCATACTTAGCTGCAATGTCAATGTTTTAAGAGCTAATGTATTTATAAAGTTCACGATAATTTTAAACACAAAAGCACTTCGTATTTAGTTGCAATTTCAATATTTTCATCAATTTGTACAGACAGTAAGGAGTTCCTTCGATTCTCTCTTGCTATTTGTCCCTATCTCCCATCGCACCTCGTAGATCTTCTAAACGACATCCTAAGTCTGCACCAAGATGATTTAAGTCTTTGCTGGTCGGCCAACACAAGCGCGTCCATAGGCAGGAGTCCATGAGAGCGTCCTACATGTCTTGTTTGTCTGACTCGAATGGTTTGTGAGATAGGAGGCAGGTGGCCGTATAACTACTTTTTTCTGGGATGTTGCTTCTAGGATTGTTTAAAACATCATGTAGCATTATTGCGTAGTCCCCACGTAGCTTTTTCTTTAGGCGATTCGTTCGCGTCCATTTGGTGCATCCACATAGTAGAGCCACTTTTTAGAAGAAATCCCATTTCATCTTATCAGATAGATCAAATTTCTATATGATCAAATACTTCATACTTAGTTATAATTGCAAAGTTTTAAGAGACAATGTATTAAATAATACTCATTTGTTGGCTCCATTGCAGCAGTATCATAATAGAATCTTTTGTTTTATTGGAAATTATACCTTTACCAGTATCGAAATAATAAAATAAAACGCAGTTTCTTCCAAGCAGCAGTCGTATCGACACTGCTGTATGGGTGGACCACATGGACGCAAGCTAAACGTATGGAGAAAAAGCTTGACGGTAACTATACAAGAATGCTGCGAGCAATACTGAACAGCACTCCACAAAACAGCGGCTGTACGGCCACCTACCACCCATCACGAAAACCCTCAAAGTTAGACGAACCAGACATGCAGGATATTGCCGGAGAAGTAGGGACAAGCTCGTAAGTGATTAACTCTTATGGACTCCTTCACATGGACGAGCAAAGGCAAGACGACCCGCTAGAACCTATATATAGCAGCGCTGTGCCGATACGAGATGTAGTCCTAAAGACCTGCCGGAAGTAATGAACGATAGGAATGGGTGGCGAGTGAGGGTTAGAGATATCCGTGCTGATGGCATGACATGATGATGATGATGGTTTTAGGAGGGATAACTAGTTTTGATCCAATTCCCTAAGTTCCAATATTAACATTAGTGCATCCATTGATAAATTAATATAAAATGAACGGAAAGGAACATATATGTATATATACCAATCCCTCCGTACGAGCAGGATGCTATGCAAGGACAATTTCTAAGCGGAGTTTGAATTAAGAGTTTTCCACACAAAAGTTAAAGAACCCAGTCTCCCCTACAATTTATCCATAGCTGGAGTATTGAATTTATGTGACATGCAAGCACTCTCGTCCAGGATTTGAACCCGTGTCATCATGTCCATTTCCCACGACGGTAACTATTACACCAAGAATACCTCATGTGAACATATATATAACATTTAATACATATATAACAACATTTATGGATAATAAGTAACGTGTCCAAAACTGACAAATTACACAGATTGTTCTATGAACCAGCAGCGCGCTAAAAGGAAGTACAAGAATTTTGAATTTTTTACGTGACTTTTTTTAGCGTTCATAGTCATGTGGGCTTACACCTCGAAGACAAGGTGAAACAAAATATCACTCTGGAGTTTGAGACAAAGTCTCAATTCTGTTCAATGAACAAAGCTACCATAATTAGGTCTTCTCACTTCAAAGCCAAGAACAAAAAACAAGAGGAAGATTAAGAGATCTAATTTTTTACGTGACCAACAAAGACGTGAGGTGGGAAGGCATGTCCACATTTCAAAAGAAGATGGTGATTTTGGTCTCCGGCAATTTGTACGTATTTATATAGTTTCAAGTATTCCTATTGAACAGTAATAATTTTCAAATAGACCTATTCGATCCAGGTAACTGGTATTACCACTACCACTAATCGACACACCCCAAAACTCCAAAACTAGTGCCTCATTATTGGATGCAGTTTAGCATCATACCCACGACAATTTAATTTTATTATAACTTTAGATCACAATGTGTAATCATATGTGTGTGATGTTATCTAAATTTATCAAAAGCTTAAAAGGTGTGAAAACAAGTCTCCTGATATTTCACTCATTTAGTGATATATATATATCACCTTCAATTGTGTTCGTATCACTGTTAAAGATAACATATCGAGTTCGTATTTATATCTATGTTATAATCCCCGCCTCCTCCAGAATAGAGCTGTTTTGTTTTTCACTGTTTTCTTTAGGGATTTAGAGAGAGCGTTAACCAAGGTATTTTTGTATTGCCATATTTACCAATATGGTTTTTATTATAGTTAAATGTAGCGCCTGCCACAGAGTAATTTAGTCCAGGTTAAAAGCGCGGTAAGAGTACCCACCCTAAAGCTGAACTTTTTAGACTTTATTTTTCTAATGCAGATATCACTGAAGAACGAGAAAAGTTTGGGTAAACGGGTTTCGGCCCATTTACCAAAATTTTCTCGTTCTCCAATGATACCAGCATTAGAAAAGTTTGGGCAAACAAGCTTTGGCCCATTGACCAAAACTTACCTCGTTCTTCAATGATACCTGCATAAGAAAAATAATGTAAAAAGGTCGGTCTGGGGCCACTTTAACCTGGACTAAATTGATTTTGTTGATAATTTCAGCTGAGTTTCCGCATTAGCACTTTGCCCATAAAATTGTTATTATTGATTTTATTCCAAAAATATCTTTTTATAATTAAATAATGAAAAATTCAGATTTAGATTATGCTATCTTTTAAAATTTTATTTTATTAAGTTTTAAGAGATGGCCTTACTTTGCAATATACGTTCATGCTATAACCACCTCTAGATTTGTGTCCAGTATTCGCTATCAAATATGACTCCCGCAAACATGACTGTGCAAGCACATTATATCTGGCTTACTTTGATCCATGGACGGGACCCTAAAAGGTACTACCACTCAGAGTGGATCTGGCAGTAATGGCAATGAAGGAGTGCCTTCTACTCTGACACTAAGATAGAGAAACACATTGAAATGCAGACCATGTACATAGAATTCAAATCATTTTGTACCCTAATACAACAGAGAACAGAATATCATGAGCTTAGCTTTATTGGGGACAGGTAGGCAATTCTTTAAGGTAAATTTTCACAGAATAGTGACATTAATATTTAAATGATTGAATATCGACTTAAACTAAGGATCGAAATGTCAGGAACTTGACCTACCAAGTTTGGCTTAATCTTGAAAAGATGGTTGTCAATGTAAGCTTGAAATCACAGAGTTAACAAGCACAATATTATTATTATTGAGACGAATATTTCGTCGCTTGTGTCACCATCCCATGACCAGAAATTAACCTGAAGCTCGGCCTTTAAACTAACCATCGAGATACATTTTAAGTGCATCATAGGCGCCATGTTGTCTTTTCATTTGTCGTATTATCGATTTATTGTATTCGTTATTACTATAGTGTTTCATTATTTGCACGCATCTTCAAACGAAAATGAGAGAAATTATTTACTGTGTCCATTCTCAAGATATCAGATCTGAGAGTATTGATTAATGGGTTCTACATCATGCTCCGTCCGTTTGTCGTATAAGAAGATGGGGAGAGGAAGAAAATTCTCCTCCTTCACCCGAACCACATTGGCTCTGACTCAAGGTGCAACTGGACAAACAGATTTAAGACTATTTTCTTCTTGGTATTTCTCAAGTTTTCCTTTGTTTCACACAAGGTGAAATGCTATGCCAGCATTTTTTTTATTTTAAGGCGGATCTACTTACCTTTAAAGTCAACCTTTGAAATACTGACATTTAACTAGAGAAAGCTTTTTTTCTTTATTTCTGGCATTTAAGTGACTGAGAGAAAATAAATTCGTATATACATCGTTTTTCCCAGCTATGGGCGAAGTACGAGGTGCATACGATAAGTTTCCAGACATTTTTCGTATGGCCACTTTTATTAATAATACACGCATGAAACTCTAGTCCCCTTCGAAGTAATCTCCTCTAGCTGCAATGCCCTTGTACCGTTCCAGCAACTTCTGGAAGCCCCCATGGAAGTCCTCTTCGTCACAGCCTCTTCGTCACAGCCTCTTTCATCTCCTCAATTCACCAAAGTTAATTGGCCGACGGGTTAGGGTTAGGGTTACTATGTTGAGGTTTTAAGGGAGTTCAGGAAGAGATTCCGTTGGAAGAGGCCAGCACTCTTTAAATCGGGTCAGTGGCATTTCCACCAGAACAATACACCAGTCCACAACCCCATCTTTGTCACAGACTATTTGACCAAGATAGGCATCAAGACAGTTCCTCAGCCTCCCTATAGTCCAGACCTTGCTCCCTATGACTTTTGCTTATTCCCTAAGCTCAGAGGCTGTCGTTATGAGACAATTTAGGAGATGAAAGCGGCTGTGACGAAGGTCATTGACACGCTCACACAAGAGGACTTCACTGGAGCTTTTCAGAAGTTGTTGAAACGGTACAACAATTGCATTGCAGCCAGAGGAGATTACTTCGAAGGGTACTAGAGTTTCAAGTGTGTACTATCAATAAAAGTGCCCATACGAAAAAAGTCTGGAAACTTATTTAATGATCCTCGTATTTCTCCCCGACATATATATATGTTACACCTATACGTATGCAAACACATATAGACATGCAAGTCCTTCCATATGCATGATTGGATACCTCGTATAGTATATCGGTTAGTGATATTAACAGACAGATTATTGTTAGTAAGTTCAAATTCTCACTGGATACCTCACCCATTTAGTCTATGGGGAACCTGAAGATTTGTTTGGTTATTAATCTAGTTTGTGTTTTGATATCTGACTCTATTGTTTTCTTTTTACTTCATCTTAATCGTTGGCGTCTTCTTGTCTGTGAAGGCTGTAAAGGAATTCCTGAAGGAAGGAAGAAAGGAGACGAAGATACCTTTCAAATTTCAACGTTATTTCTGGGTTCAACAACGAATCTGTGGGTGAAGAAATTCTTCTTAAATCCAATGGAAATGGTTATGTTTCCCCAGACAAGGTGTTAAAATATACTAGTCGCTTTCACTGGTTGATATGTCCAAATTGGGTGCCTTTTATAATGCTTGTTTCGGCGGTGTCAGCTCGCTAGAAGCTGACATGGCTTCGTAAAAATCTTAAACAGCACATGTGTCCGTTCCTAGTGGTCGTGTGAAAGAAGGTTTGTTCAGTGCTTCCGTGGTGGCTTAAGAGAGGTCGAATTTCTCTTTTGCGCTGGGACGGTCCTTTTTACGGGCATATGTCGCTTCTACATTTTATCTGGGGCTTCTGGGAATTTCTGAATTTTTTAAATTTATCTTATTTTTATTTTTCTATCCCCTACAAGCCCTTGTTCCAAATTGACTTAAACTTATTGAATAATCGCATGGCTTTTTGAAAATTACCGCTATTTCACAGAAGTTAAGCGGCGATAACCTAGCTCAATACTTGGTTCTCGCAGGTATTGTAGGCAACTTGAGGCCTATCAGGTTTAGTTTAGTTTTATGACATATCAACCATTGGATGTTATTTAATGTCAAATCCATCTTTATACTTATAAACAGTTCTATTTCAAACAATTCAGTTTAGCATTAGTTCAGTTTTTTGTTTACACAGATAAATGTCAAAACAGTTCTATTTTAAGTAATTCAGTTTAGCATAAGTACACTGTTTAGTTCTGTTTGACTGGGAGCAGTGGCAATAAAGGGGTACTCCGCATTCTCCAAATCTCCAGCATTACTGGAACCTCACCATCAGATTGTTTAGTGTCATATCCAGGACAATCGTTGGGGAAGTCTTACTCCTCTGCAGAGAAGCAGTCGGTGTATTCTACAGCTCCAACTGATAGAGCCAATTACCTAAGGCTTGTGGGCCTGACCAAGCAAAGATTAATTTAAAAAAACAACAATAACAACAACAACAACCAAATAATCTACAGGACTACGGATCAGTTTTATCCGCTCGTATTTTTATATTGCTCTAACCTTCTTTCTGAGGTGGCGTAATGGCTATCGTGCAGTACTGTGGCTTTGGAGTAAGCGAATTCGAATTCCAGTCGGGCTCTTTCGTTTACTTTCATATTAATACTCTAGGGAATGGTATGAACCCTTTTATTCCACCAGTTATGAGTTAAATAGTATCACTTTGGCATTAAATAAGCACGAAGGTTGATATGCCATAGAATAAAGAAACCAAACCAAACTTTCTTTCTGTGTCTATCGTATACAGTCAAAGTCGAACAGACCTTTATTTTGTCCGATACGTACAATTCACCCTTATAAAATGTCTATCAACAGGGTAGAATAAAAGTATTAAAACAGTCAATAACAATAGCAAGTAAACATTCATTATAGAGAAAGATAAATTGAGTTTGCAATGAAATGCGACGGGATGAAAAAAATTCTGATTGAATCTAAATTGGGTTTTTCTCTTTCATTAAAACAAAAAAAAAACGGTAAGGTCTTGTATCATGAGTTCTTATTGATTACTTAACTGTTACAGTATTTTATGACTACACATTTCTTCTTTATTTGCTCCTTGGTTTGAATTCACGATTTCCTGGTAACCAGATTTTTCAATTCAGAAATTCTCTTTTTTTCTGTCTTATTTTTTTTCCTTATTATAATACTAAGATTCTCATCAAGAAACACAAGGCTCCCAGCGAAGAATTTAAAATTTATAAGGCTGAATTTTAGCCAGGTAAAGAACTCCCAACTGTGAAAAATTGTACTGTCTCTGTCCCTCTCTCTCTATATATATATATAGAGAGAGAGACAGACAGACAGACAGAGACAGGGACAATTTAGCAGTTTACAAAAAATTTCAAAAATTCTATTTCAGAGAATTTATGCCTGGAATCCTGAAACAAGGAATTTCATACCAAGCATTTAAGTCAAAGGAGTTTCAAACTAGTAATCTCTCTCTCTCTCTCTCTCTCTCTCTCTCTCTCTCTCTCTCTCTCTCTCTGTGTGTGTGTGTGTGTGTGTGAAATACCAATATGCACAATCAAAATGTACCCATGCGTGCCTCATATTATTCAATGGCTATCGTGCTAGGTATATAAATCATTTTTTGTGAGATCGATTCTCACTAGATGCTTCATACTTCTGGCCTTGACCTATCGTAAGCTTATAAAATGATAATTTTAAAGGTGCTCAAGAATTACAAGTGCTTCTTCAGATTTAACCACTTTTAGTTTTCATAAACATGGAGCACAGAATAGTAGTTCAAGAAATATTGGTTTTGTAGTTTACTTGGCTTTTTGCCGAGATGTGGGACAAGGCCATAAGAAATATTTGTTTTTCCGATAAGCTTAATTTATACATTCAAACAAATTATAATTACCACTGTAAAAGTATACTGATGTAGAACACTGTTGACAGTAACTAGTTTAAAGACGTTTTTCTTTTATTGTGTCATCTGTGAAACGAAGTAAAGCCGTTCGACAATACCGAAAAAAGATCATTAAATAACTAAAGAAACCAATAAAATAAATAGTTGTAAAGATACAATTATTCATTGTCTTTTTGGGATTTGGTGGAATGCGCGTCATTCGAACACCTCATGTTGACATGAGAAACCCAAAATTTATCTCAGTCTCTTTCTACTCCGTTCTTTGAATACTTAAGACGTACCTTTTTATCTTTGGTGAACTGGGGAGTCTTTGTTCCGGTGATGATCGTTGTCTCTCGATTCGTCCGTATAATTTATTGAAAACAAAGTTAAGTTAAACTTTTTACCATCTTGTATCCGTTTCATTGTAACTTGTTCATTGAACAGTATGTACATATTTTATATGATGGGACACGTTTGTGTATTCTAATCAATACTTCTTGTATATATATATATTTAGTATTGTTTGGTTTCTTTATTTCGTGGGTTATGTAATGCCGAAACCATCCTTGTCGGAGAATAGAAGTGGTATTATTTAACCCATGCTTATGTGTGTAAGGGGCTTCATACTTTTTCAAATGGTATTGATCCAAAAGTGAACTCAATAGCTCGAACTCGCTTACTACGATGTTGTAAGTCCGGGACTTCACCCATTTGGCCACGGGGATGCCCACTGTACATTATGTAAAAGTTAATGTTTCTTTATGTGCAAATGAGCTTACCTTGTCTTTCCTTCCGTTATTCAGTGTTGGTGCACCATTGTATATGCTAATGTTCATATTTGACCTTTGTGAATAGTGACATAACGCCAACCAACCCAATATAATAATTTTGTCAAAAACACTTCAGTAACAATAGTCAGTGAAACCAGCTTGGTAATCAACTCCTTAGCAATGCGCTTTAGTGATTTCGTAGGTTCAGCTAAGCGGTAAAGGCCTGGAGACTAAGTGATTAACAATAGCTTAGAATATGTATCTTATTCACTGAACTCAGTTCAATCTAGATATAAGAGCGGGACACTGAATAAGGATCGAACTCACTGCACTAACGATAAGATCTGTTACCTACGTGCAACGATTGGCGTCCTACATGCTCAATTCTTAGGCCGCCTTTTCATTGGGAAGCAAGGCCTTAGTCATATTAATACTTCTTCAATGTAATGTAGAAAGTAAAAATAAGAAGACAGATTACTTTCTGACGTAACCAGACATTTTATTCCTGATCACAACTAGTATTCAGACATGTATTTGCAGTGGGAAAGGATAGAGGAACTTTTGTGTGCCAAAGATATGAATGTTGCAAACAACAAGTCGGAACTTTTGCGATGTTTTGTGTGGGTTTCTTTCTTTCTTTCTTTCTTTCTTTCTTCTATTTTTTTCTTTTTTTTTTTTTTTTTTTTGCTTACATCTGGCAAGAAATAGCGATTTGTGAAATAAGTTAGAAAGTCAGAATCTAAATAATTCTAAAATATAATGATCCGATCTCTCTCTCTCTCTCTCTCTCTCTCTCTCTCTCTCTCTCTCTCTCTCTCTCTGTTAGGAAATAAAGAGTTTATTTTTGAAGAAAGGCAGTCATTTCTGATTCATAATACCAGCCGAAAAAATAGAAACTGCATTATCTCAAAGAATGGCTAGGGAAATTCTTTGGAACAGCCATTCAACCTCACAAAGCTTGTTCCTACATCCATCTATCTTAGAATCAATCTGACAGAGAAGAGAAGCCAAGTCACCAGATGTTTCAACAGCAATTGGTATGAATAGAAATCTGTCTGGAAGTGACAGGCACTTTTCCACTTTTCGTTCCTCAGCCTGTCTGGTGACTGTGTTGTATACCCGGGGGGTAAAGTGACAACAACACTAATTTATGAAAATACAAACTCTCTTTTTATTTACGAAAGTCGTGGCGAAAAGGCTGTATGCGAGAGAAAAATCGACAGGATCTTCTAAGATATACATCATATCTTCAAATCTCCACCTCGTTGGGGTACATGCTTCTTCATGCTTCTTTCACGGGAGATTGATCCAGAGCAGGTTCTCAACCCGGGGAGCACCTGACCTCTCCCTCCTCCGGGCTAACGCTCCGACGGCGTGTCTTGTCTACTCTACTAATTGATCTCCCCGAATGACCGCTAGGGTTGAAAACTTCCGTCATTATATATTTTCAGGACACCCACATATTCTTCCTTCCGATGCCCTACCAACGCAATTCTTCCCAGGTAATTCACGAAGCATTTCTGCTGTCCCTTGCTTACCTAGAGACACAGCTGCACATCCTGTTTTTGAAATCCGCACTTACTGGCCCGTCAAAGGTCAATATGTTTATCATCATTTTAGCTAAGTTATTGCTAGAAAAAAGTATTGTAACATTCTCATCCCGAATAAGAGAGTTGCCACCGCAGATATCTGGATGAAGATATTAAAGATAATCAGATATTATCGCGAATAACAATCAGTAAAAAAAAAATTAAAAAAATTAAAAAAAAAACTGCAAGGGAAACTCTGAAAGTCATTCACTATCACGGAGGGGCTTGTGGTGTAATCGTTATCGTAATAGGAAATGAACACGGCGACACAAGTTCAAATCCTAGACGAGACTGATTGCATTTCACATAGCACTAATACCCTTGGGAAAGGTATGAATCCTATTATTCTCCCTCCAGCCATAGATAAATAGTAGGGCAGACTAGGTTCTTCAGCCTTAGTGAGACAACTAGTCTAGGAGAAGGAATACTCTGAATTCAAACCTGTTAAACTCCGCTTAAAAATTGACCTTGTGTCATATCCTGCCCGAGTGGAGGGGTTGGTAAATATGCACTATCTCGGGGCTCGTTCCTAATGCCAATTGTCTTTGAACCAATCTTGTATAGTAGAGAGGCATTTGGAAGGACTAAAATACAATTGGTGTCCTGTAAAAATATAAAGATGATTTCGTCCATTTTTCTTCGGTGATCTATCTGGAGAACGCGAGAGATTAAGTGGCAACCTGAAGGCGTTACTCGGTTTAGTTTGTTTGGGTTTTATGGCATATCAATCTTTGTAGGTTATTTAATGCCAAATCCATTTTTATACAAATAAACAGTTCTATTTCAATCAATTCAGTTTAGCATAAGTACTCAGTTTAATTGTCAAAAACATTTCTATTTCAAGCTATTCAGTTTATTCAAACAGTTCTAATTCAAACAATTCAGTTCAGTATAAGTATTGTTTTTTGTAAACGCATAGCTAAATGTCAAAATAATTCTATTTCAAACAATTCAGTTTAGCGTAAGTACAGTTTCAATGCCATTTCAAATGATTCAATTTAGCATAAGAATGCAGTTTGAATGTCGAAACTGTTCTATTCCAAGTAATCCAGGTTAGCATAAGTGCACAGTTTAGTTCTATTTGAACCATAGATAGGACCTATCAGGTGCTACTACTCCGGGCCACAGTGGACCTAGGAGCGATGGCAATGAAGGGGTGCTCTACATTCCCTAAAGCTCTAGCATTACTGGAACCTCACCATCAGATTGTTTAGTGTCATATCCTGGATAATCGTTGGAGGGGGGTCTAACCCCTCTGCTGAGGTGCAGTCGGTGTATTCAACAGCCCCTGGCGACTGGGCAAGTAGGCGTTACGTCAAACCACTCACTAACAATGTAACAGAGAAGTATGGACAAACTAAGATCGATCGATCCGTCAATCGATAGACAGACAGATATATCAATAGATAGATAGATATGAACAGACTGAGATAGATAGATAGATAGAAACAGACTGAAGTAGATCGATTGATATATTTGAAAATACTGAGATAAATAGATGTTAGTAAGTTTGAATAGACAGCTATGATATACATATATATATATAAAAATAAATTATATATTCACTTTTCGCTTTTTCGGAAAAAGCGAAAATCCTCTTCGTAAAGAAAAACAGAACAATATTTATCATAAAGTCATTTCTAATCACTATCCTAGTCTCAAGAATAGAAAATATATTGCTTTGAATAAGGGCTTGGGAATCCCTCCGAAGAAGTCATTCCACATGACGGGGCTCTTACCCGCGATGTGTACTTATGAGACGGAGTGAAAAGGCAGTTCGAGATCTTATGGTACAGAAATAGGTATGGAAATATATCACTCAAAAAGTGATCGGTATCTTGCCAGGTGACGCTGTCTAGATCTGCAGCCGATTTTTTAAAAAAAGAAAAGGTTTCAATTTTCAATTATTTTTACTACTGTATTTTTAACTAGCTTGAGTATCACTAATTGGGCATTCTTTCAAGTTGTAATCGTGTCGGTTCTACTACATGGTTGCACCATTAGGACTTCAACGAAGCGCTTGTAGAAAAAGCTAGATTGGAACTCCACAAGAATGCTACGTACTGTTTGGAACAAATACTAGAAGTAGCATGCCACAAAGCAATAGTAAAGCCACTTCCCTCCCATCTCACAAACCATCAAGAAAGACGAGCAAAACATGCTGGACACTTCAAAAGAAGCATTATCGACGTTCTCTTATGGACTCCTACACATGGATATATCAGTGTTATCTGACCAGCAAAAACTTACATTCATCAGTTCTGTATGAACACCTGGTGCCTTCTTGAAGACCTGTTAAGTGCAGTGGCTGATAGAGATGGATAGCGAGAGAGAGACAGAGTGTTAAGGGAATCCGTACAATAGACACACCTTAATGAGGATAATAATTATCATGATTATATATATATATATATATATGTTTGTGTATCTATATGTGTGTAATACTTTTTTCAAATACTCTATTGAATGAATACTTACTTCCGATTTTGCATTGACTTTCAGATTCGCTACTGAATTATCCAAGGAATCATGTGCTTGAAAATGTTTTGATAGGATTACGTTAAGACGCTTTTCATATGTTGGTCTCAGAAATAAAAGTTGATTTTCTAAAAAAAAAAGTCTTTTTTAATCTTTCTTAATATTATATGGATTACTTCCTATTTCTCAATGTTCTCATATGACTTAAAAAATGTTTCCATTGGTTGGTTGGTTGGTTTTACGAGATGCCAACCCTTCGCTTATTTAATGTCGAAGTCATTAATTCTAAACTGTTACATGGTTCCAAGCGGCAAACAATAATAATCATTAATAAATAACGATAGCTTTAAGTAACTATTCTTAATACAAGTAATTTATATACAATTATATGGTTTCAAGTAACGATCCAAAAATGGCCATTTGTTTGCATGCAACAAGTTTTAGCGAAAATCAGAGTTTTACTGCCCAGTCGGCTGGGGGGTGCAATATACTGACTGCATCTCAGCATAGGGGTAATATGCCGCCCCCAATGAGTGTCATGGATATGGCACTAAACAATCTGATGGCCAGGCACCAGTAATGTTGGAGCTTTGGGAAATGTTGAGTACCCCTTTCTAGCTATGGCTCCCAGGTCCACTGTGGGCCGGAGTGGTAGCACTTGATAGGGTCTTATCAATGGGTCAAATAGAACAGTTTGACATTTAAACTGTGAAAACAAATGACATGATAGATTGAATTGTTTGAAATAGAACTGTTTGATCATTTAATTGAGTGTAAACAAATGACTGGGGTATAATTGAATTGTTAGTTTTTCATAGCAATACTTGGAACCATTTATGTGTATATAAGAAATGTATTTACAAATCATGTATTTAGTATATATGTAAAAACAGAATTTAGCATTAAATAACTAGCAATGGTTGATATGCCATAGAATCAAATCAAACCAAACCCAACCAAACCAGACTTTTACTTCTCTTATACTGGTTGTCATACCAAGGCCAGAGAACTCAGTTTATCCTACTATTTAACTATTGTTAGCGAGTTCGATCCTCACTAGATGTCCTATACTTGCACCAAACTAAGCTGAGCTTAGTAAGTGACAACGATTAATCACTGTTGGGGATGAATTCATGCCTTTTCCAAAGATGTTAGTGGAAAGTAAAAATCAAAAAACTTTGTCCGGGATTCGATCTTGCTATGCCGGGTTTATGCTCAACGATGATAACCGTTATGCCACC
Organism: Sepioteuthis lessoniana; assembly: GCA_963585895.1. Taxonomy (NCBI): domain Eukaryota; kingdom Metazoa; phylum Mollusca; class Cephalopoda; order Myopsida; family Loliginidae; genus Sepioteuthis; species Sepioteuthis lessoniana. The sequence continues at coordinate 100,157,085 of OY757915.1, forward strand.
TGCGCCAACAAATTATTTTAATCAATAATATCTGCTGGATTTGCATTAAAAAAAACCTTCTTCTAAATGTAACAACTTGTAAAAAATGTACAAAGAATATCTTATAAATGTCACGTTCCACAACTTCATCACAGTTAAAATGGCGATCACTTTTTCCCCGATGAACATGATTGATTGGTTGATTGACTGATTTTAATGGCATGTCAACTCGTCTCGGGCTATTTTATACCTAGCGGTTAGAGAACAGCGTTCATTCTTCGTTGATATTTATATTCTTTATGCAATTTTTTGGCCCACAATTATATGATAGTAAGTATTCCTATCAAATATAACTAATTTGTACTTGGTGGTGTCTTCGTAGTATAATGGTTAAAACGATGGATCGCGGAATCGTAGTAAGCTCGTTCGATCTCCAGTCGCGCTATTACATTCATTTTCGGACAATAACCCTCGGGAAAGGTAAGAACCCTCTTATTCTTCCAGCTATGGGTTGAATAGTACCACTTCTGTTCTTCTAAAGGTTTGTGGTTTCTTTGTTTAATGGCATATCAACTCTTTGTAGGTTATTTAATGCCAAAGTCATTCTCCTAGAAGAACAGTAGTGGTACTATTTAACCCATAGCTGGGAGGATAAGGGGGTTCATACCTTTCCCAAGGGTATTTGCCTGAAAGTGAACGTAATAGCGCGACTGGAGTACGAACTCGCTTACTACGATTCCGCAGTCCATCGTTTTAACCATTACACCACGAGGACACCCCCTATATTTTAGTTTTCATATATAGCATAGAAGCTTGTCTGCGAACATAGGTTTCATGCTGTCTTATAACGACAATCATCAGGTTTTCTCTGCCTATGATCGCAGACAAGCTTCCATGCAATTAAATATATATAAAAACTAATATATATTTACTTATTATTATATATCTAATATATGTGAATAAATATGAATTGGCATTCAATAACCTATATTGGTTGATATGCCTTCTAAAAGGATGGCTTTGGCATTAAATAACCCAAGAAGGTTGATATGCCATTAAACAAAGAAACCCAACCAAACCTATTTGTATGGTTTCAATTATTTCTATCTGATAGTTATATGGTTTCAAGAAATTATTTTTATTTAATAATAATCGTCAATTTGTACACATGTTGTTTCAAGTAACTAATAATAATCCTTAGTTAACAATTATAGTTTTAAGCAACTATTCTCCATACAAATTTCTCGAAGAACAGTTTCTATCAGAAAAGGAATGTTACTTTCTTCTTTGGTCAAAGAAACCTTTTTTTCTTTCTTTCTTGTTTTATAAAACCAGAATTAATTTTGTCGATACTAGAAAACTCCGGGGGATTTGCACTTGCCAATATCCTATTCCAAGATTTAGCATTCCGAAAGTAAGCAAGCATTTCTTTTCTATACACGATGATATGTCGACTGCTGTCTGCTCAATAAAATTCTATTTCTAACTTGCAGATATGCTAACGTCTACACCTCTTTTTTTACTCGGCACGAATGCACTATTGGGCAAAAAGTAATATTAAAACTTGATTGTACGAACACATTTAATCGACTAATTTTATGGTGTACGATGAACAATAATTTCCTTGTCACAACATTTGCCGATCTGCCATAATTTATTCTAATTCTTCTTTAAAAAAAAAAAAAAAAAAAAGACGACTCGTAAACTCATTGTTCCATGATAATATTGATAAGGTGTTTACCTAACCCCTACTCCTGGGCCACCCCGTCAGCAAATCTTAGAATAGTCCGATTGTATCCTCTATAGATGGGTAAGACCCCCTACTACCACCACCACCACAAAAGGAGCATCATGAGAATTAGCCAAAATTGCATTTGGTGGTGAGGCTTCGGTTCGGGAGTACTGGTGAATGTAGTTCTTCATTAACATTATTCCTAGGTCCACTCTGACCCTGAGTGACAGTCCCTATTAGGGTTCCAACTATGGGTCAAATAGATATTTTTTAAATAATTAGCACTAGATATGAATACGTGATACCATGTTACCATGAGACAAAAAACTATTAAGAAAAAAAATACAAAGAATTTAAAATATGAATGTACAAAAAAATGCGATTCCTAACTTTGAGGTATAAAACAGAATCAACCAATCAATCTACGCTGTAGACAGGATGTGACACAAAGCCAACCTTCTTAAAGGAGGCACTCATTCGCGTACATACACGGTTATAAAGAATGCTAAAAATCGCTTGACTCCGTCAGCATTATTCCCTTTGATATTGAACCTGAACCTTGCTCTTTTAGATGATGTGCAGGTTTTGCCGTGGAAGAGGGTCCCCTTTTAAAGTATGACCTGCCTGGAAGTACACACCTTTATTTAGACAGGAATGAAAGATTCAAATTTGTATTTTATCTCTGTTATATTGACAATTTGGAAGATGCAAAATGACGAAACACTAAAAAAATTATCATTTAGTTTTATATTGAACTGGAAATTGCATTATTCTCTGAGTTAAAGCATGTTAAGTGCATTGCTCTAACAAAAATCTCACTATGATGTGACGTTCTTGCTTGATTACATATATACAAATATATTGAGACAAATGCTAGACGAATAGTGACCCCGATGGGTTCCCATTTTAACAGCAATCTATGATTACATAGATACTTCTATTTAGGAAAGATTCTAATTATTATTTCATAGTTATTTTCGTTCCATCGAGAATTTGAAGGCTGACAAAATGACATTTCTACAAAATTATCATTCAGTTGCCAACTGGATTGTAAATCGCTTATTCTCTTAAGGGATATAATGTGTATTGTACAAATAAAAATCTACCATACGATGTTTTAACTTGGTTTTTAGTGATTTATAATTAAAAGTCATGTTGTAAAGATTACTGTATTTGACGGCATATAAGGTGCACGGGTGTATAAGACGCACCCCAATTTCACCTGGGTAAATCAAGAAAAAAAAAACAAAGTACTAAAATTAAACGTGACCAAAAGGGTATAATGAATATTTTCAAAGATAAAACTTTTAATCTGCATTATAGCCTTTTAAACAATAACAATCGGTATATGAAAGTTATTCTAAAGTCTAAGCTAATAGGAGTTGCCAGGTAGCTAATTTCAGCCAACTATGGCGAATTTTAAACCTACATATGGCAAATAAGATACAGGGGAATTTTAAAAGATATTTTTAATTAAAAAAAAGTGCACTTTATATGCCGTCAAATACAGCAGTTTCCAATTGCTACTTCTTTCATCATCAAGAGAGAAAAAAATATTTAAATCATTGCCAACAAAAAAATTCATCTTCCTTGAATTCAATTCAACTCTTATAAAATATGTTGAACCCTAATAAAAGTAATTTTTATTTATTTTTATATTTTAGATGAAGATTTGTCAATCGTTATAATTATTAATTTTGTCTCGTACTGTCTTTCTGTTTATCGTTATTATTTCTACGAGAACTAGGACCAACCTCCCATCACGAAAACTATCCAAGTTAGACGAACCAGACACGTAGGACACTGCTGGAGAAGCAGGGACGAGCTCATAAGTGATGTACACCTATGGACCCCCACATATGGCCGAGCAAAAGCAGTGCGACCAGCTCGAACGTACATACAGCAGCTATGAGAGGATTCGGGACGTAGCCCTGAAGACCTGCCAGAGGCGATGAACGATAGGGGAGAAGTGGCGAGAGAGGGTCAAGTATATCCATGCTAGCGGCACGACATGATAATGATGATGATCCTTAATAATGATATCCGATATGCGCTGTTGATCGCTTTCACAAATAATGAGTCGAGCGAGTTGGGCGATAGAATTAAGGGTGTCTCAGTAAACATGGGATCTATAAAACTGCTAATAACTCTACTAATTATTGTGTTGCGTTCTTTTTTGTTTCAGGTTTGAAAATAGTATACTATAACAACTATTAATCCTCGATCACAAAACCTAGGACATGAGAGAAAAATATTTGACAGGAAGTTGACTGCAAGATGTCCTGAATGTGGATTCGTTGAGAGATTGTCGGAAGGCAACTTGGTCTTTGTCGGAGGGAACTTGGTCTTTCATGTGCTCTGTAGGATAAAGTCAATCAATTTTTGCCCTTGTCATCTGGTTCGACCTTTCTGAAGGCATATGATTGCTTTTTAAGACTCAGATGAAAGATGACTTCATGCAATATGAAGTATCATATTAATGAGTCGCATCTATTTTGAGACACTCAGTATTTTTCTTTGTGTATTATTGAAAATACACCTCAAGCCAAATCTTTGCTGTTCAACCACTAGCCTCCCATCTCACGAATGAAAATAAAAACTTACTCTCGTCAGGATTGTCTAGAAAACCTGTCAAGAGCGATGGACGATAGGGATGGTGGGAGAGAAAGAATCAAGGGAATCCCGGCATTCGACACCCCCTTGACGATGATGAGGATGAGATAGACAAAATATAATTCACTAATGAGGCGAAACCAAACACAAGATTAATTCTTTTAAAATGTGAATTTTGTAAAAAAAAAAAAGTACTAAGGTATTTCGGTAAAATTGCTGACATTAAGGAATTTACTGCTTTTTTTCGTTTAGCGAAAGATGTTGTGCTGAAGACGTCTCCCCGGCTCCTAGACGAATCAATATTTCAAACTTTCAGGGTAAAGTGAGAGCTTAAGTCACGCTGACTTTTGGTTTCTAAAATCAGTTATAAAAAATGCTTCTATCATTGTATATGAAACTGAGTTTGGCTGGAAATCACGCAATTGACATATTCACTAGTGTCACGTGACTGCTTTTAAAATATTAATAACCTCATAGGGTTCCTTTATGAATCGGCCTATCATGCGCGTGTTTTGCCTTGATCGGGAGCCACCAAAATTTTCAAATCATCGAACCTTTCATGGAGTCTTTGACCCCCCTCCTCTCAAATCGACCCCCTCCCTAGGTATGTATAATTAACAAAAAAGTAAATATACCTGCACTTTTCATATACGAGGATCATTAAATAGGTTTCCAGACTTTTTTCGTATGGGCACTTTTATTGATAGTGCACACTTGAAACTCTAGTTTCTTTCGAAGTAATCTCCTCCGGCTGCAATGCACTTGTGGTACCGTTCCAACAACTTCTGGAAGGCTTCATTGAAGTCCTCTTGTGTGATCGTGTCAATGACCTTCAGCACAGCCTCTTTCATGTCCTCAGTTGTCTCATAACGACAGCCTCTCAGCTTAGGGAATAACCAAAAGTCACAGGGAGGCTGAGGAACTGTCTTGATGCCCATCTTGCTCAAATAGTATGTGACAAGGATGGAGTTGTGGACTGGTACATTATCCTGGTGGAAATGCCACTGACCCGATTTGAAGAGTGCTAACCTCTTCCGACGGAATCTCTTCCTGAACTCCCTTAAAACCTTAACGTAGTAACCCTAACCCTAAACTTTTGGCCAGTCAACTCGGGTGCATTGACTTCCTTACTCCTCCCACACCTCTCATCATCACTCACGGACTCTCTGCCTTCCTTGAATCTCTTATGCCACTCAAAAACTGATGCAGGCAAGATGGTCGAAAAGCAGTCTGAAGCATTCCATTCGTTTCTGTGGCATTTTTTCCAAGTTTAAAACAGAATTTTATTACATATCGTTCTTCTAAAGCGTCAGACTGCATTTTTGAAATTCATCAGCTGTGACAGTTAGGCTTTAGTAGGGTGTATTCCAATTGCTGCTGTAGCTGTTCATTTGAACCTGAAATCCTAAAAATTGGTCTGTCATCTCATAAGATGTATAGCTATAACATGGTGAATTTTCAAGAGTCAACGACAATTTCATATGCCCAAACGAAAAAATGCTGGAAACTTATTGAAGGCACCACGTATATTAATGGTTGAAATTTCATACCAAAACCTCCAATTAATTGACTGATTAGATTTCAATGGCATGACAACCCATCTAGAGTTATTTTATACCAAGAGGCTAGAAAATAGCGTTCGTTATATTGTTTATTTACATTTTTTGTATCGTTATTTCTTTAGAGGGTTAGTTGTTTGGTTTGGGTTTTATGGCATATCAACCTTTGTAGGTTATTTAATGCCAAATCCATTTTTATACAAATAATCAGTTCTATTCAAAAAATTCAGTTTAGCATGAGTACACAGTTTAATTTTCGAAAACATTTCTATTTCAAGCTATTCAGTTTAGTCCAATAGTTCTAATTCAAACGATTCAGTTTAGCGTAAGTGCATTTTCAATCTCAAAAACAGTTTTATTTCAAATAATTCAATTTAGCATAAGTACGCAGATTAGTTCTCTTTAACCCATTGATAGGGCCCTATCAGGTGCTACCACTCCGAGCCACAATGGCCTGGGAGCGATGCCAATGAAGAGGTACTCCACATTCCCCAAAGCTCTAGAATCACTGGAACCTCACTATCATGTTGTTTAGTCATATCCGAGACACTCACTAAGGGTGGGATCTTACCCTTCTTCAAAGAAACAGTCGGTGTATTCTACAACCCCAGCCAACTGGGCAATATTTCTTTAGAGTGTTTTTTGCACATAGTCTGATTAAATAAAAATAATTTTCAAATAGATCAATTTGACTCATTTATAGAACCCTAACCGGTACTAAAACTCCGGATGAGAGTGGGTCTGGGAGTAATGACAATAAAAGACTACTCTACATTCCAGAACGGGAACCTCAATAAGTAAGTAAATTTGGCGACCTTAGTCGAGGGTGACCCGAAGGCTCCCTTTTCAATAGCAACTACACCGATGTGTAAAGGAGAGCGCTACTCCTTCCCTCGGATTGCTCCACTTTACCTTTGATACGTACCTTATAATGCTGAGTGTTAAGCAAGGAGGTATCAAGTACCAGTTTTAAGTCTTTGGTATGAGGTGACCAGGGAGTGAACTATGGTCTCCCGAGCCATTGGTGAACACTCTACCCACTTGGACAATTGACCTCAATACTAGATGCATTTTAATGTCCTAACTGGTGAGTTCAAATGTCAGAATTCATTATAAATGTCACTGATGAAAATTTCTTTACTTCACCATCAGTATGTTTTACTTGGATGGTCTATGTGATAGAATGTAAGTGGCCGTACAAATGCTGTTTTGTAAGTTGCTACTTTCAGGATTTCTTCAAAACAGCACGTAGTATTCAACGTGAAATGCAAAGATAGAAAGGGGGAAAAAATTGGTGTTGCCATCAAAATCAAGAGAAAAGTATAATATACTAAACATCATTCTCGAAATTAAGAATAAAAACGTTCAATCTTTTCCAATTACATTAAAATACAGCCTGATAAATGAATATGTCATCTTTGGGGATCAATAAATTTTAAGCTGTGTTGAGTTGTTAATGTCATAGTCAATGAATTTAAAACAAGCTTTGTTTAGGAATTTTGTGTTTGAAAACACACACTACATCTCTTATAGGTCACGTCATGATCGATTTAATATGTAAAGTTGTTCTTTGCAGGATATCGATCATATTGGTAAGAATTAGGTGCGGAACGGTCCATTGCATGCAGGCATATTTTACCAACAGAAGTCCATTCCAATCTGCGATTTTAATTCATAATAACACGGTAATTAATTCTGTACTTACTTTAGAATTAGTAGATCGATACATGAACTTTTAATAAAGTTGAAGGCAACTAAAGAATGAAATCGTACGAATAAAATTAGGTAAAAAATTAATTTCATTGATCATCAAAGCATGCAGACAGCATGGATTGCCCCTCTCCGTCTCTTGCTCTTTCTCCTTCTCTCGTGATTCGTCCCTATCGGCCATCTCCATTGGTAGGTCCTCTAGCCGGCATCGAGAGCTGATATACATTGCTGGTGTGTCCATGTGTGGCTGCACAGAGGAGAACGTCGCTCAAAAGTTTATATCTGCTTCACCAGTAGTACCCAACATATTTTGTTTGTCTTCCGAGGATGGAAAAAAGCAGCCGTAGAATTGTTGTTTTAAGGAGTGTTGCTTCTAAGATTCGTTCACCTTATGTCATGACTTTGTGTCAAGTCCTATCTAGTTGGAGGTAAAGACAAATAATACTTCCAAGATTTGATCAACTTGAGCCATAAAAACCTTGTGTCAAGTCCTGTCTGGTGGGAGGTAGAGACAAATAACACTTCCAGGATTTGATCACCTTGAGTCATAAAACCATGTATCAAGTCCTGTCTGTTGGAAGAATTTGAACACCTTGAGTCATGACCTAGTATCAATTCCTGCCTTGATGGGAAGCAGAGACAAAAAACACTTCCCGGATTTGATCACCTTATATCATGATCTTATGTCCTGACCTTGTATCAAGTCCTGTCTAGCATGACCTTGAGTCATAACCTTGTAACCTTGAGACAAATAACACCTTGTTCACCTTCAGTCATGACATTGTATTTGAGACAGAGACAAATAAAACTTCTAGGATTTCATCACTTTGAGTCATGACCTTCTATCAAGTCCTGTCTAGTGAGGGGGGTTAGAGACAAATCACTGTTCCCTTATGTCATGACATTGTGTCATGAACTTGTGTCAAGTCCTGTCTGGTGAGAGGCTGAGAGGTAGAGACAGATAACACTTCCGATATTTGTTTACCTCGTGACCTTCTGGTATTTGTTCACCTCGTGAACTTTTTTCATCACCCTGTGTCAAGTTCTGTCTGGTTTGAGGCAGAGACAAATAACACTTCCAGGATTTGTTCACCTTGAGTCATGACCTTGTGTTGGAGGCAGACAAATAACACTTCCAGGATTTGATCACTTTGAGTCATGACCTTCTATCAATTCCTGTCTGGTGGGCGACAGAGACAAATAACACTTCCAGGATTTGATCACCTTGAAACCTTGTGTCAAGTCCTGTTTGGTAGGAGGTAGAGACAAATAACACTTCCAGGGTTTGATCACCTTTAGTCATAAAACATCAAGTCTTGTTTGTTGGAAGGATTTGATCACCTTGAGTCATGACCTTGTATCAATTCCTGCCTTGTTGGGAGGTAAAGACAAATAACAATTTTATGATTTGATCCCCTTAGTTATAAAAACTTGTGTCAAGTCCTGTCTGGTGGGAGGTAGAGACACCTTGACCTTGTATCAATTCCTACCTTGGAGGGAGGCAGAGACAAAACAACACTTCCAGGATTTGAATATCTTATGCCATGACTTGTATCAAGTGTTGTCTGTTGCCTTAAGACAAATACTGACCTTAAGGTCAAATAACAAATAGCCAGACAAGACTAATCCTCGAAGTGTTTATTCAATGTCATGTTATTCAATGTCATGACTCAAAGTTATGTTATTCAATGTCATGTTATTCAATGTCAGACTCAAGGTCAGGATTTGTCTTAAGGTCATGACTCAAGGTCATGCCAGACAATACTAAGGTGATCCATGCTTGACACAAGTCATGGCAAAAGATGTTCAAATCCTGGAAGTCTTGAGTCAAAACCTTGACCTTCCAGGATTTGACTCGTGAACGTAAGTCATGACCTTGAATCAAATGACCTTGATGACCTTGAGTTATGACCTGAATCAAATAACACTTCCAGAGTCATTGTATCAAGACAAGACAGAGTCATGACTTGAATCAAGATAAGACAGTCATGACTTGAATCAAATGACCTTGATGACCTTGAGTCATGACCTTAAGATAAATCACCTTTAGTCATGACCTTGTATCAAGTCTTGTCTGGCATGACCTTGATTCATGACCTTTAGACAAATCATGACCTTGAATCAAAAGATACTTCCTGGGAGGGCAAAAAGATAAATTTCCAGGATTAAGATGACAAATTTCCAGGATTACGATGAACAATCTTAAGTCATAAAACTTTTATCAAATCCTTCTGTTATTTTATCAGATCCTTGTGTTGACCATGTGTTAGTGACCTTTTTTATGACCTTGTGTCATGTCCTGTCCGGTGGGAAGCTGAGACAAATAACACTTCCAGGATTTGTTCATCTTAAGTCATAAAACTTTAACAAATCCTTGTTGACCTTGTGTTATTGAGCTTGTGTTATTGACCTTTTTTATGACTTTGTTGACCTTGTGTTATTGACCTTGTGTTATTGACCTTTTTTATGACCTTATGTCATGTCCCGTCTGGTGGGAAGCGGAGACAAATAATCCTGTCTGGCATGACATTGAGTCAAATAACACTTCCAGGATTTGAGTCATGACCTTATGTTGGAGGTAGAAACAAATAACACATGTATTTGATCACTTCGAGTCCTTCTTATTTGTCTGATGGAAGGTAGAGACAAATAAACAATTCCGGTGTTTGTTCATGACCTTGTTCACCCTTAGTTTCAAATCCTGTCCGTTGGAAGGTAGAGACCAATATCACTTGTCTCGTATGACTTTAAGACAAATCTTGTTTTGTTTTAGCATGACCTTAAGACAAATCATGACCTTGAGTCATGACCTTGAATCAAATAACACTTCCAGGATGATCACCTTTAGACAAATCATTAAAGTGTTAAGTCTTGCCTGGATGACCTTGATTCATGACCTTAAGTCTTGCCTGGATGACCTTGATTCATGACCTTAAGACAAATCATGACCTTGAGTCATGACCTTGAGACAAATAACACTTCCAGGATTTCTTGATTTGTTCCACCTTGAGTCACATGACCTTGCGTCAAGTCTTGTTATTTTTCTCTGCGTTCCACCAGGGAATGACCTTGAGACAAATAAAACTTCCAGGATTTGTTCACCTTGTGAGGAGGAAAGACCTAGTGGGGAGAAAGAAATATTGCTTCTGGTATTTGTTTAAATTGTGCCCTTTCTTGCTAGAGACAAACTTCAAGGTTTGTTCACCTTGTGTCAATTCCTGTGTCCTTGTGTCAATTCCTGTCTGTTGGTGGGTGGCAGGGACAAATAACACTTCCAGGATTTGTTCATCTTGAACAAAGTCTTTATCAAGCCCTTCATCTTGAACAAAGACTTTATCAAGCCCTGTCTTGCATGACCTTAGGAGATCCGATCACCATCCAAGATCCGATCACCTTGAATCATGACCTTTTATCAAGTCCTGTCTGGTGGGATGCAGAGACAAATAATCACACCCAGGATTTGTTCCTCTTATGACTGTCTGGTATGACCTTGAATGACCTTAGGTCTGGTATGACCTTAGGTCTGGTATGACCTTGAATTATGGTATGACAATAGGTCTGGTATGAATTATAGTATGAATTATGACCTTATGAATTATAGTATGAATTATAGTATTATAGTATGAATTATGACCTTATGAATTATAGTATGAATTATGACCTGGTATGAATTATAGTATGAATTATAACCTTGAATTATGACCTAAGGTCATAATTCAAGGTTATGACCTTGAATTATGACCTTAGATCATAACCTTGAATTATAACCTTAGGTCATAACCTTAGGTCATAACCTTGACCTCAGGTCATAACCTTGGGTCATAACCTTAGGTCATAAACTTGACCTTAAGTCATAACCTTATGTCATAACCTTGACATTAGGTCATAACCTTGACCTTATCATAACCTTGACCTTGAATTATGACCTTAGGTCAAAACCTTGAATTATGACCTTAGGTCCTTAGGCAGTGATAAATGACCTTGAGACAAACTTCTAGGATTTGTTCACCTTGTATCAAGTCCTGTCTGGCATGACCTTGAGTTATAACCTTGTAACCTTGAGACAAATAAAACTTCAAGGATTTTTTCAGCTTTTTTGTCTCTACCTCCAAGGATTTATTCACCTTCCAATAAGAGGTAGAGGCAAAAAACACTTGTAGGATTTGATCACTTCAAGTGACCTACTATCATGTCCTGGTCTGGTGTGACACTTCCGGAATTTGTTCACCTAGTGTCATGACCTTGTGTCATGTCCTGTCAGGCGGGAGGCAAAGATAAAATAACACTTTCAGGATTTGATCACCTTTAGTATAAACCTTGTATAAAGTCCTGTCCGTTGGAATGTCGAGACAAATATCACTTCTGATATTTGTTTAATTTGAGTTATGACTTTGTATCACGTCCTGTCTGGTGTGAAGGTAGAGACAGATAACACTTCCGATATTTGTTTACCTCGCGACCTTCCCCCCGTGAACTTTTGTCATCACCTTGTGTCAAGTTCTGTCTAGCATGGATCACCTCTTGTCTGGCATGACCTTAAGACAAATCATGACCTTGAATCATGAGCTTGAATCAAATAGCACTTTCATGGTGACCTTGAGTTATGACCTTAAGACAAATCATGACCTTGAGATAAATAACACTTCCAGAATTTGATCACCTTAGTCACTTCAAGTTGTGAAGTGTCCTTGTCTGGTGTGAGATAGACATAAATAACACTTCCGATATTTGTTCACCTAGTGTCATGACCTTGTGTCAAGTCCTGTCTGGTGGGAGGCAAAGATAAATAACACTTTCAGGATTTGATGTAAAAGCTAGATGGGAACTACAAAAAGATGTTGCTTGCTGTTTTGAAAAAAAATCTTGGAAGCATTATTTGTCTCTGCTTCCCACCTTGAGTCCTGTCCGTTGGAATGTCGAGACAAATATCACTTCCAGGATTTGATCACCTTGAGTCATGACCTTGTATCACGTCCTGTCTGGCATGACCTTGAGTCATGACCTTAAGTCCTGTCTGGTGGGAGACTGAGACAAACAACACTTGTAGCACGTCCTGCCTGATGGGATTTGATCAGAGACAACACTTCCAGGATTTGATCCCCTAGTGTCATGACTGGTGGGAAGTAGAGACAAATAATGCTTCCAGATATTGTCTGCTTCTCGGCTTTTTTAGTTTGATACCATTTTTTAATTAAATCATTTGACGTTCGTGGTATGTAATCTAGGTAGATATTATTATTATAATTATTAGCAAGTTTATCATTTGAAATCGTGGGTGGTTTTTCACTGGAGTCTGCGTGGCAACAAATTTCCAAGACACTTCTAAGTATCCTAGCTGATTTTAGCTATGCTTGCTTTTGAATGGTCTCGATTTTTCCTCTGATATCCAATTCCTCCAGTTTTCTTTCCAATCCATTAGAGAGTTTTGCAAGCGAACAAACTAAAATTGTTATCCGTGTCTCTATCGGTTTCCATAGTTTCTTAGTTCTCTGGAAAGGTCAAAGTATTTGTCTATCCTATGTTTTCTTTTATTTTTACTCAACGATCTACAAAAGCAGCAAAATTTACCACATAAAAAGTTTAATTTTTATTTATTGATACTAGGTCATGTCATCTAGCTGGGATTTTGTGATCCGTTTGTATCTCAAAGTACTAGAGATTTTTTGGGTTTCATATGATTATAATAATTATTATTATTTGCGAGTTTCACAGCAGCTCTAACTCGTGGGTTTTTCACAGGAGTCTAAGTGACAACAATTCTCCTCAGATCTCCATGACTTTTTTTTAAGTATCCTCGCTGATTTTTGCAGTGCTGTGGTCTAGGTGATTTCAATTCTCTCTCTAATCTCTGGTTCATCGAGTCTTTTTCCAGGTTTTGGGGGATTGTTTCATGTGCTCCAAGTACGATTGATATCACTGTCACCTTCATGTTACACAACTTTGTCAGCTCTCAGGAAAGATATAGATATTTGTACATTTCTTTTTACTCTATGGTCTGCTGGAATGGCTAAATTCTCTAGTTAGCAAGTTCTTTACTTGTTTATTAAAATTGCTTCCGGTATTTTGGCCTCGATTGGGTGTTAAGTTTGTACATCAAAATCCTAGATAATTTTATGCGACTCTTTTTCGAGGATAAATTCTGGGTTTTACATGTATCATTTGTCCGTATAGTCAAATTCTCTTGCAAAATTCTCAGTAGATCACCTTTCCCACCCTGTCATGCCTAGTCTTGTATTTATTTTGTGCCAGTTTGCTGCATTCACTTATTATGTGATTTACCATTTCATCTCAATCATAACATAGCCTTTCGCGCAGTGTCAGTTTCAGCTTTGATATAATTAGTCTTTCAATTATTTCTGTAAAACATTTTTTTATGATTCTTAGTAAGTTAAAATTGCAAACATGAATTAGGCTTCTGTTTGTTTGCTTCTCCTCCTCTTCACCTTCTCCCTTCCCTCCTCCTCCTTAAAGCAAAGTTGATGGCCGTATACGAAGGCAACCCGAAAGCTTCCTTTTCAATTGCTACAACACCAAGATGTAGGGAAGGGCGCTCCTCTTTTCCCTGGACTGCTCCACTTTACCCTAGATACGTACCTTATAATGCTGAGTGTTAAGCAAGGAGGCATCAAGTATAATTTTTTGAGTTTTTGGTATGACTCGACCAAGGATTGAACCCGGATCTCCTTGGCCATGGGGGAACATTCTACCCACTTGGCCAATGAACCGGTATCCTCCTCCTACTGTCACTATATTATAATTAGATTTATTTTTAGACTAATTATTTTTCACTTTGACTTGTATTGAATTTAACGGATACTACTCAGATTTCTATAATCTGTTTCCTATACCCTATTTGTATGGGATTGCTTTTAAAATAACAACGAATTATGTTCTTTGACTTCTTGTGCATTTTTTTCCTTTAGTGTCTCTCAGATGCATTTTTGCTTTGGTCTATCATTGTATACCTGAAATAAGAATAGGCAATATTCGCAGGATGCCAAGTGGATCATTCATGTTGGCTATCAAGTTTGTTTGTTTGTTTGTTATTTTTAATGGCATATCAACCTTCTTCGGTTATTTAAAGCAAAATCCATCCTACTAGAAGAACAGTTGTGGTACTATTTAACTCATGGCTGGGAGGATAAGGGGGGTCATACCTCCCCCAAGGGTATTTGTCCGAAAGTGAACGTAATAGCGTGACTGGAGTTCGAACTCGCTTACTACGTTTTTGCAGTCCAGCGATTTAACCTTTACACCACGAGGACCCTCCCCACTATCTTTCCAGGGAGAACCTACCGATCATAACAGATCTGTCTTCTGAGTCCGTTGATAAATTGGGTTTGGATTCATCATTTTTCATGAGAAGTATATTGTGGCTACACCAGACCCAAGAAGGGATTAATTCTGTGCTTTTTTCATGGATGTGACCTGGTACTCTTTCAAGAAAGAGGACACTTGAAAGGGACATAAAAAAATACCAATGTCTTTAAAATTTCTAAGTTTTAATTTAGTAAAAGTCCAACGGTAATTTTTTTTTTTTCGCTTTTAGGGTTTAAAAACTAATCCCTTTTTCAAGCTGCTGAATTTCACTTGAATTTGCATATTAACGATATCCATGTTTACACATTTGCACACCAGCCATTTTGTGGATTCTACAATGCCAGACATTCACTAGATATCTGAATCTTCTACAACTCGTTCATTTCTTCAAAGACATTTCCCTATTTATATGCAATAAACTCCACTCGTTAAGAACTTTTGCAAAAAGATCCAATCATGTGACCCGTGGGAGCGGACAAAGACAGAACGCTGTTGCCAAATTCCAGCCATACACTTTTTCTCTCCTACCTTTTTGTTTACTCGTGTTCATTCAGTGGTTTTCTAATTATTAAATTTCCAGATTTTCAAAGATTAGATTTATCTTCAAATGGAAGGCTAAGATTTTTAGAAATATATATATATATATATATATATATATATATATATATATATATATATATATATATATATATATATACGGACAAATTTCTATATATCAGCGAACATAAATTTAGAAACTTTAGATCTTTTTACTCTGGGTCTTTCGAATTTTTACTTTATTATTATTTACACTTTGAGAGTTTTTCACATCAGCGTTAATTAATGGTCTTTCACTGAAATTTGGGTGACAACAAGTCTCCTCAAGTCTCCATGAATCTTCTCAATACTTTGGCCGATCTCAATAATACAGTGGTTTGGAGGGTCTCATCTCGTCCTCTTATTTCCAAGTCCTCCAGTCCCTTTATTAATCCTTCGATGATTGTACAAAGAACACCAATTACAATTTGGTATAAACGTCACTTTCATGCGGTAGCCGTGGTGTAATGGTTATCGTCGTAGGAAATGGACACGGCGACACGAGTTCATATCTTGGACGAGACTGATTGCATTTCACATAAGCACTAATACCCTTGGGAAAGGTATGAATCCAATTATTCTCCCTCAAGCTATGGGGAAATTGTAGGACAGACTGAGTTCTTCAGCCTTGGTGAGGCAACTAGTCTAGGAGAAGGAAAACTCCGAATTCAAACCTGTTAAACTCTGCTTAAAACTGGCCGTGTGTCATATCCTGCCCGAGCGGAGGGGTTGGTAAATATGATAAACGTCACTTTCATGTTCTACAGTTTTTTTTTTTTCAATTCCTAAGCAAGGTCGAGGCATTTATCCTTCTTTTCGTTTTCTTTCAATTTTATTCAGTGTTCAACCAGGGCACAAAGTTCACAATTATGCAAGTTTTCATTTTTTTTTTTTTTGATTATTATAAGGTCTGGTAGTCTGGCTGAGATTAAGTGATCCGTTTCTATGTCAAAATCCCATATTATTATTGTCTGCATAACTCCAAGTGGATTCTTTGTACTTATTTGTCCACAGAAGAACTTTATTTCTTCTTGTGTTTTGCCAGTTTTTCATTTTTAGCAGAGATAGTTTTTTTGTCCTCACTTATTCGTACATATTTCTAATTCAATTCCGAGTCATGTTACATTAATAACTGTTTCTTCTTTATGCTAATCCGTTCATTGCCCTGCCATTTTCTTCATTCTGACGCCTCTTGTAATTGCTGTCTGTGTCTCTTTGTCACCATATTGTTTGTGTCTCTTTTGTTGTTGTTCTCGTGATTCTTAGAAGCGCGCGCGGAGGATTTTGGGGATTTTGAAGAAAGTCAGTTAGTTGAGTCTTGCGGTCCGAAGAAGAAGGGTGACTTTCGCTAGCTCGCAGTGGCCTTGTGGCGGGTGCCACACGTGTTGAGGGAGGCAGATGGAAAAGCCAGCATAGAAGGATTGTGCCTCTCTCTCCTTATGTTGAAAAACTCCCAGTTCTTCTGAGTAGGGATGAACTCCGATACATGTTTATGTGCTCATATTACTTTTATTTGTTGACGACTTCAATTTCGTAGGAACCATTTCGATAAAACAAGGAGTCAGTAATCAGAGCAGCGATGGAATCCGATCTGCTTTCGTTGGCAATTTTTAACTAACTGAAGAAGCGTTAAATCTATTTCCTAAACTTTCTAGTATCAAGTGATCACATAACTTTCTAGTTCTCAAATGACTGTGGGGTCATCACACGTCCGCCAAACTTATCTGCCCCAACAGTTTTTTCTGCAACCATTTTAAACTACTTATCCTACATACCATTGATAGATTTCGCCAATCTATCAGTTAACATTATTAAGTCTCTCTGTAATATAATGGCCGAGGGATTTCGTTTTATATATCTTGCCTTTGGGTTTAGTTAGGCTGAGAACCTTTCGGTTCAGCACATGGGTTAGTAAGGTGCAAACTTGAGCGCAGGAGTTAACGCGCGCGCGAGGAGGATGTGTCATTCACAGATGTCAAAATAAAAATCCCAGATAGAAAGATGGACCAGTGAATGTGAATGACGTCATGCACCGGAAGCGCGCGCGGAGGATTTTGGGGACTTTGAAGAAAGTCAGTTAGTTGAGTCTTGCTGTCCGAAGAAGAAGGGTGACTTTCGCTAGCTCGCAGTGGCCTTGTGGCGGGTGTCACACGTGTTGAGGGAGGCAGATGGAAAAGTCAGCATAGAAAGATTGTGCCTCTCTCTCCTTATGTTGAAAAACCTTAAAACTCAAAGGTAATAAAAAGTTTCGTACCTGAACTAATGTAATATAATGACCGAGGGATTTCGTTTCATGTCTTTGGGTTTTGTTAGGCAGAGAACCTTTCGGCTCAGCACATGGGTTACTTAGGTGCAACCTTACCACAGGTGTTCACGCACGTGCGCGGAGCGGACGTGTCACGCAGAGATGTCACAATAGCCCGAGATGGGAAACGGGGTTACAGAGTGCGAATGACATCACGCACCGGAAGCGCGTGGAGGATTTGGGGAATTTGAAGAAAGTTAGGAGAGTCGATAACTGGACACCGAACGAGACGGTTGAGTTTCGCTTGCTCGCGGTGGCCTTGGGCAGGTGTCGCACGAAATGGGGGGGGGCAGATGAAAAGGCCAGAATAGAAAGATTGTGCCTCTCTCTCCTTATGTCGAAAAACTTTTAAACTCAAAGGTACTATTTACCAAACCCTCCGCTCGGGCAGGATATGACACAAGGTCAATTTTTAAGCGGAGTTTAACAGGTTTGAATTCAGAGTTTTCCTTCTCCTAGACTAGTTGCCTCACCAAGGCTGAAGAACCTAGTCCGTCCTACTGATTGTGCCTCTCTCTCCTTATGTTGAAAAACCTTAAAACTCAAAGGTAATAAAAAGTTTCGTACCTGAACTGAGAAGTCGTTACGTGTTTTTCGAATTTCGAGATTCCTATGTTCTATCTTTATGGACATTCGGTGTACGTTTCACACATAGCCATATCATGGCTATGGTAAACTAAGAAGTCGTAAGTGTTTTTCATGTTTCGGGATTCCTATGTTCTATGTATATATGTTATGAACATTCTATGTACGTTTCTTATATCCGTATATAGCTATGGTACAATTCCATCACTTTAGTGATCGTTCTCTTGGCCTTCGTCTCCTTTTGGTTCAAACTCAGAGTGTTTAAGTTTTGTATGTACACACTATTTTAGATGAGAAATTTTACCTGGGGGAAGCAGCGAAAGGTATTAGCCTCTACGTGAACGCAAATAAAACAGAGTTCATTTGTTTTAAACAAGGTGTCATCTCCACTTTAAGTATCATGGGTTTGAAATTGGTAGACCAGTTCTCATATATCGGTAGTAATATCTTATCAACTGAAAGTAATATCAACATACGCATAATGAAGGCGTGGATTACTATTGACATGTTATCTATCATATAGAAATCTGACCACACTGAGAAAATAAAATAGGATTTCTTCCAAACGATGGTCGTGTTAATACTACTGTATAGCAGCACCACCAGAACGCTCACGAAAAGGATTGAGAAAAAGCTAGATCGGAACTACACAAGAAACCTACATGTTCTTTCCATCAGAGTAAAAAGCAGCTGTACAGCCACTTCCCTCCCATCTCACAAAACGTTCTAGTAAGACGAACAAGAAATATTGAGAACTGCTGGAGAAGTAATAATGAGTTCGAAAGTGGCGTTCTCTTAAGGACTCCTACACCTGGACAAATCAATGTTGGTCGACCAGCAAAGACTTACTTATATCAGCTCTGTGTGGACACTGAATACAGTCTAGAGGACCTACCAGGAACGATGATATTCTATATATATATATATATATATATATATATATATATATCCTTGAATAAAATATAAGACCACCCTCAAAAATGAAAAAAAGATATTATTTATAAATTTTGAATTTTGAAAATCAGATATATGAAAGATTAGGTTAAGAGACATTTAAATTAAAAATAAGAAATTTTAATTCATTTTCATATGTATATTAGCCTTTATGCTAAATTTTAAAATGTATTTTTTACATAATATAAGACCATCAATAAAAAATAAAGAAAAATGACTTAATTTAAGTGAAAAATTTGTTATATAATCTACGTAATATAAAAGCTATTAAAACTATAAAAATTAAAATACTAAAAACGTAAATTGCTAAAAAAACACTAAATTATCTGAATTTGAGAAAGACGAGATCACAGCTCTGAAAAGAGACGGAAATTTTATGAGAGAAATTTCGAAGGCCTTAGGACGTAGTAAAACCGTTATTTGCAATAACTTAAAATGTCCAAATAAGTATGGAACAAGAAAACCGACTGGCAGGCCAGAAAAATTATCACCACAAATTAAGAGTTCGCGAAGTAAAAAGAAAACTTCGTTAACATCAAAAATATTGAAATCACTGGTGGATTCTCCTTGCAGCACAAGAACAATTAGAAGGCATTTAAACAACGAAAAAAATAAGTATAAGAGAAGGGTTCATCGTCTTTGAAACACAAAGAGAAAGGACTGGAATATGCTCGTCAATATCAAATCATGAGTGCTAAAGAATTGCAAAAAGTTGTTTTCTCGTACGAAAAAAAAATCAATTTAGACAGTCTAGAGACCGTGTAAATTGATTTTTTTCGCTTTTTCTTTTTTTTTTGGGGGGGGGGCTTTCAGAAGTACTGGTACGCAAAAAAATTTCCAGAAGATAACTTCTCAACAAGGCATAGTGGAGGAGGATTTTTTATGATCTGGTGGGCCTTTCTCATCTTCAGGAAAACTTAAACTACAATTTGCCAGTGGTCAACAAAAAGGCAGCAGATTATGTAAAGATACTAAATGATTTATCTCTCGAACAAGAAGGGTGTCGTCTATGTGTAGAAGAATGGATTTTTCAGCAAGATAATGCTGCAATCCATAATAAATCAATAATAAAGTACTTGCTTGAACATAAGATAAGACTTCTTGACCAGCCTGCATGCTCTCCAGACCTCTCCTATCGAAAAATTTGTTGGGATTGATTGTTACAAAAGTTTATGAAGGGGGTCGACAGTACTCAGCAATTTCAGAACTCAAAAACACAATCTTAGACTCATGGGAATAAATACCTTCGGTTCAACTTCAGAAACTAGTTGATAGTATGCCTCACCGCGGATCTACAAAATATTAAATAAAAAATTATATTCGATAGTTCAGCTCACTGGTCTTATATTTGTTAAAACAAAATTGTGAAATTAAGCATAAATTCTAATATACATATTAAAATTAATTGAAATCCTTCATATTTTAAATTCAATCGTCGTAATGCCTTATCTTTCATATATCTGATTTTCATAATTCAAAAATTGTAAACAATTTTTTTTTCTTCATTTTTGAGAGTGTTTCTTTATTTTTGTCCAGGCGTGTATAAACAAACTGTACTTACATATATATATATATATATATATACATATAAGTTTACCAACTTTTCAATAGCTACTGCACCGAGGTGTAAAGGAGGGTGCTACTCCTTTCGCTGGATTGTTCCACTTACACTTGATACGTACCTTATATGCTGCCACTTTCATTCGGTAGTCTCAATGATCAGGTGCTTGCCTGATATAAATGCGAATAGAAAATGGATTCGACTTTTGAAAGAAATCATCTTACTCGCCTGATGATTGAGAATATCGCGTGAAACTGGCAGAGTCTGTGAATGAAATCCTTTTTTAATTCGTTTTTATTGAAGATTTTAACAGGATTTTAAAGTTTTATCTGATAGAATAATATCAATAGATTGAGATTGATATATATATATATATATATATATACAGAGAGAGAGAGAGAGAGAGAGAGAGAAGGTGGGAGAGGTTTGGTTCCTTGTTTAATGGTATATCATCCTTCATAAGATTTTTAATACCCATTCAATAAATCCGCCACAAGAACGGCCTCAATGATATCTCTGAAGTGACAGTTTCCCAGATCAAAAGTTTCTTATATTTTCCGTGAAAATGAATTGCAGGTTTTACTTTCGAAGCGGCCTTCTCAATGAGAGAATTCCTTCGTGGTATATCTTTTTCAAGCTAGAATATTTTCCCCTAATATTTTATCTATCGCGTAACGCAGTATTTACCAACAAAAATCGTTCACATCTCCTAAGATTTGTGACGCTTTTAGCCTGGGGTACGTATATCCTTACCGCCAGAACTCTGGATAACAATTTCATTACCATTTTTTTATCTGATGAATGAAAGACGTATACAACGATTTCTCAATAGCTTCGTTCAGAATGTACGAGCCCCTTAATCAAATCAGCACTCTCTGTCTCGGACCGAATCAAGTTTGAGAAAACCAATTCCTTTATTTAATGAACCTTGTAAATAATTCTTTTTTTGGCTTTGTGGATATTTAAGGCTTCTATTTTAATAAAGTGTGAAAGATTTGACCTTTGGATCGATACCTGCTCCACTGAACTCCAACTGATCAGAGAACATGTAATATTCGCTCATTTATAACTCTCTCTCTCTCTCTCTCTCTCTCTCTCTCTCTCTCTCTCTCCGGTTTCCCCTCACTCACTACCATACATTTTCCCTTACCCTTCTCTATAACTCTCAGGATTTTTCAGCACCATCCTTCTAATATATCTAGACTACTTATACGTCATCTTGTTCCCATACACACAAACATTCCTTCTCATTCTGTGTCTAAAAGAGAGAGGGGGGAGAAAAAAGAGGAAAAGAGAAAGATGGGTGAGAGAGGAAGGAGAAGGAAAGAGAAAGAGAAGGGTGCTTTCGGCGTCATAAAGATCTTTTAATCTTTGCCACGCTCCTCCCTTAACTCTTCTCCTCTTCCTCTTCCCCTTTCATCTTCCTCTCTATACTAGACGACAGATCCCTCGTGTCTATTTTTTACCGAGTATCTGAAATATTTGATAATTTTGGAAGACTTTATTGTATCGATAATATATATATTAATACCTTGTCTCGTTTTCGGTTTTACATATAATCTAATCTCAACTGAAACTTGCTTCAAGGTGGAGACTGATCGATATATGATGACCGTACCAATTCTTCAAATAATCAAAAACTGATTGCATGTGACTCAGAATATAGGATTTTGTTTAAAAATTATAACAGTGAAGATAAATTGAGTTGGACCAAAAAGTCGACTGAACCTTGTCAAGTTTGATAAAATGGTAACAGCTCTTTTTAGTGACCTGGCCTTGTAAAGATTTCCCAAGTATTCACACACTAACTCTTTTCTTTTCCAACCACCATGACGTACCAGGGACAAGATATTTGTTCTTACATAACAGACGGCAGGGAAACGTAGATTCATGCCGTAATGGTTATCGTCAAAGAAAATAAACTCACATATGGACAAGGCTGTTTGCATTTTAATTCGCGCAAATGCATTTCAGAAAGTAATGTATTCATCACTCCAACCCTCAGCTATGGGTAAAATTCTAGGGGAAACAACGTTCTTTAGTTTTAGTTGGGAAACCTATCTTGGAGAAGGAAAAACTCAGATTTCAAAAGCTGGGTGTTATTGATACAAGAAACAGCAGCACGTGGGGGCACCATTCTTCTGTTATCAGCCCATCCAAAAAGTGTGGCTGCTTCTACACAAGTGTTCAACACTATAAAAAAAATTATCGATGTAATTTTATTATAGAATTAAAAATTGTTCTGGAGAATCTGTGAGCCATTGGTGCGAAATTCTTCTTTTATCAGCTTACCCAAAAGTTTGACTGGTTCTACACAAATTTTCACCACAAGAAACAAATCACCTGTCCAATTACGAAGCCTCGGTTTAGTTTATAGTCATCATCGATACAGACAGACGAACATTATTATCATACGTAACTGATAAATTAAATGGAGGGATCCTCGTGGTGTGATGGCTAACGTGCTAAACTGCGACATCGTAGTAAGCGAGTTCGAACTTCAGTCATGCTATTGCATTCACTTGGGAAAGGCCCGAACTCCCTTATCCCTCTATCTATCGGTTAAATAGTACCATTATTGTTCTACTACAAGGATGACTGTGGCATTAAATAACCCATGGAAGTTGATATGCCATTAAGAAACAAAAAAGAAAGAGATAAAGCATTTAAAATGTCATACTAATGGCTACCTGATCTTTAAAAATGCAACATTCATCGTTAATCATTCGCGATTGTTTCTACTTAAACCATCAAATTTTCCCGCGCTCAAACTTTTGGAAAAATGTCCTAAGCTGGCAAGAGAGATTTAAAAACATCCATGCAACATGGAGGTGATACCATAGAATTGGTAGGGAGGTGACTGTAGAGCTGCTGTTTTGTGGAATGTTCCTTCAAGGATTTATTCAACATGGTTCCTAGCATAGAAGTATTAAAATCATCCAAAAAAATGGCATTATTGAGATTGGCTAGAATACTAAGAAGTCGGTATTCAAACAAATAAGAAAAACTGTTATCGTCGTAGGAAATGGACACGGCGACACGAGTTCAAATCCTGGACGAGACTGATTGCATTTTCACATAGCACTAATACCCTTGGCAAAGATATGAATCCAATTATTCTCCCTCCAGCTATGGGTAAATACACACACTCGTGCATAATCAAATGTATATATTCATCCACGCACATGCGCATGAACACATATACACATATGTGTCTGTGGAAATATGTGACTATACATATGCACATATGGGTACACAAATATATATATATGTGTGTGTGTGTGTGTGTGTGTGTGTGTGTGGAGATGCCCGTGGTCTAATGGTTATCGTCGTAGGAAATGGACACGGCGACATGAGTTCAAAACCTGGACGAGGCTGACTGCATTTTCACATAGCACTAATATCCTTGGAAAAGGTATGAATCCAATTATTCTCCCTCCAGCTATGGGTAAATAGTAGGACAGATTGGGTTCTTCAGCCTTGGTGAGGAAACTAGTCTAGGAGAAGGAAAACTCGAAATTCAAACCTGTTAAACTCCGCTTAAAAATTGCCCGAGTGGAGGGGTTGGTAAATATGAATAAGAAAAACGACAAAATTTTGAATGCTGATTTTAAAAGCGAGTACCAAGGCCTTCTTCTTTTAAAAGATTGGTGCATCACAACTCCTCTCTTCAAAGTTAAGCTAAGAACATTTAATTATCTAATAAATAAAGATGAATAAGTAAAATGTACGCACTATACTCAAAGACACCAGTATTTACTATTTGAATTGATTGTATCACGCGCTAGCCTCATTTGAACATTCATTCCCTTGTATTATGCCATATTTATTTCGAAGTACAAATGTATTTCACGCATAAATCATTAAAATGACAAATTTCCCGTCTACACTTCCCATCTGCGTTTGTTTGATAAATTTCGAGAAACTTGAAATAAATAGGATAGAAAATAAGTCGATAAACAATATTTGTTAGCAACTGAAAATCCTGATAACGCGTCAGAGCGTTTAACGAACAAATTGGACTTTTTTACAATTACTGTTTTCAAGTCAAGAAAGAAGTTAAAATTTCTAAAACACAAGAGAAACACATCAATTTTTGAAATACAATGTATGTATTTACCCAAACCCCGACACAAAGAGGATGTGACACAAGGCCAATGAATACAGGAGCTTTTTCCTTCTCTTAGACTGATTACCATACCATGGTTAAAGAGCCAATCTGCCCTACTATTTATCCATTCTTGAGGAGAATAGTAAGGCGTGTTGGAGTTCACCAATTGTTTTACCAATTGTTTGCTGTTTTATTTCCTGGCGTCTGAGCGCACCCATTGGGGGAATGCTGACAGGACCGAAGTTATTTTTGGATTTTGCCGGACGCGTGTGGGCTGCAGCCCTGCGTCCGGACCCACTTTAAAAAAAGGCCTTGTGCCGTACTTATCCGGTGGTAGGACGGAGAATAAATAAAGTTGGGGAGAATAGTTAAATTCATACTTTTCCCAAATGTATTTGCGTCATGTGAAATACAAAGTCTCGTCCAGAATTTAAATTTGGTTCACCGTTCCCATTTATTCCGACCATAGCTATTACGAGAGCTTCCAAAACATAATGTATACTGTCAAAAAAAGGTTCACGTTGAAAATTTTGCCGCAGATATTTCTTGGACTTTGTCAGTGTTGGCTCTAAGCCATTTTTATCGAAATGTTTATCAATGAGTTGTATTAAAATTACACAAAATACTATATTACGATCGCGTCTCCTTCTGAGTTTCCCATGAATAAGAATTCTAAATAGAGTGCTATTAATATATATTAATCTCTTTTATCGTCTTCTCACCTGCGGAGAGAAAGAAAAAATAAATCTTACTTTTTTTCGGTCGATCATAACGTTAAAAAAATTAATGCATGACTGTCTGGAAAAATACTTTTTTAGAAATAGTTAAATCGCAAAGCAGACCCAGACGTACACTTTTTTAAATACTTTTTTCTTTTGTCGAATCTTCTAAGAATTCACACAATCTGTTTGATGTGGGTTCAGTTAGGGAGGAATAGAGAAAAACATTTAACTTTTGTGGTCAAAGATTCTCATGTAGTTATCAATATCTGACTCATCGATTTTCTTTATTATAACTGCATACACGTTTCAGGTCATCTCCATGAACAGTACAAATGAAATATTAAATATTTGGAGTTTCCTTATTTACCCAACCCCTCCGCTCGGGCAGGATATGACACAAGCTCAATTTTTAAGCGGAGTTTAACAGGTTTGAATTCAGAGTTTTCCTTCTCCTAGACTAGTTGCCTCACCAAGGCTGAAGAACCTAGTCTGTCCTACTATTTACCCATAGTTGGAGGGAGAATAATTGGATTCATACCTTTCCCAAGGATATTAGTGCTATGTGAAATGAAATCAGTCTCGTCCTGGATTTGAACTCGTATCGCCGTGTCTATTTCCTACGACGATAACCATTACACCACAGGCACCTCAAATATTTGGAGTTTCCATATCAAGCGCCAGTTTTTTAATACTTGGAACCACAAATTCATAAAGATAATTTTAAACTGTGCGCTGTAACACACTGACAAGCTTCCGCTTATAGCTATGTGCGCCACGTCACACTGATATACCTCCAAATGTTGCTATGTGACATGGGATACTGATACCCGTCCAGATGTTGCTACGTGCATCGTCACACATTGATACGCTTCCACATTAGCGCTATAGCACGCTGAAACGCCTCCAAATGTTGCTATATACGCCATGGTACACTGATAGGTCTTCAGAGGTAGTTCTGTGGAAAAATCATATGGCTGCCTTTATTGATAACAATTTTTTTGGGACCCAACTAAGAAGCAGCGTGTATCAGTAAGCTTTACAGTTTTGTTAGATTGACCCTAACTCTGATTTCCCAGATTGACTCTGCTTGTGATCACATGGTGGACAGTGGGTGAACCCAAACGTCACGGCCAGTGGTGCCAATCGTCTTCCGGAAAGAAAACTGCTTTTCCTGGGTCTAATTGCTCATCTACTCGTGAGAATACAATCAGTGTAAAGAAAATATAAACGATGTACATATGAAATATCAGTTAACATCAGACTTTTGTAACGATATGATATGAGGAGGTTCCCGAGGTGTAATGGTTATCGTCACAGGAAATGGACACGGCCACACGAGTTCAAATCTTGGACGAGATTGATTGCGTTTCACATAGCACTAATACCTTTGGGAAAGGTATGAATCCAATTATTCTCCCTCCATGGATAAATAGTAGGGCGGACTGGGTTATTCAGCCTTGGTGAGACAACTAGTCTAGGATAAGGAAAACTCTGTTAAAGTCCGCTTAAAAATTGACCTTGTGTCATATCCTGCCCGAGCGGGGGGGGGGTAAATATGATATGAGCTGGCTCCCTCTTTTCTAAGAAGGGCATCTGAAAGCGATTGGGAGGTGACCAGATCCATTTCGAGGACAAGTTTTAAGTGGAACGAACATGCTGGACATGGTCAAGTGGAATCTGTTAAGGATTGATGACTTTTGGGTGATTCTGGCATGACAAAGATACACAGTCTTCGTAAAAATAGCTCCACCATTTTAGCTCCGAGAGACAGACAGAGAAAGGCGCTCCCACCGTTCGCAGCAGCTCAGCATTCCTGCATCAGACGCATTCACCTCCACTTTCATCCCAAAAGTCATTGTTTTCAACTGCCTTTTGCAACTAAAATTATTACTGCTCAGATTTATCGTCTGGGGTCTTCTTTTTCACATGGAGTCTTTTCAAGATAATTTCAACCCTTCTCATCTGTTAGAATCAGAGCATAAGCAATCATCTGGGAAGCTACGAATACAAACCCACCAAACTGCTGGTAAAAACTGCATCGTTGGTGGACGAGTGGTCTGAAACACAGTCTAACGTAAAGTTGGATGGGTTTCGATCCCGGCTTCGCGCGTCCTGCGTGTCTAGCCACACTGAAGAGTTCTGATAGAACGAAAGAGTCTGTCTGTGGATGACAATATATGCTCCCCCATGGGGGTTGAGGTCTCTGGCGAAGGAATTGCCGGCCGCCGCTAGCGTAATGCAAAGCTCTTCGAAAGAATTGAGCACTCTGGTAGCCGATAGGGTATTGTAACACTATGTGGGTGGCCCGCCAAGCAGACGATTCCTGTCTGTTTTGGCGCGAAACCAGACAAAGGGTTTTTGGACTTGAAATCTCGGCGTGGCCGGAAGAGGTAACAGGACGCGAGAAGAGAGTTGGTTGGAGAAAGGAGCTGACAAGCAGTGGGCGACAGGACACGGAGAGAGGCGGTTGACTCCGGACACAGTAGCAAAGAGGATAGGGTCCAGCGAAGAAGATCGAGTCAAGATGTCGGCATTCCAGTAGCTTTGTGGAATTTTCGCTAGTAATCCATGCTAGCGTTAGTCCATATATGCTATCGGAAATGTAGTGTTGCATAACTCATCTTTTTGCTCTTGAGTTAACCCCAAGTGTTTGTTCGTTTGTTTTATTTTCTCCTGTCCCCTCGATCGTATTCTTGTAGTGGCAAGAAATGTGCGTTACCCCCCCCCCGGAACCATTAGTTGATCACCGGCGGAGAAGTGACATGGTTAGAAGAGAATGATGGATGTGTGGGGGCGAGGTGGGTAACGTTACAGTATAAAAAAATGTAAACAAAGGCTGCTGCTGCTGTTTCTAAAAATAAAAATACCTTAAAATTCCCCAAGCCAACGTGGTCCGCTTGGTGGACGAGTGGTCTGAAACACAGTCTAACGTAAAGTTGGACGGGTTTCGATCCCGGCTTCGCGCGCCCTGCGTGTCTAGCCACACTGAAGAGTTCTGATAGAACGAAACAGTCTGTCTGTGGATGACTATATATATATATATATTAACATAAGAATGTCCACGAAGAGATTTGAATCTCTTCGTGAACCTTCTTGTTTTAAAATATATCCTTATTCTTTCTTTGGACCAGCAACAACCATCTTTATATATATATATATATAACAAGCAACTCCTGATGATGGCCAATGAAGGATTCGAAAGCGCTCGGGACAATTTTGTGAAATTCATCGACCAAGTCCAACCTGAAACTAAGACACTTATCAGGAAACTTGAGGGATCTTAAATAAATTATACAGACAAAATTTGTCCTTATTATTTAATGAAACATGCTTTAATGAACGACTACTGCCTCACTACACACATACACACATACCCCCCATATATATATATATATATATATATATAATTTGTTGGCAAATATTTTGCATATAACATTTTTAAATAAGACAGAGCTCATTTGTTTACACACATTTAAATGGTTTCAAGTATTGTTAAACAATACTAATAATTCGATTTAGTATAAACCATTTATTTGCACACAATTAAATAGTTTCAAGTATTGCCATCTAACTCTGATAATTCTATATGCATATATATAAGTTTTAAGCTTTGCTATCTAGCACTGATTATTATCTTTTATGTTAATCATTTGTTTGCAAACAGTTAAATTGTTTCAATTGTAGTAAATGTGTGGGGACTGAATAATGAATAAGATACGATAACATAAAAAATTAAAATGAAATAAACACGAAATAAAATGATTAAATAAATACAAAAAATAACAATCTCCCAGGAGGCCTCTGACAAGAAAAGCAATCTAAGCATGCCCGAAAATATGGGCTTTCTCGCACCCCAAAAAAAAAACCCTTTTCAAGAAAACGATAGATATCTCGACAAGGAGAACGGCTATTATACTGGTTCGGGAAAAATTAACTCCACGAAATAGTTGTAAACATGGCAATAAAGGTTGAATTTGGAAGTATTTCTGTCTCTTTTCTGTTGTTCATTCCTTTTCAGCCTGAACAACCAACAAAAGAAGATAATAAATGAATGGGAATAAGAAGATGAATAAGTGACCAACTTCATAATCTTTCCCAACACACTCAAACCATCTTATACTTCGTAAATGATTATATAGTTCTATTTGACCCATAGATGGGACCCTAACAGGTACTACAACTCAGGATCACAGCGGACCTGGATGTAATGGCAATGAAGGGTTACTCCACATTCCTCAAAGCTCCAGGGTTCGAGCTTCACTCTCAGATTCAGTTTAGTGTCGTCATATCAGGACACTCGTTACGGGATTTCTTACCCCTTTGCAGAGATGCAGTTGGCGTATTCTACAACCCCAGCCGACTGGGGTAAAATAGAATAAGCATAAACTGAAAAACAATCAAATATCGAGGAAACAAAAATGAGAAGAAAAACAACTGTTTGGATCATTCAAGCGACAAAATAAGGAAATGACCGGGACATAACTAAGAAATAGAAAACTGAAAAGATAACTTAATCTCTTTAAGTAGCTGCACAAAATTATGCCATAAGAATTAATTATGAAATAAAACAGCACCAGAGGTAATATAATAATAATAATGATAATACTTGAATGTCACCAGAAAGCTGAGAAATTAATGCCCGTAAAGAAATGACGTAATTAGAGCCCTTGAAAACTCCCCAACAATGTAGGAAGGTACATGGGTGAGTGAACTCGCCATCAGGAGGAATCGTGACAATCCAGACCACAGCAGTGTTAAAATCAGCTAGAATACTCGGAATAGTCCTGGATATGTGAGGAGACTTGTTAAAACTGGTGTGAAAAACGTGAATAATAATAATAATAATAATAATCAAAGCGAGAATAGAGAACCAATCATACCAAAGCGAGAATAGATAAGACTCAACAAAATAGAAAATGCAGGCTATGTGGTGACAGAGATGAAACCATCAATCATATAATAAGCGAATGCAGCAAATTAGCACAGCGGGAGTATAAGGCGAGACACGACTGGGTCAGTAAGGTGATTCACCGGGAAATGTGTAAGAAATTTAAATTCGACCATACTAACAAATGGTATATGCACAACCCAGCACCTGTCCTAGAAAATGCCACGCATAAACTCCTATGGGACTTTAACATACAAACGGATCACCTAATCCCGGCCAGAAGACCAGACTTAAGATAATCAACAACAACAAAAAAAAAAGAGAACTTGCAAAATACTCGACTTTGCTGTCCCGGCTGACCACAGAATAAAACTGAAAGAATGTGAAAAGAAGGATAAGTACCTCGACCTTGCTAGGGAATTGAAAAACTGTGGAACATGCAGGTGACAATTATACCAATTGTAATTGGTGCGTTTGGAACAGTAACTAAAGGATTGCTAAAGGGACTGGAGGACTTGGAAGTTGGCGGACGAGTAGAGACCACCCAAACGACAGCATTATTGAGAACGGCCAGAATACTAAGAAGAGTCCTGGAGACTTGAGGAGACTTGCTGTTACTCAGACTCCAGTGAAAAACCATCGGCTAACGCTGATGTGAAAAGCTCTAATGAGTGAATAATAATAATGATAATAATAATCTAATCTCGGCCAGAAGACCAGACCTTATAATAATCAACAACAAAAAAGAGAATTTACAAAATTGTCGACTTTGCTGTCCCGGCTGACCACAGAATAAAACTGAAAGATTGTGAAAAGAAGGATGAGTACCTCGACCTTACAAGGGAACTGAAAAAACTATGGAACATGAAGGTGACAATTATACCAGTTGTGATTGGTGCTTTTGGTACTGTAACTAAAGGATTATTAAAAAGACTGGAGGACTTGGAAGTTGGCGGACGAGTGGAAACCATCCAAACGACAGCATTATTGAAAACGGCCAGAATACTGAGAAGAGTCCTGGAGACTTGAGGAGACTCGCTATCACTCAAACTCCAATGAAAGACATTCAGCTAACGCTGATGTGAAAAACTCTAAAGCAGTAAATAATAATAATAATAATAATAATAATAATAATAATAATAATAATGTTTCATATAAAGATAAATATATCTACAATATCGTTGAAAGAATCTGCTGTGATCGTAGTGGTCGTAGGAAGTGGAGGAAAAACAATAGAACAGAAGCATTAATTGTGTTTGAAATCGCAATGCAATGGAAGTTGTAAAAAAAAATTAACTTGAACTGAAATAGGACCAGAGAGGAAATGTTTATTGGCATTTCTAAAAATTCGTTTTAATAATGTTAAAAGCAATATGGCTTCGAATCTTTTGTTAATTACTCTGTGTAGAAGAACTTTGCATTGTGCTAGTTCTGTTTAGTGTATTCAACTAGTCACCGATAAACAATGTCTATTATCAGCAGCTTCCCTGATAGGAGGAAAATGCTGAGAAATGTTTTGTTCGGGTCGTAATTTCTCAAAATTCTATTATGGAAGAGTTTTGTACTGCGCAATCCACCCGGTCAGTAAAACTTTGTAACGTCTAAATGTAATAATAATCCTTTGTTTATACTGTTTCTAATCATCTAAATGATTATACTGCGTATCTTACACAACATGGTTAAATTGCAGAATCTCACTGTACAGTAAACACGAAGAGATGTTCTCATAAAATATAAAGTTTCTAACTTTAAAATTTAGTCAGTATAAACACAAATAAAAAGTTCAAGAAAGACTAACCCAGGAAGCTACGATTAACTCTTAATGGAAGTCTATTTGCTTACTAGTAAAAGTTGGCGACGGGAGCAGTAAGTTTTTTTGTATAGGCATTTAAAATTGTCATAGACTCTTGAAAATTCAGTATGTTATTGCTATACATCTTATGAGATGACTGATCAATTTTTATGATTTCAGGTCCAAATCAACAGCTACAGCAGCAATTGGAATACACCCTACTAAAACCTGATTGTCACAGCTGGTGAATTTCAAAAATGCAATCTGGACGTGAGGAAGAACGATATGCAATAAAATTCTGTTTTAAACTTGGAAAAAAGACACAGAAACATATGGAATGCTTCAGACTGCTTTTCGACCATATTGCATAAATCGAGCATGAGTTTTTGAATGGCATAAGAGATTCAAGGAAGGCAGGGAGTCTGTGAGGGATGATGAGAGGTGTGGGAGGAGTAAGGAAGTCAATACACCAGAGTTGATTGGCCAAACGGTTAGGTTAGGCTTAGGGTTACTATGTTGAGGTTTTAAGGGAGTTCAGGAAGAGATTCCATCGGAAGAGGCCAGCACTCTTCAAATCGGGTCAGTGGCATTTCCACCAGGACAATTCACCAGTCCACAATTCCATTCTTGTCCCAGACTATTTGACCAAGACGGGCATCAACACAGTTCTCCACCCTCCCTATAGTCGAGACCTTGCTCCTTGTGACTTTTGGTTATTTCCTAAGCTCAGAGGCTGTAATGAAGGTCATTCACACGCTCACACAAGAGGACTTCCATGGGACCTTCCAGAAGCTGTTGGAACGGTACAACAAGAGCATTGCAGCTGGATGAGATTACTTCGAAGGGGGCTAGAGTTTCATGTGTATACTATCAATAATAGTGCCCAAAAAGTCTGGAAACTTATTTAATGATCCTCGAGTATATATATATATATATATATACATATAATGTGTGTGTATGAGGTGGGAATGTCGGTACTTTGAATCATCCGTGACCTAATATTGAAAATTATATTCATTTCACTCTAGAAATGTCTATTTTTTTTCATCATAATCTTTGCCAAAGCACTTACCTTCATAAATGATACTGATTTTGATCCTGCTATGTGGTTGTATGTATTCCGATAAAATATTCAAAGTCTTCGGCCATTTTTTTAATGTATTAACGCTCATACCAGTGCACAATCTTGGTATGCATACAAGTGTACAGGTCTGTATTAAGGTTCAGGGAAAACATTCAGTCGATTACACGAGATTAATACGAATTTCGAGTGCTCTTGATACAACCGGGCGTTATGCATCCATTGATTTATCATGTAATAATTTACTGTCGTCCAGTTATCATCTGTGAGTTTAATTTTGAGTAAAAGGAAACACATTGTGCGACAATTTTATCTTTTGTCAACACATATAGTTAAACAATGGCCGCTTAACACCAACTCTCACGACAGCCCAGCGGAATTGAGAAGACGTTGATGGACTGGTGACTAGTTGAATGTCACCTCTATTGAAACAAACCTTTGAAATTGTTTTTTTCTTTTTTTAGGAGTTGTATTTTTGGTGAGCAACAGAGCAAACTTTTTAGGAGGAATAAGACATGCTGGGCACTACTTGAAAAGTAAAGAACTCAAAAGCGACCTTCTCCTATGGGATCCTACTCATGGATACACCAATGTTGACCGAATAGCAAAAACTTACATTCACCAGGTCTATGTGAACACTAGGTGCCGTCTAGAAGACATACCAAGAGCGATGACTAATAGAGACGGATGGCGGAAGGGAGAGAGAGAGAGAATCAAAGAAACCCGTGCTACAGCTGATGATGATTCTTTTTTAAAAGAGACTTCTATAGAAACTATAAAACAAGGTTTTCTTCTCGCTTGAAAGGCAGTTTGGCAACCCACTGAGATAGCCGGCCTGATTCATTAGAACATCAATAAATGTGGGAGTCAAATGATTAATGCATGCTTATAACCTGGAATCACGTGACAACTTTCGAGTCTACCCGAGACTTTGAAATGTTACTTAAATTAATATTTCATCTCGGAACATTGGTTTAAAGATCATTCTTAATTATTTCCTGTGATTCGATAATTTTCGGACGCATTGCATCAATGTTCAGACGTTTTGAAGAAGCTAATGGACAGTGACAGAAATATCTGTATTATAATCATTAAATGACAACTTATCGTACATCAAAGTGTTCTCAATTTGTCGGCGAGATTGAAAATGCGCTGATTGTATTTCCGGTAGAGGGTTAAGACCCCTCACTTAAAAAGAAGGAGTGTTATAGTCACGACATTAAACTAAAACTGATGGTGAGGCTCTAATTCTGGAGATCTGGGGTGTGTTGAGTATCCCTTCCTTGCCATGACTTCAAGGTCAACTCTGACCCGGAGTGGTTGTACCAGTTAGAGCTCCATGGGTTAAATATATGTTTAAAAATCATCCATAATCGATAGAAATACTTGATGCCATATAACTGTGAATCATCTAGTATTTGACATTATTGTTTAATGGCATATCAACCTTCGTGGGTTTTTTAATGCCAAAGCCATCCTTGTAAAAAAACGCAGGGTTACGATTTAACCCATAGCTGGATGGATTAGGAGTTTTATACCTTTCCTAAGGATATTAATCCGAAGGTAACATAATAAGTTGATTGGAGTTCGAACTCACTTATTTTGAAGCTGATGTCCAGCATAATAGCCATTACACCACGAGGATCCGTCAAAAGAGTTTGCATTAGAAATTGTTACTTGAAGCTAAAATTGTTTATTAAGGATTATTATTAGTTCATGAAACTACATAACCTTGTGCAAATAGACGGCTATTATTGATTGGTTTGGTTTATTTGTTTAATGGCATATCAACCTTTGTAGGATATTTAATGCCAAAGCCATTCTCCTAGAAGAACAGTAGTTGTACTATTTAACCAATAGCTGGGAGGATAAGGGGGTTCATACCTTTCCCAAGGGTATTTGCCTGAAAGTGAACGTAATAGCGCGACTGGAGTACGAACTCGCTTACTACGATTCCGCAGTCCATCGTTTTAACCATTACACCACGAGGACACCCCCAATATTTTAGTTTTCATATATAGCATAGAAGCTTGTCTGCGAACATAGGTTTCATGCTGTCTTATAACGACAATCATCAGGTTTTCTCTGCCTATGATCGCAGACAAGCTTCCATGCAATTAAATATATATAAAAACTAATATATATGTATTTGCCCGAAAGTGAACGTAATAGAGGCTATTATTGAATAAAAATTATTACTCGAAACCATATAATTATTGGTATTAGATAAAAATACTTGAAACGAGATAACTGTGTGCAAATTATTTGTATTTGAAAGGAATACTTTATATCATATAACTGTGAAAAAAAACTCTTAAGAAACAACAACAAAAATGTTTGAATATAAATGTTCAGTGAACGTGTTTCTCTAATCTCTAGGCATAAAATAATCCTAGACGGATTGACATGCCGTAAAAATCAATCCATCAATCGATCATTCAAAGTCTACATAAATATTCATGTGAATATTAAGATACGAATTAACTCTGTTCTGGAAACAAAAAAGAAAAAAAGACTATATATTACTACCTACCTTCACTCTCTGGGGAATATATATATATTGTCATCCACAGACAGACTGTTTCGTTCTATCAGAACTCTTCAGTGTGGCTAGACACGCAGGACACTCGAAGCCGGGATCGAAACCCGTCCAAATTTACGTTAGACTAAATCTCAGACCTCTCGGCCACCAAACCGACCACGTTGGCTAAGGGAATTTTTAAGGTATTTATTTAGCAACAGCAGCCGTTTGTTTACATTTTTTATACCCTATCGGCTACCAGAGTGCTCAATTCTTTCGAAGAGCTTTGCATTATGCGAGCAGCCGCCGACAATTCCTTCGCCAGAGTGCTCAACCCCCATGCGGGAGCGTATATATATATATATATATATACGGTGATGTACGGCCACCTACCACGAAAACTATCAAAGTTAGACGAACCAGACATGCAGGACATTGCTGGAGAAGCAGGGACGAGCTCATGTGATGTTCTCCTATGGACCCCCTCTTATGGCCGAGCAAAAGCAGGACGAACAACTCGAACCTACGTACAGCAGCTCTGTGAGGATACGGGATGTAGCCTTGAGGACCTACGATAGGGAGGAGTGGCGAGAGAGGGTCAGGGATATCCGTGCTAGCGGCACGACATGATGATGATGATGATGATGGTATATATAAAATAAAGTTGCTGACCATAGTCGCGAGCAACCAGAAGACTCCTTTTCAATAGCTACTACACCGAGGTGTAAGGGAGGGCACTACTCCTTTCTCTGGATCGCTCCATTTTACCCTTGATCCCTACCTTATAATGCTGAGTGTTAACCAAGAAGGTCTTAAGTAACATTTTTTTGAGTCTTTGGTATGACTTAACCCAGGCCATTAGCGAACACACAGCCCACTTTTTAAGAGAAAATTATTTGGTCTGTGGATTTTATTTACATTGAGCTCTTTACCGGGATTATTTGAATTTAATATTGTATTTTTGAATATTTTATTTGTTCTGATTGGAATTATACCCTATTCTGAATTTACTAGATTGAATAATGTCTCATATATATATATATATATATTGATAAACAAAAGTGATAAGACAAACAGGAATATTTCTTTTGTATTATATTTCGAACTTATGTCATCGTTCAGAGAAAAGTTGTTTTTTTTTTGTAAAAAGTGTTTTTAAATAATTTTAAGAGTTGATTTACTATTAGAGAATAGACAAAAATGAACTGGTGGCATTGCTCATCCATTCGATGAATGAAAATTATTTTCTGGCATCTTTATGTATCTGCTGTCAGGACACCTTTCACTGAGTTCTTCATAGGGAGATATAGAGTGCCTCAATATACATAGGACTCATGTGGCCGCTCATAACTCTACTACTAATAACGTTGTGTTCTTTATTGTTTCAGATTTGAAAATAGCCTACTATAACAACTATTAATCCTCGATCACAATGCCTTAGACAAGAGAGGGAAAATATTTTGCGATATTACTTATTTGGAGACAAAATCATTCAAAACTGTATCAAAATAGATGCAACCTATTAATATTACAATGATTCACGACCGAGACAAGATCATTCAAAAAAAGATTGCATGTCCAAGAAGTTGATCTATTAACAATCAAAAATATTGATTTAATGTCTCTAGCTCAAAGGATGCATTTTTTACTGGACGTATTTCAAATGATTGCCATTGCTCTTGTTGCAGTAATAAATCATTATCATATTAATGAGTTGCTTCTATTTTGAAATATCCTGAATATGATAAACCAGAAAAGGGGATGTTTCAAATTAGCCATAACACAGGCCACATTCCCTGGCCTTCGAACCGCTAGTCTTACGCACTGACGACCCGAGTTCGCGAGCGATGGGCACTGCTCGGACTGACGATGAATTTACAGCTCTACCAACAGAAACCCTGAAAACCACTTTGAATTCAATAACGTTGTCAAATTCCTTTCGAAATAATAAATCTGGCAAACTTGTTATTACCTTTCCTGTATCACTTCACTCATTTTTGAAAGTTTGTAGGGTTAGCTACCAAAGACAGCTCTGCAACATATATATATATATATATATATATATTGACTTTTAAAAAATATATTAGAGGTTTACATACTTATAGACGCTGCTATATATATATATATATATATATATATATATATATATATATAGTGGTGCCTAAAAGTAAGTACACCTCTCATATTTTTTATGAAAAGTCAATTTTCTTTAAACCAAAATGTATCTGGATATTACCAATACTTGTGGAACATTTTAGAATCAAACTGAATATTATTAATCTTTCATAACTTAACTGTTGTGCATCGAAACTGTAAATAAAAATAAGTAACACTTCTATAACCCGAAATAAAACTGTACAAGTTTATATAAAGGTGACACTTACAGTTCGGCTGATATATATATATATATAGGACACTCAGTCATTTCGTCTCTTTTAAAAATAGGAATCACCGGCCGCAGTTTGAAAGTTGTCTCAAATCGTCTGCATCAAGTTGGATTTGGTCGAAAGCGAGAAGTTTTCAGCATGAAGGTAATACACGCGGGACTACCATTCCCGTGTGATTACTTAATAAACGGTTACTTTAAACGTATAATAACATTAACGGCCGAAAGTAAACGAATAGGAATTTGGACGACGCGGAAGAAGGGATTGTATGACGATGCAAGTTTTCTCATCGTGATCTGATTTTGTATTTTAGGCATCAGCTTAGGGTTAAAATCAGATGAGATAGAAAACGCTTGGATCGCAGAACATTCGACAGAAGGAGGGTGAATGCAGCAGGGTGAATGCAGCAATCCTGGTTGTGAGAAAGGGGGCAATGTTGGAGTCATCCTTCCCTCCTCTGCCGGCCCATGACATCTACGGTAGGGGTCCTTCGAGACCCCATCCCGGGTAAGTAGACATTGTTTTTTCCTCCCTGAAACCTAGTTAGCAGTATGTTGTGTGTCATCGTCCCCGTCATCTAGTCGTTAGTTCTCAAGATCTTCCCCATCCCCATTATTTTTGCACCTCAGTCCGTACCCCAGCTCGCTTTTGTTGAAGATCTTGAAAGTTCATATGTATAAAAATCACATTACCTGCTTCTATCTACCCATTCCGCGCCCAACCCTGTATTTATTTGCCACTCAAGACTAGGATCTCCATCCCACCTAGGGTAGGTCCGGCTTGTTTTCGGACACCAGAAAACAGTCGGCCTCCATCTCTGCAGACAGGGGGATTGAAGGGCAACCAATTTTCTATTTTTGTATATTACGGGGTTTTTCTCCCATTCCCATCATATAAATCATCAATTGTAAATAAAATCACACATTTCATTCGGGGTTTTAAGTAGGCTTTTTCATAGAGCAAATGCGGCATTTTGGTGGTTGCAGCGCGCATGGCGATGGATGAATGGTTATATATTGTACTGTTGAATGGGTCGGCGAATGTGGCTAGCTAGGTTCCCTTAGAAAACTTAGAAAAAGCATGACCGCTCCCTTCCCCTCCCCCACAAAACCATAAGGGCCTTGTGCTCTCCTTATTGTACATAAGGAAATAAAGCGTTTTTTTTATTTGTTTTTTAAATCACAAATGTATGCAGTTTTTAAAGAAATAAAATCACAAACTGCACACCAAAAATGAAAATTAACATCCAATGTACTCTCTGTTCTTAATTGATCTGGCGTATATATATATATATATATATATATATATATAATTCTCTTAATACCCTGTCCAGTGGCAAAAGCTGCTTGGTAGCACCAGGAGTGGCAGTACTGCTTTGAGCTACCGAAACTGTGTTATCACCCCTTGTTGGCGGCTGATAAGGACAGGTTATCGCACGTGCTTTCGCACGTTGTATGATGAAAAATATATATATACATATATTTGATTGAACATAATAGATATTTTTTGTCTACTTATTTTTTTGCTAATCCTTTCGAATTGCCGTACTGATCTTACAATATTCGATGGGAATTAGTTATTTCTCATTTACTTTCTACATAACTGTGGGCCATCATCAGGGGAGGATGTAACTGATGATGGCCCAAAGTTGGGCTGAGTATACTTGGAAAATAACTAATTATGGAAGGTTTAACAACCAATTCCCGCTGAATATCATAAGATCAATACGGCAATTCGAAAGGATTAACAAAAAATATGTAGACAAAAAATATCTATTATGTTCAATCAAATATGTATCAATGAAGGAATGCTACCAATATATATATATATAGAGAGAGAGAGAGAAAGATATATATATATATATATATATATATATATATATATATATATATATATATATATATAATCACATAGTTTTAGTACTGTACAGTTTTATAATATATATATATATATATATATATATAAAACAAAAATAAAAAATAAACAAGATGAGTTTATGACTACCACCCCCGTCACCCTGTAACGTTCGAGAGGTGAATAGCCAATGATTGAAGCAACAAAATATTGCAGATAAAGACATTTTTATCACAATTTAACGGTGAGATTATCGACTTTAAAATCGTTTGGAAATTTTTCTTGCACATTTGTGTTGATCAGACATGTTTATGCGTTTGTGTGTGTGTGTGTGTGTGTGTGTGTGTGTGTGTTCGAGGATCACGGCTAAACACAAAACCCCAGAGATCCGATATTTTGTATGAATATTGACTTTAGCTGAGACCAAAACAGGTAATACGTGAGATAAACATCAGTGATCACTGGAAATCTTCAGATTGAAATTCGGGTCAAACGGATTTAAACAACATGATATGAAGTTCAAAACTGTCTTTTTTATATGGGGTTGATGAAGGGTTAACCCCATAAATAGTTAGACTGGCGAACTTAGATCCATGTATTTTTGCATATATATATTTGTGTGTGTGTGCGCGTGCATACACATATGAGTGTGACTTGTAATGGAATATTTTGTTGGAAACCTTTTAAATGAGTTAGAGCTCATTTGTTTGTACACATTTTAAATATTCCTATCTTAGTGTAATTCACCCTCAGCCACCGCCATCTGGCACCTTTAAGATAAAATTTAATAGGGTACTTGTTTGCCTCAATATCAATTTGAGGAATACAGTCGGAACAATCAAAGGCCCGGTACTTAACTTTTATTTATATCAGTAAAAGTAAAGTTGGCGATCATAGTCGAGGGCAACCAGAAGGCTCCCTTTTCAATAGCTACCACACCGATGTGTAGTGGAGGGCGCTGTTTCTTTCCCTGGATTGCTCCACTTTAGCCTTGATACGTACCTTATATTACTGAGTGTTAATAAGCAAGGTGGATGTGCCCGTGGTGTAATGGTTATCGTTTTAGGAAATGAGCACGGCGACACGAGTTCAAATCCTGGACGAGACTGATTGCATTTCACATAGCACTAATACCCTTGGGAAAGGTATGAATCCAATTATTCTCTCCCCCCCCAGCTATGGGTAAATAGTAGGGCAGACTAGGTTCTTCAGCCTTGGTGAGGCAACTAGTCTAGGAGAAGGAATACTCTGAATTCAAACCTGTTAAACTCCGCTTAAAAATTGACCTTGTGTCATATCCTGCCCGAGCGGAGGGGTTTGGTAAATATGGTTAAACAAGGTGGTGTCAAGTACCATTTTTATGACTCGACCTGGGATTGAAGCCAGGTCTCCAGGACCATTGGCGAACACTCTATCCACAAGGCCAATGAGCCGGTATATGTATATATCGTACACTGTACCCACTTGGCCAATGAATCGATATATATATATATATATATATATATATATATATATATATATATATATATATATATATATATATATATATATATATATATATATATATATATATATATATATATATATATATATATATATATATATATATATATATATATATATATATATATATATATATATATATATATATATATATATATATATATATATATATATATATATATATAAAATAATAATTAAAATAAAAAATGTCAAAAAATAAATAAATAGCTCATAATCTTCTTGATTTGACAGAACTTAAATATTTCCTTAATATATTTTGTGTCTTTCAGCGACTTTGGTGGTGTAACGGTTAGCACCCTTGACTAACAAACCTACACGAGTGAGTTCAAGTCTCATTGGGCGCCCATTCAATCGGCCTTGTGCCCCATCGAGGCAAAGAGCTTTATAAATTATAATCTATTTTGTGTCTAATAATCAAGAGTTCATATTATTCAATCCCTGATCTTAATCAAACTTGATCTTAAGAAGACGAAAAAAAAAAACGATTCTGCCAAATTCTTTCATTGAAGCATTACTCATCTGGTTAGTCTTCCTTCCAAAAATTTATCTATCACTTTTTCTTTTGATGGCTTCATATTTGCTTTACTACTTCGACAATAACTAAGAAGTAAACAGACTAATGGCATCCATTTAACAAAACCAAATAATGTTCTTAGTGTTATTCATTACTCTAATGATCAATCAACACCTAGATGCCAGTGATTGGTGATAATTGGTACTAATTTTCTTTATCTTATATTC
The DNA here is from genome assembly GCA_963585895.1 of Sepioteuthis lessoniana. NCBI lineage: Eukaryota > Metazoa > Mollusca > Cephalopoda > Myopsida > Loliginidae > Sepioteuthis > Sepioteuthis lessoniana. The sequence continues at coordinate 100,199,600 of OY757915.1, forward strand.
GTCGCTGATTTGTTCATATTTGAATATGATTGAGTTCTGGAGAGCAGTGATTGGATGAAAGAAAAGTACTGTTTGCAAATTAGTATGAACATTCCAGTTTCTCGTTCGGCAACTCAGGAAAAATAGTGGTTTTATATTTTTCTGACGAACTACACCGGTTTATCCGCGGCTTAGCTCTGCTATATTTGTGGATTTATTTTTAAATTCTTCTATGTTTCCTCAAACATCGCGAATTTGTTCGGCTACTTTCCAGATTTAAAAACGAAAAACAAAACAAATAAAAAAGAAAACATCAATGGCCGTGAATGTTACTTTTATTCGGATTTTGTCGAAGTCATCGCGTTTTTTTTAAGCTGTCTGTGCCGACCAAGATCAATGAATGACGATTAAAAAAAAACATTCAATACGACAAAAAAAAAAAAAAAGAACGCTTTCTCAACTGGGCTGTAAATTTTCTGCTTATTGCATATACATTTTAAAACATCAATTCACAGCATTTTTCAAAGTTCCATCAATCGGTTATTGATCACAGAATTTCTTGAAAGTTCTCAGCATTCAACAAAAAAAAAAACTTTTTGAATGTTAAATCAGTATATATATATATATATATATATATATAATTTTTAAGTTCTTAAGCACAGAGACATATCCATACACAAACATCAACTTCCGCACATGTTCACTGAACCAGTCTCTCCTCCACCACTGCTATGACTACTCTAAAAATTACCTTATCAAGTGACAATGGTCTTTTTTTAGCTCTTGGGTGTCAATTTTAAAATGTCAGCAAAGATATTAGAACCGACATTGTTTAAAAGAATAAAATACGTAGAAAGGTTACTCTGTGTTTGAAGTAGAGATCTTTTATCTGGTGTTGATGGGTACATTACCTAGTATATATATAAATAGCTATATAAATATAAAATTCAGTAACATTTATAAGATTGATTTCTTTTTTAAGATTTCGCGAACGCTTATCAGGACGGCACCTGATTTTTTTTTCTTAATTTTCTCTATCTGACAGCTTGATATATATATATATAGATAAATAGATAGATAGATAGATTAAACTAGAATACCAGTGAACCCCTAGTTGTTAATGATAATATCAATTCTTATATTTAGTAAGGATTATTTTGTAAGAATTATAATAGACATTTCGCAATTAGCAATTGGATGTTTAAAATAACGTCTAGCATGGAAACAAACTTCCCACATTTATCATTTAAGTATAATACTTGATGTGTTTTTTTTTTTGTTTTTGTTTTTTGTTGGTTTTTTTTCTGTCGAGTTGCTCTAAAAATATTTCAATTTGAAGAATGATTTTAATTACTTTTTTATGTGTCTCTAAGAAAATCATTCAGTTTTCCTCCGCGTTCCTAATGGTTTTACTCTCTTCTTAACAATTTTATCCTTTGCTATTATTTCTTCCTTTGGGTCGATAAGGTTTCAAATCTATGCTGCAAGCGACAGGACATTTTTTTGTAGTAATTAATTATAGAAAGAATTTTACATATGCACACTAAACAATTCTCCTCTACGATTTTGTTGTGGTATCCTCCCTATTTTCGATGCACAACGGATTCTTCCAATAAGGATATAATATTCGACTGTAATCCACTCAGGGAGTTGGTAGCAAGAGCTTCACTAGCAACATAGTATTATTTGTTTACTGTAATATATAACCTTTTTCTCTTTTCTCTTCATACGTGTTTTTTTCTTGCTTATTTTATACCCTTTTCCGAGGACATAACACATTGTTATGAAGAAAATTGGAGATATTTCTTGTCTGATAACTTGTATACATCTTCTCAATAGATTTAACGTAAACTGATGATATCATCATATCCAGAGAAGACTGAACGATCTATGCACACCACACGTGAAATTGTTGTAATATAAAATTGCCTAAAAGACCAAAACTGTGAGAGATAAAAACAAAACAAGGATGTTGTGCCCTCGAAAGACTGCATTTTGTATGCTAATTTTGGAGTTATTTAAAATTCCAAGTAAGGACATTTCTTGCATTGTCCAAGGAATGGTGAGTTGAGCGTCTTCTTGGGATAAGAAAATCAACAACGACGACAGTTTTTAAAAGGACCCTTAATACTTTATTTTCTTTATAGACTGCTTAAAAAAGAAATAAAATTTCAGGTCAGTCGTGACGAGAAGTGATGACGTACTATTGCCATGATATGGCTATTTGGGAAATGTACATCGATTGTCCATAACTCATTTAGATAACATGTATACATAAAGGACATAGGAATCTCGAAATTCGAAAACACGTAACGACTTCTTTGTTCAGGTACGAAACCTTTTTATTACTTTTGAGTTAAAGGTTTCGACATAAGGAGAGAGACACAATCTTACTATTCCGTCTTTATCATCTGGCCCCAATCTCGTAGGGCACCCATGGCGCGCAAATTCGTCTCGCCGCTGCTTGCCCGAAAGTCGACCGTCTCGTCCGCTGTCTAGTTTCAACTCTCTAACTTTCTTCGAAATCCCCCAAATCCTCTGCGCGCTTCCGGTGCGTGACGTCATTCGCACTCCGTCACCCTGTTCCTCATCTCGGGCAATTGTGACATCTCTGAGGGACACGTCCGCTCTGCACGCGCACGCGTTAACACCTGCATCAAGTTTGCACCTAACCCGAAAGGTTCTCAGCCTAACTAAACCCAAAAGCATGAACCGAAATCCCTCGGCCATTATATTACAATGAAAGTGTCTTGGAAACGAACGTCTTATCCTGAATCTTTGATGTTTGTTCATTCAACATTGCTCCTTCTGACTTCGGGTCTTCCCCACCTCTCTCTCTCTATATATATATATATACATATATATATATAAATTAACAAAAGAGATTAGAGCAATAGGAATATTTCTTTAGAGTAATTTATTTTTTGATTGATTAGTTTCGACCTTAGATCAGCGTCAATAAATCAGTTTTCGTGAAGAAAAGTTATTTAGAAAGTTTTTTTTTTAAATAGTTCGTAAAATTGTTGACATGTTATAAAAAAAAGCAACGAAAAATGAACTGGTAATGTAGCCTATTCATTCGTTGAACGAAAATTATTTTATGGTATCCAAATGTCTTCAGCTGACTTTTATATGATCTCTGCTATTGCGGATTCCTAACACTGAGCTCTCCATTTGAGAAATATATGTTAAGCCTGGGAGGAGTGAGTTTCAAATTAGCCGTAACTGCTTGGTTTATTTATTTGTCTAATTAGATATTCTGTGTCACTCTAATTCTGCCTATCTTATTTCAAGGTAACATTTGATATTAAATCCATTTGGAGTCAGCGTTTTTAAACGTTTTATCCATTCCTTTTTGTGTTTCTATCATCGTTGTAAAATCTCCAATTCGTTTTTTTTTGTTGTTTTGTTTTTTTGTTGTTGTTTTTTCGATTCTTTCTATAATGGTGAATCTTACATTTCTGTTAAAATCGTGACTGTTTGAGTGGAAATGTTGTTTTACAAATATTAGTTTGCTGAAATCCATGAATTTTATTCTGTGTCTATAGATACTTTTTTTTTAAAATAAAATGGCCGTTCTGACTTTCCAGTTTCTGGCAGCGTGTGTAGTTCAGTAAATTAACATTTTCTTATAGTGGCTATAATAATGTACTACTGTCATTTTGTGATCTACAATATTTAATTTATACTCCTAAGGACAAGGCTTCTGCTGAATCCTAAGATGTGCATGTTTTTCTGAGTCCATTTCAAATACGTTGTGGGAAAACTTTTGAGATTGTGTCATACTTAAATGGTATAATTTCACCAAATCCGAGATTTTTTAGATGGCTTCACTTATTTTTAAAATTCATTTTACTGAAAAATCCATTTTCAAAGAATTACCAGTATTTTGTTCCACTGCTCTGGAAAAGTCTTCAATACCTTACAAAAGAAAATGAAATTTAATTTGGTTTTGACATAAAAAGACATATCCTGTAACCTGGTTTGTTCATGGAGGTGCTAATCCCGTTGTGTGTCTTGGGCACGAATAGCCAAGCAAAGCCCATCCCTTTCCAGGTCTACAACTGATTTGAATTCAGAATTTGCCTTCTCCAAGATCAGTTGCCCTTTCTATTTACCCCTAGGTAGAAAGAGAATAGATCATTTCATACAGCCTCACTCAGGATTTGAACTCGGATTGCTTCGTCCACTTCATACAATATTGGTATTTCGGTTTCCTCAAATTTTCACTAGTCGACAATAATTCAAACAAGCAAAAAACCTTACTTGTGTCCAGAACCGTTAACGATAAGAGAAATGGAAAGTAACAAAACAGAAATAAATCTTGCAGAGAGTTACGTTCGAGTCAACCAGCCTGTTTGGATATATTTCGGTATTCCACTTTGGATTTTCGGAACTGTAGGTAATGTGATCACCTTAACTGTGATTCTGCGCAAACGCATGCGCACATTAAACGTGGCCATCTACCTCATTGCGTTAGTCATAACGGATTTACTTGTGCAGTTGACCGAGATGTTCCCCAAAATCCTCACAATCTTCACCGGGATCTTCCTTAACGACAAACACATTGTCTTCTGTAAAACTCTACCTTTCATTTCAGAAACATCATTAATTTTCTCCTCGTGGGTTACAGTGGCGATTTCTTTCGAACGGATGCTCTGTGTGCGGTATCCTCTGTGGAGCAGCCGATCTCTGAAAATGTCAAATCGAGTGATTGTGATTATCAGTATGCTGATATCTCTTTCCTTTATAACAGGAGTAAAAGCATATTGGCGCGAGATAGGCTTCGATGTTGATTCCGTCGAAAAATCCTGTTTCCCTCATGTGAAGAACAAAGACATGCTGGGCTTTCAAGAAACGACATATTACACTTTTTATAGTTTCATCCCGGCCATAATACTCTTTATCTGCAGCATGCTTATAGGCTACGAACTACGCAACCGTTTCTTAGTTACCCAAACCCAGCAACATCAACAAAACAGCAGAGCTCATAGAACAGACGATACAATTCGAGTGCTGACTTTCATCAACACCATCTTCTTCCTAACCACTGTGCCTTTCTCCATCTTGAATTATATAGCAATTGTCGCTTTTGTAAACGAACCTTTAGTGTATGCCCTTGGCTTTATGGATGTTTTTATATATGTCTCAAACTCCGTGAACTTCTTGTCCTATATCGCCAGCGGGAGGGCTTTTCGCAATGAGCTTCGTCAATTGTGCTTCTGTTTTTTTTCTCTCAGGAGGAAATCGTCGCAAAGACTTTATCTTAATGTAGCCGATCCTATCTGCAATACAAGTCCAATTCAAATCAGTAGACTCCCTCACAGTACGACGAAAAGGTCAACAAGACACTAGAAAACATCTGCAAGTGGAAATAGATATATGCTGCTTCAATAGCATTGCTTTAATCTACTTCGAAATAAGAAGAAGATATTATATAATTGATTTTTTTTGTTCTTGTTTGTTTTTTGTTATTGTTTCTTTATTTTTGTTTGATTTTGTTTTTGTTTTTTGTTTTTCTGTTGTTGTTTTTTCTACGAATAATTCTAGACATTCTGGCACTTCACAGATGGGATATATACAAGAATGCTGCATGCTATTATGAACAAATCCTGCAAAGAGCACTCTACAAAAAAGCAGTTGTCCGACCACTTATCTTCCATCTCACCAACCACCCAAGTAAGATAATGTATTATTATCTTTAAACTTTCTGTATATATTTTCTTTACCAGTAGTAAATTCTATTATTAACTTAATCACGTGTATTGTTCATTTTTTATTTTTTTTATTTTTTTATTTTTTTTGGCATTCAAAACTCTTTTCTTCAGTTTCGATCACAACTTTCAAAATATCCCATCCGTTCACTTCACCTCTTTGGTGAGCGCGCAACAAAATCCAAAATCCACTGGAAAACATGGCCAATAGATTGGGCATTGATTTAATTAGTCTAGTTTACCCATGTAACCAATGTGGGGGGGAAGGTGACTCCAACTCAAGAAACAAAACACACACAGGAGCTGCACGCCCGAAAGAGTGGAAAATATAGAAAGCGGGTCCCTACACGGGGTATTGGTTATATTTGTAACATGTCGGCTGCTAGTTGTAAGAGGACTTACCAAGAGCGGTGGCTGTCAGAGAGAGAGAGAGAGAGAGAGAGAGAGAGGAATCCATGCTTTTAGCGCCCCTTAAAGAAGGCCCTGTCTATGCTTTGTTTTTTAACATCATATCAACTCCTTATTGTTGGTTGGTTGTATCTTACGGCATATCAACCATTGTGGGTTATTTAATGCCAAATACTGAAGGAATAGATGGATAGTTTGTGATTTAATTTTTTTAACAAGCCAGAGTTCATTTGTTTGCACAGTTCAGACACAAAAGTCAAGTGCAATGTTTGTCATTGATTTTCGCCCACCTGAAGGTAATCTGATCAGAGCTAGTGGCCATTCGGCCGCGAATCTTTCGTTGACTTGATACCCAATCCAGTACAAATGCCAGACAGTCCACCTAAAAAGGTGTTAGGCTTAAGCCCGTTTTAATTATGATGTTCAGCTGTTTGTGTCGTATATCGTACTGCTGGACAAACAACGAAAAACTCGTAGATATATAGAAACATAATTTATATTTTTATTCTTCGACGGCGACGTTTGTGTAAAGTAGGAATACGGTTTTAAGTATTTCGATCTAATACTAATAGTTGAATTTAACATTAATCATTTGTTTGCCCACTGCAAATTGATTTCAAGTATAGTAAATGATTGAATAATTCTAATTGCCCCATGAATGGAATCCTACAACCACTCTGAGTCTGGGTGGACGAGGAGTAATGACACTAAAGAAATGCTCTACAGTCTCTAAAGTTCCAGGACTGGATACTCACAACCAGAGGCAGTCTTGTAGAGGGTGTCTTACCCCTCTTCAGAGATACAGTCGGCGTATTCTACAGCCCCAGTCAATTATCAAAATTTGATTCATTTGAAATTGTTCGAGTACAATCTTAACTATTTGTATTTTCAACATTCCCTTGTAATGAAGATGTTGATGTATATCTCAAAATGTATGCGCCTGTCTTGCTTCTGGGGCGCGTACATTCCGAGAGACACAACTCAACAAGTATGCCACGTGGAGCCGTTTTTGTCGATTGGTATGTTTCTCCTCTACGATACTTTAATGCAAACACTTGTTGTAGACACCCTGTCGGCGAGGCTAAGAATACGCCGATAGTATCCCCTGCAAAAATGGATGTCTGTATCTGGCGGTGAACTTTCAGGTCGGGATTCCTTGGAAATGTGAAATGGTCCTTTATTGCCACTACTTCCAGGTTAACCCTGACCCGGAGTGATTGTACCTGTTAGAGTCCTATCTAAGTGTCAAATAGATCTGTTGAAACATTATTTGAATTAGAGAGGAATACTTGGTTCTATACAAGTGTAAATAAGTTGCTTTAAGAATAGTTACTTGACACTATAAATGTTTACAAAGGATTACTAATATTAGTAACTTGAAACCATATAGATATGTGTAAACCATTGAAACAGTTGCTTCAAACCGTATAATCGTGTATAAATTAGTATTGAACTGAAATACTGAAAACTATAATAATGTATGCAAATTATTTGTATTAGTTAGGAATACTTGATATCAAATACCCTTCGCAAAAAAAATCAACAACTATACAAATGATCTGAATATAAACATACAATGTACGGGATTCCCTATCTTCAAGGCATAAAATAACTCCAGACGGTTTGATACAATGTTGGAATCAAACTATCACTCATTGGCTGTTAGTTAACGGTCAGTAATACAATCCATGTACCAAATAAATTTTATAGTAATTTCATATAAAGTACTAAAATGACTACCTTACACTCTGGCGAATTGTCTCCGTAGCATAGCTGTACTGCGGCGTTGTAGTAAGCAAATTCGAACTCCAGTCGCGTTATTACGTTCACTTTCGGGCTGATACTCCTGGGAAAGGTATAAATGCCCTTTATCACCCTAGTTAAATATTACCAGTTCTTGGTTTGGTTTGGCTTGGTTTTATGACATATCAACCATTGTAGGTTATTTAATGCCAAATCCATTTTTATACACATAAACAGTTCTATTTCAAACTGTTCGGTTTAGCATAAGTACGCAGTTTAAATGTCCAGACAATTCTATTTCGGTTTAACATAAGCACGCTGTTTAGTTCTATTTAACTCATAAATAGAAGCCTATCAGATGCTACCACTCCGGGCTAGAGTGAAGCTGGGGGCGATGGCAATAAAGTGGTACTCTGCATTCCCCAAAGCTCCAGCATTACAGGCGCCTCACCATCAGATTGTTTTGTGTCATATTCAGTATCCAGTTCTGTTATTCTACAATTAAACTCAACTAAACCATACACTTCATTTAATAAAAGTCTGATTCAATAAACATGAGCTGATTCAATAAACATTTGGTCGATGCAAAAATAACTGCGGTTTTAATCATCAACTTTAAATCTAAGAAGTTATTTAGTTATTTGTTTCTGCCTCCCAACAGACAGGATTTAACAACTGGTCGTTTTTTATAGTAGAGGTTTAAGGGAGGAGAAGGTCGGGTTCGAGACCTGCTAGACGATGCTGGTCCTAGGTTCACTGGGTGCAATGTGAACTATGCACGCCTTTGCTAAATCTCTCGACACCAACATGTGACCTACTGCTCATAGCTTGAATCCGACACAAAGGTCTAATACGATGTTTGTCATTGATTTTCGCCCACCTGAAGGTAACCCGGGCAGTGCTAGGAGCCTTTCGGTGTCAAATCTATCGTTGACTTGATACCCCATCCGGCACGAATGCCAGACAGTCCAGCTAAAAAGGTGTTGGGCTTGAGCCCGTTTTTTATTTATGACGTTCAGTTGTTTGTGTCGTATATCATACCACTGGACAAACAACGAAAACTCGTAGATACATAAAAATATAATTTATTCTTCGACGGCGACGTATGTGTGTAGAACGAATACAGTCAGTGAGAGTTCGCACATATCTTTCTTCTGTGGCGGGACCCTTTTTGTGAAGTTGACAGGTCTGCTTGAGTGACCAGCGGGTCTCTGCCTTCAGTCCAAAATTACAGACCTTATATTGCCTTTCAAGTCCTATGCATTTTCTGTTTATGGCTGGTTATCGGGACTTACATACTTCCGTTTTTTCCGGTAATTTGTTGATCTTATCTGCGAACGGAAATAACTGTCATTCTATCCACAGGCAATAAATTACATTCTCGCCATCATCCTTTATTTTTCTCTTTCCTGTGAAACCACTTTGTTGATGTTATCTTGCGACCGCATTGAATCTGCTAAGTTCATCCACGGCACTCTGTCGCTAGCTAAGCAAGTATATTGCATTTGTTGTCAATCACAAAAAGACGTCAGCGACACATCTTCAAAGCTCTTATCTTTGATACGAAAATTTTGGGGACTGTTAAGCTGTATTTTTGTTGACGGTCCCCTGGCCAAATACTTGGTTGATATTGCCAACATTTTCCGCTAGTTTACGTTTCATTCTAAAATGCACTTCAAATTTTGAAATTACATACACCATTTTCTCAAAAAATGAATTTATGAGGTGAACCTTAAGTATCGAATAATCGACAACCATATCAGAACGCTATCAAAATTTACTTGACTGCACATGCGCAAAGCCAGCCAGCATAGGGGATTTCACAAATCCTATTTTATCTAAGAAATTCAGTTGAACAATTTCTTTTGCTTTTAGGGTTATTTAAAATAGGCGCTAATGGAAATTTGTTGCAAGTCCCTCTTTCTAGGCTTAACGATTTGAACATGAATAAAAGGAGATTGCGTCACAAACTTACTTTAATAATGCCTCTTTAATGTCTTACTCTAATTTTTAATATATATATATATATATATATATATATGTGTGTGTGTGTGTGTGTGTGTGTGTGTTTGCGCGTGTGTGTGTGTGTAATATTTGAGTATAACTTAGGTTATTTTACCAGAAGTTGACATCATAAGGATACGGCTTTTTCTAAAAGAAAACTAAGGGATATCGTACATTTTATTAATACATGTAAGAGATTTAACAAAATCTCAAGAATTTTCGAAAAACACTCCTCGATTTCGAGTGATCATAACATCAAAACTTCTTGGAATATGTTTATAAATACGCTGAAATCATATTCATTTACTCAAAAGCATTCTTTACTTGAGGTACTCAGCATATGTGCCTTCCTGGCGTTCACGGTTTACAGTTGATTCGAATCCCCTGGTCCCGGGGGAGGGGAGCGTCTCCCTAGGCAATAGTTCGTGTCTTGACGCCTGAGGCGCCCTATTATGAGGAGTGCTGTAGAGACAAAGCATTTTTGTGACAGCTGCATAGGAGTGTAGATTCCGGCATGCACCCTCAAAATAAAATCACCTTGTGTCACATCTTGAGTTGGTAGGAAGTGAGTTAAATAGATTTTTTTTAAATTAAGTTTTCTTTTCTCTCTTACCGAAATTCTGTGCCCCCCAACCACCACTAGAGGACAGTGAAATCCAAAATGATGCTCAACCCACAGTAACGCGACTGGTATGTGTGGGGTTTACCAAAACAGAGTTGCCAGCGTGATTTTTCCTTGGGGAGCAGGTACGTGAAAGTCAGAATTGATGTATCTCCATTTTCTGCAATCCTGGATGATCAGCAGGGACGCATCACTGAAGCAATGTACACGATCACACTGGTTATGCTGTAGTAGGTTTGGACCGAGCTAGATTGCCGCATCGATGTTTGCCGAGTAACGGGTGAGGCGCACATCGAGTGTCTGTGATACTAACTGAAACCACTTGAAACTTTAATATTGCAATAAAGTTGTTCTATTTAAGTATGAAATCAAGAAGTATCTTTATGCTCACCCGGTATATCTGTACTCCCTCAAACAATTTATTAAATTGTGAGTGAACTGTTTTAGATATGAATCTTAAGATACCAGTTTTGGAGATTGAATTGGTTAAATGTTCTCCCCGCTGGAGTTTAATACATAAGCTGATCTTAAGTATCAAACAGGGCTGGCGTTAAACCAATTCGACCAATGGCTTCCCAATTGAACTCCTCATCAGCCAAGACTGACCCTGGTGTCGGAATTCTAATCTAGAAATAATACCACATTCTAAAGTTTATTGCTTTGTTATTTCTTTTGCTGACTTTGCGTTTTTATTTTTTAAATTGCTTTCTTTGATTATTTTCTGTGTTCTTTATTGTGTTATATATATATATATATATATATATATATATATATATATATTGTCATCCACAGACAGACTGTTTCGTTCTATCAGAACTCTTCAGTGTGGCTAGACCCGCAGGACCCTGGACTCTCACCACTGACCTCCAGGGACGCATTAAAGCTCTTGAGATGAGATGCTACTGTAAGATTTTGAACATTTCATATAGAAGACCACACTAGAAATGAGGAGGTCAGAGAGTAACTGAAGCCTTTAGATCATGTGACAGCCTGTTTGGTTGCGATATGAACATGTGTCAAGATAACTAAACCCGGCCAAAAGCATCCTTCCGGGAGGAAGACAAAGAGATTGACAAAAGAGATGGGAAGATAACATCTGAAATGTACAGAGTGCTATTCACGACCGAGATCGCTGGTGGGAGATTGTCAAAAAGTTATTAGTGGTGCCTTTACAACCACCTCGTCCTGAGGTTACGAGATTGAGGATGATGGTGAGGAGGAAGATGATGATACACAATCACACATAGATAGATAGATAGATAGATACTCACGACCGAGATTGGTGATGAATGATTGTCAGAGAGTTATCAGTGGTGCCTCTACAACCACCCCGTCCTGGGTTTACGAGATTAAGGATGATGATGAGAAGGAGGGGGAAGGTGATAATACACAAGCGCACATAGATAGATAGATAGATAGATAGATAGATAGATAGATAGATAATGTCGCATATTGACCTTTGATAAACCCGTCAGTTAAGGATTTGGTAAAAAGAATACACCTGTTTAAACAAATGATTACCGGAAAACAAGGAATGTGCGGGTGTAAGCCGTGACCAATGAATGACGAACTGGAAGTAACGCGTAGGCTTTATGAAATTACATATACACAGATACCCATAGACAGAACGGTCTGTCACTCGCAGTCAGAAGATCCGGTAAATCAGAGCAGAAGCCATCCTGGGCGCCACACGCGAGATGGGGAGAAGCAATGAGTGGGGCTCTGAATATGGTCAATATAGCAGTCTTCCATCAGCCTTAGTCCAAGTCCTGTGTCTGAGTTCTTCGTCTTTCTCTCTCTTTCTCACACTCAGCGTCAACCTAGACCCTCTTGAGTAATAAAAAAGGGAGAGTTATATTTTCATCATATCATATTTACCCAACCCCTCCGCTCGAGCAGGATATGACACAATGTCAATTTTTAAGCGGAGTTTAACAGGTTTGAATTCAGAGTTTTCCTTCTCCTAGACTAGTTGCTTCCCCAAGCCTGAAGAACCTAGTCTGCCCTACTATTTACCCATAGCTGGAGGGAGAATAATTGGATTCATACCTTTCCCAAGGGTATTAGTGCTATGTGAAATGCTATCAGTCTGGTCCAGGATTTGAACTCATGTCGCCGTGTCCATTTCCTACGACGATAACCATTACACTACGAGCAGAGTTATATTTTTATAAACAAAAACGTTATTGCCTCTTCATTATGCCGCTATATAACAGCTAGATAGATAGATATTTCTTGTTTTATTTATAATGCATATGTTTTTCTATCTACTTTTTGTAATGTGATCTCTTTAAAACAAATTATATTGTTACTCTATGAGAGTTTTTCATACCAGCACTAACAGTAAAGTTTTCAGGGAAGTCATGAATGACAGCAAGTTTCCTCAGCTCTCCAAGATTCTCCGAAATATTATTGCCGATGTCAACAAAGGAAGAATTGAAATGGTTCAAATCTCTATTCTTTTCGGATTTCTACTGCTTAGAATAAGTAAGTAAAGTTGGCAACCTTAATCGAGGATGACCCAAAGACTCCCTTTTCAATAGCTACTACACCCAGATGTAGGGGAGGGCGCAACTCCTTTCCTTGGATTGTTCCACTTTACCCTTGATCCTCACCTTATAATGTTGAGTGTTAAGCAAGGCGGCATCAAGTACCATTTTTGAGTCTTTGGTATGACTCTGGGATTGAACCGCGGTCTGCATAGAATATGGTGATTTTATTCCTCATAGAGAAGTAAGACAGAATCAAAAAGAGATGCTGTGGGTATGATTGTGAAATCTGGAGAGTGTCAAGTACCTCTTCATTACCATTACTCCCAGATCCACAGTGTTTGTACTTGTCACATTTGGTTTGATTTGTTTTGGCTTGGATTTATGGCATATCAACCATTGTTGATTATTTAATGCCAAATCCATTTTTATGCATATAAACAATTTTATTTCAAACAATTCAGTTTAGCATAAGTATGGAGTTTAAATTTCAAAACCGTTCTATTTCAAACAATTCAGTTTAGCATAAATAGACAGTTTAGTTCTATTAGACCCGTAGATAGGACCCTATCAGGTACTACCACTCAGAGTAATAGTCTTACCCCTCTGCAGATATACAGTCAGTGTATTCTACAGCCCCAGCCAACTGGGCAATACAGAGTTTGGTTTCAAGAAGCTTTCTCATTATTCTGTGGTACCTTTTTCTTATTTTTTTCTTTCATGTACAGCTGGGTCAGAATCAAAGTTCACTGTATTTATGTAGCCTTTGCACCATGGGCAAAATGTGACACAAGGTCAAGTTTTATGTGGAGCCCTTCCCACACACAAATCCACAGTTGATGATGGAGCAAAAATTTATCAATCTCAGTTGGCATTCCCTTAGTGATGTGATCAGTGCTCAAGAAGATATCTAGTCAAGTCCCCATTTTCCAAAGACCAATATCAACATTAGTACCAGTCCATTAATCTAGTGGTTAGAGTGTTCACCAATGGCTCGGGAGACCATGGTTCAATCCCAGATCGAGTCATAAGACTCAAAAAATGATACCTCATACCTCTTTGCTAAACACTCAGAATTATAAGGCACATATCAAGGTTTAAGTGAAGCAGTCCATGGAAAGGAGTAGCGCCCTCCCCTATACCTTGGAGTTGGAGCTATTGAAAAGGAAGTTTTTGGGTTACCCTCGACTATGGTTGCCTATTCTATATATATGATATTCCAACGCTGATCACAATAGAACAAAAGACAAGAAAAACTCATTTATACACACAAGAATATTCAATATTTCATATACATAATCTACATACAAGATTTCATATACATAATATACATTCAATATTTCATATCAATAATATATATACAATATTTCATATCCATAATATACATTCAATATTTCTTATCCATAATATATATACAATATTTCATATACATAATATACATACAATATTTCATATCCATAATATACATTCAATATTTCTTATCCATAATATATGTACAATATTTCATATACATAATATACATACAAGAAACATATAAAGAAAAATACACCAATGTATCTTATGGTATAATTATACACATCTTATCTCAGTAACAAACAGTATGTAGAAGGGGTACACAATGGAAAAAGGTTTATGTAATATATGTGGGTTTACCACATATGTGGGTTTGGAGGTGCCCATGGTGTAATGGTTATCGTCGCAGGATGTGGACACGACGACACAAGTTCAAATCCTGGACGAGCCTGATTACATTTCACATAGCACTAATACCCTTGGGAAAGGTATGAATCCAATTATTCTCCCTCCAGCTATGGGTAAATAGTAGGGCAGACTAGGTTCTTCAGCCTTGGTGAGGCAACTAGTCTAGGAGAAGGAAAACTCTGAATTCAAACCTGTTAAACTCTGCTTAAAAATTGACCTTGTGTTATATCCTGCCCGAGAGGAGGGGTTGGCAAATAGGATATATGTGGGTTTACCTTTCCCTGGGAGATTCAGAGACAACATTTCTACTGTTCAAAGGATAGAAGCAATAGAGATAGAGAGTGGGTTTCTGGACTGTCATGTGACACCTTACAGGACCCCAAATGAACATGCAATTTCTTTATTGAAGATGATTATTTACTATATCTTTTCACCTCCTTTTAGAGGGCCCTCAGGAAACAGACAATGAACCTGAACCTTGTTCTTTTAGAGAAGGAGGTAGGTGCAGCCTTAGGGAAGGCCCACATAAAAACCAAGCTCTTCAATGTATTGCTGAGTCAGAACTGGAGCTCACTCCAGCAAACAAGTTCTAATTAACTTAACAAAAAACAATTTTTTTTTCCTTATGAGATTTGCTAATTTACATATTTTGTTTTAAGAATTGCTTTACATAAAGGAAAAAACAAAACAGGTTCTTAGGAAAAATCAGAGTGAGAATGAATAACAATGTTTTATTATTCATTTTCAGTCTTACTTTTAGAATAACCTGTTTTTTTATTTTTTGTCTTTTCTTTTAGATATACGATTGTTTAACTGACAGTTTTTATAAATATTCTCAACTGCAACAGTGTTCTTATCTGTCCTGAATTGGCAAGGATACTAATACAATAATGCTGCTTGTTGTTAAGAAAAAATCCAGGAAGCAGCGCCCTAAAGAACAGAAGCTGTACAGCCACTTAACTCCCATCTCACTAATCATCTAAGTTAAACTAGCAAGACGTGCTGGAGAAGTAAAAACCAACTCAGAAGGACTCCTATACATCGACTCACCCGTGTTTACCAACAAGCAAAGACTCACATTCATCAGCTCTGGGCAAACACTGCATGCAGTCTGAAGGACCCATCAGGATTGATGTACAATAAGAACAGACGACAAGAAAGAGTTAAGGGACTCCATATTATCAGCACGACTGAATGATGGTGAATATTACTGTAAAATGGAGCTTTCTAAAAAATGTACTATTTTTTTTCTCAAAAGGGAAACAAATATATTTACCTACAAAAGTAAGTAACTGATTTCATGGAATCATATTTTCAATTTTCTGATGATTGCATAGCGGAGAAACAGATTGTCCCTAAGCAGTATTGTCTGTGTATCAAAGCTATCTTAACTAAGATATATATGCTCAATCACTGATATTGAACACTCTTTATTTCTAAATATAACAAACTGCTAAATATATATATATATATATATATATATATATATATATATATATATATATATATTACATCACCCTCTATATTATAATGATGTGATTTTTATGTTTTTGTATGTTACTGTAGCATTTTAAAAAATGGCAGATTGTAGCATAACTTTTGTTAGTGCAACAGAATTCAAAACCCATTAGAAAATAAATCTATTCTCAAAACAATGTGTGACTTCTATATATATATATATATATATATATATATATATATATATATATATATATATTACATTACTATCTATATTATAATGATTTGATTTATGTCTTTCAGCATTTTAAAAAATGGCACATTGTGACATAACTTTTGTTAGTGCAATAGTATTCAAAACTTTTTAGAAAATAAATCCATTTTCAAAACAATGTGAAACTTCATAATATATATATATATATATATATACATATATATATATATATATATATATATATATATATATATATATATATATCACCATCTATATTATAATGATTTGATTTATGTCTTTCTATGTGACAGCAGCATTTTAAAAAATGGCACATTGTAACATAACTTTTGTTAGTGCAATAGCCTTCAAACCCTTTTAGAAAATAAATCTATTCTTAAAACAATGCACAACTTCATAATATTAGTTTAAAGTCTCGGTTCACATTCTTTCCAGCTTTTGAGGGAATATAACTAATCAATGATGATTATTTAGTTCTTCTCCTTATTTGTTTACTTATTTATTCATTAATATAGTTTATGTCATTCATGTTGGGATTACCAACTTCTGCTACTGTTTGGCTTCAAGATAATTGGTGAGCTGAAAACACAGAAGCATGTCAATTGAACTTCTTTCCAATCAGTATAGGAAAAGAAAGAAAGAAAGAAAGAACCGAGAATAAATGGAAATGCAAGAGGAATAAAAAAAAAAGAAAGAAAAAAAGGAAAGTGACGAAGAACAGAGAAAAGACTGAAGGTATAGAAAGTCATAGAGATAAGATAAAAAAAGAAAAAAGTGAAGAAACAAGAGAAGGAGAAAGAAACAGTCAGGATAAAGTAATGTAGTCTAACTACTTATTACTCAGATAAAAGATGCATGAATATATCTCTAAAAGATTA
This sequence comes from Sepioteuthis lessoniana, assembly GCA_963585895.1. Taxonomy (NCBI): domain Eukaryota; kingdom Metazoa; phylum Mollusca; class Cephalopoda; order Myopsida; family Loliginidae; genus Sepioteuthis; species Sepioteuthis lessoniana. Next base: position 100,216,828 of record OY757915.1, read on the forward strand.
TATGTTTTACAAAAAGAACAAACTGGTCTCTTGTTATAATAACAACAGAATTTCTCATGAGTCATTTATGAAACCAATATCTAAACTTTATATTTAAAATTGTATCTTATAAATATTGCCTATCATGAACTTGTATTAATTTTAACATTAAGTTGATTGCTACTTAACCAATGTACCATGTTTTAAGTAATCTTTTTTTTAAATTTTTTTTTCTATAATATGCTTATTTGTTTATAATTATACTATATTTAAATGCTTATTTGTTTATAATTATATCATATTTATCTATAATGAAAAAAAAACCTTATCTATAATGAAAAAAATGAAATATTTTTTCATTTCTTGAAAAGCTAGGGATATATCTATTTCATGTCACTATATGCATTTAACTTCCATAGCACTCATCCTGTAATCAATGCATAAATTAGTCTTCTGTTAGGAATATCATAATCAATCTCTGAACTTTTGTTTCAGATAAATGAGAATATAAATCAAAAGATAGAAAAAAAATTTAAATGATATTGTAGCAAAACTAACATTGTAAAGTAACATTATAAATTAGTCGAAATCAAACTGTAAAAAGAAACTGGATTTGGGAGTGCTACTGCAGCATGTTGCTTCAAGAAACGCTCAATCAACATAAATTTGTTTGGTGAGGTACGCTTGTAAGTGTGTGAATATGTGTGTATGTGTGTGTGTATGTGTGTGTGTGTGTGTGTCTGTGTGTGCATGCTTGTAAGTGTATGTGTGTATGTGTCTGTGTGGAAGAAGATGATGAATTAATTTTTTGTTATTTTAGAAAAAAACAATCAAACTTTTTACTCTAAAATTTTGATTGATTGGAGTAGTAGCACCTGATAGGGTCCGATCTGTGAGTCAAATAGAACTAAACAGTGTACTTTTGCTAAGCTGGATTGTTTGAAATAGAACTGTTTTTACATTTGTGTAAATAAATGACTGATCTTTAATTGAACTGTTGGTGATACTGAACAATACTTGGAATCATTTAACTTTTTAACTAAACTTAATAGCTGGAAATAAAACTGTTTTTGACATTTAAACTGTGTACTTATGCTAAACTGAATTGTTTGAAATAGAACTGTTGTTGTATGAAAATGTATTTGGCATTAGATGACCTACAATAGTTGATATGCCGACAAACCAAAACAAAAGACTTATGCTAAATTGAATCGTCAGAAATAAAACCTTGATCATTTAACTGTATGAAAAGAAATGACCGTTTAATTTAATTGTTAGAAATAGAACAGTTTGCTTGAATTGTTAGTGATACATAATACTTGGAAACATTTAATTTTGACTTATGATAAATTGAATTGTTAGAAATAGAACTGTTTAATTGAATTGTTAGTGATACATTGGAATATTTGGAAACATTTAATTTTGACTTATGATGTTATGAATTGTTAGAAATAGAACTGTTTAATCACTACAAAATGTGTTTACAAATCTTATTTAATATATGTATAAAAACAGGATTTAGCATTAAATAACCAACAATGGATGGTATGCCAGAAAACCAAGCAAATAACAAATCAACAAATGATAATGAAAAGTAAGAAATCTACTTATCAAAACTATATTTCAATGATAACATTACATCATCTGCATCAGACTAAAATGAATTATTGCACACATCAATATTCATTCAGAAAGATCTGCTTTCATTTGCATATGTCTTATCATTCCTGACTATTGATGACCATATTTGGTTTGGTTTGGTTTCTTTTGTTTTATGACATGACAAACTTTGTGAGTTATTTAATGCTAAAGCCATCCTTATAGAAAAACTGTAGTGGTACTATTTAAACCATTGCTGGAAGAATAAGAGGGTTCATATGTTTCCCAATGGTATTAGTCCAAAAGTGAATGTAATAGCCCAACTGATGATGTCACAGTACAACACATTAGCCAAAGGGACTCTTCTTGTTAATTTATGAAACAATTTTTTAAAGCTTTGTACTAAATAAAACTGAAAGAAAGTGAAAAGGATAAGTGCATGGACCTTGCTTGGGAAATAAAAAAACTATGGAACATGAAGATGACGATTATACCAGTTATGATTGGTGCATTTAGTACAGTAACTAAAGGACTATTAAAGGGGCTGGAGGACTTGGAAGTTGGAGGACGAATGGAGATCATCCAAAATACAACATTATCGTGAACAGCCAGAATACTGAGAAGAGTCCTGGAGACTTGAGGAGACTTGTTGTCACTCAAACTCCAGTGAAAGAAAAACTCTAAAGGAGTAAGTAATAATAATAATAATAATAATAATAATAATAATAATAAGAAGAAGAAGAAGAAGAAGAAGAAGAAGAAGAAGAAGAGCAAAAAGAGACTGCAATACAGCTGATAGTTTGGTTTAGTTTGGTTTGGTTTTATGGCATATCAACCTTTGTTGGTTATTTAATGCCAAATCCTCTCTATTCATCTATATTAGATACATGATTTCTGAACACATTTTGTCGATAATTTCTTAAAAATGAGCCTAAGCTCACTTTTTTTTTTCGAACAGTTAAATGGTATCACTTATTTCTATCGAATAGGAATAATAATATTTACTATTAATCATTTGTTTGCGCATAGTTTAATGTTTTCCAAATATTGCTATGTATCTCTAACAATTCAATTAAACATCGATACTTTGTTTACACACAGTTAAATTACAAACAGTTCTATTTCAAACAATTCCATTTAGCATGGGCACACAGTTTAAAAGTCAAACAGTTCTATTTGAACCATAGATAGGACCCTACCACTCCAGGGCAGAGTGGACCTGGGAACAATGGCAATGAAGGGGTATTCTGCATTCCCCAAAGCTCCAGCATTACTGGAGCCTCACCGTCAGATTGTTTAGTACCATAACCAGGACAGTAGTTTGGGGAGAGTTACTCTTCAGCTGAGATGGAGTCAGTGTATTCTGCAGCTCCAGCCAACTGGGCCATATAACTGTGATGAGATGATCCATCATGTAATAAGTGAATTTTCAAAAAGGCTTTTTTTTTTAAATCTAAACAAGACATAATTTGTAAACGAATAATTCAAATTTCACACCTGGGCTGGCTGTAGAATATGCTGACAGTGCATCAACCCCCCGCTCCAACTAACAATGTGGCAACCTGTTGGCTGCGGGTGACAACACATAAGGCTTCAGGATTGGATCCTGGTTGCTGAACAAAGTTAAGTGACTTGCAACACTCCATTTTAGCCCTTACTGGGCTTGATGAGTGGTCACAGAAATCCAATTCAATCCATCAGAGGATCATATTAAGCCCTAGCACTTATATGATTATTTTAACTGTATTCTTCAATGTGCTTTCATGGCAAACAAGCACGCAACCCTATTTTATCTTAAAGGTGCTAAAAGGCAGTGACTGAGGATCAATTATGCTAAGATCATCATCATCATCATGTCATGCCGCTTGCACGGATATCCTGACCCTCTCTCGTCACTTCTCCCTATTGTTCATCACCTCCGGCAGGTCTTCAAGGCTACATCCCGTATCCTCACGTAGCTGCTGTATGTATGTTCAAGTTGGTCGTCCTGCTTTTCCTCAGCCATATGCAAGGGTCCATTGGAGTACATCACTCATGAGCTCATCTCTGCTTCTCCAGCAGTGTCTTGCATGTCTGGTTCGTCTAACTCGGATAGTTTTCATGATGGGAGGCAGGTGGCCATATATGCTAAGATAGCACTGCTTAAAATTATCAGTGATAAATAGCAATACTTGAAACCATTTAACTGTGTGCAAACAGATGATTAATATCAAAGAGAATTTCTAGTGTTGGCAATACTTGAAACAATTAAAGTGTGTGCAAATGAATGAATAATGTTGAATAGAATTATTAGTGTTTGATAGCAATAACTTAAAATCATATAGTCTCCTGTGTATGACATTAAACTGCAACTTATGGTGAGTTCCAGTCTTGGAGTTTGGGGAATGTAGAGTACCTTTTCATTACCATTACTCCCAGCTTCACTCTAACCCAGTGTGGTTGTATCTGTTCAGGTCCCACTGTTGTATAGCCACAATACATATACAAATATAAGCAGAAACATAGTCAACAATAATGACGAACTTCAATGAACAAACGAACACACTTCTTTATAAAAATATATCTCTCACACTTTATTCTCGAAAGGGTGATGTTTCTTGTGTGTGAGAGGTGAGTTGGAGATGGGGATAGACTGTTACATATTGACCCCAAGTTCTTCTGACCATAGCAGCACTTCTTTTGCATTCTGGTTGGGCTGCTCAACCGTGAGTCACTGAGGGCCGCAAGCCCTCAGTCTGCAAGCTGATTCTCACGCTGGCATCTTGTCCCCAACTAACTCATGCTGTCTGTGGCACCTGGTTATATTTTTGTTTGACACCCACCTGCTTTCTGTGGGTGTACGCATCTGCCACCATCACCGAATTTAACCACGTCTACACGTCAAGGTGATATTCTGATATCTTTGACCGGATACACCTGTTTCGCTGTTCTTCCGCTTATTTACGCAGGTGCATCTCTTGATTGATGGCTCGGTCGAGGGTCAATATTTACACCATCTATGGATCAAATAGAACTGTTCAATCTTTTACAAGGGATTATTATTATTAGTTATTTGAAACTATACAGTAGTGTGCTAGTTATTCGTATTAGATAAAAATACTTGATAAATAGAATATTTCTATCAGATAACAATACTTAAACCCATTTAACTGTGTGCAAACAAATGATTAACATTACATAGAATTATTAATGTTAGCAAAACTTGAAACTATTTCACAGTGTGTAAACAAATAATCTCTAACTCATTTAAAAATAAACTTACTTACAAAGTAATCACTTGAAAATCATATATATATATATCATAAATATGTATATAAAGGATTTGGCATTAAATAACCATCTAGGGTTGATATGCCATTAAACCAAATAATCTAACCTAACCAAATAAGTCTAATTGATTGTATTAGTATATATTGGAGTTTGGAATGGTACTGTAGCATGTACTCATGGGAAAAGCATGAACCTCCTTATCCCCTAGCTATGAGTCAAATAGTATCACAGCTGTTCTTTTATAAGGATGGCTTTGGCATTAAATACCCCACAAATGTTGATATTTCATTAAACAAAGAAACCAAACCAAACCAACAGAAATGTATGTGTTCAACCAACATAAACCAATCTGCGTACTTGCATTCTACTGGTGTAAAACTATATAACTAAAAGTCAACCCCAAATCAAAATTTTAGCCTTAAAAGTTTAGTCCATTTTTCTTATAAAAAGACTTTTCTATAATCTTCTTTTGCACGTGGTGTAATGGTTATCGTCGTAAGAAAAGGACACGGCGATACGAGTTCAAATCCTGGATGAGACTGATTGCATTTCACATAGCACTAATACCCTTGGGAAAGGTATGAATCCAATTATTCTCCCTCCAGCTATGGGTAAATAGTAGGACAGACTGGGTTCTTCAGCCTTAGTGAGGCAACTAGTCTAGGAGAAGGAAAACTCTGAATTCAAACCTGTTAAACTCTGCTAAAAAATTAACCTTGTGTCATATCCTGCTCGAGTGGAGGGGTTGGTAAATATGATAATCTTCTTTTGTAAAATCTGTTCTATTATGTAATATTTCTAAAAGTTATACTATAAAATTTTAAAAACTTTTCAACAATCTTTTTTTTTGTAAAAGAGTTTCTATAATCTAATTTTTCTAAAACTATGATATGATGTATAATTTTCTAAAAGCCTTTGTAAGCTATTTTCTAATTTACTAAAACCTTTCTGTAATCCTTTTTTTTAAATGTTTCTATAATCTAATTTTTCTAAAACTATTATACAATTTTTCTGAAATTTTTCTTTAATTTAAAAAGATTAAAGAAGAACTTTACAAAGGTTACAAAAATTGAAAAGCTTTTCCATAATTGGATTTTTATTAAACTATAATTTTCCAACCTTATCCATAATCTTTTTTAGAAAGCCAAATCAGTTATTGAGTAATGAGATAATACCATCTATGATATAATAAGTGAATGAAACAAGTTAACAAGTTATCCTGGAAGGATTAAAAAAATAAGTTTTTAATGGTTGAGGAGAGTCACCATTTGACAACAGTGGAAACGTCAAGGATTTGGCTTTTGCAAATAATGGTAGATATCAATACAAAAATTTGTCTTTGAGAATTTTTTTTTTTTAAATAAAAGCAAGTTATATTTGCATGATGACAGTATTTGAATAGAGACAAAATTCGCTCTTAAATTTGATTATTGACATTTGAATAGTACAGTAGGAGGATATCATTATGAAGTACTTTGTGAGAATCTAACCCGGTACAACAATAGGGATTCGTGGTTGTGGTTTGATATTTTTCCATGACAAGACAGCGTTACTATTCTAAGGGAGATAATAAAATTATTCACTAAATGATCTCCCTTTAACAATTACACTATATCACTAATCTAATCTGATTTTAATTTTTTCTGCTTGACATTGTTTTCCTTTATTTTTATTTTATATATTTTTTTCCGAATCAAAGATTGATGGATAATAATTCTTAAATATAGATATTTAAAAAAAATTTCAGTAATAGCCACTCAGGAATATTATGTTTAGTAATATATACAAATCAGATTTAAATAAGGACAACATTACCGTTTTTTATAAAAAGTTAATTTTCTTCAAAACCAAAGCTACCGGGAATTTTTTTTAAATAATTTAAAATACTTTAAATACTTAAAGATTTTTGTATATTTATGGCTTTTTTTTATTTCTAGTCGAACTATATAAAATCAAAACAAATATATTTGTGTGTTATTTATTATAAAGCAACATAATTGTAACTACACGCACACACGCACACACACACACACACATATATATATATATATATATATATATATATATATATAGAGAGAGAGAGAGAGAGAGAGAGAGAAAGAAAGAGAGAGAGAAAGAAAGAAAGAGAAAGGAAGAGAGATTAGGATACATTTATTACTACTGGGACACGTTTACATGTCTTCTTTTTAATATAGATACGCAATTTTATTTTTGATTATAGAGTTTTCATGCTATAAAGTTTGGTGATAAATATTCCATAGGGCCTTCCAGAAGATGTTGGAACGGTACAACAAGTGCATTGCAGCCGGAGGAGATTACTTCGAAGGGGACTAGAGTTTCATGTGTGTACTATGAATAAAAGTGCCCATACGAAAAAAGTCTGGAAACTTATCGGATGCACCTCGTACACTAAATATAAAAAAAGCGTTTATCAAAGAAAATAAAAAAGAAAACGATTCTTTTGTTTGTTTGAAATTCTGTTTTATTTGATCTTTTTAACAGTTTTATTTCTGGAGTTTTTAGAGAATGTTTTAATATGTTTAAGGCTGGAAATTAAAATTCATTTAAATGATTCTATATTTAAGTCGACTTGTGATATTTTTCATTTGACTTTTAAGTTCGGAAATAAATATTTCTGCTAGTCTCCATATATTCATAAATCAAATACATCAAAAATTTCATTTACTCTAGGGTTCCTAACCTTTCAGCCCAAGGGCTATAAAACTTAACTCATGGATATCCAGGGTTGCTATCTTAAAAGGACATTAAAAAAACAGCGAAATTCACAAAGTAGCAATCACAATGTATTTGATAGACATCTGATATTGTTTTCAATCACAAAATGATATGGGAGAATTCCCATGACGTAATGATTAACGAGCTGGATTGCGAAATCGTAGTAAACGAGTTCGAGTTCCATTCGTGCTTTTAGGTTCATTTTCACACTAATACCCTTGGGAAAAGGCATGAACCTTCTTATCCTCCTGGTATGGGTTAAATAGTACCATTACTTTTCTTCGACATGGGTGGCTTTGGCATTAAATAACACACAAAGGTTGATATGTCATTAAAGAAAGAAACTAAATTAAACCAAACAAAATGATGGAATATCAGGGTAAAATAAAGAAGGTAACAGAAGGAGCACATCAGACAAATTGATGGTGTCGCGAGGGCAGCCCCGATAATGGTGTATGGATGTGTGATTCGCTGGTTGCTGTGTGATGACTGTGTTGCTCTCTTCTGGGTATTGAAAGTCAGTGTTGTACAGAGTCATAGACTCAGCTTTGTGGCGATAGCACACCCAGAAGGTGAGGATGGGTTCTGTTTGGCGCAGATTGTAGGTATAGCAATATGGTAAGGTTGTAGATGTTGTTGGAGACGGTCCATTGGGTGAACTCATTGCTTGCAGAGGCTGGATGATTGATGTCCCGGTTTATGCAGCCCTTGGTAAACCGGGTGTGTGTCGATGTGGCCTTGAAGTGGTGGAGCTAATCCGAGCAGTGTGATCGCTCGTGGACTAGGTGATGCAGATGCTGGTTGCTTGGTTGTGCAGGAACGGCTGCTGGGTTAAGCTGGTCTGTAGTTGGTGCTGGCTGTTGCGTTATTGTCTCGTGGTATCTGCCAGGTTGGTGTAGTGAGAAGATCAAAGGTTATCTCGAAAGACTTTCTGAAGTTATCTCCTAGAAGTGCTGTTTGAATAAAAGACTTCCTTATATTAGCTCTTAGAAAGGCTGCTTGAATGAGAGAACAGCAGTGATTGGTTTGTTGGCTGTGCTGGGTCTGCGGCTGGTTGGATTCTTTTTTGTCTGCTTTGGCTGGTGGTGAGGACAGATCCAACGCTCGGCAGCTTGGTTTGGTGGTGAGGAAGCGGGCCCCATACTGCTGAGAGAGGAACAGATCCTACCTCTCCTTCAAGCTGAGCCCGGCTACCTGCTGTATTTGTCATTCGTCCCACCAAACGGACGAATATGGCACAAAGCCTTCTTAAAGTAGGTACAGGCGTAGGGTCAGAACCCACACGCGCCTGGCGGTTCCAAAAATGCCTTAAGTCCAGTCGGTATTCCCATAAAGAAGGGGCGCCTTAGGCGCCAGACGATAAAACCAACCCCTGGGGGACGGCTCTCTGAGGCCCAAGGATGCCAGTATCGGCCGCGTGACGTGAGTGCTGGGCCTGCCCGGCACCTTCTTCAGGCAACTGACCTGGTTAGCAGCTAAGCAGACACGGCCAACATGGAGAAAGGAAACAAGCGAGCAGACGCAGTGCAATGTCATACCACGCTCTAAAACTAAATCCGTGAAAAACCGGCCGTATGCAACCTATATTTGTCCCTGCCTCTCACCAGACAGGACTCGACACAAGGTCAATGACCCGAAGATCGATTATAGTGGGGGTTTTAGACGGGAAGGTCGGGCACGAGCCGAATCTCGAGCCCTGCTGGACTATGATGCAACTCGCCCACCCAAAGGTGGTCCAACCGAAGCCGTGGACCTTACGGCCACAATTCTGCCTTTGTTGGACGGTACCGGAACAGCGGGCTTGCATGATTTAAAGAGAGCGCCCGTCTGCACCCTTTTTGATTGCTACCTGTAATGTTTATAGAGTGTCAGCGGCTGCTTCACTATTGGGTCGAGTGAAGGGGCTTCTGTGCGCAGGAAGTTCCTTTATTAAAGATAAGTAATAATGAAATACTTCATTGTACTTTGAAGAGGAATTTTCAATGATGTTTTTGAAAAGCAGGTATTATTTCCTCCGCTTTGAGAATTATGTAGACAGCTTCGGCTGCTTTGAGCCCAATGGAAAAATTGCTTAAAATTGCCATGACACCAAAATTTGTATTTGCCGTTACAACATCGGAAAGAAAATGCGCGTGTGTTGTAACGGTTATCATCATTGGATATGGAATCGTCGACCCGATTTCAAACCCAACACGAGGCTATGTCTTTTTCACTTTGCGCTAATGCCCTTGCAAAAGACATGAATCCATCCCTAAGCTATGGGTAAATAGTGGGGCAGGGTGAGTTCTTTAGCTCTGGTTAAGCAAACGGTCTAGAAGGAAATCTCCTAATTCAAACTTTCTTCTGCTTAAGAATTGACCTTGTGTCACTCCTGACGGAGGGGGTTGGATAAATACAAACATCTGAGGTAAAAGTTGCAGCTCAATGAAATTGACTTTGGTATAAAATATATATATATATATATATATATATCATATTATAACAGTGTTGGTTGTCACTATATCACTTTGTGGGTTTGTATCAAACCAAGTGCAATATAATAAGGAGAGTGAATTATGGTGTTTTGTTCCTTTGCTATAGTCACCTACACATACAGAAATAAAATAATGTAGCAAAATATTAAGATATATCTACGAATTCACATCCGCTTATACAACGCGCTTCGTTTGAAAATCACTTAAACTCATACAAACACACGTTAATATGCAACTATAACTCATATACGCATATGCACACACACACACACACACACACACACACACACTCTTACAACCACACGTAAAAAATCATACAAAACCACAACGGTTTTTGACTGTATTTTTTCGATTTTCGATTCATTTCATTTTCTTAACTGCCTGATGATTGTTGTTTTGCAAAAAACTCCATGAAACCCAGGGGTCGCAGTCTAAATTCCATGAATTAAATATATATATCTAATACATATATATATATATATATATATATATATATATATAATTATATCAGTAATATACTGGAAGCATAAACAGTCTTTAGATAAATGTACTAAATAAACTTTTAAGTAATGGTCTATAAAAAGCAAAAATGCTTTAGTTACCCCAGAGTATTTTTATGTGTATTGCAGAAGTTAGAAAATGAAATGGATGAAAATGAAAATTGTAATGTTTTAAAACGAGAGGTAGAAAAGAGCCCGACTTTGAAAAATTCAGAAGGGTTAGAATTAAATACAGAGCATTACACGAGCCTATAAAATAATAGCTGAGTTCTCTATGAATACTCAATCCATTTATTTTTAAATAAGAGACTCTTGGTTTGCTTGATTTTTATAGCATATCAACCATTGTAGGTTATTTAATACTAAATCCTTTTTGTGCATATTAGATATATAATTTCTAAATACATTTTGTAGATAACATTCTTAAATGAGCTTGAGCTCATTTGTTTGCACACATTTGTATCTAATACGAATAATTCTATTTACTATTAATCATTTTTGCCTACAGTTGAATGTTTTTAAGTATTGCTATCTAACACTAAAAATTAAACATCAGTCATTTATTTACATACATTTAAATTATTAAACAGTTCTATTTCAAGGAATTCAATTTAGCATAAGTCATTTGTTTGCTCTCCGTTTAAAAGTACACAGTTTAAATGTTTAACCGTTCTATTTGACCCATAGCCAGAGTGGACCTGGGAGCGATAGCAATGAAGGGTTTCTCCGCAATCCCCAAAGCTCCAGCGTTACAGGAACTTCACCATCAGATTATTTAATGTCATATCTAGGACACTCGTCTGGGAAGTCTTACCCTTCTGCAGAGAAGCAGTCGGTGAATTTTACGGCCCCAGCCGACTAGGCCAAGACTTTTGATACAATCAAATAGGTAGATAGATAGATTAAGACTGGTGGATACATAGGACAAAAAGAGACGTGGTTACACGTGGTGACACTGGTCGTGATTCCGGTTTAGAGGCTCCGATCTTGCGGTTCCTCTCGTACTGGATGGGATAGCCGTGCCCATAACGATCTGATTTAATTCATACATACTTTTAAAATAAATGGAAAACGTTTCTAACATTTTAATGACTTTTGGACATCCCGCGTGGTGTAACAGAGAGGAAGCTACATTAGCAAACCATTGTTGGTGAGTTCGATTCTCACTGGGTTCACCATGCTTGTGCTAAACTAAGCTAAGCATATAGGGACTATAGTATTTGGTTTTGAATTCAGTTATCCTCCAAGACTGGTCACCAACTAAGCAACAAAGTTTGGTCTGCGTAATTATTTTACTCATAACTGGGAGAACGAAATCAACGGATAAAATGACAGTCAAGGCTTGTCAAAAGCAACGGTTCTCGTTAAATAAGTAAAGTTTGCGACCTTAGTCGAGGGTGACCCGAAGGCTCCCTTTTCGATAGCTACTACACCGAGGTGTAGGGGAGGGCGCTACTCCATTCCCTGGATTGCTCCACTTTACTCAAGATCCTTACCTTATAATACTGAGTGTTAAGCAAGGCGGCATCAAGTACCATTTTTTGAGTCTTTGGTATGACTCGACCTAGGATTGAATCCTCGCTCTCCTGGACCATTAGCGAACACTCTACTCATTAGACCAACGACCCGGTTATTCTCGTCAAATAATAGAAGTTCAAAAGCGATGAATACACTTAGTTCTGAGATGAGGTAACAGTAAGGAACTCTAGCTAATGTAAGCAGCCAGTGTATCAGACTAAATGTACTTTGATAAATAACATAAATCTAATAACTTTTTTAATTGACTGATTGATTTTAACAGCATTTCAACCCTTCAAGTATCATTTGATGCCTAGGAGTTAAGGAATCGCGTTCATTGAAGGTTTATACTTACATTTTTGTGTAGTTGTTTCTAAAGAGATTTATTTGTACATGGTTTTATATCAAGCATTCTCTCTAATACAAATAAATTGCAGACAGTTGTATGTTTTCAAGTATTCCTATCTAATGCTAATAACTTCATTTTTTTAAGTAATTATTTCTTTTTAATAATTGCCATTTGTTCGTACACAATTGTATGATTTCAAGTTTGCGAACTGCATTCGGGCCGGTAGCCTGCCATTCGTACCGGGCGGTTGTGTTTGCATAATATGACACCTTGGCCTCAGGGAGCCACCACCAGGCCTTTGCCTGCTTGCAGGACTAAGTTTATTGGTTGGTGCCTGAAACAACCTAAATTTTACACCTGCTTCACATGAGTCTCGATTCGTGCGCGGCTCGCACCATAAAACTGCCTAGTGCCGTATTCTGACATGGTGGGATCTGAAATAAATCGCATTTGTATGATTTCAAGTAACTAATAATGATAATTATCAGTAAACTGTTATACCTTTTAATAACTATTTTTAATATCCTATGGAAATCAGACCTGACCGATAAAATGAAACGCAGTTTCTTCCAGGCAGCGGTCGTATCGATACTGCTGTATGGATGCACTACTTGGACGCTAACTAAATGGCTGGAGAAGAGGCTAGACGGCAATTACACAAGAATGCTGCGAGCAATATTAAACAAGTCCTGGCGGCATCACCCCACAAGGCACCAACTATTCGGCCACCTGCCTCCCATCACGAAAACTATCCAAGTTAGACGAACCAGACATGCAAGACACTGCTGGAGAAGCAGGGACGGGCTCATAAGTGATGTACTCCTATTGACCCCCACATATGGCCGGGAAAAAGCAGGACGACCAGCTCGAACATACATTCAGCAGCTATGTGAGGATATGGGATGTAGCCCTGAAGACCCACCAGAGGCGATGAACGATAGGGAGAAGTGGCGAGAGAGGGTCAGAGATATCCGTGCCTGCGGCACGATATGATGATGATGATATGACATCAAATACTCCTATCTAATACGAATAATTTCTGAGATCTATTTGACCCATAGATGAATACTTAATAAGTTCTACCACTCTGGGTCAGAGTGGTGTAATGGCAATGAAGGGATACTCCTCACTTGATCTCCAAAACTGGAGTTTCATCCTCAACAGGTACTTCAACGATTAGGGTTTTAGACTGCTTTTTGCGAAAATGCAACGAGATATCAGTTCCTAAAGTTAGTTGGCCGACAGTAATCGAGGGCGACGTGAAGGCTCCTTTTACAATAGCTACTACACCGAGATGTATGAGAGGCCGCTACTCCTTTCCCTGGATTACTCCATTTACCCATGATCCGTACCTTATAATGCTGAGTGTTTAGCAAGGAGGCATCAAGTACCATTTTTTTTGCGTTTTGGGTACGACTCTACCTGGAATTGAACCCCTGTCTCCCGAACCATCGGTAAACACTCTAACAGAATAAAAGTGCTCAATTTTAATCGACTTTTTGACAAGGTCATAAGAGGTAGTATTTAATGGTTTAGAAAGTTGCATACGGCCTAAGTGACGCAAATTCCCAACGACAAGAGGTTGTTTATTTTGATTAAGATCTGAATGAAGGACTGAATAACCAGTGTCCCAACATAACAAAACTGTCATATCCAGACGCCAAACTGTGAAAAAATCGAAGTGGTCATTCGATTGGAAATAATCAGAAAAGATAATAGAGCAAGTGTTTATATTTATACCTGTGAATGCGTATGAATATAGGTTCGCATAAACGTTTCTACGCAATTCGAGTTTACGTTAGTGAATGTATATGAGTATGTGTCTATATGCGTCTATATATATATATATATATATAACCCTTCTGCCACGAGCAGGATGTGATATATGTTCTATCTTTTAGCGGAGTACAACTGGTTTGGATTTAGAGTTTTCCTTCTCCTCGATCGGTTGTCATGCCTAGGTTAAAGAACCCAGTCTGGTATACTCTTTACTCTTGGATGGGGAGTAGAATAGTTGAATTAATACCTTTCGCAAGGATATTAACACCTTGATAAAAGTCAAACAGCTTCGTCCAGATTTTGAATTTGGTCACCGATTTAATTTTCTACGACGTTAACGGTCACACCACATGTGTGTGTGTGTGTGTGTTCAAATCTGTATACGTGTATGTATATATGAAATGAGAAAGGCAGAATAAAAAGTAGTGGCTTTTGGAACAGCTTAATTTTATTTCTGTAAATCATTAATATGCATATATATATATATATGTGTGTGTGTGTGTGTGTGAGAGAGAGAGAGAGAGAGAGAGAGAGAGAGAGAGAGTAGATGTATTTATGCAAAAAGACAAATAACAAGAGTGTGTGTAACTTTTTGTAAATACAAAAGTAAATATCAATTTACCTCTCTCTTTATTTCTGTTTCAATTATATATCATCATCATCATCAAGGCGTGAATCTCTCTCTCTCTCTCTCTCTTTCTCTCTCTCTCTCTCTCTCTCTCTCCATCCGTCTCTATCGCCCCTCGCAGTGGAATGGTAAAACCAGGAGTTGGAGTTCTTAAAACAGTCTACTTCGTTCAGGCTACTCTTGCAGCGATGCTTATGCCAAGTTGTATAGCACTTTCCCCTTCTCTTGGACAATATGGTGAAGAAGAGATACCTGCTGCATGGGCAACTGCAAGTTTTTCATGAACCTTGCACAGGCCCACGCCGTTTCCAAATGCAGATTCAGTATCTCACGAGATTATTGGATTTCATAATATTCGAACTCCTTTCGTATATATATATATATATATATATATATACAGACGTATGTGTATTTCTATGCATATATGTAGTGCAGGCGTGCTTGAGTATGTGTGAGTGTGTGTATATCTGTGCGTATATCTGTGTTTATGTGAGCGTTTGTGTGTTCGATACGGTTTTATACATGAATGTGTACCCCCAACTCAGTCGGCTGGGTTTAGAATACACCGTCTGTATCTCCTACAAAGGCGTATACCCACCCACTAATAAAAAGGTGACCTGGGGATGACACTCAACTGCACCCGATGGTATAGCTCCAATTCTAGAATTCTAGGGTATGCGGACTATCCCTTCAACGGCATTTCTCCAAGTTTCACTCCGACCTCGTAGGGTCCCATCTATGGGTCAAATAGATATGTTTAAAAGTTATTAGTATTAGATAGGAATACTTGAAACCATAAACGGTGTGAACATTGCTTGCATTAAGCATAGTAACTTGAAGATATAATTGTTTACTAAGGATTATTGACTTTGAATCATATTCTTTACAAACTATTGGCGTTTGATAGGAATGCTTGAAACCATATAATTGTGTGGTTTGAGTTCTTCGTTTTTATAGGCATATCAACCTTCGCGGGTTATTCAGTGCCAAAGCCATCCTTGTAGAAGAATAGTAGAATAAGTTTTTTTTAAATCTTTCCCACGGGTATTAATCCGAAAGGGAACGTGATGGCGTGCTTAGAGTTCGAACTCGCTTACTTTGAGGCAGTAGTCGAGCACTTTAGCCATTATACCATGGGGACTCCCTGCCATATATCTATGTTCAACTAAATGATTATTAGCATTCAATAAGAATAGTTACTTGAAATCATATAATTGAATATAAATCATTAGTAATATTTAAGAATACTTGAAACCATATAACTGTGAATAAATTATTAGTGTTAGATAAGAATACTTGAAACCATATAACTGGGAATAAATTATTAGTGTTAGATAGGAATACTTGAAACCATATAACTGGGAATAAATTATTAGTGTTAGATAGGAATACTTGAAACCATATAACTGGGAATAAATTATTAGTGTTAGATAGGAATACTTGAAACCATATAACTGGGAATAAATTATTAGTGTTAGATAGGAATACTTGAAACCATATAACTGTGAATAAATTATTAGTGTTAGATAGGAATACTTGAAACCATATAACTGTGAATAAATTATTAGTGTTAGATAGGAATACTTGAAACCATATAACTGTGAATAAATTATTAGTGTTAGATAGGAATACTTGAAACCATATAACTGTGAATAAATTATTAGTGTTAGATAGGAATACTTGAAACCATATAACTGTGAATAAATTATTAGTGTTAGATAGGAATACTTGAAACCATATAACTGGGAATAAATTATTAGTGTTAGATAGGAATACTTGAAACCATATAACTGGGTACAAATAAACTATTATAGACAAATAAAAAGTACGATTTTTTAAAAAATGATCGTAATGACTTGTTGAATAAATAATGATCATATTTAAGAATTTACATATGAGTCCAATTTTGACATTAGATAAACCATAAAGGATTGATATGCTGTTAAATAAACCCAACCCGATTAAACATGTGTTTGTGTGTGTGTGTGTGTGTGTGTGTGTGTGTGTGTGTGTGTGTGTGTGTGTGTGTTTACTGCCACGAACAGGTTGTCACTCAATGTCAATTTTTAAGAAGAGTAAAGCCGGTTTGAATTCTCAGTTTTCCTTCTCTTAGACTAAAATAGTCGAGTAGACAAGGTTTTTTCAGCCTAACCAAGGCTAAAAAAACCATGTCTACTCAACTATTTTCCTTATAACTAAGGGTGGAGAGAAACAAATAGAGTTATGCCATTCCCAAGCGTAAAGTGAAACGCAAACAACATCGTCAAATATTTTCGTTCTAGTCACTGATTCCGTTCCTACTCTGAATTTCCGTATATAACTCTTTTGTATGAATGAGCCTGAATATTCGTCTATGGATAAGAAAGGGAGTGTTTTTTGTTTGTTTGATTGTTTGTTTTTTGTTTTGTTTTGGGTGTTTTTGTTTTGTTTTGTTTTGTTTTTTGATTTTATTTTTCCTGTTATTTTCCTCTTTTATTTCCGGAAGAACAATAGCCATTTATTTGAGATGGGAAAGGCTCGTTGTGAGTTTGTGAATCAAGGATATGATATGATAAGCTTTAAAAGGATGCGCACACAAGGATATTTTCAAGAGGTTTTCCATTAAATCTGTTGTACTGAAATGGCAGACAACAGATTAATGAGTGAACGACGGAAATAGGAAAAGAAATCGGTCAAAGACGTTAAGGGTTATTAAAGAAATCTAAGTATGCGTGCATTTCTTATTATCATACGAAGTGATTGTTCCAAAGAAAACAATTGATGCAACTTTTTATGTAAAATAGGTAAACCGGGCCGTGCATCTCTTCTTAAACTGTGTTTCTACAAGTTATATATATATATATATATATATATATATATATATATATATATATATAAGTGAGGTTAGGAATAAAATGTGGCATACTGAACGATATGAACCACAGAAGAAGAAACCAAGAAATAAAGGACATAAATTTGACCGACACAGTATATATATATATATATATATATATATATATAGTTGCCTTTTATATATATATATGTATATATATAGTTGCCTTATATATATATATATATATATATATATATATGTGTGTGTATATATATATGTATATACATATATATGTATACATATATATATATATATATATAATGAGTGAACGATATATATATAGTTGCCTTTTATATATATATATATACTTCGAAAACTACCAAAACAGCTCTAAAGACGTTCAGCTTCGGATTACCCTTGACACACATTTAGCCTGGACAATTATGTCATGTCTGGCTCGTTTAAAAATAATGTTACTTACAAACTATTCGCTTAGAAATCATATGTCTATGAAATTGGCATTAAACAGCCTAGAAGTGTTGATATACCATAAATTATATATATATATATATATATATATATATTTGTGTGTCTGTGTAAACAGGGCTTGGCATTAAATGACCCACACAGCCAATCAACATTTACAATCATATATATTCAATATATAATATGTATAAACAGGATGTAGCATTAAATAACCCACACGGGTTGATATGCCATAACTAAACCAAAAGTTGCCTTTGATAGCTTGATCTGATATCAAATTCTATTTCAATAATTTACTATAGTGCTACTCTTGAACCCGCTTGGTCGACGATGAAACTGTGGTCTATGAGAATATTGATATTTTTTTTAAATGGGAACGAGTGGTGGGTCCTGTTCAATATTTCACGTTAACCTCTATAGGATAAAATAAATGATCATCTCCCTTAGAGAACTTATAAGTTCGTTAAGTTGTCAAATGACAGTCTTCTTGACCTCTTTTTGCCTCTTTTCTTTGACTAGCAGAGACGTTGTCTTTGGCCCTGCCAAGGAACGGTGAAGCCACCAAAACTTAATTTCCGACATTACTATTGCTTAAGAACTTTATTCCCTTCAGAATGAACTTTTCTCCTTTCACTACTTGTGAAAGATTCTCAGTCGATATAATTTTTTATGTAATGAGTTTAATACTCACTGAGTACCTCATGCTTTACTTGGTGTTGAAGAAACTTTAGTGAAATATTGTATTACTGTTTTACATTATTTATTTTTAATTTTCAATAAACAAATTATATACTTCTTTTTCATCTTCGCACTATAAGCATTACTTGTGGTGTAATGGTTATCGTCGTAGGAAATGGACTCGACGACACGAGTTCAAATCCTGTACAAGACTGATTGCATTTCACATAGCACTAATACCCTTGGGAATCCAATTATTCTCCCTCCACCTATGGGTAAATAGTAGGACAGACTAGGTACTTCAGCCTTGGTGAAGCAACTAGTCTAAGAGAAGGAAAACTCGGAATTCAAACCTGTTAAACTCCCCTTAAAAACTGACCTTGTGTCATATCCTACCCGAGCGGAGGGGTTGGTAAATATATATAAGTATTAGTTGTCAAAAGCTCTAGAATCTGTTTGGGAAGAGGGTACTTGTAAGGATACAATAAAAAATCATCTCCTTTAGAGAACTATCATATCTTTTAGAGGCACTGTAGGTTGTCGCATGACAGTCTCAGAAACCCATTTTCGGTCTCTTTTTTTGCCTAGTCGGCTGGAGCTGTAGAATACACCGACTGCACCTCTGCAGAGGGGTAACACCCCCTCGCGATGAATGTCCTGTATATGACACTAAACAATCTGATGGTGGGGTGCCAGTGATGCTGGAGCTTTGGGGGATGCGGAGTACCCCCTTCATTGCCATTGCTCCCAAGTCCACTCTGGCCCGGAGTGGTAGCACCTGATAGGGCCCTATATATGGGTTAAGTAGAACTAACTGCATACTTATGCTAAACTGAATTGTTTGAATTAGAACTGTTTAACTAAACTGAATAGATTGAAATAGAAATGTTTTTCACAATTAAACTGTACATACATTTACTGTGTGCTTATGGTAAACTGAATTGTTTGAAATGGAACTGCTTTGGACATTGAAACTCTACTTACACTAAACTGTATTGTTTAGTATGGAATTGTTTTGACATTTAATTGTGTGTAAATGAAATCTGTACTTATACTAAAATGAATTAGCTGTATTAGAACTGTTTGACTAAACTGAATAGCTTGAAATAGAAATGTTTTTTGACTATTAAACTGTGTACTCATGCTAAACTGAATCGTTTGAAATAGAACTATTTGCTTAAAAATGGATTAGGCGTTAAATAACCTACAAAGGTTGATATGCCATAAAACCCAAACAACCAACCAACCAACCAACCAATCGACCTCTTTTTACTTCTGTTCTTTGACCAATACAGACGTTGTTTCTAACCTTGTCAGTGAATGGTAAAGCCACGTGGCTATATGACCTACATTTACCAAGTAATCCTTTTGCTATTTTTACTCTTTTCACAAAGTGCAAGTTCATGGAACAATATGTGCTTATTGGAAGCTGTTGAAACACGTCTGTGTATTCTTTCTTTTAATATCAATGGTAAGAATATTGTATTAAATGTTAAAATGTTCTTACATATGTAAATGAGTTTATCTTTGTAGTCCCTTTTGTAAAGTTCAGGATTGTTATATCACGGCTATACAAATACTAATATTGATCCTTGGTGAGTTGGGGCCTAAGTTAAATATCTTACCTATCACCAAGTATTACCTCCGGTAATAATATAGGAGTATCATAGATAGTCTTGAGATGTATTAATAAAATAAAATTTGGAGTAAAGGTCTGTAAAAAAGGGAAAAGGTTTTGATATTCACCAATGATATTCAACTCAACTTCGGCGGTGGAAGATTATTTTATGTCTGTATCGATGGAATTGTAAGAGCCAAGGTTAGATTATTTAGATCAGAATGCTACTGTTATATGCTCATCTACAGCATCATAACAACACAATAAATAAACAGACGCAATGATAAGGATGCACGCAAGATAAAGATGCAGAAAGACTTCTTTAGCAAAATATTTACCTCTCACTTTATTGCAAGGGTTGGAAAAGGTTGTGTTGGGTTTTACTGTGAGAGGGAGCTGGAGATCGAACATAACTGCAATATTTTGACTCCCAAACTTATGGCCGTCAGCGTTGTGTCTTTCTCGTTATTTGATGCTCAACCGGAGCCCTGGGGGTCCACTCTGCTGGGTGCTGGCTTTCTTTACTGCATCTTATCAGCATCTTCTCTGGACCCCAATTCATCAGGGCTTCCCGAGGGCCCCTTCGGCCGGGTGTGGCTTCCCTTACCACATCTCGTCTCCAACTCCGTCCAATCTTCAACTCTACTGCCACTGGATCGTCGAACTCAACTGGAACCGGAACTCAACTCAACTGGCACTTGACTTCTGTCTTGACTGAGCTATATAATAGTTCAACGCCCACTTGATCGCTGACTCGATCTTTGAAATCGTATGTTCAATCATCATCAAGCGGAAACAACCGTCATGCAGTTCAGAGGTCACTCTCTTCCGGTGCATCAGTCTATGAGTGTACCATGGGAATTTTTTAGCCCGTCCCATTTCATCAGCCAATTTCTGCCCACGCGACTTCCTCTCATAACTGCCACCAGAATGTGTCACCTCCTTCCGGTGCATCACCCCGGAATGGCATTTTTGGCCGGATCAAAAGGTCAAAATACAACACTACATTTTGCCGATATTATCTTATATTTTGCGTTGACACGTCATTCATGACTGAAACATATTTTTTAAGGCACTTATAATTTTCTAAACCATTAGGCTACAGTCCGCTATTTTGATGGTACAAGTCAAAATTTCCGCTGGGAGAGGTTATCGGTGACAAACTATTTTGAGGGAGTACTTAATAGAACAAACAATACGATATGAGGATCTGGACACAAAATATTAGCGACCAGATGCTACGTAACTATGGTGTTATTGATTACACATGGAAAATAAATAAAGATTATTGGTTTTTATATATATATATATATATATAGGACAACAAATACACAAGTTCAAAAATAGATCGATATTGGGATAGCGGTATAAATAAAAGAATATACATGTTACACAAATTTCAAGGAATTTGAACAACTTTCACACAATTAGTAGCCCAAAAGATCCCAGTCGCTGGGTTGATCGCAAGTCATTATTTCTAAGCTAAGCTTAGTTGTAGCATAAGACCAGACGTATGAAGCACGCGGTAAAAACCAAGCTCACAATGGTCTGCTTATCTAACTTACAAACCATTTCACCACAGTCCAGTGGGTGGGGTTTAAAATTCAGACTGTATCTTCTGCAGAGGAGTAAGACCCCCTACCCTGCTAAGAGAGTATTCAGGGTATGACACTAAGCTGTCGGGTCAAGAGGGCTAGAGCTGTAGAATACACCGATTGCATCTCTACAGAGGGATCAGACTCCCCAAACGAGTCTCCAGGTGGCCAAGTCGGCTGGGGCTGTAGAATACACCTATTGTATTTCTACAGAGAAGTAAAACCCTCCCAACGAGTGTTCTGGATATGACACTAAGCAATCTGATGGTGATGCTCCAGTAATGCTGAAGCTTTGGGGAATGGGGAGTACCCCTTCATTGCAATCCCTCCCAAGTCCACTCTGACCTGGAGTGGTAGCACCTGATTGGGTCCTATCTAAGGATGAAATAAAACTAAACTGTGTACTTATGCTAGACTGAATTGTTTGAAATAGAACTGTTTTCACATTTAAACTGCGTACTTTTTCTAAACTGAATTGTTTGAAATAGAATTGCTTGAGTGTATAAAAATGGATTCGGTTGATATGCCATAAAATCATCAAAAACAAAACTAAACTAAACTACTTCTAATGTTAAAGCTCAAGTTCTGATGATCTAGAGTGTGGAGTACTTCTTCACTGCTAATACTCCCAGGTCCACTGTGATCAGGAGTAGTAAAACCTGTTAATTATTCGTCTTCTATGGGACCACGTGAAAAAACGCTTTGAGAAAAACAACTGATTAAAAAATGCAAATATGAACAACAAATACGATTCCCTGGGCATAAAAAAACAAGATAGGTTGACATGTAGTTAAAACCAATCAATCCATTACATGTGAGGTTTCCAAGGGTTAGTTGCAAGAAAAAAATTCAAAAAAGTAAATATTTCTCCACTTCTTCCCTAAGTGTGACACAAAGTTTAATTCTAACAGTTAGGTAGTGCAAAAAATTGTTCAGGTCTGTTAGTGATCCCTTTTTATGGCATCAGGGATCAAGTATTAGTTTTGATTCCACCTCATTTTTGAGTAGGTGCTGCCGGGGGCGATCAGTCTTTAGCACAATCTGGCAACCCCTTATTCAACAAAACTACAAACACGAAGTGTAGAATGACACTATATATATATATATATATATATAGGTAGATAGATAGATAGATTGTGGTCATTTATCTTGTAAATCAGTGGGTAAAATAAAAAGGAAGTAAATTACTGTGGAAATATCAGAACCTTGCCAGGGAATCAAACAAATTGTAAAAATAAAGGTGAGAATTATCTGTATTTCAACAAGACAATGGGCATTTTTTGGTGAACCAAATTCAACAATCGTTGATCCAAATTAATTTGATTAAAATCTACACTTGGAATAATTGAATCTTTTTTTCTTATTGCGCAACACGTCACCTATTTTTTCTACTCGCTCTGTAACTCGTTTTTATGTTCATATGAACATAAACAGATAAGAATTTGCTGGGCCTGGAATGGGAAGACTGGAGACCAAACATATCAGTCAGAGGTGTTGTTTTCTTTTTTGATTATTTATAATTGATCATCAACTTAAACGAGATCAGAGTTCAGCACTTGGCTGTCATAGTGTTGTTATGGTTGACAAGCCGTTTGAACAAGTGCGTTTACATAACATTCGAACCTATCAAAAGAAATACAATTTACGTCAACAAGCTTTCATCATTTTCTTTATATATATATATATATATATATATATATCATCATCATCATCATGTCGTGCTTCTCACTGGGATTTCTTTGACTCTCCCTCGCCACTCGTCTCTATTGTCCATCGCTTCCAGCAGGTCTTCTAGGCTATATCCTATGTCTGCACAGAGCTGCTGTAGATAAGTTCTATCTCGTCCGTCTGAAGGAGTCTAGAGGAGAACGTCTCTTATGTGTTCGTCCTTACTTTCCAGCAGTGTCCAGCATGTCTTGTTTGTCGAATTTGGATGTTTTTAAATATATATATATATATATATATATATAGAGAGAGAGAGAGAGAGATCAGGTTTTTGTGATTTTCAAATTTTTCTCTTTCTTTTATTTTCAAGAAGAGATCAAGGATTAGCTTGTTATCTCAATACAGCAGCACTCACCGCAGTATTCTAGCTGATTTTTTTTTGTATTGGAGCATAATTTTCACCTTTATCTTTACAATTTGTTTGATTCCCTGGCATTTCCCCAGTAATTCACTTCCTTTTTATTTTACACGCTGATTTACAAGATAAATGACCACAGTCTATACATATATATATATATATATATATATATATAGTGTCATTCTCCTCTACTGGTAAGTCTACCCTATCGGAGGAACTTAGAATACGCTGACTGAATCCTCTCCAGAGGAGTATGAGCCCCCTCCACGAAAAGGTGTGTGCTAAGTATGACAGTAAATTGTATCTAATGGTGATGTTCTAGTAATGGATCTATGTGGAGTGTGGAGTACCTCTTCATTGCCATTACTCCCAGGTCCACTCTTAACCGATGCAGTTGTACCAATTAGCTTCACATCTAAAGGTCAAATGGATCTATTCTCAAATTATTTGTATTTTTTGGAATACTTGAGATCCACGTATTAAAAAATCACAAAAACTACACAAAACAATGTAATCAGGAACACACAATGAACGCAATTCCCTAACCTCGAGGCTTAAAATAACCTCAGACAGAATGACATTCCTTTAAAATCTATCATTCAAAGAATCTACAGGCACTTTTCTGATTTCAGGAAAACGTTTTAATAACGATTAATTCATCTCACAATTAAAAGCTCGAAATAAATATTATTTATTTGTTTGACCGCTATTCTATTTTATTTCAATTGATTCTATAGAGAATTATACATTTGCTTGCTTTTAATACGTTTGTGAATAAAACAATAATATCAGAAATCAATAAAAATACGTGTAATATTTCTAAATGCATTCTTATTTAGTTTCATTAGTCTTTCTAGTTTGATATTTCATTATATTAAAACTTAAAAACTCACGCGCGGCGGAGGGCGAATATTTTTGCTAGTTTTTTTTTTTATCAATAAAATCCAACTCCATTTAAAAGCAAAAATGTATACATCCAATTTCCTCTACCGATTATTGAGGCAATTCAAGATGGTGAAATGAGGTGACAGTCTCTAAAATTCAACTCTTATGAACAAGTTCTCAAGATTTTGTTTATTTAAATTCTGAAAATTATTTAATATATTTTAATGTTAGCGTGAAAGTTGTGCAATCCAACTGTGAAGAAAGTCTGGACATGAGAAGAGGAATTATGGAGACGAAAAATGTCGCTTCGTGTTTTAAATGAGTAAAATATAATTTTCTATTTTTTAGTTGATCAATATAGCTTATTAAGATCTTTTGTCTGTATTTACCCAACCCCTCAGCAAGATGCAACACAAGGTTAATTTTTAAGCGGAGAACAATTACTTGAAATCATATACAGAGTGCGGAAACAAAATTATGAATATTTTAATACAATGATAAACGACTCTGTTATAAAACAAGACTAATTCTAATTTTGAATAATTAACTACAAAATAAGAAGATAGATACAAAACAGTAAAGTTACTCAATATGGCCATCATTTTTTTTTTTTCGATTATTCTATCAACACACCTTCGAAACGATTTGCACGCCTTCAAAATAAATTCTTCAGACATCTTACTTTATTCCTCCTCAATAGCAGTCTTAAGCGAACCAATATTTGGATGGGAAGTTTTGTTTTCAAGAAACGTCCCATATAGCGTAATCAAGGGGGCTGAGGTCTGGGCTTAAATCTTGTTTAATTGCTGTCCTCACATATTTCTCGTGCATTTCCTATTCATTAACATGCTTTCTTATTGACGTTGTGGAGTCCTTCCTAATCACCGTAACGAGAGCAGTTAAAAAGGCCTTCTTTTCGTTTTCTGTTCAATCTTCTACTCCCCCTTTTCCTTAAAAAGCCCCTTTTCAGTAAAAAATTTTTCTTTGTAAACAGTTGATAAAGAAACTTTGATTGGTTCTGGTGTTAAACAAATCATAGATTCTTTGTAGTTTCTTTTCTTGCTCACTCATATTGGGCTGAATCTTATATTGTGCTTGAATAATAGAGCTAATCATGAAAATTTAGATTTATCGTGTTTTTACAAAAATTGGACTAATCAGACAAAAACCCTTTTAAAAATATTCCATATTTTGCTTCTGCACCATGTAAAAAGTAAGTAAAGTTGGCGACCGTAGTCGAGGGCGACCAGAAGGCTCCCTTTTCAATAGCTACTACACTAAAGTGTAGGAGAGGGCGTTACTCCTTTCCCTGGATTGCTCCACTTTACCCTTGATACGTACCTTATAATGCTGAGTGTTAAGCAAGGAGGTATCAAGTACCATTTTTAAAGTCTTTGGTATGACGCGACCTGGGATTGAACCCAGGTCTCCCGGACCATTAGCAAACACTCCACCCACTCGGCCAATGAGCCACACCATGTAGTTATTAATATTAGATAGGAATACTTGATATGATATAAATGTGTGCCAAAAAAAACTCTTAAGAAGTAACTATACAAAAACGTAAATATGAACGTACAAGGAACGCAATTCTCGAACGTCTACGCATAAAATAACCCTCGACGAGTTGATATACCGTTAAAATCAATCAGTCGATCAACTATCCTTTCCGCACAAGGCAATTTTTAAGCGGAGTGCTACATGGTTGAATTTAGAGTTTTTCTTCTCCTAGACTGATTGCCTTACTGAAGCTAAAGAAATCAGTCTATCCTACTATTTACCAGCTGCTGGGAGGAAAAAGAGGAGAAGAGAGGTATTCATGCCTTTCCCTTAAAAAAGAAACTTCTTAAAAAGTATTTACATAAAAAAGATGTAAATATGATTGTACTATTAACGCAATTAACTAACCTCTAGGCATAAAATAACCCAAAACAGGTTGAAATGAATCCTGCGTGTATAACACCACTTTCTCATAAACTGAGTCCTTTTTTCACACCTTCTGCCTCTTTGAAACAAAGTAAAATTGATTAGCACTCGTTGGATTGGCAATTCCGGTTTAATTTGTTTATATAGAAATTATACAATATTTAGTTTTCCTTTTTATTCATCATCATCATCATCATGTCGTGCTGGTAGCACGGATATCCCTGACCCTCTCTCGCCACTTTTCCTTATCGTTCATCGCCTCAGGCAGGTCTTCTGGACAACATCCCGTATCCTCACATAGTTGCTGAATGTATGTTCGTGCTGGTCGTCCTGCTTTTGCACGGCCATGTGTGGGGGTCCATAAGAGTACATCACTTATCAGTTCGTCCCTGCTTCTCCATCAGTGTCCTGCATGTCTGGTTTACCATAATAAACCATTATAAGTAGAACCTTAACTATACATATCTACCTCCTCCCGCTCAGGCAGGGTATGACACAAGGTCAATTTTTAAGTGGAGTTTAACAGGTTTGAATTCAGAGTTTTCCTTCTCCTGGACTAGTTGCCTCACCAAGGCTATAGAACCTTAACTATAAGATAGCAACAGGATTGTGGCCATTGAGAAGTATTAAATCAGCCACTGCATCTTGTGAGCCTTATCTCCCATCCAAGCCATGGGTTAAATAATACATCAGCTATTTTTCTACAAGGGTGGCTTTGACATTAAATAACCCATAAAGGTTGATATGCCATTGGATAAAGAAACCAAAACAAAACCTGAATCGATCCCTTCTCTCCCTCCCACCGCCACAAGGTCAATTTTTCAATTCAGAGTTTTCTTTCTCCTAGATCGGTTGCTATATCAAAGCTAAAAAGCCCAGTCTGACCTCTTATTTACTCAGAGTTGAAGGAAGAATAGAAGACTTACAGCCAATATTTTGAAGTAGAGGTGATGTTTGTTGGGAGACGATCCCAGATATTTCGATGGCAACTGGTGTTAAAATTAATCTTGCAGAAAAGATTTTTATTTGCATAGTTTGTGATCATCGGTTAGCCGATTCTCGTTCCAAAATTTAGGGACAAGATTACTGTTGGAGAAGATGTTGCAGCAGCTAGAATCCCATAATAGTGACTTCCTTGCTCTCAAATCGTAGGAAATGGAATTAGAGCCCCGAGTTCAATTCCTTTTGTTTGTGTTTTAATTCAAACTAATGCTCTTGGGGAAAGGCATGAATCCATCTGTCCTGCCTGCTATAGAGAAAATTTGGTCATTTTATCTTTCGTAGATTTTTTGTAAAATGATTATAATAGCGATTTGAAGGTTTCTCTGAAGCGGTTTTTGGAACAGTTATCTTTTTGTTTTTTAACCCTGGGAATTACGGAAGATTGAAAACTACAGAAACAAAAATTATAAGGAACTTCATTGTCTCCGTTTGTCAATACGTATCCACTTCAGTCTAGGGGAGTGTTTTCAACTAGGTCGCTTATGTCCTGATCAGGGCGGATCCTAATTGACACTTTACATACGGTGGTTTTAAATGATGATTTCCTGCAAAGGAAAAAACCAAAACAAAAATTTAAATTTAAATTTAAAAAATACGTTAATATCTTCGTTTTATGTTACTGGAGAATCATGAGTAATAATAAGTTATTGATATCATTCGGGTCTCATTGGGTGCCTCATTCAAACGGCCTTGTGCCGCATCTAAACAACAAAAAAAAACTTAGTAAATTACAACAAATTATTGACACGAAGTACAAACCAGAATATATACTAGAATCTTTTTCAATCAGAGAATTTTCATTGAGTTTGGTAATAAATATGATATCCATTTTGATAGTATAATGTTAAATTCGAAATTTTAAAAAGGGAAACGCTTAGTGTAACAGTTATCGTCGAAATAAAATGAAATCAACGCCCCGATTTCAAATCCTGGACGTAGCTGTTTGTGTTTCATTTTGTGCTAATGCCCTTCGGAAAGGCCTGAATCGATCCCTTCTCTCCCTCCCGCCGCCACAAGATCAATTTTTCCATTCAGAGTTTTCTTTCTCCTAGATCGGTTGCTATACCAAGGCTAAAAACCCAGTCTGGCCTATTATTTACTCATAGTTGAAGGAAGAATAGATTCACACTTTCCTAGGGGTGTGTGATGTGAAATGAAAGCAGCCTCGTTTAGAATTTGAACGCGAGTGGCCGAGTCCATTTCATTCGATGAAAACCGTTACGCTAAGCGCGCCTCCAGAATGACCGTTGAGTGTAGATTTTTTATTCACAAAGACTGACCGACAATTCTCTCTCCGGCTTTCGTACTGAGATTAAAGGGCTGTATTTGTTCATTTCCCTCAGCCCTGTTCACCCACCCACTTTTCGTTAAACTGAATCTGTGTTCCATACTACACCCTTGGAGATAAGGCTTAACAGACCACAAAGATTGTGAAATAATCAGCCACAATTCCCGTCTTGACCTCTTACTTCACGCAAGCCTGTACTTCAACTAGTTTTGTTTATTCATTTTGTTGTTGTTGTTGTTGCTGCTGCTGCTGTTCTTCTTCTTCTTCTTCTTCTTCTTTCGATTTGTTCCTATATTTTGAATAAAAAAAATTATTTCTCGTCAAATCACGCTTAAAGCGCTGGTTCTCGCGAAATCACTAAAGTTAAGCAGCGCTAAGCTTCTTCTGTACTTGAGAGGGTGAAAGTAGTCTGAGATCTGTGTATCAGACAAAGCAAAACTTTATAAGTTCAACAGTTACACGTGTGATATAATAGTTTGAGAGCTAGGCTAACAGACCAATACTAGTGATTTTCACTACCTCATACTTTTGGTTTTGTACTAAACAACACGAAGCGAAGTAAATGACAACTTTAGGCGGGTGTACCAAAAAAGCAAAACTTATTAAAGTTGATGGATAACCACTAAGAAACAGCAGAAATTTGTGTGCAAAAGCTTTGTAACTTTTAAAAGTTCAAAGAGAGATATTAAGATTTGACCACTAGTTTCGTGCTGATTTCTGGAATTTTTCAATCTTACAATAGCATCATTCCTTTTCACTAAAGAGAAGTAATTGATTAAAAGAAAAGAAGGAGGGAAATATGACATGAGATCAAATCCCGGTTAAGCACTGGTTTCTGATAAATGGCCAAAGTTAAGCATCTATGATCCTATACGCTACTTAGATTGGTGTCTCCTTAAGAATACTAGGTACTGTACACAATCTGAGGCCGGTATGGTCAGTAAGTTCTAAGAAGAAAAAAAGAATATATAACAAGGAAAGAGTTATTTAAGATTGATCCTGTAATGATGTCACCATCGCCGTTCGACTACCTTATAGGATTTTTCTCCTGGAATATTCCCAGATTCGAGGCCCAATATATGATCAGCTTTCCTTAATTCGTAGATCAGACCAGGGGTTTCAAACTGAAATATTCAAAAGGGCTATCCGTCTGAAAAAGAGGCAGAGCAAGCCAAAAATAAGAAGGGAGGGTGAAGTTATTATATTAATCAGCAATACAGCTGAGAAAATTTTTTTTTCTTTTTATCAAAATAAATACACATATGACTGTTAATGGGTAATAGGAATTAATGCAAAACGTTGGGAACAAACTTTCCGTTTTTGATTTTCCTTAATTCCGTTTTTGATTTAAGTAAATTCTCGTTTTCCGTTTTTACATTCGAGGGATTTTGTATTTCATTTCATTTTATTTCATGAGTAAATTG
Organism: Sepioteuthis lessoniana; assembly: GCA_963585895.1. Classification (NCBI taxonomy): domain Eukaryota; kingdom Metazoa; phylum Mollusca; class Cephalopoda; order Myopsida; family Loliginidae; genus Sepioteuthis; species Sepioteuthis lessoniana. The sequence goes on from OY757915.1 coordinate 100,247,457, forward strand.
CAATAAATTGTATTATAAATATTATTAAAACATAGAAAGAAAGAAAGAAAAAAAATCAAAGTTTTATCACATTTAGAAAAATGCTGTTTCTGTTTATTCAACTATCTACTCTCAAACATTTTCTATGGCATTTTATTTATGTATCTCAAGTATTCCTTCCATGAAAATATGAATTGTTAAATTTACCTTTTCTCAAGTTATAAAGCAAGAAAACTCCTCATGTCATGTAGTGTGAAATAATTTTCTTTAATCTCAGTCATCCCTCGACCAAAATAGGTCTTTGAAACAAGCCGATAAATATTCTACTGACATTCTCATTAAGAATTTTTTTTTAAGCTATATAAAATTAGATTACTTCTATATCTGATCTTGAAGTGAAAGCGACTGAAATAAATTAAAGCACATTCTACTCTTCTCGCGGGAGAAATATGGTCAGAGTCGAGAGATAAATGACCAAATTTGGGGAAAATATTAGTCACGAAATCATTTTGCCGAGTGTCATTGAAAAGTAGTTTTGTGTCATTGAAAAGTAGACCTCTAGCTTTGACACACACATCCGTTGGTAGTCTTGATGTCTCCTGAGGAGAGCGAGCTTGCTATATGCGTGCATATGGGTAAGGCAAGACTTGGTTTATTTAGACGCAGCCCAAGGGATATGATTTGTCATCGCTTAGGACACTACAGATCCTATGACACGATTCGTACTCTTGAATATGGATTTTTTGTAGCATAATGAAGTAATTGCTTTAAAAGGAGCTCAAAATAACAATGAAGTCTGAATTTGTCACAGATAAAAGGAAACAGATGTTTTAATCCCAAGTTTATCAGATCGAATCATATCGGTTTTTACTTATTGAATTTTATCTGGAAATATTTTATTATTGTATTCTTAAACAGTTAAATATTAACTCTTAATTGTTTTATTTATTCACGTTCAGTCGAAACAACTTATATATTTATCAATTTCAGTAATGATCTATATTTGCTTTGATTAAAATCAACTATCAATATTCTTGTTTTTAGATACTTAACTATTTGTTTATCGTTCGTGTGTGTTTGATAATAAATATACCTATTATCTATATAACGCTACACGCGAAGGCGCGCTTAGCAAAACGATTATGGTCGTAGGAAAGGAAATCAGTGACTCGATTTCAAAACCTGGACGAGGCTGTTTGCGTTTTACTAAACGCTAAAGTCCTTCGGAAGGCCACGGACCCATCTGTTCTCCGCCTAGCTCTGGGTAGGCAACCAGTCTAGGAAAAGGAAAACTCTAAATTCAAATCGACTCTACCCTGATAAAGAAATAACTTTGTATCATATCCTACCAATAGAGGAGGGTGTTGATAAAAATATACACTGAATTTTTTTTTTGTGTATAATGTGACGGTCGGAATAATAAAATGCTGGTATCTTTTGTTCAGAAAAAAATTTACCTTTAATAAAACATTATTAGGAGTGTATGGGTGATATTGTAATACCTAATAATACCCGCTTTCCTTGTATAATGTTAAACCCGAAATATAAAATCTAAGAAAATTAACTTTTTTATAAATTTGAAAAAATTGTTCGGGTTGTTCTTATTTATTAGCAACACTGTATAAATGATTTTATAAACTTCTTTTCTATCAAACCATTTTAATTAATTATGTCACAATATCGCCTGATTATCTACTTATATAAAAATATAATTTTCGAATCAAAAAGAAGCCCAACACCACACTCCAGTTTTAGATATATGGGGACGTTCCAAAGTAATAAAAAAGTAAGTAAAGTTGGCGACCATAGTCGAGGGTAACCAGAAGGCTCCCTTTTCGATAGCTACAACACCAAAGTGTAGGGGGGCCGCGACTCCTTTCCCCGGATTACTCCACTTTACCCTTGATCCGTACCTTATAATGCTGAGTGTTAAGCAAGGAGGCATCAAGTACCATTTTTTGAGTCTTTAGTATGACTCGAACCTGGGATTGAACCCAGGTCTCCCGGGCCATTGGCGAACACTCTAACCGCGAGGCCAATGTCTGGTAGAATTCCTAAGTAATGCTTCCTATTTATTTCCTCTGAAACTACAACAGATACAGGAAACTGTATAATACCGCTTGATAGAGCAAGTTTTCTGTTACAAAGCATTATTTTTCTACATAGTCATCACCATCTGGGAACTGTTCGTAGTAAAATGACTTTTTTTTGTTTTTATTTTTTTAATCATACCGGAAGTTATAACAATAGTCATTCCGAAAGTAACGAGTCTTATTTATTTCCACTGAAACAATAAGTGATTCTGGGAGCTACAAAGCATTAATTTTTAACATAGCCACCTCCAATCGTTGAGCATTTTAGCTAGCAATGAACAAGAGCTTGCATGTCACGCTCATAAAAAAATCTATACCACATTTTTACAGCAGTGATGACAGTGTTGTTGTCAGGAAAATGTTGTCCAAATTGTCCATCTTTCATTGACCCAATTCACACACATAAGCTGATCAAGGCATTCTTTATTTCATGGGTTAGCATTTATACTGAACATAGTTTATCATTCATATCATTGTTGCATCTGCTCAAATATATTACTCTCTGCCTAACTCTACTCATGAATACTGTTTGGTTTGCGCAACGTTAAGCAATTGACAATTTGTGTCAATAGGTGAGTTTTTTTCTACTTACAGAAATTTAATGACACACTTCTGCTTTCAATTAGAAAATTTTTTCCTGGTCAAATTTTTTCTCAAAATTATTTTCTTGTCTGCGAATTATTCTTTTTTAATATATATATATATATATATATATATATATATATAATTTTCATTTTTTATATTTATTCTATCATTCTGACGGTGTGAAAAAACCCAGATGATACAATTTGTAAATAAAAAAGATATTACACAAACTGATATCTGGAGAAAAAATTCCATAAAAAAAAGAAAAGACTAAAAATATTTGTACCGCTTAAAAATAATTAACCAATATCGCAATGGCAAGTCAAAAGAAAAAACATCGACAGAATAACTTAAGTTCGTAATGCAATTAAGTAGAGCGAAATACAAATACCGATAGAGCTAGAAGTAATCTACCTAAGTTTCACCTAACTAGATCATCAGGATAATTCTGAGTCAGAATTATCCTGATGAACCTGTTAGGTGAAACCTAGGTAAATTACTTCTAGATCTGTAGGTATGCTTATATATATATATATATATATATATATATGTGTGTGTGTGTGTGTGTGTGTGTGTGTGTGTGTGTGTGTGTGTGTGTGTGTGTTTCATTAAATAATAAAGACAAATTTTGTCTGTATAATTTGATTAAGATCCTTTCGAGTTTCCTGATAAGTGTCTTGGTTTCAGGTTGGAATTGGTGGATGAATTTACCAAAATTGTCCCGAGCGCTTTCGGGCCCTTCATAGGCCATCATCAGGAGTTGCATGCTTGTGTAAGGAGTGTTGTTTTGTTTTGTTTTTAATGAGTTTTGAAAGTTTTTTATAACATAACAAGAAATATACGAACGCAGAGTTGGATAAAAACAGAGTTGCTGATGAATTTAAAAACAGAACGCTATCAGCGGAAATAGAATACTATCAAGGAATACAGAATATATATATATATATATATATATATATATATATATATATATATATATATATATATATATATACTAAAAGCATTTCAAAGCATTCATCCACCAATTCCAATCTGAAACCAAGACACTTATCAAGAAATTCGAAAGGATCTTAATTAAATTATACATTCAAAATTTGTTTTTACAATTTAATGAAACTTACTTGAATGAAGGACTGCTGCCTAACTACTCGCTCACACACACACACACACACACACACATATATATATATATATATATATATATATATATATATATATATATATATATAACGTACTATGTCTTAGCATATCCATTGGTCTAGTGAAAAATATATGAACAGATCATTATAAAAACATTTTTTTAATCATCAAAGAGCTCAAATAGTGACCATTAGACTAGGATAAAACCTAAAATGAATAAATGTCTTCTCCCTTCCTCAAATCAGTTTCATGACTGTAAATTCCATGAATTTATTTGTAAGTAGTAAGGTAAATTAAAGTTAGCCAACCTCAGTCGAAGGTTACCTGAAGGCTCCCTTTTCAATAGCTACTACACCGAGGTGTCGGCGAGAGTGCTACACCATTCCCAGGATTGTTCCACTTTACCCTTGATACGTACCTTATAATGCTGAATGTTAAGCAAGTAGGTATCAAATACCATTTTAAAGTCTTTGGTATGACCCTACCTGGGATTGAACCCCGATCTCTCGGACCATTGGTGAACACTCGACCCACTAGGCCAATGAACCGAAAAAATATCCAGGTGAATACATCCGAAGATTGCGTACATTTTTTTTTCAAATTCATGAAATCTATAGTCATGATATTGACGAAAAAAGGTGAGAAAAATTAATTTATTTTAGGTTATATATATATATATATATATATATATGCACACACACGCATATATAAGGGACGCTTCAAAAATAAAGTCTCCTATCTATTCCCACGGAAGCTACAACATACGGATTATAAAAGTACTCAATTGGATAGAGCAAGTTTTCAGCTACAAAAATAATCTTTTTCACAATCGCCATCATTCGCTAATAAAAATGTGCACGAGTGAAGGTGACCTATTTTTTTGCAGTCGTGACGGACGTTCCGCTCTGTAAACTTAGTACAACACCAAATGACTAACTAGTCAAGCTTGCTAACAATTTCACCACGAGTCTCAGAACGCAAAAATATGTAAATGGTTTAGATTAACCACAAAATAGTGTACAAAATATACAAGACATACTTGATACCATTATACTACAAAGTACCCATGGCTCTTGCTGAGTAGGCAGATAACGAGCAACTATGCAACCTGCTGCACTTTGTAATCAAGGACTGAAACATTTTTCAGTTCAATCAAAAAGGAATTATAATTTTTGTAATTTTTTCTCAGATTTGGCTTGGTTTGATTTGGTTTCATGGCTTATCAAATATTGTAGGTTATTTAAGGCTAATTCCTATTTATACATATATATTAAATAGTATATATGATTTAGTATCATTGGGTTTGATGGCATATCAACCATTGTAGGTTATTTGATACTAAATCCTCTTTATACATATGTATTAAATATATATGATTTGGTTTGGTTAGGTTTGGTTTGGTTTGGCTTTATGGCATATCAACCATTGTAGGTTATTTAATCTTAAATCCTCTGTATGCATATATATTGAATATATATGATTTGGTTGGTTTGGTTTGGGTTGGGTTGGGTTGGTTTTATGGTATATCAACAATTGTAGGTTATTTAATCCTAAATCCTCTTTATGCAGATATACTAAATATATATGATTTGGTTGGGTTGGGTTGGGTTGGTTTTATGGTATATCAACAATTGTAGGTTATTTAATGTCAAATCAAATTAATACACATATATCAAATATATGATTTCTAAACACATTTTGTAGATAACGTTTTTAAACGAGGCTAAGCTCATTTTTTTGCACCCAATTAAATAGCTTCACTTATTTCTATCTAATACGAATAATTCTATTTACTATTAATCATTTATTTGCACACAGTTAAATGTTTTCAAATATTGCTATGTATCACTAACAATTCAATTAAACATCAGTCATTTGTTTACATACAGATAAATGATAAAACAGTTCTATTTCTAAAAATTCAATTTAGCATTCGTCGTTTGTTTGCACTCAGTTTAGATATTAAACAGCTCTATTTGACCCATAGATAGTACCCAATCAAGTGGTATCACTCCGGACCAGAGCGGACCTGGGAGCAATGGCAATGAAGGTGTGCTCTGAATTCTCAAAAGCTCCAGCATTACAGGGGCCTCAGCATCAGATGTCATATCTAGGACACTCGTTGAAATGGGGAGCTTACTCCTCGGCAGAGATGCAGTCGGTGTATTCTGCAGCCCCAACCGACAAGGCCATTTTTTCTTAGAGTTAAAGAAACTTGCAAAACAATGTACCATTGATTTATTGGTTGATTGATTGATTTTAACGCCATCTTGGATTATTTTTGTGTTCACGGCGTTCATTAAATATCTATCAACATTTTTTATGTTGTTGTTTCTTAAGAGTTTTTTTTACCATAGTTATATGATATCAAGTCTTCATGCTAATACAAATAATTGGCACAAAGTTGTGTGGTTTTAAGTATTCCTATCTAATACTAATAATTATATGGTTTTAAGTGATTATTTCTATTTGATAATTGTTTGTACTCCGTTATTTGGCTTTCAATAAATAATAATCTTTAGCAAACAATTATAGCAACGGGTAACTGTTCCTAATACAAATAAATAACAGTTATTAAGTATAAAATATTCCTATCGAATACAAACCATTTTTTAAAATATCTATTTGACCCTGAAATGGGACTCTAACAGGTACTACCACTCTGAGTTAAAGTGGACCTGGGAGTAATAGTAATGAAGGAGTATTCGATCCTTCCCAAATCTTCAGAACTGGAGCCTCTCCATGAGATGCAGATTTTTTTTGTCATATCCAGGATACTCTTTTAATGGGGTTGCCCTCCTGCGGGGGTTACAGTCAGCGTTTCTATGCCCACCGATTGAGCTGATAATGTGTCAAATATGTTGAACTGCGAAATGAATATATGGAATAACATATGGGTTTCAAGCATTTATGTCATTCTTTTCCTGGTTGGGACGAGAGCTTTTCGGTAGCCAGCCATAGCCATTGTCTGTAGGAGGAATTTTTGTGTCAGATATTATCAAAGAAATTAATGGAGTACTGACCGATTCAATTTTCTGTTTGCTGACCAATCATAACAACTTTCGAAAGACATCAGCAGAATATTGGAAGTGAACCAGGTTTTTTCCTGGTGTCCAAAATTTCTGACCTAAATTTAATGAATGATTATCTTACCATAGTGATATTATTTAAGCTTTTAGTTCCTTTTAAATTGTTTTAATTAAGTAATCTAATGAGCTGATTTTAAGTATTTTTCCAACCCGTTGTGAGATCCGAACCCGCTCTCTCCATACATTTCCCTGTGGTATAAATCCGAAACTGAACGTAATCGTGCGAATGAAGTCCGAGCTCGCAAACTTCGATGCCGCAGTCCATCACGTTAGCCACTACTCTACAGATACTCCCTCCCACTAATTTAGTTATCGAGGCACTTTTGAGGAAAGTTTATGGTAATGATTAGTGACTTGAAAAATATTTCAACCAAGATATGAGCCGAAAAATTTCCGAAAGCAAAAGCGAAAAAAAAAAAAAAGAAAAAGAAAAAGAAAAAATGAAAGTAAAATATATCACCTTGTCCTAAAAAAGACACAAAAGAGTTAGGTTAAATATAGGGCGATAGTACGCAGATTACTTTTCCAATACTTTTCTTCTTTTCGCGCTAGATTATCAATAACCCTTATCAAAAAAAAGTGACAGATGTCTGAACAACAAAATACATGCTTCAAGGTTGTTTTATAGACAGACAGAAAAAAAACTATACTATTTACTTGTTTATATATTCATTTTATTTTATTTTGTATCTTATATTTTATTCTATTTTATATTTTATTCTATTTGAATATTTTAGTGACGAAAACTGGAGAAGTGTGCGGAGGTATGGCGTAAGTCTTCTCAATTATCAGGCTTTTTTTTATATTCAATTTTTACAAATAACGAACACATTTTTTATTACCAATCTTTTTAATCAATAAAAAGGTACTTGTTTATTCATTATAACTATAAATGTGAATCCTCTTCAGTTCCCATAATAAAACAAGCAATTACTTTATTATGTATTTCCGTATATACTTGAGTAATGAACAACTTCTTGTAATGAACAACCCCAAACTTTTGACTATGCTAACCTATAAAGATATTCCTTCAATATCCACTGACATAAAGAGAAAAAATTCAAACACTTATTTATATTTCAAACCTACCTGTAAGTAAAGTAAAGTTGGCGACCTTAGTTGAAGGTGACATGAAGGCTCCCTTTTCAATAGCTACTACACCGAGGTTGAGGGGAGGAAGCTACTCTATTCCTTGGATTTCTCCATTTTACGCTTGATCATTACTTTATGATGCTGAGTGTTAAGCAAGGCGGCATCAAATACCATTTTTTGAGTCTTTGGTATGACTCAAGCTGGGATTGAACCCCGGTCTACCGGTGAACACGCAACTCATTAGGCCAATGGACCTGTAATACAATCAAAATCAACCCAATGCCGTAAATAAACAATGTAGTCTAGACCTTGATGTAGCCTATACTGTTAATTTGGATATCTCAAACATACCTTACGTCTGTTACACAAAAGCTTTAATTACGTATTAATTACAAATGTGATTGATAAAGTATGTTTGGGAGACATTATTTTTTATGAACAAAATCATACAAAGACTTTTAGATACGATAATAAAGTTTTTAAGTAAATTTGTTCACTAGTTATGATATTTAGCCTAGTGGGTAGAGTGTTTGCCAATGGTCCGGGAGACCTGGGTTCAATCCCAGGTCGCGTCATACCAAAGACTTTAAGAATGGTACTTGATACCTCCGTGCTTAACACTCAACAAGGTATGTATCGAGGGTAAAGTGGAGCAATCCGGGGAAAGGAGTAGCGCCCTCCCCTACACCCCGGTGTAGTAGCTATTGAAAAGGGAGCCTTCAGGTTGCCCTCGACTAAAGGTCGCCAACTTTACTTATATCCATAGGTGTTGTAAATAGTAAACAATGGTTGATAAAATCTTTATTATTTGAACTAAGAGCATTTGTTAATGAGGAGGCAGTTTGATTTGGAAGTGAAAAATTTGGCATAAAAACATCTTTCATTACGGAAGTATATATTAAAGAGTGGACCAGCGAAAGTTGTTTAAACCAACTATATACTATACGGTAGTGAAAAAAATTCAATTAACCGTTAGTAATTGAACGAGTTTGGTTTCTTTGTCTAACGGCATATAAAACTTCATGGGTTATTTAATGCCAAAGGCATCCTTGTAGAAGAAGAGCAATGATACTATTAAACGTATAACTGGAAAAGTTCAAGAAGTTCAAATCTTTCCTAATAGTATTTGCCTGAAAGTAAACCTAAAAGCTCGACAAGTGTTCGAACTCGCTCACTTCGAGATTGCATAATAATCACATCCAGTGCAAAAAGGTTTGCGTAGTCTGGCAAAAAGTTGCCCTAGAAGCGAGTCTTAGAATATGTTGATCGTATCCTCTGCAGGGGGGTAATTCCTCTCCCCGCCCCCCAAATGCCGTTACAAATATGACACTAAACAGCATCTGGTGGTGAGGCTAGAATTTCAGAGATTATCGAGTACCCCTTTATTGCCATTAATCTCAGATTCACCCTCAACCGGAGTGATAGTACCTGTTAGAATATCATCAAATGAATCAATTCAAAGATTATTCATGTTCGATAGGATCCAATGCAAAAATAAGCGTACAATAAATGCGATTCTCTCACCTCTACGAAAAATAGCCCGGAAAAGATGACATGCCTTTAAAATCAAGAAATCAAGCAATCAAACTATCCATTGATCAAATGAATAATTTTAAAAATTATTCGTATTCAATATATGAGAAAAAAATCTTCAGAAACAACTCTACAAACATTGTAAATGTGAACGAACAATGAACGCGATTCCTTAACCTCTAGGCATAAAATGACTCGAGACAGTTGATATGCCGTTAAAATAGATCAATCAGTCAGTTTGCATAATCTGGGAGAACGGTCTCAGGTTGCTTGCAATATATGTTCCTCAATAATTATTCATCTAACAATTGAACAAACTAGTTTTTATGGGGGGTTGTTGGTGGTTGGGGGGGTCAAAGTAATCATGAAACTGACTATTTGGATCTTGCCAGAAAGCTGAAAAAAAACTGTGGAACATGAGGGTGACGATGATATCAGTTGCAGTTTTTGCGCTTGGAACGATCCGTAAAAGGTTGGAAAAAAAGACTTGAGGAATTAAAAGTCAGAGGAAAAATTGAGACCATCCAGACTACAGCATTGTGAAGATCGACTAAAATATTCAGTAGAGTCCAGGAGACATGAGGAGACTTACTGTCACTTAAACTTCAGAGAAAGACCATCAGCTAACGCTGATGTGAAAAACTCTCAAAGACTAAAGGATAACAATAATATTGCCCATAAAATTATCAAGTATAGATTAAGTCGTGATAGAGATGAAACGGTTGATCACACAATAAACGAATGCAGCTAATTGGTGGAAAAGGAATACAAGAGTAGGCACGACTGGGTGGGATAGGTGATCCACTTGGAATTTTGCCAGCGATTAAAATCTGGTAACTCTAAAAAATGGTATATACTCAAACCAGAATCAGCCCTAGAAAATGAGACCCATGAAATTCAATGCGATTTTGAGATACAAATGGATCGCCTAATCTCGACCAGACTCAATGTCACAAGAAGAAAAGAACATGTCATCTGATGGATTTTGCCTTTCAAGCAAAACTAGAGTGAAAATAAAAGATCGGTTGGTTGGTTGTTTGGTTGGTTTTACGGCGTATTAACCATTTTCAGGTCATTTAACGCCGAATCAAATCATTTTGATGAGTTTCAAACAATTCAGTTAAGTATGAGTATATTTTTTTGTTTACACATAGTTAAATGTAAAAACAGTTCTATTTCAAACAATTCAATTTAGTATACAAAAACTGTTCTATTTCAAACAATCTAGTTTCGCATAAGTAAACAGTTTATATCTATTTGACCCAATATATAGGACCCTATCAGATGCTACTACACCGGGCCAGAGTGGACATGAAAGCGATAGCATTGAAAGGGTACTCCGCATTCTCTAAAGCTCTAGCATTACTGGAACCGCACCATCAGATTGTTTAGTGTCATATCCAGGACACTCGTTGGTGAATGGGGTCTTACTCCTCTGCAGAGAAGCAGTCGGTGTATTCTACAACTCCCAGCCGACTGGGCAAGAAAATAAAAGAAAGCGAAAAAAATAAACACAGACCAGCACCTTGAAAGAGAGATGAAAAGGCTGAGAAACATAGAGATGGAAAAGATAGCAATTGTATGTACATATTTCTATTTTTTTTAAGTAGAGGAATTAATATTGTGAATTGAATTACCACGACCAGAAAATCCGCCCAACACCTACGCACGATATACGGCGTCACTTGTGTGCGATATGAACTGGTGGCGCAGTTGTAGAGTTTCGGCACTGCAATCTGTGGTCGCTGGTTCGATCTCCAGTGGTGGAGATTACGGTATACACTACTGATGAGACCTAATAAGGTCGAAACAGCTGTCAAGTGTTCCCATATATCGTGCGTAGGTCTTCGGCGGATTTTCTGGTCGTGGTAATTCAATTCATAGCAATTATAGTTGATGCTCTTGGAATTATCCCCAAAAGCCTGGAAAATAGTTTGGAGAAACTGGAGATCAGAGGAAGAATAGAGACCATCCAGACTACAGCACTGTAAAAATCAGCTAGAATCCTTAGAAGAGACCTTGAAACCCGAAGAGACTTGTTATCACTCAGACTTTAGTGAAGAAGTCACCAATTAAATCTAGTGTGGAAAATTTCCAAGAGGTAAAAGAATAATAAAGGATAGTTTTTTTGAGAAACCTGGATTTACAATACTCTGGATTTATGGGGATTGAATAAAAAACAAATAAATAAATGCAAAAGTGACAGTTTTCCAGTAGGCCTTTGACAGGACGCGGAATATGCGTATGCCTGGAAAGATAGGCTTTCTGGCACCAGAAAGAAAATCTTTCTCATTAGCTTTTATCAACTCGGTTGAGACGGACGGACGGACCTTTTTCTCTAGGCTGCTAGTGGGGAATGCACGTGCTGGCTGAGTCACGGGGCCTAGCTGCATGCTGCGTCGCCTGTTTTTAGCAGCGAGACACCTGACAGATTCTGAACTTATAATTTTTAAAGAATAATTCCCTTATGTTCTTCAAACATGTTGTCTGGAGGAGCACGACTATTTCTACTGGTTCAGGAAAACATTCCAAACCACAGTATACTCGTAACCACCCTTAATTCCCTTGCAGCTTCGAACAAATAAGGAAATAATGAAATAATAAGAAGAAAAAGGGTTCAGTTTACACACATAGGAATGTCCCAACAATATCAACAATTAACCACAACCAACACGTGGCCGAGTTGGTTGGGGATGTAGAATAAACCGACTGCATCTTTGCAGAGAGGTAAGACTACCACAGCCAGTGTCCTGGATATGACACTAAACAATCTGATGGTGATCTCCAATAATGCTAGAGCTTTGGGGAATGCAGAGTACCCCTTTATTGCTGTCTCACCCAGATCTACTCTGGCCCGGAGTGGTAGCACTTATGAAGTCCTATCTATGGGTCAAATAGAACTCAACTGTGTACTTATGCTAAACTAAATTGTTTAAAATAGAACTGTCTTTACATTTAAACAGCGTACTTATGCTAAATTGAATTGTTTGGAATAGAACTGTTTTTTACATTTAACTGTGTGTAAATAAATGACTGATGTTTAATGGAATTGTTCGTGATACATAGCAATACTTGGAATCATTTAACTTCGTTGACTAAACTGAATAATTTGAAATAGAACTGTTTTCGACGTTTAAACTGCGTACTTATGCTAAACCGAATTATTTGAAATCGAACAGTTTTTACATTTAGCGGTGTGTAAATAAAAATTGTACTTATGCTGAACTGAATTGTTTGAAATAGAACAGTTTATATGTATAAAAAGGATTTGGCATTAAATAACCTATAATGGTTGATATGCCATGAAACCCAACAAAACCAAATCCTATATGTTTAATATATATGCATAAAGAGGATTTGGTATTTAATAACCTACAATGGTTAGTATGCCATAAAACTAAACCAAACCAAATCATATATACTTAATATATATGTATAAATATGACCAACAATGGTTAATATGCCATAAAAACAAACTAAAACCAAACCAAATCATATATATTTGATATATATTATAACAATGTTACCGGGCTATTGGCCTAATGAGTAGAGTGTTCGTCAATTGTCCGGAAGACCGGGTTTCAATCCCAGGTCGAGTCATACCAAACACTCAAAAATGGTACTTGATGCCACCTTGCTTAACACTCAATAGTATAAGGTAAGGGTCATGGGTAAAGTTGAGCAATGCAGGGAATGGAGTAGTGCCCTCCTCTACAACTCAGAGTAGTAGCTATTGAAAAGGGGGCCTTTGGGTCACC